>OZ007570.1:59026359-59741359 GCA_963931925.1 Onchidella celtica | reverse complement strand
ACTTCAAAACTCTATGGACAAAGACGGTAAAGAAGCTACGAAATAGTAACAAAATTATCATGTTATGGTCCCCATTCCGAAAATTACATCCGACATTTAATAACACTGGCTTCTCCCTTCCCTTTATCCCGAAAATTACATTGAGACCCAATAACATTGGCTTCTCCCCTCCCTTTATCCCGAAAATTACATTGAGACTCATTAACATTGGCTATCCCCCCCCCCCCCGTTATCCCCAAAGTTATTTGACACTTAATAACACTGGCTTCTCCCCTTCCATTTTCAGAAGACTGTCATGTCCAGAAAAGACTCAATACAATTTAGCAGTCTCTATCACCATTTCAAACTGAAAACGTCGAGAATATCCGTGCTCATAACAACTCCAGATAAATACTACCTCGAACACTGGTGTTTTCTCTGCTTCTGTTCACTAGTCCTGATCACGAAAGCCACGATAAATTAACTAGAATATTAGCAATTTTAGTCTCGTACTTAAGTTCAACAGCCGTACAAAGAATGATATTGGTTCACACCAGAGATCAACACCAAAAGATGGCTGGAGATAGGAACGAGTATAAGGTTACCAAGAGCTTTTAGTGGCATGATAGACGACAATGGCCGATTATTTTATGAGAAATCAGCTCCCACGTCCTGCACTGAGTACTCCAAAACCAAGGGTTCTGTGCAACGAGAACTGTCACTGGGGATTCAAATGGTGTGATGTTAAAAAAGGACCACTGGTCCAAGGAATGAATAAATCGTCGGGTATTTTCCTTATTGTTATATGTGCATTTTTGCGTTTTCCAGAAAATGAGGATTGAAAGTTTGAAGAGTTGTGTAAAATCGGGGCCAAAAACGCTACAACATCACATCACAAACATATTATCTCAAAAAGTTTTTAACCGATTGGAATGATACTTGTAAAAAATAAAATCTGGAGAGAACCACTTTCATGACAAAACCTCGAAATCGCGCCATGTCGCATACAACAATATGGCAAATACCCTTCGAAATATTTGCCTAACAGTCTTACGTATATTCAGCAAACTTTAAATACTCATTTATTACTAAACAAGACAAAAAATCTATCTAACAGGATGTCGGATGTTCCCTCCTTGTCCGCTCCAAGACGCCTTGTCCCAGAAGGGAGCAGAAAGAGGTTGGACCAACAAGTACCAATGGGGAAAAGGTCACAACTTCGTGGGAAATTTCTTCTTCCCACTGCCTCTATCAACTCGTGCCGACTAAAACAGAGTGCGAATTTTTCCAGGCCGGGGATAGTGCTCCGGGAAATGACTCACTCACTGAATAATTTACTGGACGTGTGTGACAATATGACAGTCCTCTCCATCTTCCCTCTTCTGTTTCCCCTCCAGACACGTGTTTGAACTGCATGGAGACGGAGAGTGGATTGAATTACTGCGAAATGTGCTCGTCCACAGCAGTGTTTCTCAAACCCTTTTTTTTTTTTTCGCGACCCACCGAAGGGTTTTGGCATTTCAACTGGAATGTCGTTAGGGGCACAAGGACTAATTATAGGCTTCACCAATTTTACCAAAAAATCCCAAATTCTGTGACCTTAACCTTGCTCTTAAGTGAGACAAACATTGCATTTCGCACTAGTGAGTTGATATGAGTCGTCTGAGCTTTACTCATGGCTAGGTATTTGCCTCACCTCCTCCACTCACCACTCTGATTTTTTATGGCTGACCTACCTTCAACTAGCTGGGTTTTCCCCAAAATCTTATTTTCAACTATTACAAAGCCAAATAGAGCAAATACTGTGCTGTATTCACTGTTCAGCAATGACTTATCATGTAAAATACTACGCGTCCCTAACAGTAACAGCAACCACCTTTCGACTGCATCGTCACCATCATCGCCTTAAAACTACTTTATCTTCTTTTTTCTTTTACTTTTTCTACCCTCTTGTCTTGAACAAAGAAATAGAGAGGAAACTAGAAGCAGCAGAGAATGATGTGGTTTATTAGAAGAATATTGAGAATATCATGGATGGAGAAAAAATCAAATGAGTCAGACTTGAGGGACTCTAATCTGAAAAGATCATTAATTAAAACAATAAGATTAAGACAGAGGCAACTGAAATTTCTGGGACACGTCTGTCGCCTCAGGAGCCTCGAACATCTAGCAGTCACAGGGAAGATCGAAGCACCCTCAAAAAGCTGTATTATCTATATCATCAAGTTTTATATTTATGTTCGACAAATTTAGGTTTCTAATTCTGATCTATACATAAAAAAGTAAATACACAATTTAGTTGACAAAATAATAGTACAGATCATGTCCGTCACCACTGGTGGGTCTCTGACCAAACATTTTGAGAAACACTGGTCTACTCTGAGATATGTGACCCAGCGACACGTAGAAGGTGGCGACATAAGGACACACGGAACCTGTAGCCTGATACCCGCACTAAGTCGCCCTTGTCGTTCAACATTGGGAATTCAGTGCTTCTTTTCTCTTCACCGGCTTCTTTCTCAATGCAGACACTGAATTTGTGCGATATTTTATGCTAACCTTCAGATTATAACATTCCATGATAAAATGGGGCAAAAAGATGTTCAGTTGATGCAATGTCCAATACCAGAATTTCTTTTCCATTATGTAAAAATCTTTCTGTCTCCTTCGCTGCTGTTGTTGCCCACCCACCCCACCCCCACCCCCACCCCACCTCTCTCTCTCTCTCTCTCTCTCTCACTCTCTTGTTGTTGTTGCCCGCCCACCCACACCCACACCACCTCTCTCTCTCTCTCTCTCTCTCTCTCTCTCTCTCTCTCTCTCTCTCTCTCTCTCTCTCTCTCTCTCTCTCTCTCTCGCTCGCTCGCTCCCAGTAACCCACACACACACTATAATGATGATGATAATGACAATAATAATAGACAACTTCAATTAAGTAAATAGGGTACAAGAACAAAAAATAAAGGAAAAATCAACATAGGCCTGTTCCTTAACTATCCTACCAGGACACAAAATGCACCTCCGTCAACAGTGCGTATAGTCTGCACTTAGTGTAGTTTACTGGTCACGTTCCAACAAGGTCTCGACATTCGTTGTTGTTGCTTCAAAGCTTAGGTCTCGGATTCTCCTCTTTGCTGACGTTAAAGTGAATCCATCAATGAAAATTCCAGAATATCCTTCGAGACAATGCAACCTAGACACTAGGGACAGAGGAGTACAAAGAGGGCGAGAGAAAAAAACAACAACAACAAGAAAAGCACAGTAAAATGGAATCTGTACCCAAATATAATTATCCGTCCCATTTTGCCGTCGAAGCCAGAGTTGGCGTCAACACTTCGGTGGACTGCCTAGGGCGTAGAGCAGTCATTCCATGCAGATCGCAGGCTTAGCTGACAACATCAACTGTCTTCATCGATGTTCCTACACAGTCTGTCATGCCACAGACATGCATGCGACGGTATAGATTAAATATTGAAAATGACTTGTTACGCATCGCCGAGTTGTTGCTGTTGTTGTTGTGTGTATGTAAGGGGGGGAGGGGGGTGTGTTCGTTCTTTTTTAGCGCAGTGAAGATATATGAGAGACAAGGCCTGGGCCCCCCATCACAGGCCGCCAACGAATGAGTGCCTTAAACAAAAATGCGAGAAAACAGTACCAGCGAGAGTCGAATATACATTGGAGAAAAACGCCAGTTCAGCTGTTGTTTCGGTTTCTGAATTCAGTAACTGAATACAGTGAATTGCAAACAAAACAAGGATGGTTCTGAAATACACCGTGGATTTCGCGATCATTTCCATTTATGAGTGCTTTAGTTATGGCTCTAAAAGTTTTCCTTGAGCATCTGATCAATTGAATACAAAAGACTACAGGCCTCTATTTCTACCACTCTCAGTAATTCTGATAGCCAATAGGTGCACAAATGCCATTAATGGCAACATTACTTACAGCTCTACTGGCAAATAGTGAATCACAAAGACGCCGCGCTACAACTGCAGTAAGCAACTAACTACCAATTTCCACCCTGAACAGAGAGACACACCGTTGAATATGACCAGGAAGGGAAATGGCATTCACCACATTTGGATAAGAATTTTTGAAAGGGAAAAGGTGATTAATCTTTTCCATAGTTTTCTGCTTTCTCCTTTCAGTCAATGTTCGCCCAAAGAGCTTTACAAATACGACTGCATGGAGCTGTCCATGTCATCATATTCTCTAACACACACCCATTTTAAAAACCCTGTTGCATTAATTTGAAATTCGATCTATGTCAACTTATTACTTAATTTTTGATGTACCAGTGTGCAATGGAAATACTGGGTAAAGCAGAGTGAGAAAACACAAGAAAAGAAAGAGAAATATAGAAAGTGTATGGCGCTTTTCATTATTCTCGACATGAAAGTAATTTGAAAGTAATTTGACCCCATGTATGGCAGATTAACTCCTGGGTCTAGTGATTAAAATATGTGATTAAATCACTCTCGGGAGATAGGTGTGTGAATTCAATATCCAAAAAGTCATGAATGGCGGCGCACGGCAATCCATTAGTTGAATTTCAATCTCTCCAGCATACTGGCTAGGGTAGTAAATCGTGTAATTGTTATTCTACAACTGATTAATGTTACATCTGCGCACTGCAGGCACTTGAACTGACGCTTAAGAATACTGTGCTTCCCTAATAATGAGACTTTCGTGACCAATTTACCAACAGATAATTTACTGTTCAATGTACAATCAAGATTTGGTCAACTCTGAAGATCGCCACCTGTCTCGCGCCACCTGAGGAGTTTCTTACCACTCATTGCCCGCAGAAACATATTACAATCATATTAGCTGCCTATTTCTCCTTGAAAGGCATAATATTATACAGCGTGAATAGATCGGTATCATGTGGTGGTTTCCTCCTAACCGTAGCACATTAACCAGCAAAGCATTTTATTGTTACTTTTTTTATGTCTACCCATTGGGCAATGTTACAGCAAAAATGGTTACACAAAGGGTAGTGTAGAACAGCGGAAATTGTGTTTTTGAAATTTATGACAGTAACGTAATGTTTAATTCTCCTGCCTTTGCCGACCATCAACCATCCCTAGTGTACGCACATCTTTTCACACAATCCCTTCTTCCCTTGGGATATAATAACCACCAGCTGATGAATAGGCGCATGAAAACAGTGCGGTGACAGGCTTTCACCAACTGCATCCTGCACAGCCTCTTACACTGGATCTATTTCGGTGGATTATGTTGACAATCCTGTTCTATATATACTGTTGCGTGATGGGTTACTGCGCCAAAATAAAGATGTATACATACATTTTATGTGCGCCCGCCTCTGCGTGTTTACATTTGTGTGTGTTAGCGTATTTCGAGTGAATGTGTGGTGTAATGACAGTGTGCTTAATCGATAACCGTTGTGCAGGGTGGGTGGACAAACGATCAATTGGGCGGTTAGACGGGTGGACCAGCTGAAAGATTGCCTAGCAGAAAAAAATCCCAAAGTAATGTCAAAAACCGCATTGCAATTTACGCAGCTGGCACTCCGATGAGTCGTCAACACTGGTCCGTGGCTATGGAAGTTGACGCTCCAGGCTAATTAACCCCCAAAGTATAGCCATGGGCGTCAATGCCGCAGGATGGTTGCATTGGCTCTCTGCTCATCGTGCGCTGGCAATGCTAGAAGCCATAGTAGGTCTTGGCCATAAAGTGACAGGCAGACAGATGAAGCGATATAGATGTGCAAATAAAAATAAAACGCAGACACAATGATACAATATGACACACAACATGGACATAAAGCTAAAGCATTTTCAGTCCATTTATCTCAGGAATAAAAAACAAAGTCCGAAGTGTTGACTCTTCTGCCCAGAGATTTCTGTTTGTCTTAAGATTAGTAGTCTCTATTCTTAATATAACAGCATCTCAGATAGACGATGGAAGACAGAGAGCCAGAAAAGCGAGGAGGGGGAAAAAACGAGTGGGAAAATGAGCTTGGCGATGACAAAACCGATTGAGTCCAAGCTGCAATCGATTGTTTGGGACAGTGAAGAGTGAGAATGGAACAGGGTCCGTCAGAAATACTGGAAATGGGGATGGGACCTTGGATGGAGAGAGGAGATGGAGTAGGGAGGGTGGGAATATGTTTAAAGATTAAGGAAGCAGAGCCAGCAAGTAGAAATGTCACCCTGGGGAGACGAGACAGTGACCACCCAGTTTTAGCGCGTTTGTCACGCTCCTGCAAACCTTCCGCACAATCTAGAAATGAGTGGTTGGCTCCAAGGCTTTTGAAGTTCAGGAAAGGAACAGAGAAAAGCAGCCTCAGATTTTAGAACAAAAAGGACACTGGATTAGCCTTAATTTATTTAATGGAAGTTGCAAGAGCGATTTCATACGGTTGATTCATTAACTGTCGAAGATCAATTGGGAATATTAAACGGTCCTTGTGGCCACGAGATTGAAAATGACAAAGATGGCTCTGCTGGCCGAAGGCTTCTGAAGAACTTGGTCCACATTTATTGGCAATATTTTCAGGCAATCTATGATGTCCAATCTGTGATGTCTTTATTGAATGCCCCGGCGTTTTTCTTAGAGCCGGAAAGAAGTTTTATTTTTATTTTTTTTGGCTTTTTTCGTTAAGGTGATTTTACAAGTTTCATTTAAAAATACTTAAGTCTGCTGTCAGTTTGTGTATACAGAGCTAAACATAAGCCAACACGAGCCACATTATGGCATTTGAATGTGCAGTATAAAAGCTTAAACCGGTCGATTTACTGCGCTTCAATGTGCAGTGTTTGAAAAAAAAAATGAAAGAAAATTCTGGGCCTATATGGTTTAAGAGTGGCAAATGCACCGAATTGGGCACAACTGTAAATTTTGAGTTATACTTATACCTGTGTGTATGTTTGTTTGTAGATTCAAATTTCCAGTAGAAAGATATTCCAGGCCTAAATCACGACTTTATGGGTACTGGAAAACAACACAAAACACTAGAAACGCGAATACGCACAGGTGAGCTCCAGTTGGAAACCATTATTCACATAAATTTTGCGCCAAAACGCCTGTTCCCTGTGAAACAGGATATGTTTATAACTTCAGAAATATTACTATTCAACAAGCAAGCTTTCCATGATATTGCAAGAGTGCCGTAAAAATTTCAAATGGTTTCACAATTTTAAAAAGGGAAAGATGTACCGAAATAGAAAAAGGCAATTCCCAAGCAGAAAAGATATGCGTTGAAAGCGAAGGAGAGAGTTGTGGTTGTGACACAGTTTGCTGATTTCCAATTAGTAAAACAATGAAGTTTTGTTATCACTGTCTCTGGGTTGAAAGAAGGCCATGAGAGCCACACCGATGCAAAATTCTCTGCTTGGGTCATATTGCAGCCTCGGTTTTGCACTCTGACAGGCTTTGTTTTGCACTTTAAGGTGTCCACCCCTAACCCCATCCTCATTTTCCTTGCAAGATCTCCGCAACCCATCCTGTTCCCAAAGAACTAATATTCCATCCGTTATGACCGGGTGTCCGGCCCAGCTGTGGTGCAAACATCAGATTTGTCTCAATACACATTGCAAATTCTGGGGAAACTGGTCTGGGGGGAAACACTAATTTTGTCTGGACCTGAGACTTTATCGCTAACAAGTCTGGGACACATTTTTTTCTTCTAGCCGGACGTGCCACAGGAAGCTCTGTACTAGAATATTTTACGCGGCCCCTTTCAGTCGTCTTCTTTACAGATGATGTGTTTCCTTCGTCCTGGTGTATTCCTTTCGGGATGACGTACTTCTATCGGAATGACGCAAAGAAGATTTGAAAATAAATTTAAATTATTGGCCATTTTCTACACTATGCACACAGATTGATAATTAAAGTTAATAAGCAACCCTGTTGCACTGTGTTAAAGATGGGTCGACTAGCGTGTTTTGACTTCTAGTTTTAAGAAACTATGATTTGACGTATAACATCTAGTAGTGATTCCAACGCCGATGTAGCAGCAGTACAACTCACGCACTGCTAATGGCTAGTGGATTATGGACACCTGGCTAAAACCACATTATTAATGCTTTGTTCACGGAAGACCTGCGTCAAAAATAATGGTTACATCTGATGCTCTCTTGCTAGCTTCCAATTAACCCGAACCAACTGAAATACTGGTGTTTCGCATTCAAAATTTACGATCTGCGGGTACAACAAACAGTAAAAAGAACTGAATCTGTCGTGAATGTAGTGTGGGGGTCGTCTTTTTAACTGTACGGTACGTAAGTTTGGTGTATTTTCACATTTTTAGTCTTCCCAGTGCAATTTTCGGGCATAATAAACAATGCCAAGGAAAAATACGGCCTCTTGAATCTGCTACCTGAGATATTAAAGACTAGAATACATGTACGTTCCTGTGCGTTAATGTTGTTGTTTTTGTTGATGTCGAAAGTGATTGTTCTTAACTCATTAACAACATAGTTAACCTTTCTTTTTGGTTGCAGATGCTTCTGAGGGTGATGCCAAACTCTACAATATTTTCAACCCTTTTGCTGTCTACACTGAAGAACATCTTGTGCAATCTTCATTGATTCCGTAAATTAACGATAACCATGCCATAACATAGCACTCATAACAAATTACACACAAATGCACTTCCCCCGTGATATTAATTTTGTTTCCTTTTCAGTGAAATTAGCAGCCGTGGTAGGAGTGCAGCGGCAGAGGTTGTTTCTATTCTCTTCATCCCTGAACTTTACACGATAATTGTGGAATCGAACATAATAACAAATGTGAAGTACACTCTATTTCAATAACCAAGTTAGCGCAGTTTTCACATAACAAACTCCTACGCCACCGTAAATATCTCTGATTTTTAAGAATAATAAGATAAAACCCTCTTTAACATTCAAGAGAATTCCTTCATTTACTGAACTGGCTTCTCTTTCTATTTCACTAAGAACAACAACAATAATAACAAAAATAACATTTTACGCTGACCTTTCCTAACATTTATGCGCCGGCATATTCCCGTTTACCCTCGCCCACCTCCACTCTACCCACCCCTCCTTTCTTGTTCCCAAAGCAAAGCATTTTCTCCTCTCGCTTTCAATGTGATATTTGACGCGGCAATCGATACGTTTATTTCCTCCCATTTGACTCGATGTGCCAATGCCCAGCCTATTTGCCAAATGGATAGTGATGGACTTTATCAATAAACATTCCCAGTGCGAAGCTCAGATGCATTCGCTATTGTTGCTACTGGTGTTGTTGTTGTTATTTAAATTTAGCAAAGTTATCACCCACTTCTATTATTTTCACATAGATTTCACATATTAGACCACTATATTATTAGCACATACAAGCCAAACAAGTGTCGTTATAACTTTTCGTGTGCAACTTTTGCCGACAAAACTGAAATCCACTACAAGTAAAGAGTAGCCAAACAAATTTTAATGGCCCGTGTCACTAAGAACTAGCCATACGTCGACGTTTTTGCGGGTCTCTGTTTCTTCTTCTAAAAACAATTAAATTCTTTGCCATAATATAATCCCAGATCAACGAACCGTATTTCTCCTTCCTATCCCTCAAGATATTTCTCGCCTGCGGTACGTCACACCAGGGTTCTAATCTGATATATCACGGCATAGTCTCGTTTCGCAATTTTCGCTTCTTTCCAAATCGTCACCGTTCGTTAAGGCTGGTAGTAACTGGTTTTGTCAGCTTTTCAGGGGAACCAAAAAATTGTTTTATTTCAGCATTACTAGACTAGTGACGATGACTTTTTGAAGTTTTCTATTCGATTAATTTTCGACTTAGAAGTCTAGAACCAAGATCATTCGATGCAGTTTTGAATGCAGTTGAACTGTATGCAAATCGATGCTTGGAATTTTTAAGTTACTACAGTCTTACTACTTAGAGAACGATGGCGGTATTAAGTCAGCATAAATTAACATAAACTCAACGCCCCTTGTGGAAATTGTTCTGGGGGTCATTATTAACAAGGAACCAAATAGCCACGAGATCTTTGCTCTTGAATACAATGTAAAACAACTTCGCAAATCATGATCGCCAAGAGCGTTTGATTTCATCCCAGTCTGCCCGTGAAAAGTATACTGTTTTTCACGCAAAACGGGTCAGCATGATACAAAATGTAACGTCCGGCACAAATGCATGCAATCATAGCTGTCTGGTCTCCTGGGGCGCTAGCGTGGGTGAGAATGAAAGTGTTTACAGAACGCAAATCGTCTCTAGATGTGTATGTGTCCGTTTCTCTGCATGTGAGCCATTATATTACTCGTTATATAACTTCAAAGCACGGGCCGTGTAAAAAGAAACCGTATGACGAACGGAACTGGACGGTATTATATCATCATCTGTAACCTAATTTATCAACCAACACAACGTAAACACCATCACCAACACAGATCGCGGCCGTAAATGAATCAATACCCCCGCTGCTTCAGCAATTAGCGATAACTCATCACTTGTATTTGTAGACCACTTTGCCTGGATTCGCCTGCCAGCGCATCTAATAACACTGGACAAATAAGGACACGCAATGAATTGGAGTAGAGTCGTAAAGCACATCAAATTATCGGAAACACTTGTGTGCGCCCTGCCACTGTGCCAGTGATTGGTTACATGGAAAGAGATCTCTTCACACATTGTGCAATACAACACTTTAGTGAAAAGCAATTTGCGACACTGTCTGGCACAATATTTATGTCAATATGTTGTGTAAATCATGTTTTATTATAAACTCGATGCGACACGCATTACGATCAAAACTGTCACATTATTCAAACTCACAAAACTTAAATATTTATATACAGCATTTTAAAGTGAGGTCAAAATAGTGCAGGTGATATTGGGTTTGTAACATATTGCACTAATGAAATGTATACTGTGTTCATTCACCGTGCTTATTGGGTTGACTGGTTGGGTGGATGAGCGAAGCTAGTATTTAGTTCGTGGATTAATTGATTTTGCTGTTCTTTTAAATATTACCATTGTTTTTACTGAGCCGTATCTAACTCTCCCCTTCATTATTTAATGTGAGTAAAGCCAGCAGTTGAAAATATTCGGAAACGCTAGTAACAGAAAGTGGAATCTAGCGATGTTGGAACTAACAAAGAGTGGTATGATTGTCTTGATTTCACTTAAGATGTGTCATCGACTGTATTTGTTATCGTTGTTGTTGTTGCTGTTGTTTGTTGGTGTCTTTAATGTCTACCCATTGGGCAATGATGCAGCGAAATGATTACAGAAAGAGTAAGGCAGTAGAGCTGAAACTGTGTCTTAAAAGTTATGATAACAAAGCAATGAACATCTTAAACATGTCACAAACATTCCATAAAACCCCACAGTTTTTCTGTGGTTTTTATGATATTTCATAAAACAACAAGCAAATGATCCTTGTTACGGTCTGGTTTTACATGAACAAGACAGTTTGGTGAAGTAGTCCAGATTGTTGTATACTTGACCATATCTTGGATTACTTTTCAGCCTACACAGTACACTATTCTTAACTTTATCAAAGACCGAGGGGGCGGGAGAAAATTCTAGCTCTTAGATGCAAATGAAACCAGAACAACAGCAACAAAACATTTTCGAATTGTTAAAAAACGCAGCAATAAATGCTCGTGCAGTTGCCATAACTGGAGTGTTTTGGTTTTTTTTTTTATCTTACGCAGTATTGATTTCTGTACCAGTAAAACGTGCATTGGTGGAAAAACAGATAACAGATGCACGCTGCAGCAGTCCAGATATAAGACACAGAATAATAAATGCGTATCGTTACCCTTCGGCAATGTCCCGTCGCCTTCCTAATGTTCTATGTTCAGTCAGCCACAGCCCAATTACATTCCATACTGCTGAGGACTTTAATTTGATTTCCTCCCCAGGCAATACAAGAAAGTGTCTTTCACGCTGTTCCTCTCACTGTTTTCCACTATCAACGATTTCCAGGGCAAGCTGTTACCCGCGGATTACTGAACAACTGAGCGTGCAAAATTAATGCTCATACCAGTCACTACGAAAGCGAGATAATATCTTTCACTTTCTTCCTTGAGAAATCCTTGATGTGTATTCTCTATCTTCATGGCATGCATGGATGTGCCGGGTAATGTCAATTCACAACAAAACCGAATCGTCCCATTGGACTCTTAGAACATCTGAAATAATGGTTGATATGGTTTCGGTTGGACAGCACTTCACATCTTTGCGCTGTTGTCTTGTTTTGTTTTGTTGTTTGTTGTTGTTTTTTTTTTTTTGTCCCTCGCCTTTTCGACTTCCGAGAAACTCTTCAACTTATTCGCAAGGCTACAAAAGATATCAGATGTCTTGGGAAAGAGAAGGAGGAAGGAAGGGGGAGGGGGGGGGGGTTCAGTATTTATTATCATTTTTTACATTCATGGTGGCCAATCGTTATGTGTGCGAGCTGCGTGGCGTCTCTTGCTTCTTAATACTCTCGAGTTTTCAAGGAGCAATTCAAATTCTATAACCCACGAAATTTAGTAGTCTGGAAAATATACATAATTGTCTAGAGAGAAAATGTACAGCAATATTTCAGGTCCCCCAGGCAGTCTAACAGCACCTGCAGGTTGGAGGCTCACCCAGATGGAAAAGGTGTTACCACACGTAATATATGCACTGATTTTCTTCGCAATGCAGATATTCAGGTGCGGAGCAAAGCCAGTGGGATCTCTGCATTAGCAAACGCAATAAATCACGTCAAATTCGAAAGCCAAGAGTAAACAAAAACTGCAATAACTTGACAACAAATACATTGTTTCTGCATTGCAAGACATACTTTAAAAAAACGGAAAAGAAGGAACGAATGGCAAGTAAGAGACAAAATGTAACATCTATGCCTTCTATTCTATGGCACGATAAATCCTCGACGTATGCTGACTGCTCAGTTGCATTTACTTCCCGTCAGCTTTCCCGTTGACATGGCAACGGCAGCCACACTGCAGTTTGATCAAACTTCCGAGCTGTCAAGCCTTCAATATCTTTCAACCCAAACCAGATTAAATCTGAAAACCAGCTTCCTCTTCCCCTCATTATAAATGTGAAAAAGCCATGGCGAAGAAAGGAACTGCCTGCAGGAAAAAAAAATTCAACGAATGCTCTGGTGTTTGGGCTGATAGTAGAAGATTTGGTAGTACCTGAAAAATGAAATAAATATTCCTTTTCATATAAACGGGAGGATTCTTTTTTGTTTTTTGTTTTTTAATGTCAGACCTCAAAATACGTTTGATGTTCTGCGCATTAAAGAAATGTCACGCAGTGGAAGGTCCGCCACAGAAAATAGTTCGTGTAACACCAAGTAAAGAAGACAATAATGGTGGCCTGACGTGGGGATAAATGGCGACATAAAAGGTCTGCAGATTTCCTGAGAGAGGCAGGGTGAAAATACAGAGGGTTTTGTTTTTGTTGTTGTTGTAGTACGCCCATGTATGTATGTGTGGTATTTGTATGGGACAGACAGACAGACAGACAGGTAGACAGACAAGAGTCTTGACAACAACAACAACAAAAAAGACAACTTCTGTCTGAAGGTCTCATCCTTGCTTGCAGATCACTGTCCACATCTTTCTTTATTTCAGCAGCAGCGACTGCTCAAGCTTTACTTCAGGTTTTGGCGGGACGCCTCCATGTCACATTGGCTCTTTATGCATGAATAGACATTTTATGTTGGTCTGCTGCTCACGCAAGCCAGCAACTTCTAAATATCTGTCTCACAGGACAGATCTGCATCCCATTATTTGAACACTTGCACACATCCATAAATATGTGGTGTAAACATCTCTCGCTCTCAAAACAATACTGTTCTACACAAAATGAATCCATAAGCAAGGGAAAACAATAGTTCGACACGGAAATTAATGTCAGATGAACAGGTGGTTAACACAATTCAGAATGATTTCATTAGAGGTGGTGTTCAGTGTTCGTGTGTCTGGTTGTGTTGTTTGTTTGTTTGCTTGTTGTTGTTGCTTCTTTTTCGGGGTGGAATTGTGGCGGAATATCCTTGCATTGATTTCGTTTGTAATTTGCTTTAAGGCTAAGCGCGCACATGCGACCTGTCTTTTATATTGCAGTTGCGTTTAAATTTTATGTTCCAATCGACACTGCAATGCGCTCCAGTCTTGCTTGTGTGCACAGCTCCTTAGATTTTTTCTAAAATGCGACGCGACTGCAACGCAACAAAGTCCCATGTGCACGCCTGGCCTAAAATCGATTTGAGGCTTCCGAGGGAATCAAATTAGTCGGCAGATCCTATGTTGTATCAGACGAATGAACGGTTTTTTTGTTTACGCACTTCAAGTGTAAACACAAACAACAAAATGCAGCCAATGTGCTCAAACTTCATAAATTCCGCATAAAAACATTACAAATGTTGCTGATGTTGTCGTCTTCCACAGCAACCTATATCATCACCTCTCTCTCTCTCTCTCTCTCTCTCTCTCTCTCTCTCTCTCTCTCTCTCTCTCTCTCTCTCTCTCTCTCTCTCTCTCTCTCTCTCTGTCTGTCGTCTTTACATCTTCCTAGCACAATATGACCGTTATTGTGTCGACATTATCTCTCTCCTCTCCCTCACTCTTTCTCTCTCTCTATCTCTTTCTCTCTCTCTCTCTGTCTGTCTGTCTGTCTGTCTGTCTCTATCTCTGTCTCTCTTTCACCGTTGCCGTTACAAAAAACACACCCATGGACGAGACAGATCTGTCAAACGTTGGCCTGTATGCACCGCTGACATGTACATAATTTTCCTCTTCCCAATTACCGATTCTGGTTTCCCCTGTACGGGTCTACCGTCCATTTTCGTGAGCTTTCAAACTGCGTCCTGACAAGGGCATGACAGGACTGAATACAGGATCTGTCTGCGGTAGAGCTGCAGGAGCAAAAAACACAAAACACAAACTGGTGGAAGCCCAAGCTGAGGGTGGAGGTGGCCCCAATAATCAATACTGGTTCGCTTCAAGCTAACACACACACACACAGAACATTAAGTCATATTTAGATTAGCGTAACCTTGTGTGCGTGAGTTTTTGTTTCGCGAGCCGAGGGCGTTTGTGTGCTCTCATGCACGAGAATGCGCGTGTCTATTTTGATGCGAAAGCAATGCCGCTATCTGAGAAGCTTAGTGTGATGCTGCATTATGCTGTAATGTTCAATCCGGGGTAAAAGGATGGGGTGGGGTTACCATCATTTCAGGAGATTACTTCTGTGAAATCATACAGGTTTTTATTTTAAACACACGTGCACATAAAACTACAGAGAGAGAAAAACTTTGAAAATCTATTAAAAACATGAAAAAGTGTGTTCTTCACATGCAAGAGCCCAAGGCGAAAAAAACCTTTCTCCCTCTCCCAACAGCGAATTGAATACCGCCATGCTAGCGGTGCAATTTCATTACAATAAAAAAAAATTGCTGTTGGAGCTGCGGTAATTATAAGTTTCATTGCTGCTGTTGATACTGCTGTTGTTATTGTTGCACTAGTCTTTGCGCCTCCGCGAAAAGCAGTATGATTAGACTGGCGGTTCCATAACGTACTGGCGCGGATAGAGAGAGGACAGGCGAGAAGACTAGTATTTGACACAGGAAAAGGGGTGAAAACGACACTACAAATAATTACTCTAAGAACATCGTAGGCGAGAAACAACTTAACCCCGTTATCGTTGTGAGGGGACATTCATCAAGTAGTGTTTAAGTATGAGGTAAATTGTGAGTCATGCGAAATGATCCTTTCACTGACTGTGGGAAGACCATGTATTCCTTGCTTAGCGCCGTTCTTTACTTGCAATAAAAGGCCGTGTGAATACACCGGACATAATAAATAGTGATTATAATGGTGTTCCTCATGAACATATATTCACCAAGCACTTGGCAGAGAAGTCCATATAGTATGCCGAGGGTTAGTAATCTGATGTTTGCAAACCCCAGAGAAATGGACACAAGCACTTATGGCTGCCAACTCTCTATATTATCTGATGTTTTGACAGGGAAAAAATGTTGCTCATTTTGGGCCGCACGCGCCTTGGGGCAACAGTATTTTGAGTTTGAGTTTGAGTTTAACGGCGGCTTTGCGCCTTTCACGGTTTGTTTGCTATCTTACGGGACAATGATGCACATTGTAGATTAACGATTACCACGAAGACACACATACCCCTTCACCAGAATGAGAACAGACTTTTCGAATCGCGTCTGTCATTACAAACTAAAAATTAATAGCCTTCACCCGTCCCTCCAACACCGGGCAAATAACAAATAGATGACGCGCCGAGTCCCACGTTTAATTGAGCAAATCAAAATTATTTATGAAACCATATGAAACTAAAGTGACTACTCAAAGACACTGGTATTTTACCTTTCCTTCAGTTTTCTGATACAAATCAATTTTCATAGAGATTTGACTCATAAACTGTCTCTTGTACTTATCCGTGACGTTTACTCATGACCCTAGAGTAACTGTGTTGGCCGCTCTCAGTTTCTATACTTTCTACTGTGCTGTCATGCTGGTGGGACAGTGCTGCTTTCAAGTGTTAGCAACCACAAGACTTAGTGCTTGTGTCCATTTCAGTGGGGTTTGTAAATACATGTATCATATTACTAACTCTCTATACATTATTAATCTCTGCCGTTTTTCACATCTGAGGTAAAGCTATGAGCAAAAACCTTCTGCCAATATGAATGCCACAAATATTTCCCTATACAATCAAATGAATGCTTGTTTACTAATATGCACACCATACCCAACAGGTGTTTAAATGCAGCGTCATGCTTCATAAACTGTTCCTGACCTTGAAGCGTCGGTTTATTGGGAAATTTTTCTATGAAGACACCATTTGAATACTGAATGAAAGAATCAGAGCGCGTTTCACACTATACATCTGGAGAACTGTAAGGTGCAAACATGTCTCAGAGTCTTAAGAATGAAAGACTTAATGCATAGGTCAGACAGAGAACTGCATAATAATTACGGTGTAGAAAATTGTGCTTAAACCAGGCAAGTGAAAATATTTGTAAAATCACTGACACCTTTGTGCGGAGCTGCGAATGTTAGAACATCCTTACTGGTCTGTCAACATTTTTCATCAATAATTTGTCCCCATTAAGAATATAACAGCCTTATATAATCACCTTTCTTGCCTTTGAGATACTGACGAAACAAAATATTCGCACAGGCTATATGTCGCCCACTGAGATGAATATTACATGTATAATAAGTTACTTAAGTGTCTATAAAGATATAGTCTTCCAAAAATAACTTTGGTTTCGCTTCTTTAATCGCAAGTCATGCTCATACTTATTCCCGATTAATCTGAATGAGAAGCGCGTGCAAAACTCTGAGGACTCGCCAGACAACAACATTCAACAGGATAGAAATGGTTTTGATTTACTGTTGTCATGAAACTAGAGGAAGGCTTACACCACAAGGAGACCGCTGCTAGTAACGTGTTTCAGGCTCAAATTTGTTGACATCATGTCTTATTGCTGTAGGGCAAAGGACCGACCGACATCCCTCTTTGTTCACAGTATAATGCCTCTTTAATTGCCTCTTGATAATATCATCAGCTCGAGTTGCGCGAAACATTGTATCATTAAGGAATCTTCACGCAAGTTCGGCAAAGAGACGAGGGCAAGAGGAATGATAAAAGAATTTCCGTAAACCGAGACATGTGTCAAGTGCTTGTCATTGTAATCCACGGTGGAAAATGTAAGTAGGACAACAGACACTCGAAGTGTGTCCTGTCTGTGATTCACCTGTTGCAGCTAGCAAGACCCTCCTCGTGTCCAGGTATTTCTGTGTCGACTATCGTCCATGTTAAGGACTGTACGGCAGCGAAAATGTTCGGTCACAAAATCACTGGCAATGAGCTGTGACTGCGGGGCGTCTCTTCTCCTCTATTTACAAACCCTCTTAAACTAAACTAACATCAGTTTTATGAGCAATTCCATATAAATGACCGTGGTCACCAAACAGTTTGACTGTTTATTTCTCTTGTTTCCTAACGCAATAAGCAGTCTGGACTGTAATCATGAAAAAATCTGCATAACGACAGCGTCCAACAAGAAAATGGTACAGATATATACGTGCAGAACACGTAACCTCATCATGTATAATTCTTTTTCTCCCTCGGATACAGAATAGAACAGTTGAATGTGTTCGTGTATTTGCCGACGGGCGATGCGTTACGTTTGCTTCACTCATTGACATAGCACGCCGATGTAGACATCAGGCCCATATCATTTCTTAGAACAGGGGTATGAATGAATGGACTTGGAATCAGTAACTCTTACATGTCGACAAATGCAGTTTCAAATGCACACAGTTACTTACATTTACATAAAGCTTTAAGTATATTTTGCCTATCAGAGCATGACTGTGATCCAGAAAAGAACCCAAGCGTGAGACTCTTGGTGAATATATCTGATATGACATAGTGTATGGCATAAGTTTATCGTTAAGTTTAGTCTGATCAGGTTACCGTGAATTCAATCTTCAACGTAGCTGTGGCTTTCATTCTCGGAAGACTATTCAAACAGTTTTAAGTTTCATGATCAATGATTGTTTCCCGAGCAGTGATATGCGCAAGGATTAGATGGGGCGGAGAGAGAAGAGGTGGGGAATGTCCATGAGACTTATGAGGATTTCAGTAAAAGTAATGGAAGGTACAAACTAAACAATGTTGTTCTTGTTGTTGTTTTAGACACCGCGTAAACCTGGCAGACTTAACACCCATAAAGCATTTGATTCCAAGTGTATCCCTTGCCACCTGTGCCGTAGTGAACGCTGCTTTACTTTAGATAATTTTATTGTGTTTAATTCCGCAGCCATTTGTTATCAAGGCGTTTTACTGTGCTGTCTCTTGATAAAGGTCTGCGTATGCTGGCTTCACTGACAGTATCCCCTACACAGAAATACAGCAAAGGGGGGACACTCCCTGCCTCTTCAGTTTTCACACACCAGAAACGATTCTTTTTTTATATATCTGCACACACTGGTAATGTATCATTAGTGCACCTGACACCGAGTACACAAAGATATGTGACATGAATGTTACATCTTTAAAATAACGTTGTTTATTTTTTTTTTTTTGCTCTCCATACAGATGAATCATTTTAAACTCAACATTTACATGTATGTGGGTTGATGCTCGTTTCTTGGCCCAAACTGAGCGAAAATAGCAAATGGTCCTTTAGATTAAGAATAATCAATGAGTTGACCAGTACTGGTATTACTGTAACAAGAATGTGAACTGGCCTATGAAAACGCACAAAACTTTCAATTTTCATCTCAGATCTCCTTAAATGTATTACACCGTATATAGTTAACATTATCAAAAATAATAATACCACTCAGTTACATGGATCTATCGCTCAAAACTGCACTTTCCAAAGTTAGCTTCTTACTTGCACTTTCCGACATGTTTTTCCAAAAGCCCCCCCCCCCCCGAGCCCAGGAGGTGGCAGGATTAAGCATCCCTAGTATGTGGATCGAGTATACAGTCGCACCTCTCCCGTGGAGGAGCTGTCTCTACAGCTGTGTCGGTCTTTCTCCGATGACCAGGCTGTCCGCATTAAGATAAAACGTTTAATGCCTGGCCTCACCAAGGTGAAAGAACTAGGTTAGTAAAAAGTGCTGCCAGATCACTGATCCATTTTCTCACGACCACAATATATTTATAGCATTGAGGCGGGGGGGGGGGTGTCACGAGTGGAGTGAGTGCAATTAAGGGGATTGCTACAGAGCGGGTGTAGAGTAAGGACTCACAGTAGACAGCAAGTTAAGCGTGCTGTTGTGAGTAGTAGTGGGGCGGGGTCTGAAGGAGGCGAAAGCGCTGTATAACTATCACTGCAAGTTAGAAGGTCCTAGGGATCGGACCTGTGAATAAAAGCCCATCGGGCGGACATAAAGGGGAAGCAGTCGAGAAGACTAGTGAGAGTCTTTCCAGTTATGACTGGTATGTAGAACGTTGATTGATTATTATGATTGATGTATTATATGATATTCGTCTATTACCATGATGTGAATAAGTATATGTGAGGAATGTGGAAGTCCGTGATATTGGATATAGCAATGTGCGCCATGAGCGATAGATGAAAGTGAGTTCATGGATTTGTAGCGCGAGTGAGTAGTGCGTACTCCGATAGAAGTGTGTTACCGTAAGATGTGTGGTGAGTGAAAGGTGAACTAGTGTGTGTACGTTTCATGGGTTGTAAGGAGAGGTGGAGTGAATAGAAATGGTAGGGTATTATACCAATGTAATGTTATTCTTGTAGGTGTCGGGGACGGGCCGCAGAGCCACCTCGATGAGCACAGGGGATAGGCCAGCATAGGGCCGGAGGCCACACATAGGCCAGAAGTGAGGCTGTCGGGGCAGGACAGTAGAGGCACATAAAGTCGTGGCAGTCAGGCCACGGGCAGGGACGTAGATATGAGAGTGAATGAGATACTATGTTGTTGCCATGTTGATAGGCTAGTGAACTGATATTATGTTGTTGCCATGTTGATGGCTAAGGAAATAATAATGTGTTATTGCCCTGCTGAGGTGCTAGGGGAGTGCTACGGTGTATGACAATAGGAAGGTGATGTTGAGAGACTGCGGTGCCAGTGAATCATTAATGTACTATTAAGACCCTGAGGGGAGAGGCTGAGGCCGAAGTGCCTTTAGGAGTAACTACCGGATTGTGGATCCGAGGGAGCGTGTGTGTGAGAATAAGGCCGTTGTACGGCAGTCATTTCAATAATATAATATATGTAATTGCGCTATTATATGTATAATTATGTTTAATAAATGTGTGAGTCTGATGGGTTGTTTTGTTAAGTGTTAAACTTGTTTGTACCGTGTAGTGTAATCGGCGTAGTAGGTTGCATTTTTTTCCCATTATATAGTTTTTTTTTGTAGAAGCTTTGTCCTAGTCTGGTTCGTTGTCCTTGACGTACTTGTGGTCCTTCTATTGAATTTCCTTATTCTTGTCTTTTCTACTCTTTTTTATTATTAATGGTGCAGTACATTTTATGAATATAGAATTAGTTGTGCTGTAAAGGTAAATTTCTGAATTGTATTGGATACAAGTAGGTGTGGTTATATCTGGTGTGATCTCGGGTCTCTGGTCGTGTCGTTAGTTATCATACCGGCAGGTTAGCCGTTTTTTTTAATACATACCATAACCATAAATCTGTGAAATGGCGGAACTCCAACAACTAATGAAGTTGGGTAAGGAACTTGGCCTGGAGGGAGAGGAGCTACGCGGCTGGATTAAAGAACAGCAGGCGGATTTGCGCGATGAGCGTGCTAAGGATAGAGAGCGAGAAAAAGAGGCTAAGGCTCAGGAGGAGGAAAGAGAGGCTAAGGTTAAGCAACAGGAAAGAGAGGCTAAGGATAAGGAACAGGAAAGGGAGGATAAGCAACAGGAAAGAGAGTTTAAGTTAAAGGAGTTAGAAGCTCAGCGACAGGAGAGACAGGATAGGGAGCAGGAAAGGGAGATAAGGTTAAAGGAGATAGAGGCGCAAGTGAAGATCGCCGAGTTGGAAATCAAAAAGAATGCACCAACAGAAACAGTTGAGCGGCAGGTACACAATAAAGGTGGCGTTAGGATTAAGCTCCCTACGTTCGACGACCGGAAGGACGACATAGACGCCTTCCTTTACAGGTTCGAACTGAACGCACAATTGCAATGGGGGGAAAATAAGGAATTATGGGCCACGTACCTGGCATCGCTATTGCAGGGGCGAGCGTTAACATACTTTAAAGAGCTACAGCGCGAAGACGTGCAAGATTACGATAAGCTGAAGGCTTTGCTGCTTCGCCGATTTGCGCGTACCGAGGAATATTTCCGGGAGCAGTTTAGGCGAGCACGTGCAGATACCAGGGAGGACTTTGCTGCCTTCGTCGCGAGACTAACGGAGTATTTCGCGAACTGGGTAGACTTGGCGCATGTGGGCAGGATTTTGCTAAACTGAAAGACTTAATGATCCGTGACCAGCTGTACGCGTCGTGCCACAAAGATCTGGTGGCTTTCCTGAAAGAGAACGAACCCGCGACGGTGCAGGAGGCGTCTAAGTTGGCGGAGGCATACCGTACGGCGCATCCGTCCAAACCAGTCGCCAGGGCGTACGTCCAAGATGCTGGGTACGTCGCCGTTGTCGAGGGGTCGCCGGCAGGACTTGGGGACAGGTCGCGTCAGCGTGGTGCCTATAGCGGGCAAGCCCAGGGGCAGCGTAGGGGCTATCACCAATCACCGGCATATGGATCCGGTAAGTTTGACCGAGCAGGAGGGCTAGGTCGCGGTAATGGCCGGGGGCGAGTTGTGACCTTTGCCGATGACCGACGGCATAGGGACTCTAGTTCCGGTCGCGATGGGTCACGGGGACCCAGGCCTAGAGCAGCACAGGGAGCGGAGTGTTGGACTTGCGGACGCGTGGGTCACTTTTCACGCGAGTGTAGGGCCGCGAAGTGTTGGAACTGCGGTAGAGCGGATCACATCAGCGTGAACTGCCCTGCAGGTAGGATAGCGGCGAACGTGGACAGTAGCTCCAGTCCATGCTCCCCAAATAAATTTCATCATGCGGCTGCGTGTGTTACATCGGACAACGGAGGCGGACAGTATTCTAAGTGTCCCAGTTGTGAGAAGTTATTATCTTCCGGTGTTTTACCTTGTGGGAGAAAGATCCCCGTCATAAATTCATGTCATACAGGAGGTGGTCTTAGGGTTTATCCGGGGTTTGTTGGGGACGAACCGGTCTCGGTTTTACGAGATACGGGATCTACCGTTGTGGGAGTGCATAGAGACTGCATTCGGGATTCACAGCTTACAGGTGAGACTGTCCCGTGCATCCAATTTTCGGGGGCCATTGAGAAGTTACCCATGGCAAGAATAGTGATAGATACACCTTTCCTTAGCGGGGAAGTCGAAGCAGTCGTTGGTTGTTTTCCAGGCGCCCAGCTCATCATTGGGAATGTATCACGGGTAGTTTCCCCTTCCGATGAGAACGTGCAGGCATGGTCGCAATCAAAAGGTATTGACTTTTGCGCCGCGGTCGAAACACGCCGACGGTTAGCCGATAAAGACAAGATTAGACCTTTGGCTACGCCAGCGGTCAACCTAGACATCACGCCGGAGCGCTTGGCGAGATTACAAAGGGAGGACCCATCATTAAACCCATGCTTTGGGGAAGCGCGAACCGAGAAAACGAGGAGATATAAGAACGGGTCATCTTCTTTTTTTGTTCAGGCGGGCATTCTGTTCCGTAAGTATGTAACGGTGTCCTCAATTTTAAAGCAGGTCGTTGTGCCAGCGTTGCTGATCGCAACAGTATTGCATTTGGCACATGATGTCCCATTAGCGGGTCATATGGGGATAGCTAGAACCAAAGAAAGGGTTCTTAAAAATTTTTACTGGCCATCGATCCACAGAGATGTGCAAGTCTATTGTAAGACGTGCAGTGCGTGCCAAAAGACGACGCATAAGGGTCGTACACCCCAGGCCCCTCTTCAGAAGATCCCCACGGTCTCGGAACCGTTTAAAAAGGTCTCGATAGACCTTGTTGGCCCCATTCACCCAGCGACCGATAGGGGGAATCGATTTTTCTTAACGGTCATATGTAATGCTACGAGATGGCCAGAGGCGGTTCCTCTGCGGACCATAACGTCTGAGGCAGTCGCGGAAGCGTTGTTTGCAATTTTCGCTAGGGTAGGAATACCAGAGCAAATTCTGTCTGATAGGGGCGCGCAATTTACGTCGCAGATGATGAAGGAATTGTTCCGCTTATTCAGTATACAACCCATCACTACCACCCCTTATCATCCGCAGGCTAATGGCATGTGCGAGAGATTGAACTCGACGTTAAAGTCGATGCTGCGTAAGGTAGCTGCTGATCGCCCTAAAGATTGGGATAGATATATCCCTGCAGTGTTATTCGCGTACAGAGAGGTACGGCAGGAGTCAACGGGATTCTCGCCGTTCGAAATGATGTACGGTCGTAGTCCTAGGGGCCCAACTGATGTTCTTCGGGACATGATGACGTCGCCATCATCGGGAGACGATGAGCAGATTTCGGTGTTTCAGTACCTTGTTGATTTAAGAGAAAGACTATCTGCAGCGCGCACTATAGCAGAAGAAGCTTCTGGTATCGCTTCGAAAAGAGCAAAAGACTATAAAGATAGAGGTTCCAAACTGAGAATTTTTAAGCCAGGAGACAAGGTTCTGTTGTTGTTACCTACGGACCATAATAAGTTATTGATGACATGGAAAGGTCCTTATGTTATTGAGCGAGTGGTTTCAAAGGTAGATTACGCTATCCACATTGATGGAGCGAGTAAGGTTTTCCATGTTAATATGCTACAGAGATTTTATGAGAGACCACAGTATCTGTGTGCACAGACAAGACCAGAGGAGACTGTCTTCTCTACTGCTTGTACGGGGGTCGTAGACCAGTTGGACTGTGACGTAAGCGACACCGAGGCGCAGGAGGAGTTACAAATTCAATTGCCGGAGTTAACTCCGACACAAGGTTACAGGGACGTAAAAATTAACCCTGACCTTACGAGTTCAAGGAGTAGGGAACTTGAGACCCTGTTAGCGTCATTTCCGGATGTTGTTACGGATTTGCCGGGTCGCACTACAGTGATCGAGCACCAAATAAAGTTGACTTCGGATAAGCCAGTATTTCTTAGACCGTATCCGTTGCCGTTTTCTTCGAGAGATAGAGTCATAAAGGAAGTTGAGTCAATGTTGAAGTTAGATGTGATAGAACCATCAACATCGCCGTATTCATCACCCATCGTCCTCGTGAAGAAACTTGATGGATCGGTGCGGTTCTGTATTGATTTTCGAAGATTGAACACTATTACGGTAGGCGATAGGGAACCTATCCCGTTCCAGGAGGAATTAATAGCTTCATTGGCCGGGTCCACGTGGTTTTCCAAGATAGATTTGACGAAAGGGTATTGGGAAATCCCGCTTACTGAGGAGTCTAAACAATACACGGCGTTCCAAACGCCCATTGGATTATTCCAATTTAAGGTCATGCCATTTGGGTTGGTAAACGCACCAGCGACGTTTGCACGATTAATGAGATTGGTGTTGAAGGACATACCTAATGTCGTGTCATTCTTTGATGATATAGCATGCCATACGTCGACATGGTCTGATCATATTCAGACACTAACAGTAATTTTTCAACGATTACGCCATTTTGGGTTAACTGCTAAACCCGCAAAGATGGATTTGGCATGTCCAGAGATAATATTCTTAGGACATATTGTGGGTAGAGGTGTTCAGAGACCTGAAGAAACAAAAATTGACAAGTTAGTAGGGTTGCAAATCCCTAAAACAAAGAAACAAGTCAGAAGCTTAGTGGGAATTTTAAATTATTACAGAAAGTTCATTCCAAATTTTTCCTCCTTGTCATCTTCTCTTACTGACCTTACTAAGAAGGGACAACCCGATAAGGTCCAGTGGACGTCTGAATGTCAGACAGCATTTGATAATTTGGTGACAGCATTATCATCGTCACCCATTCTGATATTACCCGATTTTCGATCTAATTTTATCCTCAGAACGGATGCGTCGGACTCTGGTGTCGGCGCTTGTCTTCTACAGGAGAAGAACGAATGTCTCCATCCTGTATGTTATGTCAGTAGGAAGTTATTGCAGAGAGAAAGAAAGTATTCTGTGATAGAGCGTGAGTGTCTTGCCATTGTCTGGTCCGTCCAGAAACTAGGACGTTATCTCATGGGACGAGAATTTTGTATCCAGACAGACCACAAGCCACTGACATTTTTGTCGAAGAATCGTTCGTCCAGCCCACGCTTGTCTAGATGGGCATTGGCTTTACAGCCGTACACCTTCGTTATTCAACCAATTCCAGGAACCAGCAATCATATCGCCGACTACCTTAGTCGAGCCTAGGGGAAGATTTCAGGAGCTTATACATCGGAGGACAGGAACATTGACAGGATCTGTGTGAATGAGTCGACTTTAAAATATTGACATTATAAAATATATGATATGAAGAATGGTTGATAGGTTGAATGGTTTTTGATTCTGTATTAGATATTGTGTTTAGTTAGCTATTCATGAGGTGACACATATATGCATATTTCAGACCATGTTGATCCCCATATTTTCCCCTGATTTCGGTATTTTATATACTAGGGGAACTGCTAGGTCATTTTTCTAGTGTAGGTATTGCTCACGCTCACTCGTTGACAGTCATCTTGATGCGATTTGAAATTAATTGCATTAATTTTTTTGGGGTGGGGGATGATGTCACGAGTGGAGTGAGTGCAATTAAGGGGATTGCTACAGAGCGGGTGTAGAGTAAGGACTCACAGTAGACAGCAAGTTAAGCGTGCTGTTGTGAGTAGTAGTGGGGCGGGGTCTGAAGGAGGCGAAAGCGCTGTATAACTATCACTGCAAGTTAGAAGGTCCTAGGGATCGGACCTGTGAATAAAAGCCCATCGGGCGGACATAAAGGGGAAGCAGTCGAGAAGACTAGTGAGAGTCTTTCCAGTTATGACTGGTATGTAGAACGTTGATTGATTATTATGATTGATGTATTATATGATATTCGTCTATTACCATGATGTGAATAAGTATATGTGAGGAATGTGGAAGTCCGTGATATTGGATATAGCAATGTGCGCCATGAGCGATAGATGAAAGTGAGTTCATGGATTTGTAGCGCGAGTGAGTAGTGCGTACTCCGATAGAAGTGTGTTACCGTAAGATGTGTGGTGAGTGAAAGGTGAACTAGTGTGTGTACGTTTCATGGGTTGTAAGGAGAGGTGGAGTGAATAGAAATGGTAGGGTATTATACCAATGTAATGTTATTCTTGTAGGTGTCGGGGACGGGCCGCAGAGCCACCTCGATGAGCACAGGGGATAGGCCAGCATAGGGCCGGAGGCCACACATAGGCCAGAAGTGAGGCTGTCGGGGCAGGACAGTAGAGGCACATAAAGTCGTGGCAGTCAGGCCACGGGCAGGGACGTAGATATGAGAGTGAATGAGATACTATGTTGTTGCCATGTTGATAGGCTAGTGAACTGATATTATGTTGTTGCCATGTTGATGGCTAAGGAAATAATAATGTGTTATTGCCCTGCTGAGGTGCTAGGGGAGTGCTACGGTGTATGACAATAGGAAGGTGATGTTGAGAGACTGCGGTGCCAGTGAATCATTAATGTACTATTAAGACCCTGAGGGGAGAGGCTGAGGCCGAAGTGCCTTTAGGAGTAACTACCGGATTGTGGATCCGAGGGAGCGTGTGTGTGAGAATAAGGCCGTTGTACGGCAGTCATTTCAATAATATAATATATGTAATTGCGCTATTATATGTATAATTATGTTTAATAAATGTGTGAGTCTGATGGGTTGTTTTGTTAAGTGTTAAACTTGTTTGTTCGTGATTGTCGTCCTGTCATAAACTATTACATTTCCCAGTCTGGGATTTGTGACAGGGGGGGGGGGACTGAGCCTCAGGCTTTCAACGTCGTTGTTATACGATTACCCCCCCCCCCCCAGTGGTTCTTAATCAGGTGAAAGGGGGAGATCTAGTCTCCTCTCACGGTTTTCAAGGGGAGAATATCTAAGCCGTTAAATAATGGCACATTACAGTCATGACGTATTGTAACCAGAGCACAGATGGTGCGCGAAAACTTTCTGCTGAAGTTTAATTCAGTTTCCGCTGCTTTAATTCCATTGTCCTGGGAATTGCTCCATCATTATTGCTAGGTTTATGGTATCGAACGAGTGGGGGGGTAGGGGGGGGGGAGTAATTACAAATGAATGTATGGGCAAACGGATCTTAAAAGGTTAAGAATCACAAGTCTAGCAGCTGAGCCCCGCTAAATGTTTAGCAAACACTAACTTGTTTGATTGGGATTCTTTTCCTCTGAACATGAAGATCTCCATATATATCTCAAGAGTTCCGTTTTTAAGGAGGGCGGGGAGAGGGGTGCGAGTGGGAATTAAATGTAAACAAGAAATAATTATACGAACTCCGTCTCTGTGTAATACTTTCCCTTGCATTTTGCCCATAACCCAATCTAAGCCGTTCTCTTAAAGGAGACACGGCCATCGGCCCTACAAACCAGTACTATACACCCCACTGCTCCTGACCATTACTAATGATTAATTCCCCCATGTAATAAGGGTAATCAAGCGCTCGCCTGCCTACACGGGATCAGAATGATGTGGACTACCAATCATCATCACCCAGTGGGATACCAAGTGCGAGCAAACACTAGCTTGCCTGATCCTGGGACTGCCTATGATGTCACCCTCGGGTGTCACCACAGGGAGGCAGGGAGACGTTCCTATCGGAGGAGACCAGACTGGTCTTCACTAAAGACGCTTGGTGTCACCAGAGGTTGCTGGTCTTTCCAGAATGCATACCTGGTCGCTGCAGGGGTCTGGCATTAAGTTCAATATTTTAAAATTTGGCAAAAAATGTTTTCTTAAAGAAACAGCCCCCCCTCGTTCGGAATAAGGGACAAGAAAACAAGCTCATTTTCTTTCGGTTTTAATTCCTTTACGAGTTATTGCACAGTCTTCTTTCCAGTTGTGTTTGTTCCTAGCCCAACTCTTCGCGTAAAACAATGCTTGCTGTTGTTGAGTATTTTTGTCCCCATCTTAACCAGAATGCACCTTGTGTTTTGCCTGGTCAAACATAGTCAGAATGGCTAGAAACGAGCTCCAAAAAAAAATGTAGTAATTGCTGCTCGTGTTACTTTCTGGACTGAAGTACGTAAACACTCTTCTCGGATCAAATATCAGTTTGTTTGTAACTTTGATATGTAACACAGAAACGTCAAATGTGAACTGAAAGTTGAAATGAGACGTACTATTGAAAACTGGACTCCAGGAATGTAAACAAAATAATGCATCCTAAAAGTAAAACACGTGTATACAATGGGCTATTCACTTGTACGTATGTATAATGTTGTCGGCGCCTCGTTCAATAAGAACTTGCTGTTTCCAACTGAATTTATCCTGATTTTTTTTTCCTTGTTACATTTGAACTTTCGAAGCTGACATTTCACTAAAAGTAGAAACTGGTGTGAAGGTGGCTGAAATACGCTCGGTAATAGTAGTGGGACTTCAAAACGTGCTTCTAGAGCGAAACTGTAGCGAAATTGTGACGTACAGCACACGTTATGCGAGATAATATACTATTACTACGTTCGGTAGTGGAGAAAATACGGGTGCAGGTACCCAGAGAGGAAGGGATAGAACTACAATGCCAAGAAACGCAATGTCACTACTTTATCAAGTAATGGAAAGGCAAGCCAGCTCGTGATGGTGTTGACAATGATTGAGTACAATGACTGATCAGACAAGATCAGTCGAAACTGCCAGCATCCAGGAGAACTGATTTGCCAGCAATTTCAACAATAGGTGAAGGTGGACTTCTTAAAGAATCTTATGTTGTCAGTTGTATTAAAGTCTTGTATCTTTCCGAATTCTTCAAGTCTGCATAATCGTTTTGGTTAGACCTATGTTGATACATATGCGTAAGATTTCGTGACAATCGGAACTGTTCATGTCTGATTCAAACGCCTGATACTCTATATTCGTTTCGTATGGATCGGTTTCAGATGACTTGCACTACTCTGATTGTTTTTAAAGCATTGGACATCGATCTTCACAATGGTGGTCGGGCATCACATGACAGTATCCATCACACTGTTTGTGACGCAACTGAAACAGTATCAACTGTTTAAAGTTCGCTGGTCTAGACGTGATGATAACTAAAAGCATTTATAGAAATGACACGCCAAATCATAACACAGTGACTTCTAAGATGAAAATTTAATACGAATGCCTGTACAACATTCATTTCGATGTCTCTCAGAAATAAAAAAAAAAGCTAAATCATAAAATCGATCTTTCCGACCATTTTGTGATCGTGACCACGGTATAATGATGACCAGAGGAGTCTCATAAACTCAAGGCACTCATGAACATGGATGTCGAGAAAATGTGCCAATAGTTATACAACTGTGTCTGTGACAGGTGTTGTTTTTGTTTTGTCCACACACACATTCCTCCTGTTAAAGCAGCACACAAAAATGGTCCTTCGCTGATTTCAAAGCCTTAGGCTGAAGCCTTCAGGAAACAGAGATCTTTTCACCTGGTCCTTCACGGCAAATATTTACTCTGCTTGGGTAAACCAACATAGCATCTGATAACAGAGGCTTATCCTTTTTCAATAAGGGACATGGACACAAAAATTTCTTTTGACTTTCGTCTCAAAATCGCCCCTCCATGAATATACCTAGTTCGCCTAGCTGAAACTCGCGGGACGACAAATCTTCCTCATAAAAGACTTCTCATGTCAAGACTATAGGGCCCATCAGGATGTCACCATTAATCGAGTCAGCCTACCGGAAATCGACCCAACTTGGACTGGTGCTACTCACTGTATTGTGAGCACCGGACGCACTACTAATGAGCTCGGTCAATGTGGACTGTCCCTTGGAGAAATGAGATCGAATGACTGTCTTGGCTGTCTTCAAGTTGTTACAGTTATACCAGAAAACACTTAAATTCTAGATGCCCTCAAACTCACCAACCAATATAATTCTTGGGCTACTCTAAACATTCTGAAAGGAGAAAAAAAAAAGCATCCGAATGCCAACGGGCTAATTTTGATGAACATGCCGTAAACGTGGCCATTTTTGTTTATTGTTTGTTACCCCTGGAATTAACAACTCGAATCATATTATCAACTCGTTTTTTTAGCATGCAGCGATGTCCCAGAAACATGCCCATTGCTCCCTAGCTGGCTATGCACAGTATTTTTCATTACACGCACAGGATTGAAACTATTCAATACCTTGTTGGGTCAAGCTGCAAAAAGAGAAAATGTTCTAAAACTGCGGAAGCCCAGAACCTTATCCCCTCAATCACCACCACGACCACAATCACAATCTCTCTATCTACCTTTATGTGTTGTTAGTTGCTTTATTTTCTCGGCAGTCACCTTTATGAGGCACTAGATCCACTTGATCAGCAAGACATTTCCACCGCTATTTTTTTTTTAATTTGATCCTCCGGATTTGAGCTGAACGTTTCAAATCCCATGCAATGAATGTGACCCTTATATTTTATCAAAAAGGCTTTGCAACAAAGACCATGCCGCCTGCAGCAAGCAAAAAGTGGACCATATATCTCTTCATGCAAAATTCTTCCTGTGTATGTCAAATTAACATCTCAAAATAATGATCTGGTTAATAACGGCTGCCGGTCCATTAACCCAAAAATACCATCGGGCCGCTGAACTCTCCCTCACCCCATCCCTGCACCCTTTCTTCATCATGCTCGCTGCAAACCCTCCAAAGGATTAAGTAAAGGGAGACTGAATTGATCAGGTGCTCTTTCTGTGTACAATACCGCCTACCCGGGTCGCGGTCAGGTGAGAGCCCACGTAACCACACCCGTTGCCAATGGAGGTTGTAACAACTCTTTAAGCACAAAGCCAGACAGCCGATTACCTCATCCTTCATTATTACAGCCGTTGCAGCCTTAATTAGCAAGGCCTTTGAGCAGAATCCGCGGACCTTACTAACAACAAAGTAAAGTACCTGTGGGCTGACTACTCAGGATAAACCGTACTACTGGGGAAGATTGATAGATCTGCAACGATAATTATTTGTAAGGAATGGCTCATCAAATTAACGCACACCACGTTACGCTACCAATTAATATAACAAGAGTGTGAGAACAAGTCAGTCAGAAATGAGTTTCTCAAATTATTCCAATTATCACAAGCGCAGGCAGAAAATATATACATGCGCATCACATCACAAATACAGGGGTTTCCTCACATAGACAAACACACTAAAAAGACCCCAGAAAATACAGAGATGTAGGCCTCCGATAATCGTTTGAAAATGTCTGAAAATGAGTTCATAGATATCACTACAATTTGTTGAAACCACCACTGATATGACATACGATTTTCACGCCCGCTTCAAGCTCAAGAAAGCTAAGGGAGAATTACATGTATTTTCTTTTCTAATTACAGCCACGTGCCATGAAGCAGGATTTTTTTGTTTCCCCTCGGCATTTGCAAAGCCCACGATTTGATTTATGTCTGGGGAGGTATAAAATGTAGGATTAGCGCTTTCAGTAGCTCTGTGCTAAGCTAAATCTAGAAACATTTCCAAAAATCATTGTCGTTTTCATATATTCATATTTCTTTAAATAATACATTATCCCACCCTGCCATTAAAGAGAGAGAGAGAGAAAGAGAGACAGACAGACAGACAGACAGACAGACAGACAGACAGACAGACAGAGACAGACAGACAGACAGACAGACAGAGACAGAGAAGGAGAGAGAAAAATCCAAAAAGAAATGTAAGAAATGAGATGCACCACTGGCACTAGTATTAATCATAAAAGTATAACATGAATAAATCCATTTCGTCCGATGAGAACTGCGAATCTGAGAGTTGACGATATTGATGAATCACGCATGTTTCACCCGTAGTCTATGCCACAGTGTAGTCTTAAAGTAAGAATATAATTAATTATGTCACTGCATCATTTCCGCTCCTTTCCGACATCTACCTATCCAATTCATGCATAAGGATTTAATTTTCTCTTCTTTCTGGACACGGCAGTGGAAGCAGCTTTGTTTGCAGGGAAGCTGTCAGAGAGGGGTAAAAAATTCGCCTATACGAATGACTTATGAACATTGATCTTGTCAAGTCTGTCTTCCGCCTCCGTTCGTAATTATTAAATCTGGCTGTCATCCGCCATCTTCGGAATATTGAGAAATCTGACAAACTGAAAGATGCAGGCCCCTTTGCTGTTGGATTTATTCCAATAGGCAACCAGCACGTAAACGCTACCAACATCTATCACAATCGCTTCATTTCCCTCACAGAGACAAGTTTGGCACACTGACTAGTGAACAGCCACAAAAAAACAGCCAACCCTACAGGCGAAGGCAAGCAGGCTCGTAAACGAACAGGCAGGCAGGCTCACAGACGAACAGACAGGCAGGCTCACAGACGAACAGACAGGCAGGCTCACAAACGAACAGACAGGCAGGCCCACAGACGAACAGACGGGCAGGCTCACAGACGAACAGACAGGCAGGCTCACAGACGAACAGACAGGCAGGCTCACAGACGAACAGACAGGCCGGCTCACAAACGAACAGACAGGCAGGCCCACAGACGAACAGACAGGCAGGCTCACAGACGAACAGACAGGCAGGCTCACAGACGAACAGACGGGCAGGCCCACAAACGAACAAACAGGCAGGCTCACTGACGAACAGACAGGCAGTCTCACAGACGAACATGCAGGCAGGCTCACAGTCAAACATGCACGCAGGCTCACAGACGAACATGCAGATGGACTCACAGACAAGCGGGCACACCGGTTCACAGACGAACAAGCAGGTAGGCTCACAGACAGACAGCCAAACACCACACACACAAACGAAACACGCAGTCCGTTACACATAAAAGCAAAGTAACAAAAATTTGCCTTCTACTTTCACAGGATTTCCGATACTCGGGACTTCACGTGCTTTACAAGCTGTCACTGACATAATATTGTGTAATAGCCCTGTGGCGACCCAAAATATAAAAGAAGTGATGACACAACCACAACCACTGTGAAGGCGAAAAGGGCTGTGGGGAGGCACAACTTGTTTTCTGTGATACAGTTGATATAGCCGAGATCCTTTGCAAATCAACTGTTTTGTCTTCCACATTATTGCCCCCAGGACAAGAAGCTCCTACTGCTACCGAAGTGGCTCGGATTGAATTTTGACGTTTAATTGATATGATTGATTTGTTGTCGACTATTGCTATTCTGTACACAAATCAATTACTGGTGTGGGGCCCCCCACACACACACACAAACTTTCCCCTTCTCAACGTTTTTTTTTTTTCGGGTTAACTACCATGTGAGCCGTTTCTGACGGAACGGGAATACCTGGATTTCTGTTTTGTTTTCTTTTATTTGCACTCGAGATTCCTAGAAAAATAAAAGGAGGAGGCGTTTGCAAAGGTCGGCAAACAAGTTCTGGTCGTGCTTAAATAAAATGGATATTTTGATGCGTTTCTCTGAACTACCAGCGTTTTTAGAGGACAGCGATAAACACCAAAACGCGCACATTCATATATAATCTTTGATAATGGTGAAGTGATCAATTTCGAATTCGAGTCTGCCTCTTCGTTGAGAGAGGGCATGAATATTAATATTAGTTTTCATTATGTTATTCAAAGGACTAGCGATTTCCATAAATTCATCGCTTGTTTTCACTCCCACTACATAAACACAATGTATGTGTGCTGAAGTCGATCTGGCTTACCAGAACCTCTTCAGTGTGAACATCTGCTGCACAACTCCTCATTCACCCCACCTCTAACAAAGCATGAATGTCCTCAAGCTCTGGCGCACACAAATATCACATTACTCAGAAGTCAGAGGTAATCTTTTAGTTTTATAACTGAAATTATGAATATTTACGCTAAGCTTGAGTGCGCAAGCGTGGATCTGTGTTATGTTGTAAATATTAACTTGTCAGAAACTGCTGGCCTGCACTGTTTTATTGTCCTGATGTCCACTCATTCTCCCCATTTCGACCCAATAAAGGTCAGATCTCCCCCCCCCCCCCAGCCTAACTCTCCTCGCCGTAAGCCTACACATAAAATATTAAAAATTATTTTTTTAGCAATTTAACAGAATTATGAGATTCCACACACTGTTGATGTTCCATGCGATAAGTGTATTCTGCCATCCTTATCTTGACAAACACCCTAAGGGGCCATCCATTAAGTACGTGTGCTCGATTTTGCCCACTTTACCCCTCCCCTCCCCCTCTTTTCTTCTTTCCTCTATACACTTTTTACTCCCCCCCCCCCCCCCTTGGACAAGCGTAGGGACCCATGACAAGGGATTGGTGTTTTAAACCCTTATGTGATATTTTGCATGGACTATCACTACACTATTATGACTGTTTCATAATATACTTCTCATAGGATCAAAAAAAAAAACTTAATTTGGAGAAGAAACAAAAATTATATTACACCAAACTGTTTTAATTCAGATAACTGACAAGTGTAGCACCTCTCTCCCACTCCTCTCCCACCCCACCCCCACACACATACACACACATAAACACACAGGAACCGCCTGTCCTTATGTACGGCCCCCCTCCCACCCTTTTCCCGAGCGGATGTATTTTATGGGTGGCCAATATCCCTATCACTCTGCCACTTTTATCTTATTCCTAACGCAACCACCAACCTGTTCTCAGCCATTTGTTTGTCCCTTCACGCTCAGTGAGACTTTACCTGCGATCTTACCTGCATGTGACATGTAGGCTTACACAGTGTACAGGCTAATAATCAGTTATCATCCTTCTCTCTTTCGCCAGGTATGCTGAAGTACCCTGACGGGGGGGGGGGGGGTGTCAGTGGACACACAAACACACACATACACACGCTAAAATAACAATGCATGAGATTGAAATTTTCTGAGAATTCACAGAGACAAGAAATGAATGCAGCTTACCATGTTGAATGCAGGATTATCATGAATATCATGGGCACCACAAGGTCATCGGAGCCAATTGACCACCGTCTTCTAAACACAACTATGCCTGGCATGGTTACGCCTGAACGCTATACTCTCCTTAAATCCGTGTAACAAAACCACTTGCGGTCAAACACCTGTGATGAACTGTTTTATACTGCAACGACGCCCGGTAGTCCAATTTCCATGTGACAAATTTGAATCCGCGTCCACACACAACTCATAAACACATTAGCCTTCCACACAACACAATAAAACACTTCAAAAAAATTTTACTACGACGAACAGGGTCTCAGCGAAAAGAAAACCCATGTAAAATTATTGTGTGAGCGATAGCCACAAGACAACAGCTCACATCCACCGCAGCTAAAATAATGTAGATCTGGACATGAAGCACATTCTTTTTACATGATTTTGGCATATTCCGGAAAATATATCCACAAGACCGCGCCTTTGCACTTCCAACCGATTTGAATACAACATACTGACTAGCGTGAAGGAAAACAAAGCACTCCTACAGGTTTTCCTGGGCGATGTGTTGCTTGTTTTGGATTTTCCACTCCTCAAGTTGTCTGCTACACTTTGCCTGGATGACCTCGAGGCTCAGCGTACAACGTAACCCCCTCCTTCTTGCTCATTGGTCCTTCGGCAGCCGAGAAGATTATTCCGTATCATTGATTGGTTGGATAAATTTAGTAATCAATCTGGGTCATCCTCAGTGAAGGGAAACAACTTCAGATAAAACTCTTGAACATTCATTGCTGGTTTGATATATCCCTTTGACGGGAAAGCCGGAAATAGGATTTGCACTCTTTTGAAATAATAGTTAAATATAGTTTAGTTTCGTATTTCGTCCAATGGTTGATAAGTTTTCATTTTACAGGAAATTCAAACGTGTTTACCATAACTATACAAGATGGAGGAGGTGAGATTCTGAATGACCACGTTTAATTATTCAATTCAGCCCTTGGGAATGAAGTACATGACAATTAAGGAACAGAAGTAATGCAATGTATATCTTCCAACAAAACCAGAATACGTTTTAATGTGTCTGCAAACCAATGGATCACCTCATTAAAAAAATTGTGGCGTCAGTGAAATGAAAGTCCGAAAGGCGAAAGCCGGAAAGGCCTCAAACTACAATATTTTTTTTTTCAGCTTTGTTGTTGACAGGATATTATTAGTATAGAATGTGTAGTATTTTAGGATGTATTTATTGACACAGTGACTTGATGGGAGGAGTACCTTACTCGAGCGCTACTTCGTCAGATTGTCAGATTGATAAGTAACGACGTGAGGGTCTATTCAGTTTGTATTGTATCATCGAGGCCGTAGGCCGATGTTCGTCTGGGCAGTAGTCAGATTGACATATCAGGCAGGGAAAGCCCCCGGGGTAGCTATGTATCATCTCTTTTAGTTAGTTTCTGGTCTTTGGCGCTCGAGTACGGAACTCCTTCCGACTTGATATCTAAAGTTAATAGATCTAGATCTAGATCTAGACCTAAAATGTTGAAATATGCCTATATATGTTGTAGTACTTGTAGGGCCTAGTCCTAGAGTCTAGACCTAGCAGGCTAGATCTAGATCTGGTAATAGGCCTATAGTATTTTGATAAATACTTGCTTCCACATTCCAGAGAAAACCTTTATCAACTCGCAGCAATCTCAGTAAGCTGCCTATGCCTGGCACTCGCCTGAAAAGAGCCCGTAGTCCCGATGGCAGTGAGGTCAGTTTTTGTTCGGAGGCAATTAACAATATCTAGACTAATTTAATTTTAAATAGATCTAGAGCCGTAAAGTAGGTGATAGTGACTAGTGTAATAACATTATAATAAATTTAGTGGTGATAGAATGTACAAGAGTATTAAATCATCAGTTCAGTGCAAGAAGGGATTATTCCAGATCAAATATGGTGAAAATGGAGTTTAATCACCTCTTGCACTGAGGTAGCGAAATGCTCAGCACATTAGGATCATTATCTTTCATTGTAATAAAAAATCACGTTTACAGATCAGGAAACTCAAGAAATTGGGTTAGATTTGCCAGAAAATGGAGCATCCCAGATATTTACATCCTGCAGTGTTGGACAGCTGGCTATATAATATGCTTTTGAAAACCCCCATTCAGCATGTAAATTGCTTTAAATGGGTAAAAAGCCCGCTGACAGGGTCACTGTCCTAATTCACGGGGTAATTCACAGTTGAATTGTGTCCTGCGTGTCAGGTCAGTGTGTTTCAGTAGTAGCGTGTGTGCGCGCGCTATGTATCATAATTTTTGTTTCTGTAACTGTATTGTTATGTATTCAATGGTCAAAACAAATTTCCTTGTACAAGGACGAATAAAATTTATCTTATCTTATCTTATCTTAAATCTTCATCAGTGATCCTTGCCAAAATGCACTGTATCTCTGTACGGCTGTGTATGTGGTTTCTTTTGATAGGCACATGGGACTTCCAGTCATAATGGAAACATTTCTGTAACACTTTATCAATATCATGCTGGATTATAATTAAACAATGAAATCTAAATCCTTAACCAATGATCTGACTTATGGTACCAAACTGACAGCTATTAATAATATTAATAATTATAATTTTCTTGAGAACAAAGCATGATAACTGGCCATACCCCAAACCCCAAAGCAAATGATTTTATCCAGATTGGCACAGTCTACTAATGAGCCAATGTGCAACAGTTCATGTCAATGTTTCACCTTTTGGTAGTGTGGGGAGAACGTTTGAAAGCTTCTAGCCTTTGTGGTTCCGACCAGTGGTTCACTGGTTAATCTGTTCTTGTCACACTGCCTCACTATCAGTTGCTTCATTTAAGTAATTTGCAAAAGTGTTTGATTGAACCAAGTCTGAATCTTTTTATGGGTGCTGGAGTTCAAGGTGCAATGCCTTACCATAGACTTATATTATATTAGTATTAGTCTATAAAATTTGTTTATGAAAGGGTTGCCTGCAATTGAATTAGCCTTGTATATTGTACTGACTTTTAGGGTTCATTTTTCAGCAAATACCTGGAAAGAAATCCCGGATTGAAAACAATGCTACCGTTGCATCCAATGATCCTAACACAGCTAAACGATCCCTTTCTTCATCATCACTGTCATCTGTTTCATCAAACAATTCACGGGGAGGAATATCACAGATGCGCAGAACTGGGTCATCAGCAAATGTTATAAAACGACCAGTTGGTGGACCTATAACAAATCGTGTGCCTCAGTCAGCAGTAGCACCCAGAAATGTCAAACCACAGACTAGAGCTGTACCCAGCACCACTGCTAGACCAAGTAAGAACTTATGTACCATTTAAACTAAAAATTGTCATCCAGAACGAATTTTTAGAATGCAATTTTTGGGAAATAAATTGTTTTTTCATCATTCTGAATTCGTAAATTTTTTACACAGCAACACTGGAGTGGATATTTTCACAATCAGGGACACTATTTTATCTCTGTGATCCTTGAGAAATTGTTCAAATTTATAATCAAATCAAAATGGTCAGAATATTTATTTGAAATAGAGAGAGTATTTGGTGTAGGGTACAAAGATTTTTCACAATCATTTGGAACCACAGTCTTGCATTGGCAAGTGCTTTCATTTATTGCTGTTGGGTTGTTTTTTTCTAATTTCATTGACCAGAAGCATGCCAAATTTACTTTTGTCGTTGTTGTTGTTGTTGCAGCTAATGAGCAATTCTTGGAACTGCGAAATGTTAGCAGCCAGAGAAAAAATGAGAAGTTCTTCTTAGCATGATGTGAATTACATGTCTTCCTATTGTTTTAGGTAAACCTTTAATTGTTTCTATGAAGTTTTTTTTGTTGTTGTTGTTCTTTATGTCTTTTTACTGGTAATTGATACTGCCCTAATTTTTTAATTTTAGGCTCACTACCTACTTACATTAAGGACCCTGTATCCAATAAACAATGCCAATCTCAAGTCAACATCAATGACCCTGTAGATATTCAATGTCGTGTTTTCCCCAGTAGTTTGGTTACTGAGTATTATTTATCATGGATTAATTTTTCAGTCCATTTGTGTACTGTCATTTGTAATCTCTAGGAGCAGCCCCAAGACCTGTAACAAAACCAGTGGGACAAGCAAATACTACTCTGAATTCCACGGTTGTAAGTACAGGTGAGTTCAGTGGCACTTGAATCTTCAGGACTTTTCAAGCATACATAACAACTTTTGAGAATTTTACTAGAATGGTAAAATTTATAAGGTACTATTTAATTGTTTGTGAAATTAGAAGCTCCTGAATATGATACAGAAATGAAGTACCCAAATAGAACGTGACAGGCGCAAAAGTGCCCGGTATGTGCCGATACGCCGTAAAACTCAAAGTCAAACTATGATTCCATCAACTGAGAAAAGGACCTTATGTTCATACATTTATGTCTTATATCAGTCTGGGTAGATCAGGGCCTTCATATTACAGCCTCATCTGTCTCAATAGTACAGAATTCCTTGCAATATTTTCTACAAATATTATAAATTGCATCAGTCACTTATTATATTCTGAGTAATCATTTTGTAGTGAACTGATACTGTGAAACTTATTGTACTTTGTGGACATTTTGTTAGGTCACCAAAAGAAAAAACAATTTTGAATATTAGTAGTTCTCCTGAACATTTATTTATAAACAATTTTTTTTTTTTTTTTTTTTGAAACCAGGTGGTCCAAAGAAGAGGCCAGCATGGGATTTGAAAGGCAGGCTACAAGATATGGAAAGTCATATGCAGCGTCAGGCCAAGGATAGCACTGTGCTTCAGGTAATAATAAGGCAAGAGAGCTTTCCATACACAGGATTTGAAAATGCAACCTTTGATTATCAAAATCCTCATGAAATTTCCTGATTTCCAGATTTTTAAATTTTTGTTTCCCATGAAGCGGAAAGTATATAGATGGGAATATATAATATGTCTGTGATGCATTACATCAGTAGCTCAGTAAATTTTTCTGTCAGTAGTTCCATCCCTGGATTATAAATTGTTTCATTTGATAACTCTTACTCTATGACTTACATAATACAACAGAAAGAAACTTCTGATACTTTTATGAATGAATCTGTAAATCGTTGCATTCTCCAGAATTGTGAATGTTTTAGAGTCTTGCAAAAAGCCATGCAGAAGAAGTTACCTGTGAGGAGCTGCCAGTTTCCTGAAGAAAATACTTTTCTCTGTCATTTATCATCCTACAGTGTGGTATTGCAATATTAACAAGAGCTACTCAATGATGCACTTCAAATTTTCTTGTGTTAATGATAAGTCAGCCCTGTCTTTGGTCAATGCCTTGTGGTATTCAGTGTAGATCTGCAGACGAAGTTTGAAATTTGGATGTCATTGTTGATTAGTTTACTCTTTGCAACTCTCTAGGAGTCTTTATTGGTTGTTCTTTTAAACATTTTACATTACACAGTTTAGAAAGAGTATCCTGAAATATGCCCAGTGTTTTCTGTATCGTGTTCCAAAAGTGCATTTTATTACATTTTATCATAATCTTCAGACTCAGCTATCAGAATACAATGATCGCATTGCACAGCTGGAATCACAGAACCAGAAGCTGAGTGGAGATGTTGTAGAGAAACAGATGGCTAGTGAGACTGCGGTGAAGGAAATTGAAGACTTAAAACACAAATTAAGGTATTGTGACTCCATATTCAGTGTATTGTGAACAGTGAAGTCCATACTCAACAAAGACGTGAACTGTTTAATAAGTCTGTGCATAAAAGACATTACTTTTATATTTACTCCTAAATTCCTGTGTCATCGTATTCTCCGGTGACCATGGAGAAAGTCAGTGATAGCTGACAACTGACATAAATGCTGGAGCACAGCTGACAGTTTTGTTTTACTTACTCAATCCATGACTATGCACAAATATAAATTCACAGACAGTGGAAGAATAAAACATAAATTTTTTATATTTGTGGTGGCATTTATCTCTAGCTTTTCAGTAGCCCTTCATAATATAATATTCTGTATGCTTAGCATACTTCACTTCAGTTTTGTGGCAACATTTGTCCATAAAATTTTTCAGCCAGCTTCATTTCAACCCTTTATTATTCTGTATTTTTTTGCATACTTTGTGTTTATTTACTGACTTGTCCCCAATTTTTAAATTTTTTTTTAGCCAAGCAGAACAAGAATTTGAAGGTATGAAAAGGAAATTACAAAGAGAGATTGAAGATCTTGAATTTCAAAAATCAACCCTTGAACGCCAGAAAACTACTCTGGAAGGAGAGCTGAGCGCTTCCATGAAAGAAGTATCAGGGCTGAAAATGTCAGTTGCTGAGCTTACATCAGCTCAAAGCAAGATCAGAGGAGAACTGGACAATACCAAGGTACTGACAAATGTAGTCCCATAGCTGCCAACCAGTACGTAAAATACGTAGTTAGTACGTTTTTTGGGTTCCGGTAAGTTAATACCCCCGTTCCCCATTTATATGGAGAAAACATAGATTCTAGAGGAGAAAACAAAACCGCAACTTTTGTGTCTTGGCCAACCGCTAACAGGATTTAGCAATTCAACGGGCGCAACCGTAAACACAGCTCTACCATATTGTGTCCTGCTGTACTGCGTATGCCTGAGCTCGTGATAACTTTTGTATCCCCGTCACGGCCCCACTCAACCAAGCAATGGTAATGTTGCATAATAAGTTATCACAGCATACACCTTCGCCCATGTCCGCGCGCTTCGGCCGTTCATCGAGCTCGAGTACGTAAGCGTGTGTAGGTCACGCGTATTGTATCGTAAACGATGACGGTCAGTGAGTAAGAACAGTGGACACATTTTATGAAGAGGTTTCATTTTATTTCGCTGTTACGCCTTTTTTGGTGTTTTTTTTTTTTTCAGTTTTACATAGCTTACAATCATCTTTGGCGGTGGTAACTCCTGGTAGATCTAGGTCGGTCATCTTTTAGAATCTTGAACGTGATTGGCGATCACGGATAAACTAGGCCTAGGCTCAGGCGTACGGGTGTTTCAGCGATGTTAGAAATCGAAATCTAGAGCCCGTGAGCTGGTAAAACAATAGAAAAAGTTCTAGAACTAGAACAATATGGACATTCCTTGTGAAGTGGCTTCAGTTCTAGATCTATTACATCTGTCATCTTTTATGCCCAATATGATTTGCGATAATGGATCGATTTATTTTATTTTTAATCGCGGAAATCTTTTCAATCCAGCTCATGAGTTATGAAGCCGTGAGTAGACATTTAGTGCTAAATATTCAAAGGAATTTCCTTTTGCATTATCATCAAACTTGTCCAATAAATGGATTGTGAGTCATAAGTCACGTTATCGTGACTTCCAATTTCACCAGTTTCACAAGTCACATGGAGGCAAGTCTGACATTGTTCAATACTGCCAGAACAAGTTAGTATGAAAGAGTTATACAATTCTGAGGACAGCTCATGTCATAATAGGCTAATCAGTCCTTTCTTTAGAAAGAGAAACAGTGGTGATAACAACACATGTATTAGCATTTGAAGCCAAATGTTTGTTTTCTGCTTCTTAAAATCTTATGCTGTATTACATTAGGCCTATGTAAAGAGAATAATATTCCATAATGTAACAAAGTGAGGAAATGATGATTTTTCAATGTTTAGGGGGAGGGGGGGGGGGGGGGGGTTCGGTGTCTGGTCCGATATCAGGCGTCTGTTTTTCGGTTTTTGAAAGTTGGCAGCTATGTAGTCAGGAGCCAAGAGACATATTTTAGTGCACATTGTGCTTATCAAAATAGACATTATCATCATGAGCCAGAGCCATTCTACGTCACAGTTCGGATTTTGATGATATTGTTCAATATGATTCCAAAAAATGTTGAGCCTTTTCTTTATCATGCTTTGAAATTAATTTCTCTGAGCACCTGTAAATAGTGATTTCAGATCGATGCAGTTATTTAGATAAACCAAGGAGCTTCCATTTTTTCTGTAAAATTTCAGTTATGATGACACTGTTAACCAGCAGTTCTTTGAGTGTTTTTTGATTAAGCTCATATTATCAAAAATCTCAAATCATACTCTTGTGAATTTTTTCCATAGCTCCAACTGGAATGTGCATTAAAAGGTATGACTGAGCGCGACCAGATTATCACTGAAAAGACAGAAACCATACAACAAAGAGATGCAGACATTGAACTTTATGAACAGAGGGAGCGTAGCCATGAGACAGAGAGAAGAAAACTGCACAATACTATACAGGAGCTGAAGGTGGGCTCATTAATGTATTGTAACTGAGGCCGTAGTGAGTATTTGGAGCCAAATTTTAATGCAATAAATAATAACTTTTATGATGGTAATTATTGTTGTTACAGGACTAAGTAGTTTTGAACCATCAGAGTCTGGAGTCACGGTGCTAGAATTTGAGTTAAATTTGAATAGTATTAAGTTTGTCTTTAGATGGTAAATGGTCATTCCCATTTGTGATTTGGAAAAGCAATCTCCTTGTGGGGAGGAGCTTGTTGTTGAATGTAAGAGCTTGACTTCTTATTTTTGAAGCATTATTCATCATCTGTGAATCCAATTTATCTATATTGGTTTTGTTTTCACATGTGTTCACTCCAGGGCAACATCCGTGTGTTTTGTAGAGTGCGACCATTGCTGGGTGAAGAACAGTTAGGAAATTGTGGTGTTATTTCTCACATGAACTTCCCGGACCTGGACCAGAAAGTGTTGGAATTGAACAAATTGTCAGACATTTCTGTGAATGAGGTAGCTTACTGTGTCAAAATTGGCGGTTTTGTTTTTGTGTGTGTAAATTTTGTTCATCAGATATAATACAGCTTCAAGATAAACTTCAAAAATAATCCTGAGATCAAAATCATTCACGAAGTAATCAGTAATCACATATGAAGCTGATTCATTCAGTTATGGGTCATTGAGATTGTAGTTTTTTTCCCATGTAGAACTGCAGGGAATCACATCTAGGGTCAACTTTCATTTTCTTTTAATATGACTGGATATTTCACAAGTGTTGGAAAGAGAAGCTGGAAATAATTTGTGTGACTGACACCTATAGATTTATGCATTTTCAGCAGTGAGAGCCATGAGGATAAACTTGTTAATGTTCCATTGGAGTTTAAAGATCAGAGCCAAAAAGACAAGAAGATAATAGTTCCTGCTATTTCTTAACATTTAATCCTCTGCATCACAGTATAATCACAGTTGTCATAAAAAAAGGTGAAATGTGAAGAAAAGATAATATTTTCATCATTATAGATTTGAAGGTATCATTCAAAAAGATGTAAAAAGTGGATAATTTTGATCCACAGAGTGTCCTGAATTCAACCACAGGTGGCCGAGGTACATCTAGATATGAGTTCTCATTTGACAAGGTGTTTCAACCAGAATCTTCACAAGCTGATGTTTTTGAGGAAATTTCTCAGCTTGTGCAGGTCAGTTAAATGTCAGGTGAACCACATGTATACACATTTGTATTTTTCTTTCAGCAAATTTACCCATAACAGAAAGCAAAGCATGTTGAATATGAACACTGTAACTACCATAATTAATAATCTGTAGTGGCATTTTATCGATTCATCACAATTTAATTTTGAATCTTATCCAATAGTAACATTATGATTAATCTAAATCTTACCCAACTAGCCAGTAATTTTTCCCAAATTTCTGAATTTCTGTTTGCTTTTCCCATCATTCAACTTTGTTAAAACATAAAATTGTTTTAAAGAAGGGTCAAATTCTGAGTCAGAAGTGCCAACATGATGGTCAAGAAAATACATGTATGTGTGTTTTTCTCAGTAAATTTGTTCACCTCTTCATTTATTTCTCTTTCCACATCTCAAGTACAACTAGTTTCAAGCCCTATGGCTTTTGATAAAACTGATCTTGTGCAGCATTCCACTTTCTCATTGGTGTAGCATATTCCAGGTAATTCCTTGCCCAGCAAACTGTTATGGTAAAAATGGGACAGTTTGTGAGTAACTTGTTTCCTGTTTCTTGCTCTCCCAACTGTTATAGAGCGCTCTTGATGGCTACAATGTATGCATATTTGCTTATGGACAAACTGGCTCAGGCAAAACATTTACCATGGAAGGAGTTTTGGATGATGAGTCAACCTTGGGTATGATCCCTCGCACAGTGCAACAGATTTTCAGAACAACTGCAGAGCTGCAAAGGAAAGGATGGACAGTAAGTTACTTAATGGCTTATAAATGTGGAGTTAACTCTTTGGGTGCCATGAATATTGCCATATTTGGCGGATACAGGAAGAAAACAGCGGGGAGATGAATGAAGATTAACTACAGCAACATCTACTAATAAAAAGTCAACTTTCTTTCTTCCCGAAACAATACAGCCTAGCATTCTTGTGCACTGATACATCGGTGATTGGCACACAAAGAGTTAAGAGGACCTGGTTTTTTATTGTTGTTTGTAAATGTGGTCTTGATAAAAACATTGAACAAAGAGTGAAACAGACCCAGGCTGGTGGCTCGCTGCCCATAAATTTTGCTTCACAGAAGCACAGTGGGCATTACCCATACTGTGACCCAACGGTGAGCCACCTGTCCCGGCACCTAACCAGACTTTGCCTGTTTCACTCTAACAGAGTTCCTGCACAGCCCTGGAAGGTAGAAATTTCAGATAAAGCCCTGGAAATAGTGGATTAGCCCTAGTCTGGAAGAAAAATGTAAACAAAAATAAATGAAAAATTTATAGTATATATTTCCTCATTTTCTTGCATTTAAAAAGCCCTGGACAGGCCGTGGAAAAACATTCTCCAAGAGATGTGAGAATCCTGTTTGAAGGTGTGAGCACTCTAAATATCTGTTTCAGTTGGACATCTTTATTATGAATCTTTACTATTGCTTATCACAGTAATGATGCCCACACATTCATTATGTTATGCCTTGGGCCTTCATTCTTATCAGTTTTTGTCAGAAAGTTTAGAAGTGCCATCACCTTTTTCATTTCCTGTGACCAAAATATACAAGTAATAATATGACTGTTTCAAACAAGTTGAGTCCATTTTAAATAAAACATTAATAATTGTGAGTGTGCATGAGAAAACCCACAATATGTCGGCAGAGCTGATTTTGAGAAAAACGGCTTTGAAGTGAAAATATGGGTCCGACACAAACTTCCAACTTGACTGTTGTTTAGGGGACCGTGGCATGTTACAGGGTAAACTGTAGACGAGCAGTGAACACAACTCACTATGATCTCTATAAAGGCTTTGTAATTAGACTACGGTCTCCTAACAAAATCCAAAAACTTCCGACTTGGCTCTTTCTAGGGGACCGTGGCATGTTACAGGGTAAACTGTAGATGAGCAGTGAACACTACTCACTATGATCTCTATAACGGCTTAGTTATTAGACTACGGTCTCCTAACATCAATCACTCCAATATTAATGGGTCAATTAGCCATTGCCACTTATAAGAGTAAATGCCGTTTTCTCAAAATCTTGTTTTAGGGGGGGTCACTAACTTCAATTTATCAGAAATGTCTTGTGTTTTATTATATGTACAGAACTCAAAATGTCATGTTGCCGACTTATTGTGGGTTTTCTCATGCACACTCACAATTGTATCATTTACAGAAACTTGTGGTGCTTTGTATTGTGAGTAGAGGTTTACCCTAGAGGATGTTTGAGACTGTAATTTCCTGCATTTTATTTGTGCAGCATTGTGGCTGCAGTTTTGCTGGTTACAGATTCAATATCTTGAGTGAGATTATCATTATTGATGAGTCATGTCAAATGCATAGTATCCATATTGCCTACTGTCACTTCCAAGCTTGTACATTATTACTGAAGAATTTGTTACATTTATGGATACCTTGCCCTGTCAAAGATGTTACTGAATATTTCTGTCCACTTAACTGGGATTTTTGGAGAAATATGATTTACCCTTTAGATAAGACAGTACATCACCACAGCCATGATATATTTTAAACAATATTAGACATTTGAATTGTGGCATTTTCAAATGGTGAACCCATTTCCTGGTATTTAAACATCTGCAAGCAAACTTTTCATCACTTTTTTTTTGTGCCTCCTGTAAAAATTTCATATTTGGAGTTTGGCTGATTGAAATATTATATACAGTAACAATATTATCATATGATGCATCAACTACATTCATCATTGTGTTACTGATCCTCAGTATACTTTCCAAGCCTCTATGTTAGAGATCTACAATGAGACAATCAGGGATTTGCTAGGAAAAGGAAAGGATGAAAAGTTGGAAATCAAATTGCAAGGGAAAGGTGACAGTGAAGTTCACATCCCACATTTAACAGTTGTTGAAGTCAAAACAGAAGACAAGGTAACTGGTGGTTGTTTTAAATCATAATTTATTTATTTATCTTGGCAGTCTGTAAAGCAGTAGTGAACTGTTTTACCATGGTATGGACTTTAGTTCATTCACTTCATATGTCTAGCGGCCATTCAAAATGAGACACTTGTCGCTGGGCTTGAACCAGAGAAATCAGGAGTTGAACATGTTTGGGGGGTCAGATATCAATTTTTTTTTATTGCGGAAATGGAAAGTTTATCCATTTCTGAACTAGAAAATGTTAATGAAATTAGCAGATTTTAAGTATAAAATGATTAAAATCAGGATTTTCTGAGGTAGGTATCCAACTGTGTTGTGTTCAGCCCGATCTTTAATCGCGATTTTCTCGGGATTTCCGCCATTGTTCAGGGCTCACCCCCCACCTCTTTAAACTGCAATATCTCAGGCTAAAATTAAGCTAGCTCAAAAATTTTTTCACCACATGAAAGTGCATGAAATAAGCTTTTACATGATACTAATAACTCTATTAATATTATGATAAAAAGCGACAAGTGACTCATTTTGACTGGCTGCGCGACATATGATCTTTACATGATTATTCTTTCTTTATGAGGCCTAGATAAGCATTTTTCACTTTTCTCTTGATATCTGTCTTCTCCAGGAATTGCTGAAATTTTTATTTTGCATTTCTCATTGTACATAAGGATCTCTGAATAGTTTAGCAGCAGTGTCTCAATGCATGAAGATTTTGATTCCAATGAGCTGTACATTTTATTTCATATTGATGGGGATTTTCACTTGCAACTTTTCTTTTCTTATTTTTTTTAGTGCCATTCTTCCAGTTCTGTAACTGAAACCGCTTTTGATGCATCGTTGTTTTTTTAACTGCTTTACCTGTCCCTGGAGGTTTTTGCCATTTTAGGGCTAAATTTTGCCATGAAATTTTGTGGCGTTTTGCCATGGGATTTGCAGAAAACACAAAACTTTGTCCAAAAACATTTGCCACGCTGCATGCTCCAAAAAAAAGTAACATAAAGGAATTTCCAACAACAAAAAATGAGCTTCCCCTTTATATGAATCATTTAGTAGATCACGCACTCAGATAAATTTTGTTTCATTGCAAAAGAAAAAAATTTGTGTGTAACTGTGAAAAGATGACTCTTCAGCTGATATAATGAAGTCATAAAGTTTTCTGTTCAACCATAGTCTCTATTGAACATACTTCTATGGTCCTGAGGTAAAAATAAGGAAATATGACACCGTTAACATGATTTTCAACAATGTGCTATGTCAACAAGTAATGGGTCAGTTGCCATAAGGTGTCACCACATCTGGGACAAATTGAGCGGAAAAAAAAAAATTTAGCCCAGAATGTCCTAATTTGTATTTATTTTGTAAATAATGTGTTTTTAAGCTTTTTAGTACTTTCAAAGCAGTTCCAGTTATAAGTTTTGCTGCAGAAGGGTAAAAAGAGCTCCGTACATACACCATGACACCATGTAAGACTTATAAATAGCTAACTACTGCTAAATGTTCCATTTCAGTTCAATATCAACATCATTTGTCATATTCATCGATTAAATTATGAAAATTCCTGCTACAGTGGATTTGAGTTGAACTCACATGAGTTGAACTTCTCTTGAGTTGATACAGTGTGGTGGAATCGGCACGGTTACATCATATTTTATGTATTACAATAAAATGGTTGTGTTGACTTCAATTAAAGCGGTGCAACACATGTGTTGACTTTGATTTCCTGTCCCGTCTCCTTTTCCAATTCTTCGGCATGAAACGGATGAGTTGATCTTGATTATCCGACCAATGAAATTGAGTCAGCACCTCAGCTGTCCAACATCGACACTCTCCCGTTGCCAAGGCAATGTATACATTACAGCATGCAGATAGCTAAGCTAGTCTAGTCGTCTCCATCAAGTTTCCTAGCTCTAAGGTCTCCTTTTGTTTTCAAACACAGTCACGCCAGTAGTGAATCCATATGGGTGTGTATGACTACACACATACACTGTCATGGATAATGCTCCTGATTGCTCCTCCCTCTCTGTCAGCCCTTCTCCCACACATACTTCAAAAGTACCACCACCCTACCCCAAACCCGGAACGCTGTATGACTATGAAGACTGCGAATGCGTGATGTTGAAATTTCAGGTTTAGGGACTAGATCTATTCATCGTTTTGTATCGCTCTTTTTGTAATTTTATTATTACGAGCTGCTGAGCCCGAATTTGACCAAATTTTGCAAATTTTGTGGCCACAAAAACCTCCGGGGACAGTTTTACATTGTATTTGCTGTTTACTCCTGATTCTGTCTATTTCTGTACTGTATTTTTTAATTTTGCTTGTTTTCAATTTTATTTGTAAGTGGCTGAATCATCTTATGTTATTTATATCAGTCATTGTTATTATCACATTTTATCTTGATAACCAGAACAGGCATATTCAGTTTCACACACAAAAACACTAGTTTATTTCAGTGAATTTTATTTGCTGTCTCACAGGTGCTAGGACTGTTAAAGAAAGCATCAGAGAATAGAGCTGTGGCTGAGACCAAATGTAATGAGCGATCATCACGTAGCCACTCTGTCTTCCAGCTCAGGCTGACTGGTGTCAACAATGTCACAGGGGAATCTTGTAAAGGTGAGTACTTTCAAAGCAAAAGGTCATTTGAAACATTTCATCGTCAGCATGGCTTTCATTTAGTTGTCAAGCTCAATACTAAGTTGTTTGCATTATTCTCTCCAAGGTGATTTTATATCATAGAATTTTTTTGGGCGCCGAAATAAATTTTGTTATGCTCATGATCCTCAGTTTTACAGAAGTGTCATGAAAACAAAATAAAATGGCCTTTTACTATTTTACATGAGTCTATCAAACTAGAAGTGGATCCACAATAGTTCAAAAATGGAAACAATATCATGAAAAGCAAAGTCTTAACAAGTTAAAATTTTTGAAGTTAATATCTGTCATCTTTGAAGATATCCCAGACACAGCGTCTAAATAAATAATTTTCTAATGCACCCTGCCATTAAAAGAGTTCTTAATGCTTTATTTTAACCCAGGCATGTTAAATCTGGTGGACCTGGCTGGGAGTGAGAGGATCAAAGACTCAGGTTCAGAGGGACAAAGATTGGTGGAAGCACAAAGCATAAATAAGAGTCTCAGTAACTTGGGCAATGTCATCATGGCCTTGGCTAATAAGGTAAAAACACTTTTTTTCCAATGGAGACTTTACATTTATCACAATCAACATGTTATTTTTCATAGTGCAGTTTAAAGTCAGACATATTAGCATTGATTGGAACAAACCTATCTGTGAAAACAAAATTACCACCAATATTTAAGACTGTCTAAATCACAGAGTGGTTTGTATCCATCATATCACACGTTTAATATATATCGTAATGTGCATGAACTAAAGAAGGGACAAACTGGGTGAGGCAAAAGGGATCTTATAATAATAAACTTGTAACATATAATTTGTTGGAATTTGTAAACCAGATAATAATCTTAAGCAAATTTACATTAAATGACATTGCTATAAACGTGCACAAATCCAGTGTATGTTACTGTTAGTGAAACAACTGCATAGCTATGCTTGTAGGTGTACAAGAATGTTGAAATGTTTTCAGAAGAAAACCTGGCATGGTACTGGTTGCTCATTTTCCTTGTCAGTCTGATATGTTATCATGAATTCTTCACTGTATTGCAGGACAAGCATATCCCCTATCGCAACTCCAGGCTGACTTACTTGTTACAGAATTCTCTTGGAGGGAACAGCAAGACCTTGATGTTTGTCAACGTGTCTCCAAAAGAAGAATGTTTCAGTGAAACTTTGAATTCGCTGCGATTTGCCACAAAAGTACGAACATTTTATAGTTGTAGTTTTCTTGTTTCCTGCTTATTTTTAAGATTACCAAAAAAAAAATAGACAAAAGCATATTTGTATCACTGACCACATCTGTCACTTGCAACACAATTTGTGTTTTTCAAAATAGTGTCTTCAGTTCAACTGGCAGGCAGGATGTGATATAGATTGTAACGATGGTAGATTTTTTGTTGTTTTTTTGCCAAACATAATTGGTTGGGTTTGTCAGAAAACATTCAAATTCTATAGAAATTCCCTATACTGCATTGTGTCTTAATATTTCATTGGAAATTGTCAATTTTCAACTGGAATTGGGAACAGTTTTTAAAAAGAAAATGCTAGGTCACTAATGAAATGGAATATTTGCTATCTTTCTCAGAGTGATAGTGCTAGGTTTGATTTCAGCATTCTTATTATCTTAATCACAATGACATCTCTGTTGACATATTTACTGGCTTTGAGGTTTTGGGAACTGGTAGGCATCTTCTGTACCTTGAGTCATTTTCTTGCTTTTACAGGTGAACAACTGCAATATTGGAACAGCACAGAAGAAGAAATAAACAAGAGACCTAAAGAAAGACCTATGTGAAACTGGCAGCTGTATTATACAATGGTGTTGTTTTAAATGATAGATAGTAGTGAAAGGTGCTTGACATGTCTGTGTGACATTGTGTTTCTGTTTCTTGTTGGCCGATATGACCATAAATATCACTTGATTAGTCCTTATGTCCATGGACATGATCAGCTCATATAGGTATTACTTGATCTGTTGATATGTCCATAGACATTACTTGTTCAGCTCATAATGTGCCCATAGACATTGGTTGATCAGCTTTTTATGTCCACTGACATAACTTGATTAGTTCTCAAATGTCCATAGATACTGCTTGATCAGCACATATTTCCATAGATATTACCTAAATGCCTAATTAAGCCCATATATAGGTCACCACATATAAATTTATACTTCCGGTCATGCTGTTTTAACATTGTGAGATTTTGATTTTATGATGTGTTGTCCCATATAAATCATGTACTGATCAGTAAAGTTTGGAGAATATTTTCTTATACAGCAGTAACATCATTAGCTTCCTCAGTGCCCAATTAGCCATGGTGCAGTACCATTATGATTTACCTAGTTCTATGCGACATATTGGATTGCAAGTAGGCCATAGCAGCATTTTTGTGTGTAGACATTAAAACAAATGGTGCAAAGAAATATCTTTTAAAACGTTCTCATCTGGTCAGCATTCAATTTCAGATGGTCATTTGATTTGCTTCCAATTCTATATTGAATTTGTTTTATTTCATTTTAATTTGGTCAATACAGACCTGTCATGTGTTACAAGCTGGGATGGATTGATTTGGTGGAGGATGATATTTGTTGATTTGTCCAAAACTTTCCTAAATCGTGGGCAGTGTTCCCTCTAAGGTGCACGGCCTCTCAGTTTAATTTACAAAAAATCAGTTGTTTTGGCCCCTAGTTCAAACGTTTTTGCTCTAAACGTCAAAAGTTCCACTCAGTGGTTTGGAAAAATTAGAGGGCATGTTGGCCATGGTCACAAATCATACTCCTCTTGTTTAGTAGAGTCAGTTTTGCCGCTCCCCTAAAATATGGACTGGCACGAATTTTGTACTTGATTCTTTACAATGAGCATTAATTAACCATCACAAGATGGGATTCTGAACAACGTTGATGCTGTACATAACTGTATATTTGATCAGAACATCTGTACAGATTTCAACCGTAGTTATTGAATCTGTCTTCATTTTTTCAACCTGTCTCCCACACATTTCTATGGCCCTCTCTGTCATCCACTGAGTCTCTAGATCTTTTGCCTTTCCCTATTGTGTGTTCTTTCAGCATATTATTATTCATTATCCTCATTGTGCTTGTATGAAGCCACCAATAATATTGTCACAGCGAGTTACAAACATCGTTTTGTAATTTTGTTTCATAGTTTTCGACAGCTATTACATGTACATGTAGTTAAGTTAGAATGTGGGGACACTTAGTTCTTGTTTGTTCTATCTCCATTTTCCAAAAAGCTGGAGATCTTTTGGTATGTGAAGAAGTAAACAAATGCACACCGTGACACTAGTTTCAAATGCATTGTGGTATTTATCAAGCTGTTTGGCAGTTCCCATTTATTCTAACTCGTTATCATAATACTACAGCTGTAAACGTTTAATGTCAAATTTCTCAGTTGTGCAAAAAAGTGGAGTTGGAACAAACAAGAACTAATGTCATAGTGTGTATTCATGTACAGTAAGAAGTGTTATCTCTTCACTAGCAGTCCTAGCACTCTTTCATGTCTTTCTTTTTTAACTTTGCCCTACATTTTTATATGATAGTGAGAATGAAATCATGTACAGGTATGAAAATCTGCAATAACACATTCAACACATGCATTTATTTCATCCCTTTCTTGTAACCTATGCTTCCTATGTATTATTGAAGTGAGAATCTACTAGTAATCTTAAAGTTTCACACAGCTCTTGTACTCATTCTTATCCTGGTTCAGTGTTATCTGTGTACCATAACTGTGACCTCAACTGTCCATTTTTGTTAAAAGTGTCAGTACTGTCAGTCAAGTATTCAGGTATGATGTATGTGCCATGAAAAGTGAATATCATAGTGTTTCCATATCAAATTATATGACAGGCGACAGTGATCACTTGAACGTTGTTGAGGAGCACTTGTTGTGGAATATGTGAGATAATGGGGGGTGGTAAAATAACTAACACTTCTCATGGAATTAAAAGGAAAATTAACTCATTAAAGTTTAATTGACTCAAACAGAGAGGACAAAATAGGTGTTTTAGCCATGTGCATGTAGTAGTTCAGCAGACAGATTGTAGTTCAGGCATAAAATTTTCAAAAGATTAGTTGTGCAGGGCAGTTGTCTTCATAAAGCTTTCATGGAGTCTTAAAATGGCAGTAATGTTATGTTGTGGCTTATAAAGATGTTTCATGAGTGTCAGCATTTAATGTGAATTTCAATGAACATTTTTTACTAATAGTGAAATGTACAAGATTGCAGCTGATAATGACAGAATTTATTTATTTTATACTGTTGTGTGCACTGAGGCAACTTGAACAGTCTTTTTTAAAAGGAAAAAAATATTGCTGCTTTCAGCTTGTAGAACATTAACCCTATTACTGCTACCTACACATTTCCCCAGAGCTAAGTAAGGAGTTTTTTAAAGAATTATGGTGGTATAGTAAAATAAATGGCTGTAACTCTCTGGAATAAAGTTTTAGCCCAAAATAACTATAATATATATTTTTGGAAAGGGAATTGGATGAGGATTTAAAAAAAAATATGAACCATCATAATTGGCTGATAAAATTGGTTAATAGCAGTAATAGGGTTACGGGTCAAAGCAGCTGTTTAGTAGTAGTATGCACGTTCTCTTCCTCCGAATTCTTCTTTTCTCTGTCTCCCAAGGATTTCAATTTTTTCTTTTCTTAAGTTTACACTCATGATTGTATTTCCTGTATAAAAGAGACTAGCTGTGGAAAATGTCTCAGATTTTAAGGTAGGCCTACTGTTAACAGATATTTTAAGTGTCATATTTTATTATAGTCATGTTGATTATATGTCCCAATTCTAAATTCCTGATAACAGTTGAGTAGCTCAATCCATGTATTTTATGACGAAAATTGAACAATGAAATTCCCCAGGCAAGGAAAGCGTTAATAGTACTTGTATGTATTTGGTATCAGATAATTTTATCAGATTCTGGTGTCGAAGTGAACTACATCGTATTTCTTCTCTGTGCCTCTACCACCAAAACTTTGTGTTTGAATGCTGTCAAAAATGTCTTTTTAGTGTCCAAAAGCAAAATTAAAACTATCCACATATTCTATTCAAATTTGCGTGTTGTCTTTTTCATTCTCGATCTTATTTTCCCTTCTGATTGCCTTCATGTTTTAACAAGTTTTTATTTAGCATCAGGAATTGAACAGCACACATATGTGATGTCAATGTCTTTGTCATTGTCACAAATCCCTGACTGGGAGATGTAATAATTATAACAGGACAACAATCACGAATGAACACGGATAACACTTAACAGAACAACCCATCAGACTCACACATTTATTATACATAAAGATAAAGATAGAAGTGCAATTACATACATTATATTATTGAATCTAACTACCGTCCAACGGCCTTATTCCCACATGCACTCTTCCTTGGGTCCACAACCCGGTAATTACTTTCTAAAGACACTTCGGCTTCAGCCTCTCCTCTCAATGTCTTAATAGCACAATATTTCACTCGCACCGCAGTCTCTCAATAGAGTCAATAGCACCTTCCTAGTGCAATAACACATTAGCATTCCAATAGCACCTCAACACGGCAATGGCACAGTAACATTCCAATAGCCCCTCAACATGGCAATAGCACATTAATAGTTCAATTCACATTAGTATCTCAATAGCACAGTAGTATATCAATATCACAGTAGTACATCTTAATAGCACATTAACAGTTCTATACAACGTCCCTGTCTGTGGCCAGACTGCCACGACTCATGCGCTCCTACTGTCCTGCGCGACAGCTTCACTCCACTGGCCTATGAGTGGCCTTCGGCCCTATGCTGGCCTATCCCCTGTGCTCACCGTGGGTGGCGTCTCGGCCCGACCCCGGCACCTACAAGAAGAACATTACATTGGTATAACACCATACCATTTCTAACCACTTCACCCCTCATTACAAACCATGAAGCGTACACACACTAGTCCACCTTTCACTCACCACACATCTTACGGTAACACACCTCCACCGTACCACACAGCACTCACTCTCGCTACGAATCCATGAACCTAACTTACATCTATCGCTCATGGCGCACATTTCTATACACAGTAATCACTGACTTCCACATTCCTCACATATACTTATTTACATCATGGTCATAGGCGAATATAATACATCAATCATCATAATTATAAATCACAGTTCAACCTACCAGTCATCACTGGAAAACACACAACAATCTCCCGACTGCTCTGATCTCACGTCTGTCCCCTGGGACCTCTTAACTTGCAGTGATTGTCAGTACAGCGCTCTCGCCTCATGCCGACCCCCCAACTCACAACATTTCACGCTTTAACGTTAACTAACAGAAATCAATATAGGTGAGCAGCCTCACTATCCCGTGAGTCATTCCCTCACTTCCATGCCCCCGTAATCCTTGAATCCCGCTCACTCCACTCGTGACAGTCATTGTAGGCTACATATACTATATTATGGGACCCTCTTTGATCTTGAAGAGTTAAACAAGCACGAGATTTAAGAAAAACTGAACTTTTGTAAAACTAACTACACAACCAGCATGACAGCCGGACACGTGCTGCAAAAATTTAGACTAGAGGTGCTTGTGCACTTCACTACTTGTACTGCGCCAGAACGTTCCAGGCTCGAATTGGTCTGATTAGCCATCTGCGCACCCACAGAACCCAATCCACCTCCTCCCCCCCCCCCCCCCCCAGGATGACTAGATGGTCCTCGTCGATTCCGACGGACGAACCACACACACTTGTACATGTATTTTGTTAGTTACGAAGGAGTCGAGATTGGGGTACTGCAGAGTCGCAATGTAAAGTTTCGTTTTCACTAACAATAACATCAACAATACCACTAAGCATGCATCTCAGGAACTAGGTCAACAGTAAAACCGAAATGTTAATCAATATTTATTGATAGTATATCCATTGTATACACTTTTTTTTTTTATTACTATGAACGGTAGAGCACAACAATGTGATAAGAATCCAGAATGGCCTTTGAAAAACAAAAAAGTTTGTTTTCCCGATTTGTTATCGTGAAGCGTGGGCCTGCATTAATTTGCTAATCATTTTGTCTGCCGTCTCAAATTTAACCCTCTGGAGACGGAGGTGTTTTGGCTGTTAGTGTTACCCACAGAGAAGGATGGGGATTCAAAGGACAAAAATCGATAATTTACAACATCGGTAAGATCCGCCATTGGCATATTAATCAGATCTGCAGGTTTTATGAAACAAGCATTCTGATTGGATTGGCAACAAGACTATGACAACTAATCAGAACTGCTTTCTAAATGGGCCGGTGAACCTTTCACTACAAAACAGTAGGGCCGATGATCGCAGATCGGCCCCATCGTCTTTTTGGCTGTAAAATAATTTGACAAATCATCGGCCCTATCGACTTCTAAGGGTTAAAATCTTAAACTTAAACTTCTGAAGCATAGATAATTTTTTAAAAACTATAATGAAGAAAATTTGCAGGTTTCAGCTACATCATCAAGAAAACGACACTGGTATGAGCAGTTTGTGATGAAACAAAAGTGCAGTATAACTCAGATGTGGCGCCACTGCACTCACACGAGAGCGCTACTTGGTACTTGGTCTCACACACTGCTCACTATGTTACATAAAACCAGCGTGAAAAAAATGAAATATGAAATCATGCGATTCGTTCATAGTGGCCAAGTGGCGGGGAGACTGAAATTGGCCAGCGCTAGGAAGTTTTGAAATGCTGGAAATGAAATAAGTTTTCGTCTTAGCAAATTCATACATGTACCTAAAATCTAACTCTGATTCCTAACCCTAAACAACAGGTTGTATGACTCTCAAAAGTTTCCTGTTGATGGATTACCAAGTGCAGGAACTTTGATTGGTTGAAAAAAAAAAATCTCGACCGGAATAACATTTCTAATCCAGAATGGCCACCCGGCCGTAATAATCACTTTCTTTACATAGATGTTAACCCTTTAAATTATTAAAAGCCCGAAGCGCCGTATTAACGAACAGCATGCAGATACAGAATGTGGCTTTTTAACAAAAAGCAAGAACTGTCACGATGTAAAAACCACTAATTTTTCAACAAGAGTGAAATTATATGTGCCACTGAATTCGCAATTGAAGTGAATTTTAAACACACATTATTACAAAAGTTATACATGTACAAATATGTCTTTCACCTTAGGAACTTACTAACAAAGAATAAGATCCATGCCAATGTTGTCACAAATCCCAGACTGGGAGATGTAATAAGTTATGGCAGGACAACAATCACGAACGAACAAGTTTAACACTTAACAGAACAACCCATCAGACTCACACATTTATTAAACATAATTATACAGATAATAGCGCAATTACATACATTATATTATTGAATTTAGCTGCCGTACAACGGCCTTATTCCCACATGCACTCTTCCCTCGGATCCACAACCCGGTAGTTACTTCCTAAAGACACTTCGGCCTCAGCCTCTCCCCTCAGGGTCTTAATAGCACATTAATAATTCACTGGCACCGCAGTCTCTCAATATCACCTTCCTATTGCCATAACACCTTAGCATTCCACTAGCACCTCAGCAGGGCAATAGTACATTATCATTTCAAGAGCCCATCAACGTGGCAATAGTACATTATCATTTCAATAGCCCATCAATATGGCAATAGTACATTATCATTTCAATTAGCACATTCACGCTCATATCTACGTCCCTGTCCGTGGCCAGACTGCCACGACTTTATGTGCCTCTACTGTCCTGCACCGACAGCCTCACTCTTGGCCTATGTGTGGCCTCCGGCCCTATGCTGGCCTATCCCCTGTGCTCACCGAGGTGGCTCTTCGGCCCGTCCCCGACACCTACAAGAATAACATTACATTGGTATAATACCATACCATTTCTATTCACTCCACCTCTCCTTACAACCCATGAAGCGTACACACAATAGTTCACATTTCACTCACCAAACATCTTACGGTAACACACCTCCATCGTAGTACACAATACTCACTCGTGCTACAAATCCATGAACTCAACTTTCATCTATCGCTCATGGCGCACATTGCTATATCCAATATCAAGGACTTCCACATTCCTCACATATACTTATTTACATCATGGTAATAGACGAATATAATATAATACATCAATCATAATTATCAATCATCGTTTCACCTACCAGTCATCACTGGAATAACACTACTACCAAGTCTTCCGACTGCTCTCCTTATGTTCGCCCGCTGGGCTTTCTCTTGCGTCCGTTCTCTAGGACCTTCTAACTTGCAGTGATAGTAATACAGCGCTCTCGCCTCATTCAGACCCCCCACCACTCATAACAGGCATGCTTTTCCTTACTTGTCTACGTGCGTTAATTCTACTCTCCTCCTTTCCTCCCGTAATTATTAACTATCGCTCACTCCACTCGTGACAAATGTGACTTTTCAGCGCCAATGAATGTACATAACGAATGAATATAGCATTGAATGCACAACTGCAGTGTATTTTATACATTTTTATTACATGTATAGTATAACAACATTTATATACTTCTCCACTCTAGGAACCTAAAGAGTTAAATACAAATGACACAGGCACAAGACTTACCCAATGATGCTTCCCGCATGAGAGAAATCATCTTCGCTCACCAGATAACTTGTTTCATCAATGGGAATTTTAAATATTCTAAAATTCGCTCCTTTACCCCCGGTGAAATCCATGGTCCCGGAATGAAACTGCTGAGCTCTTGCCGTCTGAAAGTAGAGATGTTTGACGTCGATCTTCTCGTTACCAAACGCTATCCCATCGGGCCACTGCATGGTTTCCCAATTTTGCGCCACTGCCGTTTCTGTCTGTAGGGTGACTTCGCCTTCAGATACCCCTTGCTGCGCCATATCTCTCTGTATTTCCCATCTGAAAGACGGTCATAACAACGTGGCGTTAGAGAGTGAAAACACCGTCAATGATGTTACTAATTTATACATTATCTTTCGACAATGTCAATAATTTGTTACCACCAACGTAATCTCTATCAGAAACCGGTTTCATGAGTTATAGTAATCGAAAACAAGGCCATTGTTATTCTGTACAAGATTATTTTTTGAAATATGGCTTGTATTTATTTATTTATTTATTTATTTACAATGTGTCTTTCTCTAGTTCCTCGTACATGTTTAACGGCTCTGTTGACTTCACGTGGGAGTGACCGTCGACTGTCACGTAGACAGTATCCATTTTATGTTGCTGTTGTTGTAGCTACTGGATGGCTTTCAGAAAGATTTATTGGAGCCCTTTCGATATTGTACATCTTTTCATGTGCGCATCACATCACTCACCTGTATAATGCGTCGTCTTCCAGGACACCGTAGTAAAGACTTCTATGTCCAAACACTAGGGCATCAGAATTGGACTTTTTCTTCCCTAGAAATCGGACATTGCCAGCAAAATCTCCATTGCTCCGTCTCAAGACCCAGGTAGGAATTTGCCAGAGTTTTTTTGACCCGATGGCAGAGTAGTAGACGTAATTAAATGTAGGGGACATGCCTATTCCGTTGATTCCGAGGCCAAAAGTGTAGGTTTCTCCGTTGATGGTGACATTTCTGGGGGAATACAGGAGAAAAAGAAAAGGACTGAAACTCTTGGGAAAGAGATACCCTACTACAGATTTTCAGAGGAATCAAAAAAAAAAAAACGTCAAATAAGCTCTTCGGCCCTTGACTTCCTTACACAGCATATGACCCAGGCAACGAGTCTGGTGCGTTTTCTTACTGTCTTTTGGGTGGCAGTTGCATCTGAACCTTTATGTCTCAGCCACCCGCAGACAGCCACCTCGACGGTATCAGCTCATGCTGGGCAAGAGTCCAGATTTAGTTTTGGATATTCAGTTAAACGGATCAATCCAGTTATCCGGATACAAGCGTATGATCCGCTTGCCATCCTCCATCCGGCTTGGTTTTAGTTTCAGAAATCTAGATCAGAGATTCGCTCTGTAGTGATGCAGTTTGTCATTCGGCCCCGTCCCAGCCTTAATTATTTTAAAAAAAAAAAAAAAATTCTCCTGACCCCCACCCCACCCCCCGGAAACAGAGGCTCACTAAGATGAGTGTGCTTCAAGGGAACGCCCTATTTTAAAAACAATGAGAGAGAGATTAGAAATAACCTGCTGACTCGCTTTGAGGTCAGTGAACTTGATCGTCACAACTCTCCTCTCTCTTCGAACCGGATCGAGGGTCGAGACCCGTTTTTCTTAACTGATCTAAAATCCGGATCATTATCTGGATATCAAGACATTTTGAAGTGGATGATAAAAGAAATCCAAATCGCTCAAAAGCCAGTCGCTGCCCAGCACCAGTGTCCACGTTATTAGATGAGCACTGATGCATGAACCCGCTCATGGCGTTCTTCCAATGTTTGACATGCGTGTATGCAACTTGTAATTAGTCATAATTATATTGTTTTGCTATTTGATGACATGTCTGTTCGTTCGTCGGTCTTTCTGCATGTTTACCTTTCTAAACACTCACCATTACACAGCCCTCTTCCCACTGTATCTGATCACCGTAACGTTTCCCTTTTTAAATAGATCTTCATTATATGACACATTAAATTTTTGCGGCGTTCTGAGTTTTATGCTCTTACCTATCATCGTCGGGGCCCATGGATGGGTGTTTGAAGCTCCACGATGTATTGGTTGTAAAGTCGAAGACTACAATCTGTTCACCTGAAATTTATGACAGTAATTTACTCAAATGACACATTTCAAACCACAGGGATCCCTATTTACCACTGAAGTAAATCCGCAAAGGACTCGATGGTATACATACAAGGTATAAAACGGAACGGATCAGAGATTTAACTACTGCATCGAAGATATTTTTCTTGGTCATTTATATCATATCGTCGGGTATTTTCCATATTGTACATGAATGCACATTTTTGTCTTTTCGAGAAAATGAGGATGTGTAATACTAACAGCAGGGCCAAAACGCATACAACATTATATCACAAACACATAATTGTGATTGTGTATACCGGAAAAAATTTTAAGTTATGGGGATGACACTTATACATAGCATTAATAAACTTAGGAATGAGAGAACCACTTTCATGACAAAACTTTAAAATCGGCAAAAAATTGTTGCATATAACAAATATGGCAAATGCGCCTCGATATACCTTTACATGTGTATCCCCTTTAAAAAGTTAATCATCTTGCTGTTTGTTGTCTGTTGTTTGTCTGTTGGGTAGATTTGGTATTGTGAAAAACAAAGAAAAAGTTTATTTCTACCACAGTGTATAATCCATAGAAATACTCACCCATAGTGTCTGATATATAAGCATATTTTACGTCCATGGGATGATGAGGATCCACAAGGTCCAGCACCAGATCGTTGAAGAAATTGCCAGTCTGTGACACTAAAGAGTCCGGGAATTCGTGACTCCGGACTACCGTATTACCTCCTTTGGTGTCAAACACCACTATTTTGGCCGGGCACAAATTCAGCCAGTCATCAGTGGGTGACATAATGCCCACACGCCCGATGTCGATGACATACAGGTAACCTGTCCTGGAACATAGTGTATATTAGTACAACCACAAACAAGCATAATTATCATTATGAACCTAATTAGGTCTTATGACAATGGCTATTTGATGGTCACAGTCACAAACCGCACAGTCCTGATAAGTCAACTCTGAATAAGGAGGACCAAAAAAAAAAAAAAAATGTAGAAAGAGCAAACTAGGATAGGCGGTCTGGTCACGGTGGTTTGTAATTATACTGGGTTCTATAGTGAGACATTTAGATTTTTAAAGACATTATAGTAAGATATTCAAAGACGGTACATGTGTTTATAGAAACAGGTGAAAAAAAAAAAAAGCCAAATGTCCAAGTTGGGCGGTTTGAGCACGACATCACTGCATTTTGCTTTTAAGTATTCAAGTTTGTTTACATATATTTTGACTAAAACACTGCTGACAATAGGATTGCTGAGACACAATGATTGCTATTGTGAACTTCCGCTTAAAGAGCAATCTGCTCAATCAGCAATGACTAATAAAATCCGTATCCATCCCCCAACTAATTGAATGTTCTTATCAAAACTACAATGGTGTTTATATTCCATTTATTCTGAACAGCTACGAGGGTTAATTTTTTTTTAGTTGGAATAAAAACAACAACGTATAGACAAGTAAAGACAAAGGACTATAACTGTTTAGCTTGATTATTTGAAGTCTTCGCTGTAATTAGCCCCTGAGCCTAACACTAACAGTGAGCAAAACATCTCAAATGAGAGACACGAAATCTTATGCAAGTGGTATAACTCAGTTTGTCACGGTATACATATATACATGTATTTATTTACCTTGGGTCCAGAGCTGTGCTCATGGGGTTCTGAAGCGCGGCGCAGTTGCCCACCTTGTTGGTTTCCCAGTCTGGATACGGGCGAAGTAAACCGTCCAGAGAGCCCTGGCCCTTCAGAATCAGAGTATTTAAGACGGCAGGAACACCACTCTTGTAGCGCAAACGTGGTACTGTCACAAATATTTCCCCATTTAGACCCATTTTAAGCCCTGACGATTGGCAAGCTTCTGGAGCGTAGTCACCATTCTTGATATAATCATTCTTAACTGTATCGTTCGGCCATTCCCAGTCCAGGATCACTGATTCGAATAACACTTCACCTGTTGTTAGCCTCAGCTTCACAGTCAGGACAACGAGCAACAGACTGTAGCAGAACTTCATTTTTCTTGGACTAATGTTTGATCCACTTTCCTGCAATGTCAAAACCATTAATTATAATACATAATTACCGTTTTGGCTAGAAGGCCATAGTACACTATCAGTTGCCCTCGCTTAGAATCAAATATATTAATTTATCTTTATCTTATCATGCAAGTACTTGTGGGTAACCCAGACGCAAAACTGAACAGCAAGCGGGGGAAAGAATGTCTATTAAGCTTCTTGACATATTTCGCCTTCCACGTTTTTCATTTCTCCTTTTATTTTCTCTACACTCGCTCAAACTCATCGTACAAGGAGGAACAAAACAAAATTTGAGACTTTGCATTATTATCACGGAACTTGCATTCAATAAACATATTCGGACAACCTGCCCCGGCGACCGAACCGCACACACCACTTTTTAAATGTACAGGTAAATTCATGTAAAAAAAAAAAAAAAACACCACCATAGTTACAAAAATTAATGTGAAACTGAAAAAACTCCACAATTTAACTTTGAAAGTCTACTCTTTGAATTTCCATTTTAAATTATAAAAATATTAGATACAATTAATGAAAGGGTGATTTCTAATATTTTGCGATTGGAGCTTGAAAAAAAAAAAAAACGTTGATGTCTCACAGACGAGGCTGATAATTTACTACTATAAAGTAGGGGGGGGGGGTATTAAAGTGAAAACCACTCTTCATGACTGTGGTTGTTCTTCCACCTTGCAGAGGTCTTCAGTTCCTGTACAACCTGCTTGGAGAGAAAAAATGTAGGAAAAAAATTGACAAAGAAAAGATACAGAGAATTCGAAGCTGCAAATTTCGAAGAGCGGCAAATAGCTATTTAAATAGAACACTCTTTATTGGCACAGTGGCACCATTTAAACATTTTTATTTCGGCCGCTACATTGCAATAAACAAAGAAGCGAGCAGCCTATGATTAAAACCTGCCAAGTATTATTTTAATTCCAGTGCCTTCTTGCTCCAGCCGCTACTGGGTATGCAACAGAAGTAACACAGACTTACAGAATGCCACTTCTTCGTTTTTTATATATACAGTGTAATATCTTCATATGGGCCTTAGCTCGTCATGTCAGTTTTATCTCAAATTGTTCAAGATGTTACTTTTCCCACAGTGGCGGATCTACATTTCTGGGACCCTGAAGCTTGAGCTATTACGGGGGCTCCGTCGCAACCAGCACCAACAAGGCAACATCCAAAATTCACTCATTAAAAAAGTTTCTTCACGGTCCCTCCGGGATCAGGGGTCCTGAAGCTCAAGCTTCATTAGCTTCAAAGTAGATCCTCTAGTTCTTTCCCATGGTCCCCCCCCCCCTCCCCCCTCAATCCCAACCACCTTGGTTTTTCTTCACTTTTTACACCCCATCCACAGACTAATAATCCCATTGTGTGACGTCACAAAACAGCGAAAGGTCCGCCATTTTAGGTTTACGGTTGCGACCGACGCTTCAGCATAGCTACAATGCAGCGGTCGCTAAAAGTCCATACGGCCGTCATTTATAACAAAAAAAAAAAAAGGCAGATGTAGACAATAAAATGAAAGGATAGGCAAGTTAATGCATTATTAATGCATGTACAACCAATCTTGACAAATAAAAAGAAATTTCTACTGCATATAGAACTAGAATCGGAATTTCTCGAGCGGCGGCCATGTTGGTTATATTATACGGCCCACGCTCGGGAAATTCCGTAAAAAAAAACGACACAGCCCGCAGCTCGTGTTTCCAGACTGTTTAATTTATTAGTCTGTGACCCCATCCTAATTTTGATTAACTCGTTAGAGCCCTGATGACCTGATTGTCCAAATTTTCCTAAACTTGCAAAACTAACTTCAAATTAAAAAAAAAAAAACAGGGAAAAAAATGGAGAAAATATAAATATTTATTCTGAAAAATGAATTCATATGGTAGAAAATACTCAGACAAAGAGAGAGAGAGAGAGAAAGGTGGCGGGGGGGCGGGGGGGGGGGGAGAACAAAACACTGAAGTTATAGATGAATCAGAGAGAAAAAAAGTTTCCACGTAATTTGTTCCAAACGAAATTTATATATGACAATATTTTCAGCAATTTATTGGTTGTTTTTTTTTCTTAAACTCAATCCGTAGCAGAGGAATTTTGATATACTGAAGAGTGAAATGTGCAATTAGGATTGAGGGCGCCCGTGGTAAAAACAAAACGAAAAGTCCACTGAAAAGTGTATTCTTCAAACCTCTGGCCGAATTCTAGTAGGTGCTAGTACGGGGTAACTTCCTATATTCACTCTTTGAAATACCAGCAACTAAGTCATAAGAATAACACAAGACAAATAAAAGTTATAATTTGTTGATACCACTGTTAACATATTATAAATCATCACTGTACGTATTTACTTCTCACCGACAAGTGAAATGGCCACTCCATCCTAAATTTGCCTGGCAGGACGCATGTCCCCATTTGGCCCGCAAGATGTTACGCCACTGGTTGTATTTACAATCTTCAAAACTGTACTAAGGAAAGAAATTCAAAGTTGACCCACTTTAAGTATTATGAATTATTGTGTTTGGCAGCGACAGCTGACCTATAAAAGTAGTTTAACCTTTTCCCCCAAGTCTGTGATGGGTTTGCATACATTTTGCAACGAGACTTGTCTGCTATACGCCTTCATTTAGATTTTTAAAAGTTCGAAAACGTGGGACAATGTTTAGAAGCAAAAAAAAAACAACAACAACAACAACCTTTCTTTTCTTGGCAGAGGGGTAGAAGGAGAGGGCAGGACTGTGTAAGTGTGAAATGATTTTCTGCCAGTTTGGCGTTATGTAATTAGAATAATGTATTAAGGCCAGTAGAATGCACCAAATACACGTATTTTGGAGTTCCGGGCCTGAAGAGAGGACAGTTTCGCCAAGTCATGTAATCACATTTTGACATCCTGAAACTGCAACATCATACAACTCGTTACTTGATTTTTGTTCTTTTTGTGAGGAAGGAAAAAAAAACAAGCACAGAGTTACATGACGTTGCAGTTAATTCATTAATCTTCTATAGTGCCCAGACATAGACAGAAGTAGGCCTATGTAATATTCCTGAATCATGCAAAAAATAAAAATTCAAATTTAATTACTGAAATAGTGAAATAAATGGAAAATTATAAAATATTTATCATGAAAATCACATTTTTATTGATGAATTTGGAAATGATTCCTTTTTTTTTCGTTTAAATGATATTTATAATAATAGTTCGTCCATCAGGTATGATGATGACCTTAACAACACCAGAGGAATAAAGAACAGAAATTGTTGGGAATTTCAACACATGGACAATAAAGAGAACTAAAGGACACAGAGGACAGAATGGAAAGACTGTTCTTTCATGACTTATGGCTTCTCATGTGACTGATAAGTCCCATTTTTGCCCTGCAGACCCTTCCGCATAAATGACAAAAGTGCTCCGTTGGTTCAGTACCACTGGGCCTTTTCTTGCGCCGTTCTCTTTTTTTGATAGCCTGCTGGACTCTGTCAGCTTCCCATGCTTTGCTGCCTCTGGTAAGGGCCGCCCTCCAATTTGCACGATCAAGCGAGAGCTTTTCCCACTCACTCACATCAATGGCAAAGGCCTTCAGTGATTGCTTGAGAGTGTCTTTGTAACGTCTCTTTGGGGCCCCAACATTCCTCGTTCCATTGGAGAGCTCAGAGAAGAAGATTTGCTTAGGGAGTCTGGAGTCGGGCATTCTGACAACATGTCCTGCCCAACGTAGCTGAATTTTTTTCAGGTGGCAGAAGATGCTCAATTCCTTGGCACGATTGAGGACCTCAGTGTCTGGAATTTTATCCTGCCATTTGATCCTTAGGATCTTTCTAAGGCAGGCCAGATGAAAGTGATTTAGCTTTCTGGCATGCGATTGGTACACTGTCCAGGTTTCAGCCCCATAGAGTAGGGTGGGAAGGACCAAAGCATTGTACACTTTCAGCTTAGTGTCTGTGCGAATGCCGGCGACATCCCATACTCTCTTTCGAAGCCGGCCAAATGCAGAGCTGGCTTTGCTGATTCTTGAGAGAATTTCAGTATCAACACGAGCCGCGGAAGACAGTGTACTGCCAAGATAGGTGAAGTTCTCCGACACCTTCAGAAGACTGTCATGGACTTTGATATTTGGGGTCACAGGATACTTGTCGTCTGGAGTAGGCTGATGGAGCACTTCCGTCTTCTTTGTGCTTATTGTGAGGCCAAAGTTGTCACAGGCACTAGAGAACTTATCAACACAGTTTTGCATGCTATCCTCATCGTGTGCCAGAAGTGCACAATCATCAGCAAATAGTAGGTCACAGACTTAAGTACTTTTGGTTTTGGTTTTTGCCTGAAGTCTCCTGAGGTTGAATAGACTGCCATCAGTTCGGTACTTGATGCTTACCCCTTGAGGAGGAGAGCTAAAGGCTTCTTGTAGCATTGCAGAGAACATGATGCTGAACAGAGTTGGGGCTAAGACACAACCCTGTTTTACCCCATTTGTGACAGCAAAGGGCTCTGAAACACTGCCGTTGCTTTTGACTGCAGCTTGCATGCCATCATGAAACTGGCGCACTATTGTGACGAATTCGGGTGGACACCCAAACTTCGCCAAGATTCTCCAGAGCCCTTCACGACACACTGTGTCAAATGCTTTTGTGAGGTCAACAAATGTGATATACAGCGCTTTATTTTGTTCCATGCATTTTTCCTGAATCTGTCTGGCAGCAAAAATCATATCCGCCGTTCCCCTCTCTTTACGAAAGCCACATTGGCTCTCGGGAAGCAAGTCATTTGACGAGAGGTGATCAAGAAGGCGATTCAGAAGCATTCTTGCCAATATTTTGCCAGCAATTGAAAGTAGAGAGATTCCCCGATGGTTGTCACAGACTTAGCTGTCCCCTTTGTTTTTGTACAGATGGATGATTGAAGCATCTTTGAAGTCCTGTGGCAGCTTCCCTGCTTTCAACATATGATTGAACAACTCGGTCAACCTTTCAATAAGCTTTTCTCCACCGAAGGCATACACCTCAGCAGGAATTGAATCCACGCCTGGTGATTTGTTAAAGGACATCTGATTTGTGGCAGTTCGGGTCTCATTTGCTGTGAATGGCTTGGCAAGAGCTGCATTAATAGGAGTCTGAGGGAGGCGGTCAATGGACTCAGTATTTATATTTGATGGCCGATTTAGCACACCTCCGAAATGTTCTGCCCAACGCTGAATTATGGCATTCATTTCAACAATGCGTGTTGAACCATCTGACGCAAGAAGTGGCGTAGTGCCAGAGCGGGATGGTCCAAACACAGCTCGGAGGCTCTCAAAGAACTTTCTAGTGTTGTTTGTGTCGGCATATTTCTGAGTTTCTCTTACTCGCTCTTCAAGCCAGTCATTTTTCATTTTCCTCAGCTTCTTCTGGAGTACACCCTTACATGCACGCAGTGCATCAGCTTTTGCTGTGGAAGAGGGGTCACTGCAGTGAGCTTGGATGAGACTATTTTTTTCTTTGATGAGCACTTTGATTTCATTATCATTATCATTGAACCAGTCCTGGTGCTTGCGGACAGGAAAAGCAACTGTGCTGCTGGCGCAAGAGTGTACAGTCGTATTTAGGTCAGTCCAGCTCTGTTCAATGTTCTCAGGGTCAAAAGTCACGCAATCCAATTTTGAGGAGAGTTCTGATGAGAGCTCGCTCTGTTTCTCAGCTGAGCAGAGTTTTGAAACATTTAGGCGTTTAGGTGGCGCTTTCCCTTGAGGGCGTCTATTGCGCCTCAATGTTAGTCTGAGCTTGCAAACAATGAGTCTGTGGTCAGTTCCACACTCGGCACCACACATCGCCTTTGTTACAAGGACATCCTTTCTGTCAGTCTTCCTCACAATGACATAGTCTATGAGATGCCAATGCTTTGAGCGGGGATGCATCCATGACGTTCTGTTTCTCACGGGGAGACTAAAATTTGTGTTGGTAATGAACAGGCCAAATTCAGCGCACAAAGTAAGTAAGCGCAACCCATTGTTATTGCATGAACCAACTCCATGAGGGCCCAAAACATTTGGCCACGCTGAGATTTCGGAGCCAACCCTAGCATTGAAGTCCCCCAAGAGAATCAGCTTATCAGCTGCCGGGACAGAGCATATGACAGATTCTAGATCAGAATAGAACTTGTCTTTGGCTTCATCTGGGTTTGTCATGGTGGGCGCATATGCGCTAATGAGGGTGGCTGACTGGCTTTTCCCAACTGGGATCCTGAGTGTCATTAGCCTGTCCTTTATTTCAATTGGCATGGACTGCAAGTTTCTGACAAGGTCATTTTTAATTGCAAACCCAACACCATGCTGTCTCGGTTCGACTGCACCCTTGCCTATCCAGAAGAAGGTGTATCCACCACTGAGCTCTTTGAGTTGGCCACTATCAGGGAGTCTGGTCTCACTGAGTGCCACTATGTCCAGGTTGTACCTGCTGAGCTCAATGGCAATAAGTGCAGTGCGTCTTTCCGGGTTGTTTGAGTTGTCCTGTAGTGTGCGTATATTCCAGGCTCCTAGCCTGAGTAAGCTGAATTTCTTTTTGTTTCGACCGCAAAAAGGGATCCCCACTGGTCGCGGTATACCAGTCAGGGTGATGTGAAGTGGGCTTTCTTTAGGGCACCTTTTCTAGCCCCTTCCTCAGTTGAGGTGAGCAGTGCTATCCTTAAATAAGGCTGCTCAGCTACTGTGGGTGCTGCCTCCCCACGCCTCCACTTCAATCGACGATGAAGCGACCATAGCCCACAGCCACCAACGTGTAGGTCTGTGCTAACAGCTTCCAGTCTATCCAAACCTGCTGCCACCGCACTCGCCCATCGCCGTTGGAATTTTGAGAGGAAAGAAGACGAGACAAAGATGAAAGAAGACGAGGTGAGTGTTAAGACTGGCGCAAAGAATTTGTTTTTAGTGAGAAAGAGCTGCGCAAACATCAGACTCACTCCCTCGCCTGGACACAACTTATCCAAGTGGCAAGACAGGGTCAAGACGACTGGAAATGTATCCAGGTGCAGGAGGATGCCAGAGGGACAGTCATACTGCCTGACCGGCTGCCTGTAGGCTACTCCACAGCCTCGCAGTCCCAACTGACTAGGGTGAAAGACCCAAACCAAAGAACACCAATACTGGTGGATGCTCTGCGTCACGATATCCAGGCCAGAGTGACGGTATATTGCCATCTGCCCTATCAATCAACCACTGGCCTGCTGCCGCCAGCTTGGAAGCTGCGTCCGGGAAGTCTGCTCAATTCTTCGTCTGTGATTTAGGCAAACAAGCCTATGACCACACCGCTACCGGGGGCCAATATGAAGGACTCAAGTACTGAGGGTCACATTGTGCCCTAGCATGTGGCCGTTGGGTTAGATGAAACCTCCTCCGCCCTGGCCGTTTGCACCGACAGGTGCACGCCCACTGATACCATGCTAGCGTACCAGTTCATGAAACAGGTTGTACTGGATTACATGTTACCAGTAGCAGATTTTTCTGACCTGACAAACTAAATGATATTTAGTGATCTGTTAAATGGAGCACTGGACACCGAAGAATTCCGGTGTTCAGGAAATTGACAACCCAGATTTTATTTCACAAAGTTGTTTCTGGTCCTCCAGCGCTACAATGAACCAACAGTTCATTCTTTTACTTCCATCTAAATAAACCCAGCATACTGTAAAACTTCGCTTTACTTCTCTTTGACAATGACATGGAATATTGTTTTAGTCCTGTGCGCGTTCGTGATTTTTTTTTTTTTTAATGGCTTCAGACTAAAACAATATAAAAATAATATTCAGTTACGGGAATAGAACAAACGGTCCACCAGTTGGATGTGCATACCGGTGATTTTTTTAATCACGGAAACTAAAAAGTTACCGCTTTGCTCTGTTTTCCGGGGCATAAAATTGTTGCCGATGAAAATGAAACGCAGAAAATCAAGAGTCCTCATGCGTACTTTCATTCCGGCGATTGGCTGAGTTTCTTCATTCAGTTGCGTTTGTTTTGTTGAACTAGCTGAGGTCCCCGGCCCTGCCGGGGATAAATCGGTTTGAATATTGGTTTCAGTTCTGGGTGGTTATTATGGACCTGCTTCATCTGGCCTGTTCCTATTTGTTTATTTTATTTTTGTTTGTTTGTTTTTAAATAAGTCTTACTGCTCTGCTTTTGTGAGTTGACACCCTGCGCATCCCGTACAACTGCATGATTTGCGCACGGGTTAGTGTGTTTGATAGTGAACACATCGCAGGTAATGATAACGAAACCTTAAAATGGCGAACCATGACTCGAAATAGATCTGAATGATGGCGAAACAATAAATTTCCAATAAAAAAAACTACAGCGATTTGAGACTTGTATGCCTACCGATAGTACGTTTTTTAGGGGGCATGCTGCATCAGTGCATGCTAGATCTAGCTCTCACAGACACTACTGGATGCCCTTAGAGGAGAGGCGGGCAAGAATTAAAATTACCAGCTTTTTTAAGGGTAGATGCGGTCTGATAGATATACCCATGGAACACATTGGGACTAATTTTAGCAAGACTAGGCGGAATGGCCAGACCTATGCCATACCAACGTCCAGTGTTGACGGCCACTTATATTCTTTTTACCCGAGCACGTTGAGGCTGTGGAACTCTTTGCCGGAGGACCTAAAATTGTGCAGTAGCCTAGACTCTTTTAAGACAAAAATAGAAAAGCATACGTTGAGAGCTAGCTACTGAATAGGCTGCATAGATATACTTATAAACCTAGTGATAGGGTTGATTGATCTGCTCATGGCCACAATCAAGTGTTTTTATAAATCTAATCGACTCCCCCTTCTTACACCCTTATATGTATATAAATTTTTAACTCCCAGGGACACGGGCCGAGTCGATTTTTAATGCGCACTGGTGAGATACTCAAATCTGAGAATACCAGTTTTAAGGAAGAAGAAGAAGAATTCCGGGGCCGGAAGTGGAAAAGCGATTAACAAAGAAAGAGGTCATAGGTTAACGAACGTACAATTCGGATCAAACGCTCTCGCAAATTTACTGTTCCATTCTTATCGCATTATTGGAATAACTCACGAATCCCATAAGCTTTTTTATGCTTATGTACATAGGAACACTGGTCAGTATCGTACAATTGTGTGTGCCAAATTTCAGTTCAATACGTCCAGTAGTTTTTGAGTCCATAGGGAACAAAGGGGTTTTCTTACATTTTTTTTGTATAGATATCAGGATGGAGATCAGAGTTTTTATTTATAGTGAACAGGAAAATTGGCTTTGTCGTTAAAAAAATAAGACATACAGAGTCAGCAAGTGGCAGGAACAGTAAACAGTCTGACACTGGTACTGTGATGACCCTATCAACAGTTTCATTTTCTTTCTCCCTCCACCCCTTTCAGGTTCTCTCTTAACACTCTTCTCTCTCTATCCCTGCCTCTTTCACATCCTCTCTTCATCTTCTGTCTCTGTGCCTCTGTGTGTGTGTGTGTGTCTCTCTCTCTCTCTCTCTCGCTGGCATACAAGATTAATGCAGCTACATATGCGGTCTCAACAAAATCCATTTTGCAGGTAGCCTCCCACTGATCAGATAATGGCCCCGAGCAACTATTTAGTAGCTAGTGCGCGAGCTGCAAGAGAAAAGCAACTTTTTAAATTGCTGGTAACTAAATAATTACTCGGACGGGGCATCTAAACAGTCACCAGTGAACCCCAGGCCTTATGTGGGACGGGACCTACTATCTTGTAGTAAAGGATCAGAACAGTGGTTAGTGTCTTCAGTGTATTGATAGGAAAGTTCTTTTATAATACACCTGTTTTATCTTGAATTTTTCGAGAGTTGGATTGTTAGCCAGGCCAATGTTTGTCTGCCCCTCCCCCGTCCCTGTTTGTACGTCACAAAAGAAGGTTTATGGAGCCAAAGCTGCTGGATACAATCCATTATCTTTGATAAGATTTGGCCTGAAGGAACTTAAATAAAGTGCATTCTCTTTATGTTTATCACATAATCATTATACTACAAACATGTTCTAAATGTCATATGAATTCGTACACTGTGCTTTTCTCAAGTTCTTGAAATCATAAACAAACAAACAAACAAAATTAGAAATTGCGAGATTATTTCCTGAGTATATTAATTTCCAAAAACAAGAAGCAAAACGGAGCTGGATTTTCCTGTATTTCCATTTTATTTTCATGAAAGTCATTCGGTACTTTAAGTTCAAAAAAAAAAAAAACAGCAAAGGACATAACCGAGAAAAACAAATTTAATAACTGGAAGGAGAGAGAGGTTTAAAAATTAGTCATTTCTTCGCTTTCGATGCTCTCCCCAATCTCGTGTTATGTGGTACATTTTGGTGTTTTTTGCTAACAAGATGAGATGCATGATGTGCTTTGCAATTTGTTTATTTTCCTCACCTGGAAGACCCGCTGGCCAAGAATTGCAAATATCAGGTTTGGATAAAATAAAAGAGGGTGCAAGCTTATGAATGATCTTATTTGTAAAACTCTTCTCAAATTCATGAAAGTTAACCTGCAAATATTATTATTGTTAATTTGAACTTTTATGAATAGTTTATGACCCAACAAAATATCTACGTTTCTGACTGTATTTGAAACTCCTACATCATATCCAGTAATTTTCAGAACGTAAAAACAAAAATTAACTTTAGCTGATGTGGAGACTGGCAATAGTTCTATTTTATCTTTATTCATTTACAGTTTAATTAACATCGCCTAGTCTCCCATATCATGATTATATTTTTTCATGTTTGATATCAAAGGACAGTGATCATCCAAAGTGGATGACATAATTATGTACATGTAATTGTGTATCATCGGCATAATGATGGTAAAGATGGTAAACGCAACCATGTTCTCTGCCGTGCTCTATACAACACGTTGTGCACATGAATGAAAACAAACGACTATAGGCCCATGGATAATAGTTGCTTTTATTATAGTATGTTTTATTTTGATGTGAACAATGTCATGTATCACTTTAGTCACCTGGAAACTGGTACCTCTATTTTTGTCTACAAGTCAGTGGTTTTATTGTTTCCTGGGATATCGTCCTGAACTGAAGTTGTGACTGTGAAGGCCACAAAACTTGTGTTGTTTTCGTTGGGAGTGAAGGTTGGTCGTGGTTTTGGATGTGTCAAGCAATATTGTAATTTTCTATCTAATACTAATAGCGTGCACTATTGCTTTTATCGTTGGCTGAGAGCTACACACATGTAACTACTACATTTTTACTGCTGAGGGGCTTATCTTCCCAGGTGACAATATAATTCTACTACATTTACCCAGCAGAAAGAAAAATCATGTGCTGAAAATAATACCATGCGATCTGACATGTACACGAACATGTCACGAGTCTACACGAGCCACAGCAGGCTATGAAGCCACTTGGAAACAATTAGCGCTTGGCCTTTTAATTTCCTTTGAAAAAAATACGGTAAAAATATGTAAATATTCTCTCTCAAAAGGTGTAAGTGTATTCAGTGAAAACATCTTGTTTTGTGTAGATTTAACCAATCACACCAGCATGGGGAAGCCCTGGCATTTTAGTCAAATAGCTGGTATCACTGACAGGAAATTTGAATACTCTGATATTCGCGCCTTTGGCACCCGTGATATCAACTAATCCCGAGAAAAACAACTGAGCTCTGTTGGGGGTAACATACAAGAAATTCGTATCCCCATCAGTGTTGCCGAATGCCAGACCATCAGGCCATTGCATGGTTTCCCAGTTTTGCGCCAAAACTGTTTCTGTCTGGAGAGTGACTTCCCCTTCTGACACGCCTTGTTCCACTATGTCCTTTTCTAGCTCCCATCTGAAACACATATATTACACAATTTACCACAAAGCTGTATAATATTATGGATAATGCAACCAAGATAATAATTTCATTCAGTTTCACACAATAATACTGACAATACATTCACTGTTACAAGCGGTTTTTTGTTTGTTTGTTCTTGTTGTTATTTATTATTAGACTATATAGGGTGTCCCAAAAAAATGTGCCTACTTTTAAATGCGTATTGTGACTTCTAAATATGTTTTCCCATAATAATAATGTTGTTTTTTGTGTTTCAGAGATCCTGAAGTTTTGTTTGATACCAAATACTGCTATCTAAGATGCCACGATTGGACGTGGAGCACCGGACCAAAATAATAGAATTTTGGCACCAGACCAAATCCGTCAGACAGGCACAACGTCTGTATGCAGCTCACTTCAACATCCATATGCGAAATGCATACCCAAGGCCTCAGAATCTCGATCAACTCAAGGAAAACATCCGACGTGAAATCCGAAACATTCCCCCAGAAACTTTTCAAAACGTGATGACAAACATGGCAACGCGCCTGCAGACGGTCATCGGACAAAGAGGGGCTTACATCGAGCATGTTGTCTAAAACTGAAAATTGACTGACTATGCCATACAAAACTTCAACATTTCAGCTAACTTTTGTGACATTTACATGTTCCGTATATCTATATTTTGGTTGTTCTATTAAACGTCGGAAGTAGGCACATTTTTTTGGGACACCCTGTATTATCGTACAAATAGCAATCTCATGCCACCCCAGCAACAAATCTCATGAATTTCTGGCGCGAGTAACTAGAAGTGTGTCGTTCATATAAGATGTATAGACATCAGTAGAAAACAACTAACAATAACAACGAAATGTCCCATTACGGAGGAAAATATTGAAAACAGATGTAAAAACATCAATGGAAAACCGAAGAAAACAAATCACACACACCTTTAGGGCAATTTCACTGACCTATATACGGCGTCGATTTCCAATGCACCATAGTAAACACCTTTATGTCCAGCCACAAGGGCATCGGAATTGGACTTCTTGGTCCCAACAACGCGGGCATTGCCGGTAAAATCTCCACCTGGCCTCCGCAGCACCCAAGTTGGAATCTGCCAAAGTTTCTTGGATCCAACAGCAGAATAATACAGGTAGTTAAAGGATGGGGACATGGCGAGGCCGTCTATGCCAATAGCAAATGAAAAGGACTCCCCTTTGATAGTTACATTTCTGTGAATAAAGTAGTTGTGTTCACACAAAACGGTCATTAAATAAAGTGGCTATTATTTGTCCTCACACTATTTTGTTTCAGGTAAGTTCAGTGCAGCAAAGTAGAAGAAAAGTAAAACAAACAAACAAACCCCAAAAAAAAACAACGAGTGAACGAAAGGAATGAACCAACAAACGAAAGAATTAACAAAAGAATATTTCCGTTGATATTCGATCTCATTTAAAACGTGTTTTTTTTTTTTTTCTCTTTCCTTTTCCGTTCTGTCGTATCTATCGATTGATACATGTACTGACATGAACATTTAACCTCCATGAAAAGAAAGACAGCATAAACATTATGGAAAAAAAAATCATATATTTTTTTAAAAAAATTAATATTAGTGTAGCCCTACCTGTCTTTATCTGGCATCATGGATGGATCTTTGAAACTCCATGTGGTATTAGTGGTAAAATCATACACCACCAGCTGTTCACCTGGGCAGTGTAATTAAAAAAAACAACTTTATCTGTCTTTATGTAAAATAATCCAACATAATAAACAAGACTGGTAAGAACTGGTGTCAGTCATGGAGGTCTCATTTCAGCACCGACCCACTTGACATTTTGAACAGTCCGCTTTCAGATTGAATTATCATGTTATAAATGTTTGGCAGTCTTCCCATTTTACGAGTATCTACAAAATTTTAGACAAAAAAAAAAAAAAAACAACCAGGATTTCGCCGATCATTTTGTTTCCCAGTGGTCCATTTTCAATAAAACTGAGACCATGAGACTGAAGTGGAATGAAATAAACAAACAACAGATTTTTACTTTTTTTTTTTTTCAACCTTTCCAAACCTGTTGTATACTTTTGTGAATCTTGTAAGGCTTTTTAGCGTTAGAAATAATAACAGGAATATCAGAGTGAGAATCCTTGTTTGTATTTTGAAGTTTAGAAGCAATCATCCTTGACAGTCACTTAATCGCCTAGATGGGAAATTCGACAAGTTATGTTTACTTTCTGTACGTTTGTTCACAGAAAGATGTCTCAGTAGCCCACGGGATTATATCACTATTGATTCGTGTGCCTCCGCTTCTCTTTACTATTTCTCTCTTCCCCCCCCCCCCCACAGTTCCACCTCCCCTTCAACTCTCTCTCTTTCTCTTTCTCTCTCTTTCGCTCTCTCTCTCTCTCTCATTCTCCCACTTCCTCTCTCTCTCTCTCTCTCTCTCTCGCTTTAGTAGACTACTTACTGCCTGGGTCGGATATATAGGCATATTTCACTTCGGTTGGATGATCGGGGTCTACATAATCCAACATGATATCGTTGAGAATGTTGCTGGTTGACGACACCACGTCTTCAGGTAAGTCGTGTCTTCTAACCACCTTGCCATTTGCTCGTGTATCAAATACCACTATCTTGGCCGGGCACAGGTTGAGGGGTTGCTCTTTCGGGGACCACACTGAGACTCGTCCGGCGTCGATGACGTAGAGATGCCCATGCCTTCCAAGAGAGAATGTTTGTAAGTCTAGCAGCTCACAGAGTCGTCATTTTTCTTCGGTTTTTTCTTTTTGCCAAATTTTGACTCTATCTATCTATCTATCTATCCATCCGGCATTTCCATTTGCCTATCCCCTCCTCACTCATATACATGCTCATCACTTCCTCACCATTCCATATATCCGTCCACTTATTCAAGCATTCATCTCCCCGTGTCAAGAGCCCTACAAAATATTTATAATTCTATGTTCTTGAAATTAACTCATTCGCTCTCAGAAACGTTCGTGTTATCAGAAACTTCTTAGACTTGCGAGTCTGAATCAAAAACAGTCAAATACATGCAGCACTATAACAAGTACCTGATACTGATATAAACAAAATTATATGTTGATAAACTGAGAAATGCCTCACCCCATTTATAACCCTTTCCCCACCACCCTCTATTGAGCACCATGCTACATTCATTATGTGCTTCAGTGTTGGAACAAGAGCGATAGAGGGTTAAACAAAATCATTACATCACCGTTAAGCATTGTAGACGTTTCTTGACGGACCAAATTCTTGCTGCAGTTTTATTCTTTTGTCAGCAAATGACTTGCTTAGAATAGTCCAAACACACATTTTGTCTGGCAGTGATGCTGTTCCTCCTTATCTCTAGTCATTATTCCTATATAATGTTATTATTAGTAGTTGTAATATTAACAGCAGTAATAGTATAGTAGTAGCAGCAATAGATGCAGCAGCATCAGTAGTACTTGTGCAACAGTAGTAGTGACTGTAGTCGTTGTAGTAAGGAGTCACCCATAAAGTACATGTACATCCGCTCAATTTTGGCGATTTTTTTTAGAAAGTCGATGATGAGGTCTTGATATTTTAAAACTTTAAATGCCATTTTGCATGAACTATTCTGACTGTTTCATCAGAGACGTTATTTTCTATATAGTCTAACAACTTAAATTTGCTGGAAAAAAAAAACACACTAAAAAACTGTTCAATTTATTACCAAAATTGATTTTAAGCGTACATATGCTTCCCGGACCCCTCCTCACCCCACGTACGCTATACTTACGTTGTAGGCAAAAAACCATCCCCCGCCCCCATCCTCACGTAGTTTATGGGTGACCCCTAGTAGTAGTAGTACAAACCGTGGGTCCATTGCCGCACTAAGTGGCAATTGCAGGGCGCTGCAGTCTCCCAGTTTGTTACTCTCCAGATCCGGGTACGGACGCATACGGCCATTGGACGTTCCAAACCCGCCCAGAACTAGAGTGTTCAGACCCGAAGGGACGCCTTTTCTGGAGAAGATTCGCGGAACTGTCACAAAGATTTCCCCGTTTACGCCGGTCTGAATGCCAGATAACATGCACACCTCAGGCACAAAGTCACCATTCTGGACATACTTGTCTCTGATCGTACTGTTGGGCCACTCCCATTCTAAGGCAACAGCTTCAAACAGTAGCGTGCTCGAAGTTTGTTGGATGATGGAAACAATCAGCAGCTCCAAGATGAACAGGAGAGCACGGAATTGCATCGTTGGAAATCAAAATGTCCTGCTAAAACATCACAAGATTAAAACATTAATTTGGCGGAAGACTTGAGCATTTCTTGAACTTCAAGCCTTTTTTGTTTGTTGGTTTTTTTTGTTACATATTATATTAATTATGTTGCCACAGCTCTATGATAATGGTATGTCATAATATCAGAGGTATGAAAAGGCAAGTGAAGGTTCACTGCATTCCTGAACACGAAGGCTACCAGATAATAATGCAATAGAATCATAATGGCGTAAGTCACAGAAAAAAACAAAACAACATGTTTTCTTAATATAACAAAAGTGTCAAAATGACTTACGCAGTGACGATGTGGGCGTCTAGATCTATGTTGCTGTGCTTTCAAACTATTTAGACCTAATATTTTTTGTGACGAAGACACTTTAACTTCTGACCAGCGTCACAAGTCTATTCTATTATACTATGTTATTTTTGGCACTGAAGATATAATAGATATACATTTTTTTTTCAGGAAAAACGAAACAAATTTGGCAGAATGATGATAGAGACCTGATAGAACTGACAAAACAACGAGGAAATACAAGGAATGAATCGATAGGCCCCAGAATAAAAGAAGGAAAGAGTCAAATGCAATGGATAGAAGACAGAAAAAGAAAAAAGAAATCGGTGAAAATAAAAATGATCCGATATATTGAACGTAGCCAGAGCACAACAATTGAAGCCCTCACAAGAAATGAGTTGACGATGCCAGCAAGTCTATAGCGAGCGATGTACACGGGATGATATAACAGTAATGGCTAGGAACGGCTGGTGGAAACTGCAAAAACACTTTTTGTTCTAATTTTACCTCACAGCAGAAACTTCATTACAAGAAACATGCTAAATACACGATTTTAACTTCTAAGATTCAGCAACATGTACAAACATCCTATTTTCACAGAATACTATGGTACACAATTCTGTGGCCTGTACCTTTTCATCCATTACCAGGTCATAGAAAACTGCTTGGTCATGTACGTTTGTTGTCTATTTGTTGTCCTTCATTTTATCTCCACAGGTGACGAAAAAGCAAACAAAGACACATACACAATGGCAGAGAAAGAAGGCCTTTGTAGAATGAATTGTTTTGTCATTGTTGCTTGGTTTTGGTAATAAAAACCTACACGTCATTCTAGATTTAAGTTTCATTTTTTTAAACTCATCTTTACCAATATACTTTATTATTTATCTGTCCTCTAGACAGATGTTTTTATAGTAAATGCGAGGCTCAAAAGTGAACATTCAGAATAAGAATTATATGAAGTTGTGTTACTCACATGGCACCCTTTCCTATTCACCATGCCTTCTGTAAATGTCACCCCTGACGCGACATCTTAAAACATTAACGCATAGCGCACACAATAAAAATTCGTACCACTAGAAAGCTAGCGGAATATTAACTTCAGTGTTGGAAAATAGAAAAGGATAAAAAAATAAAAAAACGGGGGCTCATATAGAATGACGTGTAACTTTTAAACAGTTTTTGTTGAGGCAGGAACGTTCGTAATTTATGCAGAAAGCAGTCCATTTTGAGATAATTGTCAGTTAAACTTCGAGAGGTTCCTTGGGAAAACACTAGACTATCTTCAAGTTATTATACTAGCAGAATGACAGCCACACCCAATCTTATTTGCAGATCTATCTACATATTGTGTTGGAGTTGGGGGGAGGGGGTGAATATAGCAGAGATTACGACTTGCAAGTACAGATTTAAACAGAATATAAAAAACATGAACTAAACAAGAGGCAAAAAATAGGACGATCCGAGTCCTCATTAGTAAGGCACCATAGTTAAACCCCAAGATTTCCTACAAACATGAGAGCCCCAGCAATTCAGAGAAGGGGATTACGTGTATTTTGTTGACCATGAATTGTTAATGAGATCATCTGCCAAATCTTTTTGGTTTGGTCATGAAGCCCACGACAGCAACATCCCTGAACTCCAACAGCCCAACAGCGCCCGGCTGTCCGGAGTTGGTAGTATTTTGGTTGTTGTTGTTTTTTTGGAGTTGGGTGGGTCATGTCACAACACTCCCAAACTACGACTACAAAGCAGCGCCTGGTTGTAGGGAACAAGGTAGCCTATTGTGCAACATTACACTTGGTTTGGTCTTCTCCCGGCACGATATTCTCCAAAGCTGCGACCACCGAGCAGTGCCCAGATGTACCGGCACCGTACGCAGTTAGGGGAGTGTGCATTTTGCATATTGACCATTTAGACCAACATCTCCAAGAATAAACTTGAACAACAAACCTTACCATGTCATAGCAACTTATCCAAGCACAATTAATTATTGATTAAATACAAACAAACAAACAAAAATTCACACTCTTGTCAGGGGACTACAGTATGTCTAATTGGTAAAGATGAATACATGTCCCTCAGTTCTTCCGTTCATTCAATACTTATTTTCATCTGTTGTAATTTTGTCTTTGTTCTCTGTAACCGTTGCTGCTACTTTTATCTTTGGTGCATCTGTACAGTTCTGTGTTTGCTATTACTGGCTATAAGTAAGGTAAACAAGAGAATATGCATCTTTTCACGTGGCTTTGGTCGCTTGAAGCTGTTTTTGTTGTTTTTGTAAGCAACGAAGGTCCAGAGGCTAGACAGACAGACAGGTGGACGGGCAGAATGACAGGCAGGTAGGCAGACAGACAAACAGATAGACAGGCAGACAGACAGGCAGGTAGGCAGACAGACAGACAGATAGACAGACAAACAGATACACAGGCAGACAGACAAGTGGACAGACCGTCGACCACGTAGGCAGACATGCGAACAGACAGAAGAAGCAGGCTAGGTAGACTGACGGACAGACGGGCAGACAGTCCGACAGAGCAGGCAGGCAGGCTGGCAAACAGACAAACAGACAGGCCGTAAAACAGGCAGGCAAGCAGACAGACAAATAGACTGACAGGCAGACAGACAAACAGACAAATATGACTATATTGTCTGCCAATACCTTACAAACTCAAGAATGACCACACAGATAGATCTAAACATATACACACAATAGTGAAAACTCTCTCAAGAAACGGAATCTGAGTTTATTCTTACAATTTTATCAGTAAATGATGTGTGTGTGTGAGCGTGTGTGTGTGTGTGCGCGCGTGTGTGTGTTTAATGTGTCTCTCTGTTGCTTCACCTCCTCCGTCGCCCTGACGGGAAGACAGTCAGGTTGTTAAGCTCCATATCCTGATTTATCACGTATTCAAGTTTAGCCGTGCTCACTGTTTTCAATATGTGATTCATTTGGTCGAGTCGATATTTAAGTCGCATTTGGTCACATTTATTTACTTGCTAATTTTAGCCTTCTAGTTTAAAAGGTAGTGGGAAACAAGTGATCATACCTGGATGAAATTGTCGTAGATATGTTTGTGACAGAATCTTTCGAACCGGTGATGAAGTGGCAAGGACTGAGCGAGGAAAAAAAACATGGAATACTTTAAGGCCACGTGTGATTTCGATGGAATCAGGACTTTTGGTTTTGATAAGGACAATAATATAATGATTCTGTAAGTTTCTTGTTGCGTACAAAATGCTTTTCGTTGGTGGATGGGCGGGATGGTGGGTGGGTGGGGTGTGTGGGGTTAATGAGCTATGGTTTTTGTTAGGGGACCGTGGTATAAAGAGCCAAGTAGAGAAAATACTGAGCTGTGCTCACTGTTGATCTTTGGCCGACTATGTAAAATACCACTAGCCTTAAAAAGTTTTTGAGAGTTTAGGGGGTTCCCATATCTATTCCCCCAGCTGTTTGGGTGGCTTATGCATGCCTGGATCTGGCCCACAAAACTGTTTCTCCCCAAAATTAATCTTTCATGGTTCTGTTTCCCCGCACGGACTATATCTAACCCTCTTGCTATCACGGAGCCGATATATCGGCCCATCATATCTTGCAGAAGCCTACTTTGCACTCCTACATTTATTACCGGTACTTCCTGCTGTCTTTCCACCCGACAATTTATTGTTCTGGTAGTCGAAAGGAAGGAAGGGCGTTTGGGCTTTCAGCAAAAGGGTTAAAAGACTATTTCCTCTATTGTCTCTGTATTTTTGACTTTCCTCCAGCAGTTTTTGAGTCATTATTTGGCGCGTCAGAGTCCATAAACCTGGCAACAGTAATGGGACAACCAGGGTCGGCGGAGTTATAAGCAATGGAGACTGAGTTGAACGTGAGTAGTAATTATTCTGGAATATTATAAATAATAAAGATGAAAGCAATTCTGTAGTTTCACAGTACATGCAATGTGCGTTATTTAACGGCCCAGATATTTCCTCCCAAAAATCTTAAAATTGATCCCCAGATGAAGAAAAACTTCTTTCCCCCAGGAAGAGAGGAGGGAGGGTGGGTAAAGAACCACTATATTATCCAATTATACCAACATGAGGAAAACGGCGCCCCATAACCAGATAATCTGTATCATTGATTGGTATTTTAAAAGTTCTGGTGTTAGGCCCACTTGCGCCACTGTGATCTATCGTACCAGTGAGGAGAAGCTGCGCTCTCCCAGTATTGAAGTATAGAAAGTCGGAGCCAGGCTGTGAACTGTCCAAGGCAATACCGTCAGGGAATTGTATGGTATCCCAGTTTTGCGCTAAAATTGTCTCCGATTTGAGAAGGACTTCCCCTTCTGAGACGCCTTGCTCAAGGATGTCCTTTTCTAGGTCCCACCTGAAAGAAATGAAATGTAAGCTGCGTAAATTATACAAATTAAACGAACAAAATCATATTTGCTACTGTACAGAAAAAGTCATGCTTTCTATAGTTTGTAGTACTTTGTGAATTATGAATGTGATAAAGTAGAAATATTTCGTATTTTGTATACTTCTTTAATCCCAAGTGGGAAATTTGCCTGGTGTCATTGCATCCCAGTTACAACTGGAGCAGACACATCGCCGCCACAGCGCAGCGCCGGTCGGCGGTTTTGGTTTTTTTTATTGGGGGAGAGGGAAGAGGTAGTGATAGTCCAAGGTAAGATTTTTATTTTTGGTGTCCACAACCTTAATGTTCATGGCGATAATGAATATTCGGTGCTGAAAATGTGTTTAAAAGTGGATTTAAGGACAGAGCCGTCCTGATGCATGGGCACACTGGACAGTTGCCCAGAGGCTCCAAGGGTTCAGGGGGCCCCATGCACGCAAATTTACACTGGTTTTTCGAAACGGGGAAGAAAATTCCGAGCACTACCCGGGGGCCCATAGTGTCGCTAAGACGATCCTGTTTAAGGAGGAAAATATTTAAATCACAAAGATACTCCAGTCCGTTTCATTTACTTTCTGTGTCCATCCGAGGGACATCTAGCATGTGAAGAGAAGTGAACTGATGTGAGGACCCGATGGGAATCTGACCATTTATTGTCATGTGTACGCATACATAAAGCTGTGTCCTATCCACACTCCTGTATGGATCAGAGTGTTGGCGAATGACAGAAGGTGACCTCGCCAAGTTGTCTTCCTTCCACACCATCATGACACTCAGACTGAACACCCGGTCTGGTTTTACCAACATTATCTGTGTCTATGCCCCAACACTTACCTCCTCTGACGAAACCAAAGACATTTTCTACGAGGCATTGCAGAGGACTCTCCACAACATCCCTCTCACCGAAGGCCTGCTAATTCTGGGTGACTTTAACGCTCGAGTGGGAGCAGATCACTCCGCATGGCCAAAGTGCATTGGGCACTTCGGCATTGGCAACATCAACGAAAACGGGCAGCGCCTTCTGGAGCTATGCTCCGTAAACTCATTATGTGTTACAAACACGTACTTTGACCTTAAGAGATGCCAAAGAACATCATGGCGCCATCCCAGGTCTGGCCATTGGCATCAATTAGATCTTATTCTCTCAAGGAGGAAGAGTTTGGGCTGTATAAAAATAACTCGTTCCCTCCACAGTGCTGACTGTGACACCGACCATGCACTGGTAGTCAGCAAAATCAAAATTTCGGCCAAGAAAATATACAGATCAAAAGCCCCTTCAATCCCTAAGATCAATGTAACAGCAATCAGAGATGAATCAAATAGAAAGTCATTTGAAAAGTTATTTGTTGAAAGCATGGATAATGTCACCCAATGTGACTCGGTAGATGAAACATGGAACACTCTCAGTTCAAAAATTCATGACTGTGCCATCAAGTCTTTTGGACAGCATAAAGTTTCAAACAACGACTGGGTAGCCCAGAACAGCGAAATTCTCCTACCTCTCATTGAGCAAAAGAAATCTGCTTTCAAGGAGTATAACAAAAATTGCAATCAGAGTACAAAAACTTGTTTGAAAAATGCAAAAGCTAAACTTCAGCTGGAGGTAAGACGTTGCGCCAACAAATACTGGACAGACTTGTGTAACAGCATACAAGAGGCAAATGAAAAAGGAGATATGAAAACCGCCTTTAGTCAGATGAAAGTAGCTCTTGGGCCAATCATCACCAAAAGCGCCCCACTTAAGTCTGTAAATGGTGAACCCATCACAGATAAAAATGAACAACTGAATAGGTGGGTAGAGCATTACTCTCTGTTGTATTCAACTGAGAAAAATATTCCACCAGATTTTGAGGAACACCTCCAAAAACTGCCAATAATGGCCGAACTTGACGCTGAACCTTCCTTAGTCGAGCTTTCCAATGCAATCGACCACCTGTCTGCTGGAAAAGCCACAGGAAGTGACAACATTCCTGCAGAGGTATTAAAAGACCTAAAAGGCCCACTATTACCACACCTGTATAACCTGTTACTGCAGTGTTGGAAAGAAGGCGTGATACCACATGATATGAGAGACGCCAAAATTGTCACACTTTACAAGAACAAAGGAGACAAAGGCGACTGCAACAACTATCGAGGCATATCCCTCCTCAGCATTACTGGAAAGGCTTTTGCTCGCGTCATCCTCTGCCGCCTTCAACAACTGGCGGAAAAAGTCTTACCAGAAACACAATGTGGCTTTCGAAGCAAACGATCAACTATTGACATGATATTTGCACTTCGGCAAATCCAAGAAAAATGTAAAGAACAAAACAGGCCGCTTATAACATGCTTTGTGGACCTAACAAAGGCTTTCGACACCGTAAGCCGATCTGGCCTGTATGCAGTCCTTAAATCCATAGGCTGTCCACCAACATTGCTAAAACTTATTGCATCCTTCCACACTGACATGAGGGCATGTGTCAACTTTGAGGGCTGCACATCCAATTCATTTGCTGTAAACAGCGGTGTGAAGCAGGGATGTGTTCTTGCTCCTACCTTATTTGGTATATATTTTGCAGCCCTACTCAAGAATGCCTTTGGTCAATGTTCAGGTGGAGTACTTATTAACACCAGAGTGGACGGCTCCATTTTTAATGTTGCCAGACTAAAAGCAAAATCTCGTACAGAGCATATTATGTTACAAGAGCTCCTCTTCGCAGATGATGCTGCAATCGTGGCCCACGATGAAACCACGCTCCAGGCTCTCATCAATAGCCTTGCCAAAGCCTGTGACAAATTCATGCTAAAGATCAGTGTCTCAAAAACTGTAGTTTTGACACAAGGCTTGAGAAACCCCAACCCAATCATGCTGAATGGCTCTCCTCTGGAGCAAGTGGGAAAATTCTGCTACCTAGGCTCAACCATCAGTGGTAGCACAGACATAACAACTGAAATAAATGCCAGAATAGGAAAGGCGGCCACAGCTTTTGGCAAACTCTCAAAAAGGGTGTGGAACAATAGCAAGCTGACCATCAAAACAAAGGTACTCGTGTACCAAACTTGCGTCCTAAGCACCCTGCTGTATGGCTCAGAGACATGGACCACCTACTCCAAACATGAAAGATCCCTCAACTCCTTCCACCTGCGCTGCCTACGCAAAATTCTCAAGATCAAGTGGCAAGACAGGATCTCAAATATCGAAGTTCTGAGCCGAGCCAACATTCCATCAACTCAGGCTCTCCTAGGCAAAAAAAGACTGCGGTGGCTTGGACATCTCCACCGTATGGAAAATGATCGCATCCCCAGACAAATTCTTTACGGGGAACTTGCTACTGGCAATCGACCCAGAGGTAGGCCACATCTGCGATTCAAAGACACTTGCAAGGTCACGATGAAAGCATTCAACATCGACCCCAATGAATGGGAGAACCTTGCAAATGATCGAAGCAGATGGAGACAAAAATTGCGCAGTGGCACGCTCGCAATAGACTTCAAGGCAAAAGAAACATACCTGACAAAACGACAGAGGCGGAATGAAAACACTCGCCAAAGTGAACCCAAAAGACTGACCTGCAATCATTGCCATCGCACTCTCGGGTCAAACATTGGTAGAATAAGCCACGAGAGAAGCTGTCAGTCAAAGTGAAAGTGAATATTCTAGCTGCTAAGACCGTCTGTAAAGACGCTAAAGGCCATATAATGTATTATGTTTTGTGTTTATACTGAGTGAAAGAAAAAAACATCTTTGAACTACGTCTTAATTTCAAGTTGGATAGTGTCAAGAGTTCCCGTTCACACCCACAAAAATTACCGTAGGAAATGGTGGGACACGGGGGTCAGGTCTGTTCTGATTCAGTGTGCTAGGCCTCTCTTTCTGCTATCTCACCCAACACGCTTTTGACGCCCCCGATGTAGCAAGACAGAGCCTCCTCAGTTTCATCAGTGTCCGAGGTCCCTTTTCAACTCCAAAGTTCACATCTCATACTAAAAACCGAAACAAAAGCGACTTGATTCAGTGTGTCACCAACCTTATTCATGAACACTGACTGTATCACGATTGTTTCTCTAGTGAATTGCTATTCTTGCTCCCATCGACATTTGTTATGGGGTTACTTGCCTTTTCAGCATGGCCTCAGCCAGTAACCCTACGGAAATCAGGTGCGTAGGATTGACATTAAATTTGCATGTAAGAATGATGTCGTTTCTATGTAGATCCGCTAGTTACGACATAGAGCCGTGGTTGGTTTCATGTAGGGAGCCCGCCCCTAGGGTAATCTACAACATCTAGGGTTGCCAGCTGGGATGAGGCCATATATCAGAGATAACGCTTGCGTTCCCGTCAGACCACTGATGCTTGATTGCCTTAAAAACACCGCGAGAGATTAGTTGCGCTCTCCCCTTCTCCAAGCAAGACTCGAACCGAGGATCTCTCGCACCTAGGTCATTGCTCTAACCATTGGGCCACTGCTCCATTTCTGATCTCTGATGTCATCATTAGAGGGGTAAGCGAGGTCAGACACAGTCAGATGTTGGCAGACAAGAAGTGCACACCATAATTTCCTGTATTTTCCTGGTAAATCCGAGAAGAATCAATCATACTAAGGCCGATCAGACACAGTTAGCTTTCGCCATTATATCTTTGGAGTACATTTTGCTGGGAGCATCTGACTGTGTCTGATCGGGTTTAGGAGTGTTTAGGCCTTTATTTTAAGGAGGTTCGCTGCTCTTGGCATTTACACCCCACTTTTCTTGTTTCTGTGCGTGTTTGTGGCAGGGACCAGTAGTTTTTTTTTTTTTTAATTTTGCCCTGGCAGCGACCTTTTTCGGCCGGCTCTTCTCGACTTTCAACTTCCAAAAATCTTTAACGTTCCCAGTGTGTACACGGGCCCTCCGAGTTTTTCGACCTTATCCGAGAAGACTAGGTGCTCGATCATACCTACCCTGGGATCAGGGACATGATTTTTTTCCCGCCCAAAAATCCCAACATGCCTGCACCGACCGGGGATCGAACCCGGTACGTTCGGCATGAGAGGCGAACACCCTGCCTCTAGAACAACGTATCCCTATCCGGGCTTAGTATGATCCTTCCCAAGACACAGGACACCGAGACGAATCAATTCGTCATAATTACTTCGTTCGCTGACTTTCGCGCATATCACCAATGTCAACAATGCAACAATTCGCACCACACCCCTCCGTAATTGAGCTATAAAGAGTAGTACTCGCCATGCCAATTATTTATCCACGCGCAATATGTGGACATATGTGAGTGTGCATGAGAAAACCAGGCTTAAGTCGGCAACATGACATTTTGAGTTCTGTACAAAAATAAAAGACAAGAATTTCTGATAAATTGAAGTCAGTGACCCCCTCTAAAACAAGATTTTTGAGAAAACGGCATTTAACCCCACAAGTGGCAATAGCTAGTTGACCAAGTAATATTAGAGTGATTGTTGTTAGGAGACCGTAGTCTAATTACAAAGCCATTATAGAGATCATAGCGAGTAGGTTTCACTGCTCATCTACAGTTTACCCTGTAACATGACACGGTCCCCTAAACAACAGCCAAGTTGGAAGTTTGTGTCGGACCCATAATTATTTTCACTTCAAAACCGTTTTTCTCAAAATCAGTTTTGCCGACTTAAGCCGGGTTTTCTTATTCACAATCTCATAAAGTGGGAGAAGGAATGGTTCGCCTCCGCATTCTGTGTCTCGGATACCTCCTTAAGCTTTATACTAAGTTTTATACTAACCTACAAACCGCATTGTCCTCCACAGCACCATAGTAAATTCCTCTGTGTCCACCATGCATGGCGTCAGACATGGATTTCTTGTATCCAACCATCCGAACATTGGCAGCAAAATCTCTGTCGCGTCTCCTCAAAACCCAGGTCGGGATCTGCCATAGTTTAGCCGAGCCAATGTTGGAAAAGTAGACGTAGTTGAAGGTGGGAGACATTGCAATCCCATTGATGCCAAACACAAAGTTGTACTCCACTCCGTTGATGGTCATATTGTGTCTGAAGAAAAATAATACGATTTTCAAGCAGGCCCGATCAGTGGCGGATCTGCGATGAAACTAATCAAGCTTAAACTTCAGGACCCCCTAATACGGAAGCGGCCCTGAAGAAACGTTATTTTTAACTCTTCGTGTGCCATAAATTTTTCCACGTTTGCCAACACAGGAAGTAAACGGTGGGGGAGATGAATGAAGACTAACTACAGCAACATCTATTAATAGAACGTCGATTTCTCTCTTCCCGAAACAAAACAGCCTAACATTCTTGTGCACCAAAATGTTGGAGGGACTAACGAGTGGCTAATGTGGTTACTGCGTGGGTTCAATAGTAACTCCCTTAAGGATACACAGGATTAACAAACACAGGGTTCTGCTGGCAATCTTATTTATTCAAAAAGCCCAACAACGGTATCACTACCAAACAAAAAAGCCCAACCAGCCATAAGCTGGAACAAGAGAAAAAGACGAAAATATGATTAGGATATAATGACAACATTAATCAGGCAATCAATGGTGGACATACATAGTAATAGTATTAAGTATTAAATCAAGCAACAACAACATAATATAGAAGTTAAGCAATAACCAACTGGATATGTATGCATGGAATAAAATAGCGCTAAGGTTAATGAATAACAACTACAAGAGGCTATATCATATACACAAGGAGTTTCCTAGTACACTGGCAACATAAACTAATGTACTAATCAAAGTATGAAGGACATAACAAATGAAGGGGCAAGAACACAATAGTTTCGCTCCACTGAGCCGGTGTACAACACATCCAGAGTGGCCATTCCATTTAATAACGCAGTGGCCAACATGGCCCACTGACCGTCCATAACACAGACGCTGCATCCCAATGCAGGCCATCCTCATAGGCCCACTCCCATTATTAGTACTAACCCGCCCCAGGGCTATTGTATTGGTGACTTCCCTTCCCAATCGATACTGAAGGGTCATGCCCTTTGACCTTAGCCGCGGAGCTATGCCGCCAGGCTAACGTGTATGACACACCACTAGATACATACAGTAATGTGTACATTCCTTAAAATGAAACTGTCCTTCACACACTTACGAAACTCATAGAAGCATAATACATCTGGATAACTATAATACATGCACATGATATATATATATATGTCGGCGAGACTCATTGCAACATGTGTAGACTCATTGAAACATTGTTCATCCACCGCCGCACATAGAACAATCCTGGGGCTCACCCATGTGAGGCCCAACTAATATTATACATCTCCAATACATGTAATTAATTGCACATCTTAAACACTAAACACGCAATCACAATCACACTGCTCTCTATAGCATAGTGGTACTGGCAAGGTACACAAATACCCGTAATACAATCAAGCGTATAGTGCCGCTCGCTGTAACATAAGCCATCCACATCAACATGTCAGGAAATCCTCACTGCCTACCACAACAAGGCAATGCTACACATACACTATATATAGGCACACAAGCAAATCGTGATAGCTTGGTTAGCGAGCCATCATTATCATCTAGCACCGCAAACGTTAACTTTGACAATAAAGACACAATATCAAGACACTGTACTGCAAAGCGCATCCTACACGTCCAATGACAATGGCAATTACCGTTGAGCCGGACTCATAATAGTCTCTGTAGATCAGCATTCTCTACGTGGCATCCAAGAAAAAGGGGGGGGGGGGTGCGCAAATTAAAGTCACTTCTAATATAATAGTCTCCAACTTACCCAAAGTTTCTCCGGGTCCTGTGCTACCGCTACATGCCTTATGGGGCGGGGTGGCGATGGCAAGCGTCGGCTCTGTCTCTGCGTCTATGATGGAGTGTCTTGACCACTCGAACCGCATCTTATTTATTAGCCCGCGCGGACGTCCGAGAGAGCTATTACGTAGCCCGTGTTGCACAAGTGAAAGGCTCGGACATGGAGTCCAGCCGAACAACATAACCGGTTAGGGTCCTAACACAATCGAATTTACAGTACGGTTAAAAGGGTGCACACAAAAGTCAATTAGGTATCCCAGTAAACTGCAGAAATTTCTCTAACGACCCCTCCAGCAATAATTGAATAAATTTGACCCAGGTTGGATTTATCGGGGATAACATGCGTCTAACTCGTGGTTTACTTTAAATCCGAGATCCTCTTATTAATCATTTCAATAGGATATGTGCATCAAAGTACAACAAAATTGGTACCATTATAAATTGGAAACTTGCTGCTAAAATTCTAACTGACTACTTATACCAGAAACCCGGTAATAGTTTTAATATAAATTTTCAAAGTGTCAGGACTAACAACATTCGACAATTTTGTGCGGGATACTTTCGTCCATTAATACGACGTATCTCCATTGATAACAAACGTTATCATGAGTACCTATTTTGTACCGATAGGGTATTGTCTACTCTCAAAAATGAATTCGGGTTCCCGTCTTTCTGTCGGTGGATAACAACGAAGGAGCGAGTTGTAAGAAACTTAAAGCCATGATATAAGAGTTGGAAGCCCGGTGGTCAAAATTTCCAATTGACCAATCAAAATGCGCGCTTTTCACCGTGATGTGAATAACGGGTCCCGCGCTAGTATTACAAGGGAAATAATCCAATTAATGGTACTCGGCCAAGTGTCCATAAACTACTATGAGTGGCCGTCCCTCACTCACGCACCAGAGTTACCATGAAAGCACATTAAAAATAGAAAGTCGTTCATCCTCTCACATTCTCCCCTGCTAAGTCACGTAGTCCCTTACGTGACACATACATCAATTCAAAGGTTTACAAAAGACCACTGAAGGTACAATCAAACTCTAAGGGGCTATGATACCATCACTTAGAGTAGAACAATTGCAAATTACACACAGTGAACCGAAGTACAACAATGGTCCATCCTCTTTATAACCACTAACAGGTGGCGTGAACCGGCTAAGTTACTACTGGCATCCTGAAGATGTACACAACAGTCTCAGCTCTGGCTGTAGTAAGTTACATCATATGGACAAAACAACAGGTCCCAGACCTGCAACGGTGGTCCCAGACCACTATCAGGGTTAACGTAGGATCGAACAGTACAAAAAAATACAATATGCTATAAGGGCACCAGGGCAATGAAAAAGGTAAGGTCAACATAGGCATAAAAGTAATTGTAATTAAGCTGTGGAGAAAGCCAACATGGGCATACTCTCTAACTTAAAATCTTGAGGCGGAGCTCCCTTGGATTCGGTGGTCTATCATCTGGCCTGATGGAAACTCGGGGGGGGTCTTGATGGGTGCGCTCCCCTGCTCTTTCTGCACTCACAGTCAATGTCTAATGTTAATCACTAATAAGAGTCAGAGGTCCAATCTCTGGGGTTGTCTGTGTGGGCGGCTGGACCGTCGCACAGGAGGTAGGCGCTGGGAAGTTGTCATCCCAGGTTGAGGGTCCGGTCGGGCTGCAGGTGGCTGGCAAGGGTGGTGAGCCGGGAAGTACCAGACATCGGTCGACGCAGGCAGTGGAGGCGGGTGCTGTGGACGTGTGTTGACCACTGGGGGGTGAAATAACCGCAAGAGGTCTCCGTTGACCGCAGAGGCATCTCCATCTGGGTTTCTGATGGTAAAGTAACCACCATGAGGCGGGGGAACAGACAGGACGGTGTGCACAGGAACGGGATACAGGTCCTGAATCTTGAGTTGATGTTGGAGGGCGTTGGTCTTCGTGGCTCCATGGTTCCTATGGGGTGGGGCAGGGGTTGGCTGGCCGGCTGGGCTTCAAACTAAAAATTTCCATGGCTGGGTTCTCTACACTACAAACTAACCCTTCTGTGTATCCCACTTCTGACACCAGAAAATGTTGGAGGGACTAACGAGTGGCTAATGTGGTTACTGCGTGGGTTCAATAGTAACTCCCTTAAGGATACACAGGATTAACAAACACAGGGTTCTGCTGGCAATCTTATTTATTCAAAAAGCCCAACAACGGTATCACTACCAAACAAAAAAGCCCAACCAGCCATAAGCTGGAACAAGAGAAAAAGACGAAAATATGATTAGGATATAATGACAACATTAATCAGGCAATCAATGGTGGACATACATAGTAATAGTATTAAGTATTAAATCAAGCAACAACAACATAATATAGAAGTTAAGCAATAACCAACTGGATATGTATGCATGGAATAAAATAGCGCTAAGGTTAATGAATAACAACTACAAGAGGCTATATCATATACACAAGGAGTTTCCTAGTACACTGGCAACATAAACTAATGTACTAATCAAAGTATGAAGGACATAACAAATGAAGGGGCAAGAACACAATAGTTTCGCTCCACTGAGCCGGTGTACAACACATCCAGAGTGGCCATTCCATTTAATAACGCAGTGGCCAACATGGCCCACTGACCGTCCATAACACAGACGCTGCATCCCAATGCAGGCCATCCTCATAGGCCCACTCCCATTATTAGTACTAACCCGCCCCAGGGCTATTGTATTGGTGACTTCCCTTCCCAATCGATACTGAAGGGTCATGCCCTTTGACCTTAGCCGCGGAGCTATGCCGCCAGGCTAACGTGTATGACACACCACTAGATACATACAGTAATGTGTACATTCCTTAAAATGAAACTGTCCTTCACACACTTACGAAACTCATAGAAGCATAATACATCTGGATAACTATAATACATGCACATGATATATATATATATGTCGGCGAGACTCATTGCAACATGTGTAGACTCATTGAAACATTGTTCATCCACCGCCGCACATAGAACAATCCTGGGGCTCACCCATGTGAGGCCCAACTAATATTATACATCTCCAATACATGTAATTAATTGCACATCTTAAACACTAAACACGCAATCACAATCACACTGCTCTCTATAGCATAGTGGTACTGGCAAGGTACACAAATACCCGTAATACAATCAAGCGTATAGTGCCGCTCGCTGTAACATAAGCCATCCACATCAACATGTCAGGAAATCCTCACTGCCTACCACAACAAGGCAATGCTACACATACACTATATATAGGCACACAAGCAAATCGTGATAGCTTGGTTAGCGAGCCATCATTATCATCTAGCACCGCAAACGTTAACTTTGACAATAAAGACACAATATCAAGACACTGTACTGCAAAGCGCATCCTACACGTCCAATGACAATGGCAATTACCGTTGAGCCGGACTCATAATAGTCTCTGTAGATCAGCATTCTCTACGTGGCATCCAAGAAAAAGGGGGGGGGGGTGCGCAAATTAAAGTCACTTCTAATATAATAGTCTCCAACTTACCCAAAGTTTCTCCGGGTCCTGTGCTACCGCTACATGCCTTATGGGGCGGGGTGGCGATGGCAAGCGTCGGCTCTGTCTCTGCGTCTATGATGGAGTGTCTTGACCACTCGAACCGCATCTTATTTATTAGCCCGCGCGGACGTCCGAGAGAGCTATTACGTAGCCCGTGTTGCACAAGTGAAAGGCTCGGACATGGAGTCCAGCCGAACAACATAACCGGTTAGGGTCCTAACACAATCGAATTTACAGTACGGTTAAAAGGGTGCACACAAAAGTCAATTAGGTATCCCAGTAAACTGCAGAAATTTCTCTAACGACCCCTCCAGCAATAATTGAATAAATTTGACCCAGGTTGGATTTATCGGGGATAACATGCGTCTAACTCGTGGTTTACTTTAAATCCGAGATCCTCTTATTAATCATTTCAATAGGATATGTGCATCAAAGTACAACAAAATTGGTACCATTATAAATTGGAAACTTGCTGCTAAAATTCTAACTGACTACTTATACCAGAAACCCGGTAATAGTTTTAATATAAATTTTCAAAGTGTCAGGACTAACAACATTCGACAATTTTGTGCGGGATACTTTCGTCCATTAATACGACGTATCTCCATTGATAACAAACGTTATCATGAGTACCTATTTTGTACCGATAGGGTATTGTCTACTCTCAAAAATGAATTCGGGTTCCCGTCTTTCTGTCGGTGGATAACAACGAAGGAGCGAGTTGTAAGAAACTTAAAGCCATGATATAAGAGTTGGAAGCCCGGTGGTCAAAATTTCCAATTGACCAATCAAAATGCGCGCTTTTCACCGTGATGTGAATAACGGGTCCCGCGCTAGTATTACAAGGGAAATAATCCAATTAATGGTACTCGGCCAAGTGTCCATAAACTACTATGAGTGGCCGTCCCTCACTCACGCACCAGAGTTACCATGAAAGCACATTAAAAATAGAAAGTCGTTCATCCTCTCACATATACATTGATGCTTTTCACAAACATGACCCCCTGAAGAACCGATATATTGATGACTGGCACACAAAGAGTTAAATGGCTGAATTTTTTATGTAGATCTAGAATCGAGTCCTGTTATTACCGGTTGCAAAGGAGTTTCTTGACTCTGGGTTTTGCGGCGCGCCAGTACGACAACGGCCACTTTGCGCCCTTCACCGTCTATTTGGGTACACATTCTTTATTTATGTTTCATATTCAGAGCTGTTCAGTTTAACATAGAACTAAATGCGTTTATATAATTTTATCCCACTGGTAAAATTCCCAAAAGTTGCTTTGTATAGGTCGGAGAAAATTTTGTGTAAATAGGCCCTATAACAGTTCAAGCTTCAGTGTCCCCAAAAATGTAGGTCAGCCATTGGGCCTAATCGTAGGGTTACACGAAATTAGACAGAATTCAACAACACACCAGATCAGTAAGAGCAATCAGGTAAATTAACATATCCTCTTCTAGTGGTTTTCTTTTTCCTTCACCTGGTTTTTTCCGCTTTCTTTCTACCCGCTTTCACCAATATTTTCCTCCCTTTGGGTGGGTATGGGGGGGGGGGGGGGGGGGGAGGTGTTCGTGTTAGCTCCTTCTGCAACTCCTGTCTACTTCTTCTTTTCTTTACTCTTAATCTTCATTTTCCCTTCCGCTGCCTCTAAGAATCCTTTACTCGATAATACCAGCCTGACCCCATTTTTGTATCATTTTACTGGCACGAGTTGTTGTCTTGTTGCTTATCCTCTCTGTCTTATCCCCCGCCTTTGTCCAACCCGCCCTTACATGTTAATCTCTGAAACATCTTTTCCTCCCCCCCCCCCCCCCCCGCCCCTCAGCCTTATAAAATGAAGCCAAACTGAGATAAAGAACAAAAATCCTGCAAAGGTGCAGACGACATGTTGCTCCAATGAGGTCAACCAAGGTATATTCACTTGCTCGTAAAGTAAAGAACAATACATAAAGCTTTAAAGTTGGGGTGGCGGGTATGGGGGTGGGGGTGGTGATGGGAAGTTGAACCTCGTGTATGGAAAGTATACATGGGTTAGGGGTGATCTAGAGAGCTTATGTAAGTTTCTCAGTTTTGGTAATTAATTAAAACGTGTAGTTTTATTTACCTTTTTTTAAAACTAAAACTATATAAAAATTTAATATTGGCTCTTGTAGCGTCTGCAGGCTACCCCTTCCCCCCTCCCCTTTTGCGTATCATACTGGTGAGTAAGTGAGTCTTCAGCATTTATGTGTTTCCTCGTGCGGGCTAGGATATTCATTTGTTTAGGTGTTCTCTGGTGCCTTCCTCGGATTAGATTGTTTATCATATAGTTATTAAACTTCAGTATTATTTAATGTTTGACGGATTTCGTGTATAATTTTACTACAGCTGTAACAGTTTCATTTCTAAAGGGTAGCAGTTTAAATCATCTAACTCTCCCTACTATAACGTACTGAAATAAACCTCAGCTATTACAGCTCTGTATCCAATGATGCAGTCAAACAAAAATGACAATTAAAGTTTTAAAACGGCAAGACTTTGTCGTGGATGTACACCATTCTAAAATCGCAGGCTTACTGTCGTACAAGTGGGGAGGGCGTGGAACCAGGGTAATGAAAGGCGTACACCGGGGAGGGGATGGGGGTTGTCAAAAATCGCCCGAATCGAGGATACATACTTTAAGGGTGGCCCCTGGATGCACTTACCCGTCTGTGATGGGGAGCATTGAAGGATCGGAGTAGCTCCAGGATGTATTTGTGCTGAAGTCGAACACGATCAGCTTGCTAACTGTAAATGAGTGAGAAATATTTCAGACAATATTTATTGCTGCAGTTACAGTAACTGTCATGAGCTCATTTTGCAAGGTTATCGGCGTCCATTTTTTTAAAACACGATCATAATAATGTGGCTGCAATTTGTGTGTGCGTGTGTGTGTGTGTGTGCGTGTGTGTTAATGTTACTATTTCAGTGCGTGTTCATATTATCAGGGAATAATAAACCATGGTAGTAAACTATGGTAGACACACAGATAGACAAGGGCACAGAGAGAGAAGGTGAGTAAAGAGAGAAAGGGGGAGACGGAGAGAGAAAGAGAGAATAAGAGAAGAGAGTGAAAGAGAGAGATTTTATAATGCCCAGAGAGAGAGAGAGACAGACAGACAGACAGACAGAGAAATTTGCTACTCGGGTCTTACGCAAAGTTTCTGTGATATATGCATATTTCACTTCAGTGGGATGATCGGGATCTACGTAGTCCAGGACGATATCGTTGACAAAGTTTGATGTGTAGGGCGCAATAGAATCAGGGAGTTCATGCTTCCGTATCACTGTATCACCTCCAAGTGTGTCGAACACCACAATCTTTGCCGGACACAGGTTAGAAGGTAGCTCCAGGGTGGACACCGTCCCAACACGCCCGGAATCAAGGACATACAGATGACCATGTCTGTAACGGAGAAACTAGGAAAGGTGTATTAAGTTTGTTTACGCATCACAGCCTATCTATTATGCGTTAAATTTGAAGAGGGCTTCTCTCGGCATCTCTTGTTTTCGTTGATCTTGTGCTAAAGTGGACAATTTACTCAATTTACATTATGAATCGTTATTGTGTTTTTATTTTCATATGAACATGAACGAATTATTTACCAAGCATACTTGAATACATCTGGGCAGCGCTTGGGGTCTATTTTGTGGAGGCAGTGGCCATAATATATAGTATATATACTCCGTTATTATTACTAGCCGACCCGGGCAAGTTAAATCTTGCAAAATTCTTTGTTCCAAGCCAAACTGTAAATCTGGATCTAGGTCACCTTAATGCCGGCCTTTAGATTTGATGTAGCCTAAAGGTTAATACAAATTATCGTTACATCACAGCTCTTTGCAGAATACGCAGAAGTGATAAACTTGATTTTGAACCAGCAATGTCTAAACAGAGGCGCAGAACGAAATTTTCGATTTTACACAATAAATATGCCCGGTGCTTTTAACCTTTCGTGGCTCAAATAATTTGTAAGTAAATAATGTGAAAGGCTGAATTTTGTCCTAAATGGACTTGAGGACGTCGTTTCCCGTCAAAAACTGAGATGGCACCTAAAGTTTAATAATTTTCGGTCAATTGGTCACAAAGTTTTAGTTGATTATTATGTTCACCCTCTAACTCCATTATTGTGAAATGACTGTCATTAATAGAGTCAAAATTGAGCAAAAAGAAAAGGTTGTATGTTGCGAAGCCCCGCGTGAGAAGTAAAACCCAAACAGTACAAAGCAAACTAAAGAGAAGACAGATGCAAGCTCAATTTTGACTTTGCTTATAGCCCTGCTGCGACCCCACAGTTTTTCTGTGGTTTTTATGATATTCTGTCATTAATAGAGAATGTTTTAACGGGCTGAGTCCTTGCCAGACGAGATAAAGGGAGACAAGCCTATCATAATATACAGTATCTAATATCTGATTGTACCAGAGAGTATGGAGTGCCTGCTCCAGTTGTAACTGGGGTGCAATGGCACAAAGGCAAATTTCCCAAATGGGATTAAAGAGTTATACAAATACAAAAATACAAAATACAAATTTGTCACGAGTGGAATGAGTGCAATTAAGGGGATTGCTACAGAGCGGGTGTAGAGTAAGAATGGCTCACGGTAGACAAGTAAGATAAGCGTGCTGTCGTGAGTAGTGGGGGGGGGGGTCTGAATGAGGCGAAAGCGCTGTATTACTATCACTGCAAGTTAGAAAGTCCTACGGAACGGACCTGTGAATAAGAGCCCATCGGGCAGACATAAGGGGAGCAGTCGAGAAGACTAGTGAGAGAGTCTTTCCAGTGATGACTGGTATGTAGAACGTTGATTGATTATTATGATTGATGTATTATATTATATTCGTCTATTACCATGATGTAAATAAGTATATGTGAGGAATGTGGAAGTCCTTGATATTGGATATAGCAATGTGCGCCATGAGCGATAGATGAAAGTGAGTTCATGGATTTGTAGCGCGAGTGAGTAGTGTGTACTCCGATAGAGGTGTGTTACCGTAAGATGTGTGGTGAGTGAAAGGTGAACTAGTGGGTGTACGCTTCATGGGTTGTAAGGAGAGGTGGAGTGAATAGAAATGGTAGGGCATTATACCAATGTAATGTTATTCTTGTAGGTGTCGAGGACGGGCCGCAGAGCCACCTCGATGAGCACAGGGGATAGGCCAGCATAGGGCCGGAGGCCACACATAGGCCAGAAGTGAGGCTGTCAGTGCAGGACAGTAGAGGCACATAAAGTCGTGGCAGTCAGGCCACGGACAGGGACGTAGATATGAGCGTGAATGTGATAATGCCCTATTGCCATGTTGAGGGGAGAATGTACTATTGAAATGATAATGTCTATTGAAATGATAATGTGTTATTGCCCTGCTGAGGTGCTAGGGGAATGCTAAGGTGTATGACAATAGGAAGGTGATATTGAGAGACTGCGGTGCCAGTAAATTATTAATGGGCTATTAAGACCCTGAGGGGAGAGGCTGAGGCCGAAGTGCCTTTAGGAGTAACTACCGGATTGTGGATCCGAGGGAGAGTGGGTGTGAGAATACGGCCGTTGTACGGCAGTTGATTTCAATAATATAATGTATGTAATTGCGCTATTATCTGTATAATTATGTTTAATAAATGTGTGAGTCTGATGGATTGTTCTGTTAAGTGTTAACTTGTTTGTTCGTGATTGTTGTCCTGTCATAACTTATTACATCTCCCAGTCTGGGATTTGTGACACTGGGGGCTCGTCCTGTTTACCTGTGGTCATTTTGACATTGTGTATTCGTTATATCTAGTTGTTTTTCTGTTGTGCTAGGAATTCGTGCTGTTGTCCCTGTTCGTGGGATGAATGGAAATTTCATCATGATATGATTTATGTATGTTTATGAATAATAATATGTATTGATGCATGTATTTTGATGAATATGTATTAATGTGTACTTAAATTTCTGCAGAGTGTGTGTGCCAGCCTGAGGAGTCAAGCGGCCAGAGCTCCGATTAAGGGGAGGAGTTAAACTCAAAAATTGAAAGTTAAGTGAAAATTTTGTACCCTGGATTGAGGGCTGTCTTTTCATCTGTCTGTTTCCCTGTTTTTGCTGTTTTTGTCGTAATCGATTATACGGGCGGTGGCGCGGGTTTGCTGTGGTGAGCGTAGTTTGTCCTCTTCGGGAGGTGGGCTAATCTAGGAACTTCGTTCATCACAGTGAACAGTTCTGTAGGGACCTGTATTTTTGTTTAGATTGTAGCGTTCCATCTTCCTCGTTGTTTTAGGAAGACGTTTCTCTTGTCCTTCTCTTCCCTATTTGTAGATACGTTCTTTTTTTTCAGACTCTGTTCTTGTTCGTACCGTGTTGTGTAATCGGCGTAGTAGGTTGCATTTTTTTCCATTATAGTTTTTTTTTTTTTTTGTTGTAGAAGCTTTGTCCTAGTCTGGTTCGTTGTCCTTGACGTACTTGTGGTCCTTCTACTGTATTTCTTCATTCTTGTCGTTTCTATTTTCTTTTATAATTAATAGTGCTATGCATTTTATAGATATAGAATTAGTTGTGCTGTAAAGGTAAATTTCTGAATTGTATTTGAGACAACCGGGTATTATTATATCTGGTGTGATCTCAGGTCTCTGGTCGTATCGTTAGTGATCATACCGACAGGTTGGTCGTCTTATAATAGATACCATAACCATAAATCTGTGAAATGGCGGAACTCCAACAACTAATGAAGTTGGGTAAGGAACTTGGCCTGGAGGGAGAAGAGCTACGCGGCTGGATTAAAGAACAGCAGGCAGAAATGCGCGATGAGCGTGCTAAGGATAGAGAACAGGAAAAAAAGGATAAGGAAGAGGAAAGGGAGGCTAAGGCTCAGGAGCAGGAGAGGGAGTTAAGGTTAAGGGAGATAGAAGCTAGGGATAACCAACAGGAGAGAGAGACGCGAATGAGAATCGCGGAGTTGGAAAGCCAAAAGAATGCGCCAACAGAAGCAGTTGAGCGGCAGGTACACAATAAAGGTGGCGTTAGGATTAAGCTCCCTACGTTCGACGACCGGAAGGACGACATAGACGCCTTCCTTTACAGGTTCGAACTGAACGCACAATTGCAATGGGGGGAAAATAAGGAATTATGGGCCACGTACCTGGCATCGCTATTGCAGGGGCGAGCGTTAACCTACTTTAAAGAGCTACAGCGCGAAGACGTGCAAGATTACGATAAGCTGAAGGCTTTGCTGCTTCGCCGATTTGCGCGTACCGAGGAATATTTCCGGGAGCAGTTTAGGCGAGCACGTGCAGATACCAGGGAGGACTTTGCTGCCTTCGTCGCGAGACTAACGGAGTATTTCGCGAACTGGGTAGACTTGGCGCATGTGGGCGCGGATTTTGCTAAACTGAAAGACTTAATGATCCGTGACCAGCTGTACGCGTCGTGCCACAAAGATCTGGTGGCTTTCCTGAAAGAGAACGAACCCGCGACGGTGCAGGAGGCGTCTAAGTTGGCGGAAGCATACCGTACGGCACATCCGTCCAAACCAGTCGCCAGGGCGTACGTCCAAGATGCTGGGTACGTCGCCGTTGTCGAAGGGTCGCCGGCAGGACTTAGGGACAGGTCGCGTCAGCGTGGTGCCTATAGTGGGCAAGCCCAGGGGCAGCGTAGGGGCTATCACCAATCACCGGCATATGGATCCGGTAAGTTTGACCGAGCAGGAGGGCTGGGTCGCGGTAATGGCCGGGGGCGAGTTGTGACCTTTGCCGATGACCGACGGCATAGGGACTTTAGTTCCGGTCGCGAGGGGTCACGGGGACCCAGGCCTAGGGCAGCACAGGGAGCGGAGTGTTGGACTTGCGGACGCGTGGGTCACTTTTCACGCGAGTGTAGGGCCGCGAAGTGTTGGAACTGCGGTAGAGCAGATCACATCAGCGTGAATTGCCCTGCAGGTAGGATAGCGGCGAACGTGGACAGTGGCTCCAGTCCATGTTCCCCAAATAAATTTCATCATGCGGCTGCGTGTGTTACATCGGACAACGGAGGCGGACAGTATTCTAAGTGTCCCAGTTGTGAGAAGTTATTATCTTCCGGTGTTTTACCTTGTGGGAGAAAGATCCCCGTTATAAATTCATGTCATACAGGAGGTGGTCTTAGGGTTTATCCGGGGTTTGTTGGGGACGAACCGGTCTCGGTTTTACGAGATACAGGATCTACCGTTGTGGGAGTGCATAGAGACTGCATTCGGGATTCACAGCTTACTGGTGAGACTGTCCCGTGCATCCAATTTTCGGGGGCCATTGAGAAATTACCCATGGCAAGAATAATGATAGATACACCTTTCCTTAGCGGGGAAGTCGAAGCAGTCGTTGGTTGTTTTCCAGGCGCCCAGCTCATCATTGGGAATGTATCACGGGTAGTTTCCCCTTCCGATGAGAACGTGCAAGCATGGTCGCAATCAAAAGGTATTGACTTTTGCGCCGCGGTCGAAACACGTCGACGGGTAGCTGATAAAGATAAGATTAGACCTTTGGCTACGCCAGCGGTCAACCTAGATATCACGCCAGAGCGCTTGGCGAGATTACAAAGGGAGGATCCATCATTAAACCCATGTTTTGGGGAAGCGCGAACCGAGAAAACGAGGAAATATAAAAACGGGTCATCTTCTTTTTTTGTCCAGGGGGGCATTCTGTGCCGTATGTACGTCACGGTGGCTTCCGTTCAAAAGCAGGTCGTCGTGCCACGGTCGTTAATTGCTACAGTATTGCGTCTGGCCCATGATGTTCCATTAGCGGGTCATATGGGAAGTGCTAGAACCAAGCAGAGAGTTCTGAAAGATTTTTATTGGCCGTCAGTATACAGAGATGTACGTTTATATTGTAAGACGTGCAGTGCGTGCCAAAAGACGACGCATAAGGGTCGTACACCCCAGGCTCCTCTTCAAAAGATCCCCACGGTTTCGGAACCGTTTAAAAAGGTTTCGATAGACCTTGTTGATTTAAGAGAAAGATTATCTTCAGCGCGCAATATAGCAGAAGAAGCTTCTAGGATCGCTTCAAAGAGAGCAAAAGCCTATAAAGATAGAGGATCCAAACTGAGAATTTTTAAGCCAGGAGACAAGGTCCTATTGTTGTTACCTACGGACCATAATAAGTTATTGATGACATGGAAAGGTCCTTATGTTATTGAGCGAATTGTTTCGAAGGTAGATTACGCTATCCACATTGATGGATCAGTAAAGGTTTTCCACGTTGATATGCTGCAGAGGTTTCATGAGAGACCAGAGTATCTGTATTCCCATACTAGTGTTGAAGGACATACCTAATGTCGTGTCATTCTTTGACGATATAGCATGCCGTACGTCGACATGGTCTGATCATATTCAGACACTAACAGTAATTTTTCAACGATTTCGTCATTTTGGGTTAACTGCTAAACCCGCAAAGATGGATTTGGCATGTCCAGAGATAATATTCTTACGACATATTGTGGGTAGAGGTGTTCAGAGACCTGAAGAAACAAAAATTGACAAGTTAGTAGGGTTGCAAATCCCTAAAACAAAGAAACAAGTCAGAAGCTTAGTGGGAATTTTAAATTATTACAGAAAGTTCATTCCAAATTTTTCCTCCTTGTCATCTTCTCTTACTGACCTTACTAAGAAGGGACAACCCGATAAGGTCCAGTGAACGTCTGAATGTCAGACATCATTTGATAATTTGGTGACAGCATTATCATCGTCACCCATTCTGATATTACCCGATTTTCGATCTAAATTTATCCTCAGAACGGATGCGTCGGACTCTGGTGTCGGCGCTTGTCTTCTACAGGAGAAGAACGAATGTCTCCATCCTGTATGTTATGTCAGTAGGAAGTTATTGCAGAGAGAAAGAAAGTATTCTGTGATAGAGCGTGAGTGTCTTGCCATTGTGTGGTCCGTCCAGAAATTGGGACGTTATCTCATGGGACGAGAATTTTGTATCCAGACAGACCACAAGCCACTGACATTTTTGTCGAAGAATCGTTCGTCCAGCCCACGCTTGTCTAGATGGGCATTGGCTTTGCAGCCGTATACCTTCGTTATTCAACCAATTCCAGGAACCAGCAATCATACCGCCGACTACCTTAGTCGAGCCTAGGGGAAGATTTCAGGAGCTTATACATCGGAGGACAGGAACATTGACAGGATTTGTGTGAATGAGTCGACTTTAAAATGTTGACATTATAAATATGATATGAAGAATGGTTGATAGGTTGAGTGGTTTTTGATTCTGTATTAAGTATTGTGATTAGTTAGCTATTCATGATGTGACACATATATGCATATTGCAGGCCATATTGATCCCCATATTTTCCCCTGATTTCGGTATTTTATATACTAGGGGAACTGCTAGGTCAGTTTTTTTTAGTGTAGGTATTGCTCACGCTCACTCGTTGACAGTCATCTTGATGCGATTTGAAATTAATTGCATTAATTTTTTTGGGGTGGGGGATGATGTCACGAGTGGAGTGAGTGCAATTAAGGGGATTGCTACAGAGCGGGTGTAGAGTAAGAATGGCTCACGGTAGACAAGTAAGATAAGCGTGCTGTCGTGAGTAGTGGGGGGGGGGGGGTCTGAATGAGGCGAAAGCGCTGTATTACTATCACTGCAAGTTAGAAGGTCCTACGGAACGGACCTGTGAATAAGAGCCCATCGGGCAGACATAAGGGGAGCAGTCGAGAAGACTAGTGAGAGAGTCTTTCCAGTGATGACTGGTATGTAGAACGTTGATTGATTATTATGATTGATGTATTATATTATATTCGTCTATTACCATGATGTAAATAAGTATATGTGAGGAATGTGGAAGTCCTTGATATTGGATATAGCAATGTGCGCCATGAGCGATAGATGAAAGTGAGTTCATGGATTTGTAGCGCGAGTGAGTAGTGTGTACTCCGATAGAGGTGTGTTACCGTAAGATGTGTGGTGAGTGAAAGGTGAACTAGTGGGTGTACGCTTCATGGGTTGTAAGGAGAGGTGGAGTGAATAGAAATGGTAGGGCATTATACCAATGTAATGTTATTCTTGTAGGTGTCGAGGACGGGCCGCAGAGCCACCTCGATGAGCACAGGGGATAGGCCAGCATAGGGCCGGAGGCCACACATAGGCCAGAAGTGAGGCTGTCAGTGCAGGACAGTAGAGGCACATAAAGTCGTGGCAGTCAGGCCACGGACAGGGACGTAGATATGAGCGTGAATGTGATAATGCCCTATTGCCATGTTGAGGGGAGAATGTACTATTGAAATGATAATGTCTATTGAAATGATAATGTGTTATTGCCCTGCTGAGGTGCTAGGGGAATGCTAAGGTGTATGACAATAGGAAGGTGATATTGAGAGACTGCGGTGCCAGTAAATTATTAATGGGCTATTAAGACCCTGAGGGGAGAGGCTGAGGCCGAAGTGCCTTTAGGAGTAACTACCGGATTGTGGATCCGAGGGAGAGTGGGTGTGAGAATACGGCCGTTGTACGGCAGTTGATTTCAATAATATAATGTATGTAATTGCGCTATTATCTGTATAATTATGTTTAATAAATGTGTGAGTCTGATGGATTGTTCTGTTAAATGTTAACTTGTTTGTTCGTGATTGTTGTCCTGTCATAACTTATTACATCTCCCAGTCTGGGATTTGTGACAAAATTTATAGAGAGATCTCACTTCCCCCAAATCGCGAAACTAGGTCGCTGCAGTGACAAAAATTGAAAAAGACCGTCTTCACCAGATAGTGTGCGTATGTGTTTACTGTGGTTTGTTCGTATTTTGGGGCTGATGGGAACTATTTAGAGCCGTTTGTAAGTTCTTACTCCTGGCGGAAATGCACAATTTAATGGGTAATGTTTACCGCTGCGACCTACTTTCCACTCCATGCTAACGGTGGTTTCGCGGCGCCTGCCGTGTCTCGCAGTGCAAATCGACGAATAGTGAAACCTCTCTATATATACATACATACTCTCTGATTGTACGTGTTGTGCGGGTGTGTTTTTAATTCTGAAATACTTTTTTTGTTGTTGTTGATAAAAAGACACAAAAAAACTTGATGATGGAAAAAAAAAAGAAGTAAAGTTTGATCTAGAGTGCCACCCCTCGCTCAAAAATCCACCAAGAACTTAATTCGATGCTTTCCCTTACTAAACGATCACTCTACGAACTACCGTAATGTGCAACCGACAAACAGATCATTACATAAACCAGGTTACCACAAAGCGGCGATCTGACCTCTCGCGGCCCAGATTAGGGTACAAATTATACATTATACTCCCCTAGAGCTACGTTTCGGACCTATTAATGCCTCTTTTAATTGCATTGTAATATCATTGACGGTTGGTGAAGGCAGCACCCACAAGTTACTCAAAGGTATTGCATTGAAAAGATCCATCTAAATAATCCCCCATACAACTGTGAAATTTGATGAATTTTTTTTTCGTCATATAAATGTCGCACCAAAATGATCCAGCTTCAGTTTTGTTACTGGCATGATTCCTTGCTAAACCAAAACATTTTCAACACTCTGACGGATTAGAGCATCATTCTCTAAATGAAGACTGAAAGACATAAATTGCTCCTTTCTTGAGTCACAGGAGATTGAAATCATTATTCTCAAGCAGAAAATCTTAAGAAATAATTAACTTGATCTTACCTTGGGTCGTAAGAGACAGAAATCGGTTGCTGGAGAGCGTTGCAATCGCCAATCTTATTCATTTCCAAACTTGGATAAGGGCGCAATTTGCCTGAGACGGAATTTGGGCCATCCAATATCAAAGTGTTCAGAGCAGCTGGAATTCCTTTTTTACTGAGAACACGAGGCACAGTCACGAAAATTTCTCCATTTTGACTGGTCTGTATGGCCGACAATGTGGCGTATTCGGGGATGAAGTCCCCGTTTCTAATGTAAGTGTCCCTGATGGTATCGTTTGGCCATTCCCAATCAAGTGTCACGGCCTCGAAAATGATCGAGCTTGAGGTCGGAGTGAAGAAAGAGGCCGTGCAGGCAAGAGTAAGCAAGTAGCTAAACAGCTGCATTGTCTCCGGTTTGGTTTCCTGAAGAACATAAAAATGAAAATCCGGGGCACTGAAAGAAATGAGATACATGTCCACGCATTATGGACATCGAGTCGTCTCAGAAAAACGATATAGTTTTGCACCAAAATTTACATAGAACTTACAAGAACAGACTTCTTTTTAACTGGAGCAATACTATAATTTATATTTTAAAAAAAACAACAAAAAAACATGTTAAAATTTATGAAAAATTCCTTTCTAAATTATATCAAGGTCGGCAGCACATAGACAAATCGATTGCCATGTCATTGATAATTGGTTTCAAAATTGTATGTAAACTTCCTGTCAGAATACATTAAAATCGTTCTGATGGAAGAAAATCAATTAAAACGGAATGTGTAAATTAAAGCATAAATATTTGTCAACATGTACAGGGACAAATCAAACATGTGCAAGTTTGAAATGCATTTAAAGCCTCATCGACAGATCTTGGTTAAATACTCCTAAGCCGAACGTTACCGAAAAGCAAACTTTCAAAAATTCAGCGTCACTAGATCAATAAGTGCTAAAGTAGTTTTTTTAATGTTTTTCTCCTGAAAGTAGCTAATACCGATTATTACAGCTTTAGAGAATGATGGCGAAATTATTCTATGAAATGAATTATTTCAACATTGTACCAGTACAGTATTGCTGTAAATAGGGTCTGTATTTCGTGTTAGAAAACAGCTTTGTTACTTACCAGGATCTTCAGGCTGTTGTAAAGCAGGATAGTTTCTGAGCTGAGCCTGCTTTTTATATCTTGGCTTTTCCGTGGGTAAAAAAAAAAAAGTAAACAAATAGAAATATTGAAACCAAAGTGTATTTCACTGTTGGCAACATATTTTCTTATCTTTGAAATACAAGTTCAGAGATAACACAAGAACTGGAACTTTTTTTTTTTTTTTGATTTGCTGGCAGAGATTACGAACCTCTGAGTTTCAGACTCTCCTCCCAGGTACATATCATCTGTGTTCAAAGTTAATTTTAAAAACTCTTGTCTTCTCAAAACTGCCGTTCAGAATTGAAGTGACTCTTTTGCTTTTATTATTAATTACAAAACACAACACACATTACGTCCTTGGCGCGACAATAACAAAACATGGTTACTCGGTTTTCCTTCGCGTCTTATTGAGTGATTTTGCAAATATAAAGGAAGGGATACCAGAGGTATACCGGCACACGGCTTTGGTCGGGCACATATTTTCATATTTTGAATGTTAATCGTCGAACGGCGCGTTAAAAGTAACAATATTCATCAATAGGACTGACTCGCCCGAGGGGAGCTCTGAATGTTTATTTATCTGGGAGTTGTGCGCTGACCAGCAGTTGCCATTCTCAGTCATCTCAATTTTTAGTTTGGTTTTTGTTTGTTTGTTTGTTTGTTTTGTTATCTTTATCGCCTTTTCTGCCAACATCCGTCAGAAGGAAGAGTTCTCACGGTCCTAAACAGCTTCTCTCTTGTCAATATTTCATTTTTTTTTTTTCAAACATTTCAAAATCCATCAGACTTGACTGCAGTGAAAGATGCTGAAATATGGGGAAGAGTTCCGTACTTCCCGACTACTTTGAAATCTTATGATTTCCAGCTTTTTTTTTTTTTTTTGAAGGGGGGTGGTAGGTTAAAGGATAAGGTTCCGGATTAAGAATTCGGTTTGGGGTAAGAAATAAGGACTGATTAGGGATGGGTTTAGGGTTAGGGACAGGGTGGTCTTGTCTGAGTGGACCGGTCATGCAGAACTCTTTCCATAATACGATAGATGAAACACTAGGTTTGTTGGGCACTCTTTGCGTACACTCTACAGCCCGGTGGAGATCGAGCTGTGAGTTGTTACGCCAAAAGGGAAGACATTACATCAGATTACAGTGCCCCGACAGCGATTGTGTACACGCTACAGCCGGATGGGAATCGGACTATGCGTTGTTACACCAAAAGGGAAACTGGTTTTACACCGGATTACAGCGTCCAAAAGCGATTATGTACACTCTACAGCCGGATGGAGATCGGGTTTTTTGGTTGTTACACCACTACCTCGCTGTTGTGGAGAACCACTGCGTACATACTCTACACCTGGATGGCCATCGGGTTGTGAGCTATTTCACCAGTGGGTAGCTTTTATTTTGTACAATGTCTAGCAATCATTCTGAACACTCCATGGAGATTAGGTTGTGTATTCTACCAACAGGAAGCTTTTTTCACCCACTGATATAATTCACAGCCTGACTTCGTCGCAGTTATACATGTAGATTGTTTTGTTCCATCCATATTAATTATTAACTTTCACTGTTTCCAAATTTGATGGCATTTGAAATGGTGTGCAAGGTTAGAAATATTTCATAAAATATTTATTAAAACGTGGGCCGAAAGAAGCCGCATGGACCGAAAGAAGCCGCATGGACCGAAAGAAGCCGCATGGACCGCTGAGAATTCTGTCTTTTGATTGGTGTTGGGAAAATGCCGGATATTAAGACGAAAAGACCATTAAAAATGGGAAGTCATAGTCTGAGAGCAACTAGTCAGTGGTATTACCAGACGTGTAACTCGGGCTGATGATGCTCATGGCAAGTAACAGTAATAATGTACCTAATAATATAATACGCCATTTGAAAACCCCGTTCATTAAAATTCTGGCTGGATACTTATATATTTTATTTGGTAAACTCAAAACTAGTTACGGTACTCTTAACTTTGGGTTGGGGGAGGAGAAAGGTGGGGTGTAAAAGGGGTTGAAAAACCCAATGTCAGGAACAGCACAGGTTCTTGAAATTAAGGACCTTTACGGACTTCTCTGGACAAAATTTGAACACTTTTTTTAGGGCCTTTCACTTTCATTACTATTCTCAACTACTTTACAAAAGTTCTAGGGTGCTTTGTTTAAGTATGTGCAATAAAACAATTACACGTACTCCTTACATCTTTCACATTGTTGAGTACATTACTGCGCTGACAGTCGAGTCGAAAATCGATAAAGGCGAGCATTTAAACAAAAAAATAAAACCGGGAAACTTTTTTTGGCCTGCACCACAATACATGTATAAGGAAGAAAAGTATGACAATCTGGTTTTTTGAGGACTTTCTGGAAACCTTTGGACATATTTTGAAAATTAAACATTATTTAAGGATTTAAAAATCAAACAAAAAAATGCCAGTTGTGTATGCAAATATTCTGCATTTTTCATTTTACACGTATCCAGGAGAATTTTTGCTTTCGTTTTCAACACACGTTTGATAATAATTAATATTCTTTAGTTTGACATCTGCAACTCCTTGGTCTTTGGTAAAGTTTCAGTTTGAGTTTACAGGTAGCATGTCGACACGATAACGGCCATGCGTGCAGGGAAGCAGCAAGGCTGTATGCAGAATATCAGACCCTATCAGAAGTGCCCAACAACCATGTCAAGACTGATGGGCTGAAAAGTTCTGCCTCTTACCTGATTATTTCAATTCTGTGCAAGACACTCACATTAATCGCATATCTGGTGAAAGCTTAGAGTTAGAATGTCCTCTATGAAGTACTGTCATTACTTTTCCACGTAATCACCATCCCTTTCCACATGCCTACGCCAACGTCAGACAGGTCCTGAAAAAAACGAAGTCTCTTATCTCGGCACCAGCGGGGCACATTGATTGCACCTGAGCATCATCACTGTAACGGTGACCTTTCAGGTGCTCCGTAAGCTTTTCCTCCTCCAGATTGTTACTGGAGCTGAGTCTTGGACACATCAATACGACGACCCAGAAAACAAACAGCAGTCATTGGAGTACAGGCATGAGGACCCATCGTCCGCAAAAATTCAGAATTCACAGCTTCGGTTGAAAAGATGTTAATGACAATTTTTTGCGACTGCCACAGTAGAGTCCACTCAGAATTTTTGGAACAGGGTAACACTGTCAAATCCCACCAATATGTGGAAACTGAAGAAACTCCGCGTACGCTTGAAGCGGGTTCGCCCTGAAGAAGATGCCATTGTTCAGCATGATAATGCTCGTCCACACAGGAGTCGAAAAAGGCAGGGTGCACTGCAACGCCTCAGATTTGGAGACATGTTACCCTACTCGTCGTACAGCCCAGATCTTGCACCTTGCGATTTTTTCCTTTTTCTAAAGCTTAAGGGGCAACCTAAAGGACACTGTTACGATGGTGATGATCAAGTGCAAGCAGGTGCCGAGATAAAAGACCTGATTTTCTCACCCCCGACGCGATGCAACAGCCCGACCGACGTTGGCGCATATGCGTAGAAAGGGGATGGTGATTACGTGGAAAGTAATGACATTGATAGCACTTAATAGAGGACATTCTAAGCTTTCACCAGATATGCCATTCATATGAATGTCTTGCATACAATTGACATAATCACGTGGGAGGCAGAACCTTTCAGCTGCCCCTCGTATATTACAATATTGTGTGGATGTGAATTTTGCTAAATACTCAAGGTCGAAATAATGCACATTACCTCCCTTTCATCGATTAAAGATAAAATCACAGATCTGAAATTATAAGCATGTCTATTTTACTTTATTTTCATCACTTGCATAATTCACAAATGTGTACTCCCACCCACGTGGACGCGCGCACACAAGCACACACACACACATACTCAGCAAATGAAAACACAAATGAACACACAAACAGAATAAATATCGGAGAGATGACAAGATTAAAGATAACATTTGAAAAATAAACGAAAGACCACAAAGACAAAGAAAACACAAATATATAGAAAACATCAACAATAGCATCAAGTGTAACTTGACACAATCTGGACGTGTGTCACAAAGCTTTCTACTTGCTACACGTCTTCATTCTCGCCACTAAAAGCAGTAGGCCTACACCGCTTTTGGAAAGGTTCAGCGGGGCTGCAAGTTCATGAGCTCCAAAATGTTGGATTGGTTACATGTCCCCAGTCTCGCCACTAAAATTAATGGAGTTAGATGTTGGCTGAGGTGATGCATCTGGACGTCCAGGTTCATACAGTGTTGGGCATGACTTAGTTGAGCATTACAGTGCTGGCTAGTCATACAATCACATCCTTGCAATGGTCCCTGAATGGAATGAAAGCTGGCCCGGGTAATTCATTTTGACGACAAATACATGGAACATTGAATGTGATTTGGCTGTTTTTCACGATGTTCGGCTTGTCACACGCCCCCAAACTCGTTGTCAAATGGAGCAAACTGTTGGCTGAGGCGTTTCGATGGAATGCCCGTGTTCAAGAAAAAATGTGGACCTGACTTGGCTATTTTCAAAATGTTGGATTTGTTGCATGTCCTCAATCTCGTCGTGTAATGGTCGATATGTTGATAGGGGTGGTTCATTTTGGATGCCAACCTCACGAAGTATCTGAACTCTGCATCGCACTGTCCAGTCAAGTTACAGGCCCTCCTCCCCTTCCTCGCTTGATGGAGTGAAGGTTGGCTGAGGTGGTCCAATGGGTGGTAATTTCATAGAGTCCCGAGTGTTGAGCAAAACTTTATGTTCCGTGGATGGAGCTTTTTTCTTGGTGACCACTGTGATTGCGTTTGAGTTTGCTGTTTGTTTCTCAGTAGCTGTCTTGTTGTTGTTGTTGTTGTTGGGCTGTTTCAACTCCTGCAGGCGTTTCCGCCGAATTTGCTTCAAGTGCCCGTCCTTTAAAACTTTGGTGAGTTTAGGAGCAACAAGACATCGCCTGGACACCTGCAGAGAGCGTAAAATAGTTGCTTTATGATTTTGATAAAATTACGGAGATGGAAAGTGTTATTCCAGTACACTCATCTTTACACCATCCAGTTTTGAAAGGAGGAGAAGGAGTTCGAAGACAAATGAGACAAGTTGTGACTTCACTTCAGTTCAGTTTGGTTCTGCGATTGACTGTCTCAATGAGCGACAGCTATGCATCAAACTTTGAATAATATTTTACCATGTACCAAGTATGTGCCGTGTCAACGTGTTCTATTGTATCTGTAATTGTTTTGTACCGGTATGCATACATAATTATGTCAGAAGCAAATTTTCTTAGGAATCAATGAAGTACGCTCGTATTCTATTCTATTCTGTTCTATCCATTCTGCTGAACCTCAAGATTCAGAGCACTGGTGTTTACTATCTACATTTCGTACAAACTTACACTTAAACCATACCAGGACACAGGGTGGTATTGAATAATCAATATTCCGCCCGAGTCCTAAACATCTTACCCTTAGAAAGCGATTTTTTTTTATTTTTAAGGGATGTTGTGAAAATAACATGCAGGTGGGAAAACAGGGGAGAGGAGAAGAACAAGCACGTGCCACAGCCAAAAATTATGGGAGAAAGATGAGGCTGCATTTCTTTAGCGGTGTAGAAGAGAACATTGCTGTACCATACTACTAACAAAACCAAAAAAAATATGTTGTACAGCTAGGGCACAGAATATCTGAATGCCCTTAGTTCAAACCAATTCAGAGATCACAGGTCTTCAAAGTTATAGTTACCTCAATCTCTGGGAACAGGCGCCGCTGAATCTCTTCAGCAATATGTCTATTGGTAGTTTCAATGCAGGAAGAGCAACAACCAGGGCCGAGAATTTCACAGAATTCTTCGCTACACCCGTAGTGATTGTCACATCTCACCGCTTTACACAAACTATTATGGGAGGGCACTCTTACAACACTGGGTTTCCGGCTCAGGTGGGTGATGAGTCGATTGTGAGCGCTACCTTCACAAGTCTCTGGCCTTGGCATGCCGTACCCAAGATTCCGCGCTTTGGGAGCTGCGGAGAAAGAAATGACGTAAAGAGACATGGACATCATCGTTTTGTTCCTGGGTCCGGTAACAACTAACTAAAATTCCAGTTGTTAGAATTTTTTTTGCGGTTTGCTACCTGGTGACATTTTTACTCACTTATTCTTAAAGTCTGTGACGTTCTCCTCAAATCTGAATCTCATCTTTAATCGAAATGCTTGTCATCAAACGGGGTCAATAACTGGGACATTCAGTCCTACAGTCCCAATATAAACGCCCTTATCTCTGTAAAAACTACAATCATCAACAATTCCACAACACCTGACCAGATAATGGAAACACAAAAATGTAGGGATGGGATAAAACAATGTTTTTCGCACTGGGTAATATCTCTCCACTAAGCCTTGAGATCGGGAGAAGAAAAAACGTGGAAAGATAACAACAAAATTAAGAGCAGGCACATGATTACAAGTCATGTAGTTTCGGCCAGCATACCTTGTTATACATGTAGATTTAGTCTAGACCAAGGCCACTTCAGGTCTAAATAATCAACGAGCGTTTCAGTGGTCTCTTTAACTCGAAATCTTTTGTTGCGAACGTCTTTGTTCGTCTGTTTGATTTCCATAGACCGTTAACCAGATGACCTGCGAGTGCTGAAACTTGGTCTAACTGGGGTTCTGACACATTTGAAGAGCCTTTTTCCAAAACTGGGTAATCAAATTGTGTATGAGTTTGGTCCGTTTCAGATGGTCATTCAAAATTAGTGTACGATGCGGTGTAAAGACTTGCTATGTCCTGCCTTTATCATCGGACCAAGACGGGACATGGCAAGTTTTAACTAAACACTTACACCGCGTCTTACACTAATTTTGAATGACTTGATCTATCTAAAGGGGCCATAACAAATGTAAAATTTGACTTACCCAGTTTTGGAAAAACGCTCTTCATTTGTCTTAACACACGAATGGTCAAGGAAGGGTCGGTCAGCCTGTCTGTTTCTTCATTGCCTGACTGTACGTCAGGCCACTAGTTGAAGAACAACCCTTTTGACCTACAGAGTAGAGGGCGAAGGTGCAACGGTACAACTACTTGACCGCCTTTCATATACGTTCAGTGTGGTGCAGTTTTCAAAGCAAAAACGTAATTCGCACTACACCAGTGCGCACATGTCTCGAAACAAGACTGCAAGTCGGGAAAAATAATGTGTATGATAATGTCTGTCTACGGAGCGAGAAGCAGATTTATTCTGGGCAAGACCTGTACTCTCTGCCAGTATTCTTCATTAGGCATTTAATTTATTATAGAGCTATGCAAGGAAATGTTTCATTTAAACCTTCACGTTTTTTAGAACAAAGAGTCCCTACGAAGCCTGAAAACTTCCATGACTATGATGGGGAAAAAAAAGGGGGGGGGTGGGGTGGGGGAAAGGAGCTCGAGGGTTAATACACTCCCGATAAGTCTATAATCTAGTGCATCGTTTCTCAAATTGCGGGTCGCGAAGCTGTCGGTGCTTGCTGAGTCTCTGATTAACTTATGTCAGTGGATGATCTACATTTTTGGGACCCCGAAGAATAGGGCATGATCCAACAAAGTGCAACGGGCCCTGCTGCCCTTGCAAGAACCCCGAGACCTGTTCACTCATTCACTGTTTCCTCAGGGCCCCTCCGGTTTTAGTAACCCTGAAGCTTAAGCTTCATTACCTTCGTAGTAGATCCGCCACTGCTTATTTTAGCATTTTTTAAAATATACATGTACTTATTTTTATTGATTGATTATTTCCTGATTCTAAAATTATCCAGTTTTATTCATTTAGCAAAAAAAAAAAAGAGAATACTAAATTTATTTCGTTGAACATAATTTTATCACCTTTGAATTAAGGTAACGTTATAACGTTGACGGATGAGATGGGCCTAGGCTGATAAGTCGGCGCTATTAGATGGGTCGCGAACAATAAAGTTTAAGAACCACTGGTCTAGCACAGACAATGGATGCAATACGAACCTTTGAAGAAACTCTGCATGGAGAAGTTATCAGCAGCAGTGTCGTGGAGAAGGAATCTGTCAATGTAATCTCTTTCCTCGAACATCTGAATGTCCAGTGGCAAGAATTGTGAATTCAGTGGCGTAGGCGGTTTGGAGGGCACGGACATGCCTCTGCTGGCGATGTCTTCACGACACACACCGTAGATTGTGCTGAAATGTGAAACGTTTTCTTTTAGCAGTCATATAGCTAGCATTAATGCCCTCTTTTGTCATTTTGGTGTGCTATCAAATTACGATCGTAGCGGTGAAATAGAACACTTAACAGGGGTTTTCGAGCGTAAAGATACCGCAGTCAACTTACTTTGATGTAAAGATACCGCAGTCAACTTACTTTGATGCGTGAAAAGCATGACATTACAGCATCAGTTCCAAGTGATGTACTAAATGTAAAAGATTTGTTTGTTGTGAAAAGAACTAAAAAGTACTTTAAATTGCATCTATTATAGATGCCATTTGAATAATAAGATTGGGTCTAGTGCTATCGGCATTGTACCACTGCTACGGTGAACATAAGTATACGTGTATTTCTCAAAATACGGGCAGATATTTCTTTGTAGAACAAGATAGATATTATGATGGTACAACAAATTACCGTATTGTTTGATTCACTCTTTTCAACTGATCTTATTTATAAACAGTCTTTATTTCCTTAGACAAGGGTAGATAATACAATAACGCAGCCGAGAGCAATTTGAATGGTTCCCTCTCTTGGCAGCCTCAACCTCTACTGCAAAATTTTCTCCAATACAGAATTTTCGGCGCCGATTTCTTTTTTTTTTTAAAGTAGGTCCTTAATTATTAGCCTCTGTGTTTTGCAAGATCGAGTTAATCGATTGTTCCAAAATCATGGTGTTAAATTGTTATAGATACATTTTTCAGTAGTACTGTATTTGTACCAATTGGTTTTCACTCCTATAGATGCATCTTGGTCTGACAAATTTAAGAACAAAAAAGGAGGGGGGGGGGGGGAGGCGTGGGGGCGAATAGCCTGTAACAATTATTTGCCAACCTCGAATGAGCTGTTTTAAAGTAGAAATTGCTATTTCCACTCACTTGATCTCCGAGCCTGTGTGGTATCTGTTGAATCGACTTTTAGGAAGACTTGACAGTGTGGAGTTGGTTCTAGTTGCTGCAGTTCGTTTTCTCTTCTCTTCAGCCTCTTCTTCTTCCTCGGCCGATATCGGCATTTTCCACATGGTCACCTGACCCGTAAATTGTGGTTCTCGTGGGATGCCAAAGTGTAGCATATCGAAGATCGACGGTCTTCTGTTTTAAATAAGACAGACACCGTTATTATTTATACAGCATTTTCAGGGTGCGGTCCAAGACACGCTGACATATGACCGTCATAGCATCACACTGCTCCTACCTACGATCCCGCCTCCTCCCCCCCCCCCCCCGCTTTCCTTTGTTCCCACATTTCTATATTGGTACTGCCTGGTTAAATTATATCGTCCTTTTAGAGAGCTTACATTTACAAACGTCAGTAGACCTTTCTAGTTTAAGTAACCAAAATGCCATGCCGTATATTATAGTGTATAATAGTGTACCACTTGAAGCCAATCAAGCTTCAATGCAGACCTAATTAAATCGCCCCCAACCGATATATATATATCTTACTCTTAGTGTAAGACATCTCTGCCCCCAACGCCAAACAAAATGATATATATATATAATTATATATGAATACAGTACTCCTTGATATATATATACCTAACTTACTAGGCCCGCGGATCCCCATCCCCTCCCCTTCGACCATTACCACGACAAGGGTTAGGAGCAGAAAGTGACAATTACGGGGTCTTAAGCCAAGTGTTTTACGACCAGTTGTGATCCCATGATTACAGGCTTCAACTGTCAGTCTCTTATCTTACTGTTCAAATTTATACTTCAGGCACAACGCTGCGATTAATTATTCAAATGTCAGGTTTCTTGAGGACAAGGGACAATTGTCAGCCTTAACCAGAATATGAAAAGAACGACTTTCTAGTATGTTGCCCATATAAGGAAAGATGCTGTTTCAACGTGTGTTTTCTTCAAAATAAATTACTAGGATATCGTTAAGTTCCGGCTCGGTGGACATGGACTATAAGTTTTATTGACATCTGTAAGTGTTTCTTGTGTACTCGAAATTGAACAGATAGACATATATTGATGTAACAGAAAGAACAAAAATAATGGACTGAAAGAATGAGCAACTGGTATGTGGATCGCACAGAGAGAATTGGGAAATCGCAATATATTTGTAAGACTTTTATACCACCTATTAGGCCCAGACCTATAATCCGATAATGTAATAGTATTTGGGTCTATATGTTGAAGGATTTACAGTACTTCAGCACTAATCCTAAGGTTTGGTGTATTAACTATTATTGAGCCTTGGTGGATTAACGTTAAGTCAATGGTCGGCTGACCCCATGCCTCTGTCAAATTCCCTGTACGTATTTTGTGCTCCCTATCATAACAAGAGGCATGTCAATGTGCATATTATTACATGTATTATGTTTGTATGCGCTACATGTATGTATGTTAATCTGTGAATGACTATAATTATGTAGCAAGATAACTACGTCACTCTGGTAGCACTATAAAACTATAGCAGCAGAAACAATATTACCACAAAGCCAACAACAGAAAAACGAAACAAAGCAACAAAAAAAAAAAGATAATACAGAACCAACATTTGACAACATCAAATGAATGAATAGTCAGACAAATTTTTTGAAAAAAACATGAGACATTTATTTTATTAACATTTCCTAAGTACAATATCGCTGTATACAAAATTAGATATAATAATAATGCATTATGGGACGGGAAATTATGTTATATATATTAATATAATATTGTAGGTTAAGTACACAGTGGAGGCACGGATTTACAAAACATAAACCTGTGATGTACACTCATCATTTTCACTTACGCTCCACATCTTTTGCCTCTTTATTGAGTAACTGACAAGTTTTTGATTAAACTATGTAGCAGAATCAACAGTTTTTCCATGGCTGAAGTTTGGTACTCCTAAAAGTATTGTCACAATGTACCCCTTTCTGAATTCTTTTCAAATCCATTTCTCCATTCCTGGGCACTGAATTTTGATCAACAAATCCACAAACATATATTTCATTCAATTATCTTCAGTGATTTAAAAGTTACAGTTGTTTGAAAGTTTGTTGCAAGACTTATGTGGCCTAATATAATAACCATTGTTGGGTTGCTAAAATCTACATATCCATTTTTTACACTGCCAACTCCATTCATAGGCACTAAAGTTTAACAAATTCCCAAATACTTTACCTGATTGCGTGCCAAATAAATATGCACTCCTAGGAAATTTACTATTTGCAGATTTAACAGTTTTCTGATGCAAGATGGTCTAATATCAAAAATTCATAATTTTTAAAAAATGAAATCATACTGAGGTTTACATCCAATCTCTGATGTGACAAGAATTACACAATGTCCAATGCAAACTTAGTCATAATGTGAGCCTGAAAACATGATTAGTTTTAATTCAAATGTGCCAACATGTCTTCATGTACCTACTACAGGCCATTTGGCAGGCTTTAACACTTTGCTGCCAGTCTTCGCCGATGAGCGACGCTTCTGGTATTACCCTTTCTGCCTGCTGCCACCGATCGGCGTCAAGCACAGGTACTTCTCTATTTTGATATTTCGACCATTTCTGACAGTTTCTGATCCATAGTATTTCTGGCTTCGTTTACAGTGCGGGCCACATGTAGTTTGACGAAAAGTTAAAACTGTGAAAAAACCCTCAAGGTTAAGTCAGAATCTCGATCTCCTTTTTTAACTTTAATCACCCGGTTGAAAACATGTTGTTATTACAAAACAATAGGGGTAACTCTGCCATGGTTAAAGTATCCTCTCTATGATGTCTCTGCCAAAGTGCCAGTCTATGCTCAAATCTTAACCAATGACAGTGTTATTAGGCTGCCCTTCTAATATAAGCTGTTTCCTTTCTTTTTTACAAACCCTTACACAATCACTGAATCTGACTCACACATCATCTACTTCTATTTATTCTCATAGCATAGTCTAACATTACCTATGATGACTTTGAACTCTGCATAACTGAGCAATGGCAGGTTGGATTTCCTTTTGGTGGTATTTTCAACCATTAGTTAAAAATCAGCTCCAACAGGCTGAATTATTTTAACTGTCTTAACCTTTCACCAAAATAATCTTGTAAAATGTTGGATTAACTTCATTTCACAACCAATAATTCCATAAGCAAAGGCAGCTTGGAGTACAATATAGGTTTGCTATATAACAGAAATACCCATTAGATAACTATAATAAATAATATTTATTATATGATATATATGTGTCACTCCTCAGTGACGTGTGATCAAATAATGAGTCTTAAGTTTCAGGTAAGATCAATAATACAGAGATTCAACATACTGGAGAGTGGTTAGATATATGAAAACACTCTGTAGAAATGTACACTGATGCATGTATTTTAGTGATTTTAATTCCACTGTTTTGTCAAATAACAAAATTTCTCGATGCAAAATACTCATTGTTTTCAAACAATTACCATTCTCAGTAATTATAACCTCTTGAGTCCTCAAATAACACAACTAACACACTTAAAATATTTCTCCAACATTGTAGAATATTCTATAGTCCTTAAAATATAAGTTAAACAGACAAAAAAATAATAACACAAAAAAAGTAACCACACTGATGATCCCGAACAATAAAAAAAGTGTTGAATTTCAAAATCTTACAATTTTTTTGGAAACAACAGGACTCATTCAACATCATGTTGCAAAAATACCTTATCATTTCATAGAAAATGATAGAAATACAACAACAACAAAAAAAAGAGACCCTGTGGGCAGAGTGTTATCTCAGTTTGCTCTATTACATTGAACTAGCTTTTTCCTTCCTCATGTAAAGTAAGTTGAAGTTTCCGGACTTCGGTGGTTTGTGCCCCAAACTATAATGATTTGCTACTGGGCAATGTGATGTAAATGTGTCATTTGATGATTTGTACTCTACAGTAGTCACTGATAGTGATAATGATATACCTTCGATTTGATGATACATAATTTAAGTCGCAGAAAATGATAAACATAAATCTTTCATACTTAGATGTAAATAACTGTAATTCCTGGATGGGACTATTAAAATGAAATCTCTTGGCTTATTTGCCCATAAAATTGAAGCTCGATAGTTGTTGTAAACACATTCCTTCTTGAGAAACAACAATGCATTCTATGTTGTCAATCATATATTTTCAGATAGCACTCTATTGGAACACAGAATGCTGTGACATTGCAAACAGACAATTCAAGATTAAGGCACATATAATGAGTGGCTGTTACATATGATACATCTGCATAATGTAACTTCACTCGGGAACAATGACACTATATTGTTGTAATGTACAAGCCTTAAGTATCAGACACTGCTGTTTAGCACGTTTCTAAATGACAAAATAACACTGGGAGAATATTATATATAGTATAAAACTGAGGACAGGTAAACTGTTTAACTTCGCCAATCTAAACTCGACCAATATAGGTCATAACAAATGAAGAAGCTTAGAGAAAAGAAATTAAATAGATAACTAAACAATAAAACCAAGCATAAAATCACAGGAAATCATAAGAATACTCTACAACTCTTAAAATATATTCATAAACAAAAGTTTTCATTGTAAACCTCCACAACACAATTTAATTTTCTTTGCAATGCTTCACAACCTGTAAGATTAACTGATGTTAATTCTGACCAGATTTTCCTAATAACTAAGTATTAGACTAACTGACAACATATTCATCTAGATGGACATAAAGTTCCTCACAACAGAACTCTTCCTTATTCATGGTGTACAAAGCCAACCATTTACAAATTTGTTGAGACCTAAGTATAATTTGCACACTGCAGACAATCAGCTCTTAAACTAAAAAATTCTGAGCGTTTGTCAGGTGAGTAGTGTGACCAAAGCAGTCCTCTCTCCATGTAAAAGTTAGTGCTTGCACAAGGTAAACTCAGTTTTACAAGAAAGAAACTAAGTGAACGGAAAATAATTTGCTCCTTGCCAAGTTACTTAATATTTATTTTCTGACACACATATCACATATATCACTTATTGTCACCAACACACTCCCTCTCCCCCTCCAACAGAACCTGTGTCTTTGCATAAAATTAAGGCTTTATTTCTACCCCTTAAGGCAAGCAAGGCAACTGTGAATAATTTGTGACATACAGTATCATACTATAATGGAGCTAGAGAGTGATCATATAAGCACCTAAAACTTTGTAAGCACAAGACCAAAAATTATGAAACTTTGTGGACTACCTCAATTTTTGAGGATAAGTTACGTGGATGCAACCATCTTTGACAAAATGTAGTTTTTAATATTGTTTAATTACTATTTTTCTGATCCACAAAGAGAGACTATGTGACAGCTTTATGAATGGCACTTCAGCAGCTATATAAAATATAGAAAAGAAAGTGCATTATATATTTCCCACAGTCAAATTAAGCCCAGATGGCTGGAAAAATAGGTCACAATTCCAATCATACTTTGCGAATTACGACTTCAATTGAAAAATAAATTCAAACGAAGCAAGCAAAAAAACAAAATCTTAACTTGCCATCAGTTACAAAATTCATAGGCAGATGTGAGACATAAATGATGCAAACTTTAATCAACATGTCTTGAAAGGAATAATGAGAATAGTTATCACAATCGCTTTTTTCATACTAAATACCAAACACAAAACACTCATTTTGCACAATTATGAGAATGCAGTTTGCGTAAAGATACTGGCAATTTACTAGTTAGATATATTTCATCTTGTTAACAAAAATGTCTAGACGAATAAATATTTACAGTCAAGAAAAAATCCTATAAATAAATATGTTCATCATAATTATTTTGCCAGATGGTCCAGACTCATGCCTCAAAATATATCATTTCATTCATGCAATATGAAAACAACAGAAAACCCCAGCTACTCTTATAAGCATCAAAACAACAAACTGCTCTTTGCATCAGCAAAGAAGTTAAAGTTCACACCCCCCCCCCCCCCCCCTCTCTGAACCACTGAAACTGCATACAATAAGCAACCAAGACTGGCATGCTGCATTAGATAAAACACAAAAAAAACCAGGATTCCACCTCCCCTCCACAAAATCAAGAAATACACTCTAATAAGCTTGAAAAATCAGGCACCAGTGGTCACTGTAAGAATCCTGTACCATCTCAGGTAGGCAAATTTTCACACGCAGTTTTCTGAATTAAATGCTTGAATATATAAGCATTTTGGGCATTTCTACAGTACAGAACAAACAATCTCAGATAAACTTGCTCATCTCCGTCTCTCAAATTCTCTGTGGATCCATTCTGAATCTTCATAGAAATGAGGTTCTCCTAGTTTGAGAGCTGTCCTCTTGTAAAAGTAGTAGTAGAAAACAGCAGCTGCAGAAATAATGAAAATATTGTGCAAAAATCTAAAAAAACAAAATGATTTTTTGAATAAACATGAAATCTTGACGAAAAATTATCACTGCAACTACAAAACAGATTTACCTCACTTCAGCTCTCTCAATTAAAGCTGATGTATGACTGTATTCAACACCAAGATCATAGATCAGATATGTATAATTAGATATTATATAAGGCGTACTTAGACTGCTATCATTCCTACCTACTGCTCAATGCTAGTTTACTGATTGCATGTCCATAAACAATAAAATGGCCATCGGAAGGAGTATTTCCTTTTTAATTAGTTCCATGGGCCATTCGGGTAGAAGGCACATAATTTAAAATGTATTACTAGAGCAGAAAAAAATCTTGTTCATGAAATATTAAGATTAATGATTATGACAGCAGGAGCATAAATAAGATAAAATTTACTGCGAGATGATATATAAAGGTAATTCCATGTTTTTCTTCCTGCACATGTCTAAATTGATTAAAAAAACGAACAAAAAAAAAAACACCAAAAAAACACACAAAAAACAACTGAACACTGACATCTTTACCATGACTTTCCTCTACTACTTTTCAATGGTGGATACACAGTAAAGTCAATCCTGATATTCTGAATTTTCAGTGTTTGATGAATTTTATCAATGAATTTCTGTGTACTGCATTTATTAATGCACAGGTGCAGCTACTAGAAAACTTTAAAACAAGATCATTCTTAATTCATTCATCTACTACACTACAATTCCTCTGGCACAGCCGATGGCTTTTAATGACCATTCTATTTTTGATTATCCTGATAAATCAATATAAGTTTTTGACACCCTCCTCAACAACAACAACAAACTTAAAACTTGTCTGTCCTTGAGTTACCAACTCCTTGCTCTACAAACACTCTGAAACCTGAAAGCTGAAAAACATCTTACCTATTCTCTGACATATGAAGAGAATATGATATCCAGTGTCACCCCATATATACTTGTCGACAGCTCCCCACCGAAGGTGCTGAAAGAATAATGGTCAAATGATTTAGTGTAAAATAAGCCACACTAACAAGAAAAACAAATGTAATAAGGCCAGTCTAAAATCCCGACTGAAAAAAAAAGTTTCAGCAAATTCACCCCTAAACATTTAGGAATCTCGTTATAATTTCCTAATCCATTAAAATATGCATCAGTTTCACCACCACAACCGTCAATTAAAATGACTTCTAATGCTTGCTCTGTTGCCACACACCTTTGTCTTTTTGTCACTTTTACCACAATGCCATGTACTCACAATGCCTTCTGAGGGTCAAAAGCAAAATTAAGCCAAATGGGCGGTGTTTACTTCAGTAATTATAAGACAAACTGACCAATGAACAAGCTAGGCACAGTATTTTTTTTATTATTAGTTTTCCTTTGACTTCTTCATGACAACAGAAAAACAATTTGTATTTTCTCTGATGATGTGTTATTTCGAGAAACCTCTCACAATCATGACTGAACATCAGGGAATAAGTGTTAAATTACTGAAATTTAAAAATACTGCATACTTACCATTGTCCACACATGAAGTGCCACACACAAGACAAAGTAAATGAAAGTTATTGATATGGCAAACTTGAACTTGGACACCAATATGCTGACAAGTCCAGCTTGAAAAATGAATGTGGAGAAGAAGAGTAGGAAGATAATGATGACTGCAAACACCAAGCAGAAGTCTTGAATACTGGAACAGGAAAACAAAACAATAATCAATTAATCACAAAACGAGGGTGACTATGAAAGGAGAAAAATAAATAATATGGCTACAATGTACACTCTTTCTTTTTTTGCACAAAATGAGATCAGTTAACTGTGTATAGATTATTCAGATCTACTCCTTTACTGACTTATGCTACTAATTAGTCACAGATTTAAAAGGATGATTTTAATATAACTTGACTTCCTAAGTTACTATTAGTATGATAAACACTTTACACAAATTTGTAATTGATATATGATGAATACAATAAAAAAATAAAAAAACGCTAAATTCCAGAACATTGCAGCTTGAAATAATAAGCTTCATAAAAGTCAACGGGAAACATTTTTAAACTAAGGAAATACTTCCACATACAGTGTCTAAGTTGGTATCATAGTTTTGAAACAGCAAACCTCCAAGCAAACAATTCAATCAATTTAGCACTGATGCTGTGTTCCTGAAGACATACTACAGCTACATCAGGACAAAATGTTAAAATGAATTATTTATAGCCTTATACAAGGTTACTCAAAATGTAACACAAGCATCATAGATCTACGTCTAGTCCGAAGATAGAGCAGTACTTCAGTTGGGAGTTGTAAAAATTTATGATGACAACTCACAAATTTATACCAATATTCAAAGTCTGGGACTCTTAGTGGCTCTTTTCTATTATTAAACCAATAATGGGAGTTCCATGTAAGACACACTAGGACGCGACTTTAGGAGCACCCATGGGCAGGGAATCGCAGGGGGGGGCCTGGCCGGTCCTCTAGGTGGATGTTCTCCTTAGATGTTTTAGTAAATGCATGGCTCGGTGATCAACAACTCAGAATATAAAATACAGTAGACAACGGTTAAATCGAAATCGGCGGGACCACGGATTTGTTTTTGGTTCAGACACAGTTTCGGTTAAGCGATAGGAGGCTTGAAAAATGCCAGTTTCAAGAGAGGCAGCCCAAATCACTATCAGAGAGGACAAATAATGTAAGCGCACAGGCTAAACTGACTCAACATGTCCCCACTTGCTCTGTGTTTTTGACTGAGAATGAGGGTGGACGATTGCTCTGGCCTAGGCACACTCAAAGCATGGATATGCGGGTGAATGTGGATTAACTCTCAGAACACGGAGGAATGCGTGTGGACGGACAGTACAGAATCGCCGTCCCGCCGATCTCGTTACCGTTACCGTACACGATGCCATGAAATGCGCTGTCTGCAATAACTAGTGTTGTCTCTCTGATGTGTCACATTTTACATGAAAGGTCAGTCGCAAAGCACCAAATGTAACGTCTGCTGCTGTCTAATTTCAGACCCGTGAGGTTATAGGCCCCCTCCCTCTTCCCCTATCCCTGTAGTGCTGCCGCTTCCATGTAGGCCTAGCTACCGGGCAGAACGAAGCATGCTCTGTTCTTATTTTTTGAAGGGGCGGGGGGTGTAGTGGGGTGATACAGTGACTTGACTCGATGTATGGCAAATCACAGTGGACTGGCCACTGAATCCAGCAAATTTTCTTTTTGGTTTAACCATAGGGTTATTTCGGTTTAGCACTAGTTTGTTAACAAAGATAAAGAGGGAAAAAATCAGGGATTCTTATTTTCTTTCGGTTTAGCCATTTTCCGTTTAAACGTTCTCCACTGTATCATAGTAGGCCCTATAGGGCCTATGCCCAACTAAAGTTGTGTAACCCATGTGGTACTCCTTCCACAACTGCACACAAGTCAGGTTTAGAAAAAAAGGAAGAAGACAACAAAGAAGAAAGAAAGAACAATATTGTGATCAACACTTACACATATAAAACCAGCAAAATGACATTCTGAAATCTGAGTAGCTCTGTAAATGAGTTCATGAAAATGTCTACGACCAGCAACAGATACTGCAAAAGCAGTACTGGCCGATATCTATCAACAAGCATCATCTTTAGTCACTATTTCTTTTTAATGTATGAGCGAAGAGGTGCCGGACATAAATCTGGAACTGAAGTTGCAGTAAACGCAGCTCTCCACTGATGTTACGAACGTCTGAGCAGTCAGATCATATTTTGTGTCATCGTGCTCATCACAAATGGCTTCCAGCAGATCCTATTAAATAGGAACAATACACCTCGCTTAAGTCTGGATAAGCACAGTTCAATATAGGTATACACAGACCCCTATCTGGCTTGTATCAAGTTCACTTGAATTCAGACAAAAACAAGTAGCTTCCTGTCGCCATTATGTTTACTATCGATACAAAATCTCGCGGCACTTTGGCCGGAAAGGAAAGTACAGGAAAGTAATAAATGAAATTTATTTATTCTTCTAGCTCATTAAAACCAGATATCATTTTAAGTGCCTTCTTTTAGAAGAGATCAATGAAATCTCTTCAAGGCTAAAATAATTTTCCTACGGTTGATCTTTTAGGAAAAGAAAAGCGGAAGCAACCATGTATCAACAAACGAGATTTGAAGTAAATATGGCGACGGAATGAGCAGAAGCGCGAAGTTCATCTGATCTGCATTGCCTTCCCAGCTATCATTTGATATCAGGTAGCCGGATTGAGACTGCACAGATTAAATTTGGTGTAGTAGTTTTGTCACAAGAATAGATCTAAAGCTAGATCTCTAGATTAGAGATCTAGATCGTGCCATGCACTTGATTTCGTTATGTATGGTTATGTCAATGATATGATATGATATGGTATATTTCGAGCTTTTTAGGCCTTTTGGCCTTTTGGCCGATCTTTTGATCGTTACTATTCTATTCTATACATTGTGATCTCCCCTGACTAAGTTCAAACTTGGTACATTCTATTCTTCCAGTGGGTATCTAGTCTGTTCTTAAAGCTGTTAAGTGTTGGTGCATTCACAGTGTCAGCTGGCAGATTGTTCCATGTGTCCGTGGTCCTAATTGGAAAGAAGCCCTGTCGGATTCCTGTGTTGACTCTGTTCTTTTTGAGTTTATAGGTGTGTCCTCTTGTTCTGGTGTCTTCTTCTGGTGTCAGTGGTGATTCAGTATCATACATGTCGTGTGTGAACTTGTAGGCTACACCTCAATCATATCTCCTCGGTCTCTTCTATATTGCATACTTGGTATGCTGAGCTTTTGAAGTCTTTCTTCATAGGGCAGTGCTGTCATACCTGGCACCAGCTTGGTGGCTCTCCTCAGTACTCCTTCTATTAATTTTTTATCTTTCTGGTACCTAGGTGACCACACAAGGTTGGCTAACTCTAGATGAGGTCTTACAAGTGACGTGAACATGATTCTTGTACTTTCACCATCCAAGAACTGGAACGATCGTCTGATGAGTCCAAGTATTCTGTTTGCTTTGTTTACTTGTGTTTCGATGTGCTTGCTGAATTTTAATTCGTCGTCAATCAGAACACCGAGGTCTTTTTCTAACACTGTTGTACTCAACAGCTTATCAAGGAGATACGAAACCTGCCATACTTAGAGCGCCTCAGCATTCTAGACATACAACCGCTTGAACAGCGCAGACTCCGGGGCGACATCATTGAGACCTTCAAATTATTAAAAGGTTTTGAAGATGTCGACTGGCAGCAGTTCTTTATCAAGTCCACAAACCTACACCTTAGAGGTCACAACCTAAAACTGGCAAAAAGAAGGTGTGCTCGCCTCCCAAGGCAATACTTTTTCAGCCAAAGAGTGATAAGCACTTGGAATTCACTCCCAGAATACATCGTCCAAGCCGATAGTATCAACTCATTTAAAAACAGGCTTGACAGATATTGGAAACATCGAGATGGGTCACTTACTAGCATTAGCTATCCAGACCCATTAATCCATAGGTATCCATAGGTATCCATAGGTAACACCGTCCTGTCTTGTGAGTGGTGCAGCCGCATTGTGTACTCATGTGTTGGGTTATTTCTGCCGAAGTGGATGATTTTGCACTTGTCTGCGTTGAAGCGAAGTTGCCATTTGTCGGTCCAGTCGACTAATCTATCTATATCTCTTTGAAGATCTTGTCTGTTAGATTCAGTGTCTACTATTGAGGAAACTTTGGTATCGTCTGCATACATGTGACACCACGAGCTGATTACTTCTGGCAGATCATTGATAAAGATCACGAACAAGACTGGGCCTAGTACACTCCCCTGGGGAACACCACTTGACACTGTTGACCATTCTGAGTAGGATCCATTCACTGAAACTCTTTGACGTCTTCCTATGAGAAACTCATTAATCCAGTCCAGTAGTTTGGATCTGATGCCATAAGACTGCAGCTTATTCACAAGTCGTAAATGTGGCACAGAATCGAAGGCCTTCGCGAAATCCAGGTATACCGCATCCACAGGTCTGCCGATGTCTAGTGCTGCTGTCCATTTATCCAATACCAGCAGTAGGTTTGTCGCACATGATCTTTTTGGCCTGAATCCATGTTGGCATGTTGATAAAAGTTCATTCTGCCCTAGGTATTCCAAAACTGCATCTACTATTATTGACTCCATGACTTTGCAAAGAATGCTGGTAAGGCTTACTGGGCGATAGTTCCCCGGGCTGGACTTGCTACCTTTTTTAAACAATGGGGTGACATTTGCATCCTTCCATGCTTCCGGTAGTTTTCCTTCTTCCAACGACCTTGTGAAAAGTATCGTAAGTGGCTCCGCCAGCTCATCCGCAAGTACCTGTAGGACACGTGGGTGTAGACCATCTGGTCCAGGTGACTTTACCGGATCAAGCTGTTTTAGTTTCTTTTGTACTGTCTCTTTTGTAAAGGTAATATCTTCAGGGACTGTTTGCAATTCTCTGTTCTCGCAGGTTGGCATTTCTTGGTGCTTTCCTGTGTGAATACACTACAGAAAAATCTATTTAGGGTGTTCGCTTTGTCCTCGTTTCCAGTGACTGTATGTCCGTCTTCATCTATCAGGTCGGCGATTCCCTCTTTTATTTTCAGTTTTCTATTAGCATATGCATAGAATACCTTTGGGTTGCTTTGCGCCTTCCTTGCTATAGACTTTTCGTATTGCTTTATTGCGTTCTTGCAAGCCGTATTTGCTTGATTCCTTGCTTTGGCATATACTATGTAGTCTTTTCCCTCTTTCGTTTCCATGTATCTTGCAAAAGCCTGTTTTTTCTTTTTGATCTTGCTTAAGGCTTTCTCGTTCATCCACAACGGGAGTTTCCGTTTTGTTTGATTTCCTGTGTATTTTCTTGTTTTGGGAATGCATTCCTCCACTGCCTGATTGTACGTCTCTTCTAGGGCATTCCAGCCATCTGTTAAGGTCATGTTCTGTAATTTGTGGCAAAGATTCTGGCCCTTGATTTGGTCTCTTAGTTTACTGTAGTTTCCCTTTGAGTAGTTGAATCTTACTTCTTCTCTTCTCTTGTCCTCCATGCTTGTTTTATACTCAAAGTGAAGAAATTGGTGATGGCTTTTTCCCAGTGGGGCACCATGTACAATGTTCTCCACCATGCCTTCTTCTTTCGTAAGGATCAAATCAATGAGGGTTGGTCTTTGTTCAGCTCTGTAGTGAGTGGGACTGTTGACATGCTGGTACAGGAAATTGTCTCTGACCACAGATTCCAGAAACACAGTTGCCTTGTGTTGTTCACTTGGTGGCGATGTTTCATTTTCCCAGTCTATCTCCGGGTGGTTGAAATCACCTGTAAGTAATATATTTAATCTTCCCTGGATAGCGATCTTGATTAATTTGTACAGTTTGTCATCTGCAACCTCAGTGTTATTAGGTGACCTGTAGACACACCCTATAAACAGTCTGTCGCCTGCAGCCAAGCGAATCTCCACCCATATTGCATCTTTAACTGTGTCGTGCTCCCCAAAACATGTCTCTTGTGCTCTCAGCCATTTTTTCGCATAAATAATCACTCCTCTATCAGCATTGTCCTTGTCTATTTTGCAGAAACAATCGTATCCATCCATCTCCAGCTCCACCTTCTGTACAGCAAACTTAAAATTTTTTGGAAGAACCTCCGTTAGACAAACTATGTCTGGTTGATTTGAAGCAACAAAAACTTGGAATTCTATCCGTTTGTTTAAAAAACAGTCAACATTTGTATAAACGCAACTCAAAAAATCCTTAGTAACTTTAACTGAAGAATAAACTTTCTTAACACTATGTACATTCTTGGTCTGGGGTTTTGTTGTGTTTCCTACACTGTGGCCCCGTGCTGGTCCCTCGCCTCTGTTCTTGCGATGTTTATCACTCGATTTCTTCTGATTGCCCATATTTCCGTCCCTTTCTGTGCTTCTGTCTCCGCCCTCTTCTGGTTTCTTAATGAAACTAGCTTCCTCGTCTCTTCCCTTTCTAAAAAAGTCATATCCCTTTTGACTGAAATAGAGTGAAAGCATTTGTCTTGATGTTCCCTCAGTTTCCGTCCTGATTGTAATAAGGCTTGTGCATGTTGATGTGTCTTGACTTTCAATAATAATGGACGTGGTCCTTTCTTATCCTTTGCCTTGTCTTCTTTTTTCCCCAGACGTCTGGTTTGCTCGATGACTGCATCATCACATCCAAGCCCCTTTTGGGCGACATCGACGGCTTTTTTCATGTCTTCCTCCTTCCTACGTTCTGGGTCAGTTTCTGTACTTTCCTCTACTCCAAACAAGATGACATTAAGCATCCTTGAATCTCTATCTTCCATCTCTTTAATACTTTCCTTTGCTGTGTCCACTACTATGGTTTCTAACTTCTCTGCCAGCCTAGCATGTGATATCTCAACCTCCTTGAATTTGTGAGAAATCTGGACTTCTATGTCGGTAACTTTACTTTCGAGGGTGTCCTGCCTACCTGTAAGGCTTTTCATGCTTGTCATTAGACCACCTGCAAATTTGTTACACTTTTTGCAATACCAATGCAGCCCTTGTGAAGTTTCTTTCTCTGCCTCCTGCATTGCCTTGTATAGTGCCTCGCTGACGCCCTCACACACTGTATGATGCCACAGTTCCCACATGTCACACTTAACTCCCATTTCCTTTTTTCCCACTACTTTATCACATTTCCCACACACTGTGTCTTCTTTTCTTGACTGTTTTTTACTTCTGTCAGTACTCATTGTGACTTGTTTTTTCTTGGTCAAGATCAGTCTAGATCTAGATCTGGCCACTAGCTGGTTGTCTGTTAGCTTGTCTGGTTACTAGATCTGACCACTATAATGCAGTACAACGTTGAAACGATCCCACACTACTAGATCTAGGCTAGAATCCAAATTCTGCAGAGGTGTCCGCCATCTCGTTTTTCTTGTCAAGTTGGTACTGTAAACTAACCAGATTCTATATAAATAACGTCTAGATTTTTGGGTCTGATATATTATAGATCTATGGTATGTCTAGACTCTCTAGATGTGAATAAATGTCAATAAATAATGCGTTTGATCCAGTATTTTTCAAAGTATAATGGTTGATTTAACAGCTTCACAAATTTTCCACCATTTGCATTCAGGGGCAATCACCCAATATCTAGATCTAGAACCTAGATCTAGACTCTATCTATCTAAATGTTCCCAAATAAGTTTGGAGACCTCTCAGTAAAGTAACTTGCTTGGTAAGCTTGTTGCATCCGTGGAAGATAAGATCATTTCAGTTCGTTAGTCCGTACAGTCTAGATCTAAAGGCCTGTTTACACTGGTTAGTGGTAGCTGTTAGGAAAAACGTTGTGTCTATTCGGACTCGAGTCCGAATATTAGAATTTTATATTCGGACTCTTTCAGAGCCATCGCCCGTATAAGAAATTTGTACTCGGACTCGGACTTTTTTACGCGCCTACTGGGCTCAAACCCCCCCAGAGTAGGCTTTTCATACCCTAAGCTCAACCCCCCCCCCCGAGTAGGCTACTCCAAAGTGTTACTTGTTACAAAAGTAACATCAATGTGGGGACTATTGATTATAACGCGGATGGATTGGCTGGGGGGGGGGCATAATTTTCTATTGATACAGAAGAGCAGCCAGCAACCTAGAGGCAGGCATGGTCCCTGACATAGGCCTATCCATTCCATTATAAAATAGGCCTATCGGGACTTTGGAGTCCGAATAATAAATGATGATATCGGGACTCGGGAATGCGGTCGGGCCTATAAACTAACGCTATCGGGACTCCGGAGTCCGAATATAAAATAGGCATATCGGGACTCTGGAGTTCGAATAATAAATGATGATATCGGGACTCGGGAATGCGGTCGGGCCCGATATCGGGACTCCGCAGTCCGAATATTAAATAGGCATATCGGGACTCTGGAGTTCGAATAATAAATGATGATATCGGGACTCGGGAATGCGGTCGGGCCCGATATCGGGACTCCGGAGTCCGAATATAAAATAGGCATATCGGGACTCTGGAGTTCCAATAATAAATGATGATATCGGGACTCGGGAATGCGGTCGGGCCCGATATCGGCACTCCGGAGTCCGAATATAAACTAACGCTATCCGGACTCCGGTGTCCGATTATAAACTAACGCTATCGGGACTCCAGAGTCCGAATATAAAATAGGCATATCGGGACTCTGGAGTCCGAATAATAAATAATGATATCGGGACTCGGGAATGTGGTCGGGCCCGATATCGGGACTCCGGAGTCCGAATATAAAATAGCGCTATCGGGACTCCGGAGTCCGAATATAAAATAACGCTATCGGGGGGGGGGGTGTGTGTGTGTGAGAGTCCGAATATAATGATTTTATATCCGGAGTTCCGATAGCGTTATTTTATATTCGGACTCCGGAGTCCGAATATAAAATCATTATATTCGGACTCACACACACACACACACACCCCCCCCCCCCCCCCCAAGTAGGCTTTTCACACTATGGGCTCTCAAACCCCCCCCCCCCCCCCCCGACATTCCCCCCCAAGTAGGCTTTTCACACCCTGGGCTCTCACCCCCCCCCCCCCCCCCCCCCCCCCCGGACATTCCCCCAAAGTGTTACTTGTCACAAAAGTACATCAATGTGGGGACTATTGATTATAGCGCGGATGGATTGGCTGGGGGGGGGGGGTTGGGGGGCATAATTTTCTATTGATACAGAAGAGCAGCCAGCATGTATGAAATAACGCTATCGGGAGTAAGGACGGACCCGAGTCCGAATATGAAACAGTCATATCGGGACTCCGGAGTCCGAATATAAAATCATTATATTCGGACTCGAGTCCGTATATGATGATTTTATATCGAGTCCGAATATAGGCAACCTAGGAAAAAATTAGGGGAAAGCATTAAAATTTGTTGTCTTTGTAGGCCTACATAAACACTGTTCTGAACCTGAAACAGTGAAAGGGGAGTAAAATCTGACCCTTTCCGAATTCCGCCTGAAAAACTGGTCTAGACCCAGATCTAGATTCTAGAACCATTCATTGATTCGGGAGGAGTACCATGAGTTACAGAGCTTTGGTCGGGCACACATTTCATGTTCCGAGTGTTAATCGCTGAGCCCCACTAATTGTAAGAACATCCCTAGAGGACTAGATCTATTTCTAACTCATCAGGGGCGCTGCCCACGTGCGACCTCCCGCTCACGGTCGCTCCAAAAGTCATCATGTCCTTGTAGTATCTCTGTAATGTAACTCAAAATGGAACTCTCCCCCTTGTTTCATTCCAATTTCCTCATGTGACAAGAAAAAACCAAAACAATCTTGGTGTAAAATAAAATAGTGTTTGATTGAGTAGTCAATGAAAGTTTCACCAAAAAAAATGTTTGAAGGTGAGAGCTGTCTATGAGATAGTCTCAGTCGCCCATATGATATACCAAAGCAAGCAGGCAAAAACCAAAGCCCTTGAAATTTTAGGGAGTGACAAAAGCCTTGAAATGTCCGATTAATTTTATATTCATATCTTGAAAAGCTGAAGCAAACAACTCCTTCGCTTTACTAGGGAGAAATGGGAAAGCCTGAAGAGTTCTTCCTCCACTGCCTCTATACCTTTGTTCTGTTCCTGAAACTCACCAGTGTAAGCAGGTTTTAAGGAAGAATTCAGTACATCTTGACCACTAGTCAATCCATAACACTATACCTGTTCCTAACCTGGCCTTATCCCTCATCCTAAACCTTAACATACATCCATAACCCATACCCTCTAAACCAGAAAATAAAAAGAAAATATTGTGACAGTTTGTATTACTAATAAAGTCCAAACCTTTTATCAAACCTGTCCCTAACTGAATAACTCTTAACGCTCACCCTGCGCAATTAAATGCCGCCCATGTTTCCCAAGCGCCCACGCCGGACAGGTGGCAAAAGTCGGCAAGGTCAAGCTGACGGCGCCACGCGCAAGCCGTATTTTCACACGTCGAGTCACTGACCTTTTTGAGAAGTAACCACAGTGTTATTGTTCACTGTATCTCTTCTAAATCAAAGGCATTGTGACATGGACATGTTACCCAGTGAACCACTGTTCGGAATCACAAAGACTAAGCTTTCAAAGGCTCTCCCCACACCTTCAAAAGGTGTAACATCGACATGCGAACTGTTGCTCAACAAATTTGCAATAATATCTCATTTTGTCACAAGCTGACCACCATCTGGAGTTGTTTTAAGAACCAATCAGAAACAAGCTCTGAAATAATCTTTGCCCCAAATGCCCACATTGGTTTATTAGTATGTGTCAATCAGGATGAAACCATTTGTGTAGGGCTTGGGAGGGCATGGCTAGTTATCAAGCTTCGTTCTCAGGAAAACTACGCTGTCAGTTTGGAATCATAAGTCAGATCATTGGTTAGAGACTGACAGACTAAGGTTTTGCTGGTTAATTCATTATCAAGCGTGATACGGCATAGCAGCGAATGTTTTCATACCGATCAATAAAAACCGAACCATGTGGACAGCGTTTGTGGTCATCGCATAGCGGCACGGGTCAGTGACCCCAGATAAGATCACTGACCGTGCAGCGGGCTTTACGGGTAGCGCGCGGGGTATGGGTTAATAATTTGCTCGAGTATTGTTCACACTCTTCTGCAAGTTCATGTATTATAAATAGGCATAAAAACTTATATTTTCATTTGTACCATCTTTTGTACTCTTTTCATTTTCAGTGCCTCTGTATTGTATCATGATATACTGAACAATCAGGAGCTGATTTATAAAATTTAAAATGAGATGTATTTGGACCATTAGCTACAAAATAAATTGTTATATTTTGTCTCTGTATTTAGGTTTTCCTGACAGAATCAAGATGAGTGAATTCACACTGCATCATCACATCAGCGAGCTGATGACACTATTAAGGTAAAACTGAAAGTTAAATATTTAGTACTTTCATTAATGGTCATTGTGTAGAAAATTATTAAATAATTCATTATGAAATAGGTGTTTAGGTACACTCACAACTGATTATCAAGATTAAGAGTAATTGTTGGTAATTGAGTCACACCAGTCTAATCCCATGCAGTTTGTAGAGAATTGTTTTGTTCTTTGGTTCGCAAAACATTTGTGCCAAGTTTTGATTTCTTGACAAATGATTTATCTATTCCTGTTCAACAGTGTTAGATCTTCAGATCCAATTGGAGAGGAGGTTTATACTGAGAGACTGCTGAAGAGTAGAACACCATACATAACAACACAGGTAATAAAATTATGAATTGAAAGTGAAATCCTTTTTTTTTTTTCACAATTATGAGGTAGTTTGAGGAGTCGATTTGTCTTTAGTGAAGTTGAGTCAGACATCACTTTTAACTATCAGATATTTATTTCACTTTTAACGGGAGTGCATTTATTTTTTATCACAGTCATTGGTACGGCCTCAAAAAATATTTTGAAACTTTAGCTACTTTGTTGGTAAATTTTGAATGTTATTATTATGTTATCATTTTGTACAACTTTTCCTATCAGGTGTCTTCAAGCCAGGCGAAAAGAAAAATTGCAGAGTCAACTGAGACCCCAATAGAGTTTCTGGCAAAGTATGATGAGCTCAAGGGGAAGAAGTAAGTTTCACCACTATGTTGAAGCAAGTTCAGTACTTCATTGATTTCATAAAGCTAGGCCTGAGCTAAAATTGAAGTCATTTTTAAAAGCAAATCATTAATTGTTCACATGTTCCATGCTGATAAATGGTGTCCCTTTGCAAAAATTTCCGTGGAACTTGAGATGACAACTTTGTGTGTGTGCGTTTTTAATATTTTCTTTTTGTTTTTGTTTTTGGTTTTGATTTTTTTTAACTTCAACTTCAAGGAATGCCTGGTGTTGCATATGCATCCTTTTTGGTTTAGTATAATTTGGTGAGAGAACATGTATTTTATTGTTGACATAATAACTGTTTAAAGTTTTTGATCATAATTCATTTACAAATTTATTTTCAGTGTCAGAGATTTGGACCCACTGGTGTATTTACTCTCTATGCTTTGTGAAGAAGAGGAGGTGAGAGCTCTGCAGATTTGACAGTCAAAATATTTTGGTGTAGATGAAGCAATAAAATTCTAAGATTGTCCACATTTTGATTAAATGGCTCATTTAAAAAAGAAAAACTAACATCTGCTGAATTGAGTAATTCCATGATGAAGTTGTTTTGTGTTTGTCAATAGTGATATATTAATAATTTTGTCTCATTCGCACCTTATGGCAGCCAGTATGGAATATTTTGTGTTGGTATTTCACAATAGGAATTTTGAAGGTACTTACACAATGCTCAAAGTGTAAAATAAAAAAAAGTAGCTAAAACCAAACCACCAGGAACAGGTGATATGATGTGAAACTAACTTCAGGCTTGTAGGAAGATGATATTTAAAAAAGTAATTGGAATTAATCTGTCATTCATATGCAATCCCATTTTATCTGTCATTGTATGATTGTATGTTTCATTATGTAGACGAAAGATTTCCTTGCAAAGAATGCCCTAGAGAAAGCAAAAAAAGAGGGGATGACTCTTCTTCCACATAGCAAAGTGACAGGGCAGCTGCCAGCACCAGTAACTAAATTGACAGAGGAAGAGTTATCAGAGGTAGGTAGTTCAATATAAATTCATGGGTCAAATAATCATTCAGTCTAGTTCATAAAAATAAGTTATTATGAGTGGTTACAATATGTTAGTTTTATGATTATGAAATTTGCAGAAATAATCTCTCTGATATTGTAGCTGCAGTTTATTCAAATATCTTTTGTTATTTTGTCAGTAAAATGAAATAAAATTTGAGTGGTTTTGTTGTAAATAAAACTGAAATTAACTGAGTTTAAAAAATTATGTCCATTTCAAAACAACAGAGTGATGGGATGTATATCTGTAAATGATGTTATGTCAGTATTCTGAAACCATGTTCAGACAGATCCTGCAGAGTTAGATTTCTATTACTGTCATGATTGATTTTGTGTTGTAGATTTTTTCGAAGCTTATGTTTAACATTTGTATCAATATCATATCTTCAAGATTAAAGACATCCTACGGAAACAAGCCAAAGTGGTTGACACACCTTCATCTGACTTCCTGCAGAAAGTTTTGCGAGAAAAGCAGCTGACAAGAAATGGTATAAGTGCATTTTTTAAAATGTATATATTTTTGGGGGGAAAAAAACCCACTTTTCACAACAGTGTTTACCCTTCACAAAACAGGTAACAGTTTACCTTTTTGGTTAAAAGTAAAGGTCTTTTTTTTTTTTTATCGTACTAATATAAATCAAGAATGGCGTGACTGGTTTGTTATTTATTGTGACTGCACATATTATATTCAGTGTTGCATAGAAGATAACATTTTGTGGCATTCCTAAAAATTTTGGCCTCATTTTTTCACAGCAAACAGTAGAGGAATTTAACATAGTAGATATTGTATCTTTTACTCCTAACAACAGGGATGGAACCGGTTCTGGAAATTTTTTTTCCGCCGTCATTTATCCCCACGCTATTGATATTTACAGGTGAAGCCTGTGAGATGAAATTTCAAGGTAGCGTCAGTGATAGTCATGGTAGTCTTTAATTTTCACAGCATTGTTCAAATAAAAGTAGAGAACTAATCTCAAGACCTAGATCTAGGTCTACACTAAATCTAGAACCAGGCGCAAACAGACTTTGTCAACATCGTGCAGTGTCAGAGTCACGTTTTTCAAATTGTAGCTTAGACCTGGAAATGGAAAAAGATCACATATAGCATACGTACCTTTCTTTTCAGTGTTTCATTCAGGATGAGTTGTGTCTTGGTAGGTTAAAGACTATAAGTAGAGCTTGTTTGTTAAAAAAAAGTTTAGGGGGGTTACCAAACAAAGTTAGATGTACCTTGCATTGGGTAGGGATTAGTCAAACAAATATTTGGATAAAGTCATTGATAATAAGCCGTACATATGTGTTTTTGATTAGCATGTAAACTTGCAGTGTAACCCATTTAGATCTAAGATAGTGTGGTCTAAAGAGACAAACTGAGAAATGACTTGGGATCAAGATGGCACCTCATGTCATTCATACTTATCATATATCTCTAGGACAGATTTCTGATGGTATTAGACTATTACTGACATGCCTTTATTATGTATTGTTGAGTCATCTTTTATATTCGCGCGCGACAAACGCTTGCTGGAAAAAGTTAAGGAATTTTTGTGTGGCCTGGTTCCATCTCTGTCATAAATTCACAGTAGAGGTGGTCATTTAACATCCCTCTAGTCTAATATTAACATGTCAATTTGAATTTTGACAGTTGAAGGTATTTCATTTTCAGCCTGATGGAACGTTGCATTTTTCAGTATTGTGAGGAAATATAAATAAGATAAGAATCACTTTTTTAGCCCATGAGGGAAATTCATTTTCACAAATCATACTCGTGATCCATACATTCTATGACCACCACATAAGCATGTGAAGATTGATGGGAAGAAGTGGAGAAACTTGTTTGAATCCACTGTTGTCTTTAGTTTTTGTATGTTATATTTATGTAGATCTTACAAAAACTTGTCTAGGCAGAGAGCAAGAGTGTATATTATATTACTTTCATGTACTTTACAGTGAATATCCCACAACAGCCAGACTGGTTGTTTCAGCGGCCTTACCTCACACTGGATTTTATGACAGCAAGTGATGGCTCAACTAATGAGGTAATGAAACAGTCACATATTTTAAGTTAAACTTCAGAAGCCTTTTGAGCTTCATTTATTTGAAAAGCTCCATTTGTGTACTTGCACTTATTGATACTGTCGTTTTCTACTATTGCAGAATATTTTAGCTCTTGGGACTCTTCCACCATATTCACAAGAACAGGCTGTACTGGATGACCTGTTGTTGTGCATGAGAGTAAGTTTCATTTCATTAATGATAATTTTATATTGACGTTGTGGTACTGGTTGGATAAGTTTGTTTATTGTCACAATCAAATATGGTTAACTATTTGGATCAAAGCTGATTTGTTATGAAACATATTTTTCCTTCTGGGATGTAACCATCCAACCATTTTGTTTAATAGTGTGTCTGGGTTACTTTTTTTGAAACATTATGCATAAATGAGAAGGAAGTGTTTTGTATGACACAATGGTCAAGAAAAAAAGAAGTCCCTTATTTTATAGTGTGTATGATTTTGATTTGCCAAAGACTAAAGAGTCTGCACTAATCTCTGATTCGTTTCATTTCTGTAAACATTTTTCTGTTGTGGTTTCAGGGCATAGAGGGCAAATACATCTTACCAAGGCCTCTTCAAGAACGTTATGCTGCAAAGGAATTTCTGATTGATCAGAGTTTAGGTAATATATTTGCTGTACTTGAAACTCAGCTAAAAGTAAAGAACATAAGTTCATGAAGTATCAGTCACAGCGGCATCTTGGAATTTGATTAATTTTTGAAGAATGTGAGTAGGTCTACGTGTTGATATGAAATATGTGTGAATGAGCTAATTTCACCCTGGTAGTGTTCAGGCAGTTAGTTTGAGGATGTTAACATTGTACACATTGGTCAGGGTAGCTGCTGGCACACATCACGACTTTGCTGATTGAACTATAAAAATGAATCATTATTTGACAATACAGTTATGTTGGAAAGTGGATTTTTCTCATATTTTCAAGTCCCTGGTCCTATTGGGGGGTAGGATCGAGTAGTTCTTGGAAATTGGATTTTTCTCATATTTTCAAGTCCCTGGTCCTATTGGGGGGTAGGATCGAGTACCTAGTCTTCTCGGATAAGGACGAAAAAATTCGGAGGGCCCGTATGCACGTTGCGCACGTTAAAGATACCTTGGCAGTTGGAAATCGTAAAGAGCAGGCCGAAAGGCTGCTGCCCGGGCAAAATTGAAATTAATAGATTAAAATTTATCCATATCATCCCCCCCCCCCCCCCCCCCCCCCCCCCCGCCAGAACAAGAAATAATAAAACAAGTAAAGTGAGGTGTAAATGCCAAGGGCAGCGAACCTCCTAAAATAAAGACCTCAAATCACAATACAGTTATGAAGCTCACCCTGCATTCTTAGAAAATTTGAACTATGAATGATCAGAGAAAAACTGGAATGCAGATAGAATTATATACTCATATATCCATATTTAAATGTCTCCATTCAGGAATTTGAGACATCAGAAAGGTGACATTTGTTAACCAGGATTTTTTTCTTTGTCTAGATATTTCCATTCACGAACTTGTGAAGAGGATCCTACCATTGTGTTCCAACTATTCTACTGTTGTTAGATTTATTGAAGGTACGTAAAGTGTGATGAGAATACATTTGTGTGATTCATTTTGATATGAAGATGGTTGGACAATAGAAATTTTCTGTGCCTGGAAAGTCCTATTTATCTTGTTTGATATTTTTCCCTTTATGTGATCACCATTAAATCAGACTGAACATTTTTTAATCATCTTTTGTATGGGCCTATTTTGAATTTATCAGATTTCAATGCAAGCATCATGCTGATCTCATGGATGCTTATCATGTTGAAATTATTCAATCATGGCACTGAAACTTTGTTCAGTTTATGGAGGAATTGGTTTGGACATTGTTTATTGTATTTATACTGGGATAGATGTTATAAATGTGATTTGGTTGAATTTGTATTATAATATAAGCGGCAATATTTTTTTTTTTCCAGAAAAGTCATCCTTTGAATATGGCCTGGTGAATCATGCTTTAAGCCAAGCAATGGAAACATTAATAAAGGTAAATGTAAACAAGCTTGCATTTGCCATTGTTAACTCTTTCTGTCCCGATCAACACATAGTGCATTGATCGCCAATCACCTAAATGCCCGGCCAATGCACCATGCATCGATCGTCATTTTCATAATTTCACCTCTTGTGTGTGAAAAATCCTGGCCACTTCCGTGTCCATTATATTTGTTTACAATCATGGAAAGCAGTGTTATTCTTGTGACTTTGTGTGCAAAAAAGTGGAGAAAACGCGACCTACTACTGTAGTCAAGTTTATGAACTTGTGCATATAATGTAAACTTCGATGAAAAACTAATTATTGCTCAGAACTCAGTGAAACTTGGCATAAACTCTCATGGATTACTATAATTCAAATTTGTGAAATTTGGATTCTTTACAATGATCAGCAGCTGAGTGATGGATGGTGAGTACAGATGTGAATTGTGAATGTTTCGTCGTCCCCCCCAACATCTCTTTCCTGAGGCTAAACAGCAACAGACCCATCAGATCACACTGAATTGTACATAACATAAAAGTTCTGCTTTTCCCCAATCAGTATGGTATATAACAACATGAACTTTGTGTATGTTTTACTCTTCTTTTTGCTATTTGAAAATGTACACCTTAGTAGAGTTACGCTCTGTGGTGTGCACCTTGTGCTAAATGGCCCGGGTCAGAAAGAGTTAAACCCTTGAATGCCCAACAGATTCTTTTCTATGACCTTAAGTAAATTTGTCTCAAATTCATTATATTCTATGCTGTTCATAATTGCATGCAGTGCCTATGTCACAGAGGTAAACTTTTGCCCAGAAAGTCCCATTATATTGTTGTGCCCATATACTCTTGGTGGAATTAAGTTGTTGATAGCATTCATGTTAATGGAGATGCTTGACATGTTTCAGTGAAAGATGGTGTAGTTTTAAAAATATTCTGTTTTGATCTGGAAGATTTAAGATGTTAATTTTTTATTTCTTTCCTCAGGACTATCTGGTGTTGGTAGCCCAATTAGAGCAGCAAATGAAACTGGTATGTTCTGAAAACTTCATGATATTGGGTTGTGTTTCCTAAATCTTTGATCCAGTTGCTTATAAATATCTATTCCTGATGAAATTGTTTTTGCTCATTTCTTTTTTAAACCCATTTGGACAATAAACTTGTGTTGTCAACGCTATATGTTTTCTTTTTTTCACCAGGGCCAGCTTACTTTGCAGAAATTGTGTTTTTATCTGCAACCAACCATGCGAGTCCTAGAAATCCTGGCATCTGTGGCCAACTCTATCAACAGAGTAAGAACCATTATTAAACAATTTTATTTTCATAATACACTAATCTGGTGGACTTAGCCTCAGTTCCACAGTTTCTTTAGCTTATTCAATACTGATACTGTAGTCACCAGTCATTTCACAAGAATTATGCATAGATAATTACATTTACAGGGTTTCAAGTCATAGTTTCCTGATGGGTAGTGAATTTCAGTTTCAGCTTAATTATGGAAAACATCTGTCTTGTTGCTTGGATTAGTGGCTTGTTTTGTGCAGTATTTTTGTTAATGTCTTTCAGTTTAACAGTCTTGTCTACAATGCTGACCATTTTATGCTTTTCCTCTTGTTTCCACAGGGAAAATGTATAGGTGGTGCAGTGCTTAGCCTCCTTCATGAAAAAACGGCTTCCATGATAGGGTAATGCTGTTTTACATTCTATTTTTTAATTTCTTGTCATTAGCAATGCTAGATCTATACTCTTTCATGACCACAAACAAACAAAAAAATTTCAGGAAAGGATATGGAATGGTAGATTTTGGATAAGTAAATAAATTTTAACAACACACAACATGCCAGGAATCTGATTACCTTTCATTTTATCAGTGACACAAAAGTATGCAGGCTGTGTGAGTAAATATTATACCTCAAATTGTGATGATTTCTGTTCTCATATATTTTATTGTGTTTTGCAGAGATAGCAAGAGCTCTGAATTGTGCCTCTACTTGACCCAGTCAGTAAGTTTCATCTGTTTATTATAGGATTGAGTTTTTTCCTTTTTGGATGATTAAGCAGGTCATGATGAATTGTGTCAGTATGGAACATCATATATGCTTTATTATTAGTTGAGGATGAAATACTTTGTAGCATATGTGAAACGGCCTGAGAAAACCCGACAATTGTGGCTGGGTCATGTTTCAGGATAAAGGACAATGAATGGTAACCAACTGACCTCAGATCAAAGTTGAGTTCTTGGCATGAATGGCACCTCAAACCATTTCCAAACATTGTCTGAAAATCATATAATGATTTACATTTCAAATTTTAAGAAAAAAATAATTTTTTCTAAGCCCTCTCGTCTTGAGTTTTTACAAATGTCGCCTGTTATGACTTGGTACTTTGGGAGGCGTTGTTATGCAGATTTACTGGTAATTAAACCCTATCTTATGGTATATGTTGTTTTTGTCTTTGCTATTCTTTCTCATGATTCCGAGTGCCAATGAATACAAAACATCCCCTATAAGTAAAAAGAAGTGCAAAAATGCACGTAACCAGTCACAATCATTCAAGTCCTCACCTTACCATGGTTTAGCCGCATATTTTTTCCAGGAAAATAAAATGTCATTAATTTGGGACTTTATAACCATTTAATAGAGTAGATAAATGATTTCTCACACTGAATTTTGTCCTGTGTGTGCATTTTCACAAATTTTAAAGGTGTTTTGCCATGGCTAGTCTTCTTGTGTATGTAATCTCAGATGTTAAGAGTTGAAACTTTGACATCATTTTTCTCAGTTTTAACTTAGTCTGTGTGTGTGTGACACTTTTTAAATGCACATAATTTCGTCTGTAACGGAGATGTTTTAAAAAGTTAAACTGTTTTGTATTCTGCAATGATTTTTACAATTGAATAGGGTGTTATCTCAAATTTTTCTCAGGCTGCCTGATATGTGTCTCGTGACAGTATCAGAATTGATGGGTGGCATCTATAGTCCAAACATATATTAAATGAGACAACAGAAACAACTTTCTTATGCTTTGTCTTCTAGTTTAATATGATGAAACTTATTCAGAAGTTTTTTGTTACAAACACACAATTTCTCTTTTTCAGGCTTGTGTACCATACATGGAAATAGTGGAAAAATGGATATACAGAGGAATTATAGTGGATCCCTACTCAGAGGTGAGAAACAAAACTGATGAAAGCAGTTGCTTATATAGCTTTTTTTTTTTTAAGTGGCCAAGATTTGGGTTTCTCTTTTGCTTACTGTTTATGGCAAACTGTTCACCAGTTCTCATGAATTTTTACTTTGCTAAAATGTTTTAGAAAACTGCCAGACCCATTGTTTCATTATGATGTAGCTAATGTTGCAACAGTACACAGCTTGTCTTCATTTATATAACACATCCTGTAAACAGGCCTCTAATGCAACTTTATCATAGTTCCTTAGTCCCTTTGCAAAAACAGTAAAGAGATGTTTTTAATATCTTGATAACCTTTCTGCCATGAGTCTTTTTTGTGAGATGATGCCATGAAATGCAAAGATATGACACTTGTGGTGTGCACTGCTGAACCAATTATGCTAAAGTTTTTACAAAACTAGTGAATCATTTGCATCTCTCCCCTTAGAAATTCAAAATTTCAATATGAAAACAAATTTGTGAATAAACAAATTATTTTTAACTTACATTTTGTGAAGTTTTTCAGAGCCTGTTGTTCGCAGGATTAACAATCAAGTTCATGAGCTGAAAGAATAATATTGATCAGCAGTGTTTCACAGTGAAATACTTTCAGTATCTGTTTGCAATTTGCTCCGTGATCATTTTTAAGATGTTTTTTCGTTTTCAGTTTCTGGTGGAGGAAAATGAAACCATAAACAAGGAAAAATTGCAGGAAGATTACAATGATGCATATCCTTTGTGGAGAAATTGTTACTGGAAGTTGTGTTGAGTTTTTTGGCAGCAATGTTTGGTTAACCCTTTTGTGTTTCTGTTCTGGCTACTTGTGAAGCGCTCCAATGGCCGACTTCCTGGCTACGCGGCCAACCTGATTTGTTTACATTTTTCAGCCCTATGACCACCGCTGCTGCGTGCCTTCACTAAATTGGAAATTGTAGCCCCCATGTCGCCTCTACGATAATGAATTTTGACATACTTATTGAGAAATGAATGAACTAAAAGATGAACCTGTTTACATCGGAATGCCGAAATCTGCTTGTTGATTTTGTGAACGTGAAATACTGAACGGGGATGTGTGACACTACCACTGAGACAGACGGATAATACATGTACAAGTATTACACATTATCGCATCCCATCCCGTTTGTTATCCAAGCATACAACACTACCCACACAAAGGCACCACGCTGGTACATGCATGTATTATGTACTACAAGCGTGTGCTGACCAATACATGATGTAGGCTTGGAAGGAGGAACTGACCTGTTGGATGACCATGTGCAATACAATACATTACTTGTAGGCCTAACCCACGCTTTATGGTTCAAACTGGGTCAGTGGGCATCTGAAGATTACCTGGTGATATCATTTACTATTTATAGCTATTCATGCACTGTTCTCCTTCTCTAAATTGTACACAAAACCACTGGCCGGCCAGATAAGGCCAGGTTGAACACATGGCAGCGTCATAGACAAAGCCGGATTCGGCCGGGTTGAACAAATCGCGGGCCATATTTAAAGACCGGGTTAAATACGAAAGGGTTAAGGAGATTGACATTTGTAATGATTATCTTACAAAGTCAAAGACTTGACCCATAACTGAAGTCATTTGTTTGCCTTCTAGAGAAACCTTTCTGCAACTCGTGTTTTTACAATAATATGGAAGAAATATTATGCAAATAGATTTTGTATTTATCATAATGATGATTAGAGGTATTCATCCTTAATTCTTTGCACATACTGGGAGAAACATTATTCAGTTTTTCAAGAGAGGATTCCTGTGTTCTTGGAGCAGGTAGCAGATAAAATCCTCAACACTGGAAAATATCTGAATGTGGTCAGACAGTGTGGTGAGTTTCTTCTTGTAATATGTTTATAAACCTGGGGCAAGCTTTATATTGGTGAATTAATTAGAATTGTATGCTCTTTACATTTTGTGATTAACCCTCGCCGTACGTCGCCTTTTACTACCTATTCCTGTACGTTGAGGGGTCTGTCACGACCCCACATTTTACATAGCGTTTTTTCATCTCACCTTCCCTGCACGTCATGGGGTCTGATCCTACCCCACATAACAGTACATGTAATAGCACTTTACTGACACACATGGTGTATTACTGTGATATCATAAAAACCACAGAAAAACTGTGGGGTCGCAGCAGGGCTATAAGCAAAGTCAAAATTACTGTGGTGTGTTCCTAATACAGTGTACTACTAATAGCAACTGAGGGGGAAAAAAATACTTTAAAAAGACAGTTTATTGTCATTGCGACCACATGCACATGTAAACATGTTATACATGTACATAATTGCAGTGACAAACTGTCTTTTTATAAAAAAATTTCTTTTTTATTTTAAACGGGGTGTGTGTGTGCCTGCTGCGTGTGTGAGTGCTTAATTATAATGGAGATATCTTTTTTTTTTTTTTTTTTGGTAATATTTTTAACCCAATCTTAAGACCATTATGCACACTCAACATCAAACCAACTGATTACTCAGGATTTCACAGTGCACTGTGAATACATTTTGTGTCCAATCAACAAACATAAGGACTTCATTTGATACCTTACTCCACTCTCCAGCACTTTATATAGTATAAGTGAGGCAGGAAAATTGTTGGTAGAGTCAAAAACATGATCCTCAATAGAAAGGACTTAGAAAGATTTGCTTGGAGGCTTCAAAGCCGAACCTGACCTTCAACCAGAGCCTGTGCAATCGATATTTGAAACCCTTTGCGGTTGTCCTTGTGGGCTGTGGAGTACTCTGGCATCCTGCACCTGAATATTACAAGTGCAACAATGCTGGCCACGTCTAGCATGTTGTAGAAAAGTCGCATTGGTCAAGGTTTTGTAGATCTCCGAGTAGACAGAGCAGCAGCCATTATGTGCATAACATCAACACCGCCTTTGGTGGCATATTGAAGTATTGCATTCTTCTTGCTGCCTGACTTGTAGCTAACAAGAGAAGCTTTCTTCTGAAATCCGAAAATTGAATCATATTTTGGGATTTTCTTGTTTTGGATTTCAGGAGGTAAAAACCTTTTGTTTCTCCTAACAGTGCCTACTAGTGTTATTCCATTTTTTGCTAGACAATCCGCTAGTTCCATGTCAGTGAAAAAATTGTCATATGTCATGTTTCTACCTAAACCAAAGAAGGGTGTACACAATCTTGTTGCAACGTTCCGGCCTAAATATTTCCCAATTTCTCTGCCCGCTTCCCAAGATAAGGTTCGCCTTCTAAGGGATAAAATGTGTCCGCATCAGCTGACCAGAAAATCTTAATGTCATACTTTCCTGGTTTGGAAGGCATGTACTGTAGAAACTTACAACGCCCTCTCCACGGCACAAGCTGTTCATCTATGGTGATGCATGGTCCTGGCAAGTAGTGCCGTTTCAAGTTTCAATTGAAAATGCCCCACACTTCACGGAATGGAGCAAAAATGTTTCTTGCCCTCCTAGCCGATCTTGTTTCTTTGTTATGAAATCGTAAATGTTCTGACAACTGCAGAAAACGATTCCTTCCCTTGACGGATCGCAGAGAATTGTTGCCATATACCTTGTCCCATATCAATGTTGTTGGCATCAAGTTTTGGCCCATGGCACCGAGGTTGATGAAACATCCAATCAGCGCCTCAATTTCGGTCTCATCGGTCTCCGCTCACGTTGCACCTTTGCTCCTTCTTCCTTCCAAGTTTGTGCATTTCACTGTGATGGAAATCCCAGCATTCTGGTCAGGAAGAGGCGGAATGCAGTCAAAGGGGAATGGACGGATAAACAGTTGATGGTCATGTTCAGTGGAGGTCTGAATCTGTTCCTGGCTGGGGTTTTTGTAACTGTCGATGGGTTTTTACTCCACTTTGTTTTGTCCGTCTCCTCCATTATGATGTCCTCTGATGATGTACCAACATCTTTTGTTGGTTCCAGCTCAGTGAGGGAGTTTTCTTCCTTCTATCTCATAGGCTCTCCCTCCTCCTGCACCTCCTCCTCCTCCTCCCCACCCTCATCATCAGCATCACTTTCTGACCGTTCTGGGGTTTCTGTTATGAAAATGTTTTCCTCTTCACTGTCAGTTGACACATCAAGGTCTTGATCCATTAGCAGGCGAAAGATGTTCTTACGGTCGATCTACAAAATGTAGTGAAAGAGAAAAGTATTAATTATATCAATAAGGATAAAGATGATAGTATGTGTAGAGCTCCCTTGCCCTGCTTATTTCGGAGGCTCAAAGCCCTTTACAATATATTCTATCTCCCCCGGCAGGCCAAACCATTCCAAAATCCGTCTCAACGTCCAAGCGAGCAGCCATTTATGGCACGTACATCCCCTCCCCATTTATACTCAGGCATGCACACACACCCACACATAATAATAATAATACACACACATCACTCCCTGACAGGATCAAGCAGTGAGTTCATTTTAAGATGTATGCTACATGCAGAACTTTAGAGCTTTTCTCTGCTCCCAAGCAGCACGCATTTATCCAGAGGTGACTGTACCGGTACTACTTTTACATCAGAGTGGGGTGTGAAAAATTGTGTCAAGTGCCTTTCCTAAAAATACAACGTCGTCAGCCCTGGTAAGGATTTGAACCCCGGACCCCACGATCTCATGTCCGCCAGCCTAGCCACTAGGTCACTGGCGCCACAATAGTACATACCAGTATAGGCTACAGTTCTTATATTATCACTAGGCCAGTTCCTAAACTCTGTGCACAGCAGTCACAGAGCAATGCCTTTTTATCGTACCTCACTCATATGTAATATAATAAACAATAATAAAAATTTGTATAGGGCTTGAAATGTCGAAAAGGGCTTTTACAATATCAAAGCGTTTTACAGTAGGCCCAATACCATAAAAACTAACTACATTATACATTTGAAGAAAAAAAACAACATGAAATATGGATGTTTATACAATATTGAGCTTTATTTTTATGTGGTAGGCCTACTCACCTTGAACTTGCTGTGGAGTTGCGAAATTGTGTTTCCTCAGAAGTTAACACACTTTTGACAGCTTTTTTTCCTGTAGCAATCACTCAATCAATGATATCAGATATTCTGGGCCTCGACACTTTCGTTAACCTGTTATGTCATGTCCATCAGTCCTGCAAAGTTGTCATTGACTGAGGGGTCACGTGTATGGTCAGCCCTGTTGAGCGAGCAGCATACAGCTCAGCATAGAACTGTGTCGTGGCATCGAGTGGTGAAAATAAAATGCGGTATAAAATGTGGGGTCGTGTCAAACCCCACGACGTACGGGGAGGAATGAAAAATATTTTGCTATATAAACATGGGGTCGGGACAGACCTCGCAATGTACGGGAAAGGGTAGTAGAAATGCACGTGCATTGGCGAGCAAAGATTCCAATACTTTTTAATTTTGAATATGTGAGTCGATGGGCGATGACGTTATTGAGGAATACATGGAGTATCGAGCTCTTGGAACTAAAATTGAATTAATGAGAGCACATTTTAAAGGGCGTGGGGTCTCTAATGACTCCCGACATACGGTGAGGGTTAATATCCTGAAATTTATATTCACCCCGGCCTACAGAAAAAGAAAAGATATCATTAGCAGGGCATAAAGTGTTAAATTCTGAAATCCACTCAACACCATATTATCAGTACAGACCTACAATACATACTCACACACATAAGCACATAATGTGTTTGCCTACAGAAATGGGGGAAAAAAACGCAAAATAAACCAAGGAATTCCAAAATTCATGGATATCCTCTAGCCCAAATTAATCTAAATTATGTTAGGTATTCATTATTTTTGTCTTCAATACCCACCAGGTCGAGATGTCAAGTGTCCATTTGCTGAAGAACTGGTTTATACAGTTAAAGAAAGAAGATATTATGACCAGATTGAACGTGCTTACAGTTATGCCAGCCAACTCTTGCTGACGCTTTTGATAGAAGAAAAAGAACTCGTGGCCAGACTAAAGTGAGTTATGCATGCCTTATTAATTTTGAGTCAAAAAATGGCAATTCAACCTTTGTTCAATTGATCTTCATCCAGGAAAAAACATAACAGAATAGAAAATTGAACCAATAAAATAATTCAACAAATAAAAAATTTATAGAATGTTAAACCAATACGAGATCCTAGCTTGGAGTCCAGATTTGGATTTTGGAGCACAGTACATCCATCAATTTGTGAAGGCTTGAAGTGACAAAGGTTTGTAAGTTTTGAAGTGAGACCAAATGAAGTGGAAGTAGCACATTTTTATACATGGTCAGTGTTTCATTAGTTTCAGACATAAAAAGAGAAATTTGGTTGGCTTGGCCGTTGTATGCCACCTTTATATTTTTCTTTTCCATCCAGTTATGATATTATATTTTAATTACCTGTTGAGATTGCTTAAGTAATTGGACAGCTAAAAGTGAACTTTAATTTTTTAGCATGCACTATCAGGAAGACATGTCCTCGGTATTCTTGGGCACAGATTCTTTTTTAGACGACTAATTATTGAAAATACGCTGGCATATTTATGAAAATTAAGCTATGTTGTTGGAATACTATTGAAAGTAAGAAGTGGACATCTGTGCTTTCCCACTCTCAGAACTGCTTAAATAGTATTATGATTGATATTTTTGCTTAGGGAAAAAACAGCTTATTAAAAGTGTTATGTACTTACTTGTACACAACTTGTAGAGAGTGAACTGGTATTTACGTGTCATGCTGATCTAAACAGATTCAGAGAGAGCCACCACTGAAACAGCATTGCACTCATTGCCTTTTTTTGCTGTTACATGTGTTTTATTTAGGTCCATCAAACATTACTTCTTGTTGGACAAGGGTGACTTCATTGTACAGTTTATGGACATGACAGAAGTGGAGATGAAACAGCACATTGATGACATTCTGCCATCTAGGCTTGAATCTTTGTTAGAGCTTGCTCTTAGAACCAGCACTGCCAATGTTGACCCCTTTAAAGATGACCTCAGGTAGGCTTTTGATACTTATTCTAAACTTACTGCAGTGAAAGCTCATCAGTGATGTTCATTTACGGGAATAGTTTAAAAGTCTCTTGTCTCACATGGTCGAAAGCGTTATGTGAAAAATTTGTGTGTATAATGCATGTTTCTCAGCTGAGTGTAATTTATAATGTAGACGGTCACTGATTATTCTTTTCAGAGTGGATCTGCTACCTTTTGACTTGACATCACAGTTGCTTCAGATTCTTGCCATTGATTCTAAAAAAGAAAAAGGTGCGTTGCAATCAGTTCATTTTTCTTCCTTGTCATGTTATTATATAGATCATTCCGTTGAACAGTAAGGCTAGCAGAAGCTGAAATATGTATGTGCCAGTCTGTTGTCTAATTATTTTTTTTATTTGACACAGTGACCTGAATCTAACAACAGCCACGAAATTGATGATATTAATTAATTATCTCATACACACATGCATTTGCTGTAAAGATTTTTTAGAAAGGCAAACAAAAAAAAACAAACACAGTGAATATTTTTAAAAAAATTTTTTAATTTAGGTTTGATATATATCATTGGTAGGTTGTATGTAAGCTTCATGTCTGTCTTCAATACCATATAGTGACTCAGTGTAAGGACAGCTAATTGAACTTTTCCACTCCAACAGAATACAGAATTGATCCGACAGATATTCGACTGTCAGGGTTGGAGTCATTTTCCTTTGACTATGTTGTGAAGTGGCCCACTTCCTTGGTACTTAGTAGAAAGGTAAGCCTAATCACCATGCTATTATGTTTCTGTTACCTGGCATCATTTTTTCTACAGAGGAGCCCTTTTTGTGTTTGAGAGTCCATTGGGAAGAGATTTGGTTGTGGAGTGGAATTTTTTTAAAAACATTGGTACAATGCAGGACAGGGTATGCCGATAATAATGGTAATGAATTTAAAATGCTTTAGGCATACTTTAACCATTTCAGGCTTTAAATTTTTACATTGAACGTAATTTTGTTTTGCTTGTTGTTTTCCCAGGCACTCACAAGATACCAGATTCTGTTCCGGCATCTGTTTTACTGTAAACATGTAGAAAGACAGTTGTGCAGGTAGATATTCTCACTGAAAAATCTGTAGTGGGTATAAAACATATGATAGGCATTGTATAAATCTCATGTGATACCACATAATTTAGATTCATATTTTAGTAATGCACAGTAATCACTAATTTTAACTGAAAGTGAAACACACATTAATTTGACACCCATGTTGATGCACCTAAACCTTGGGTTTATGCTCCCCTTCCCAATTATTACTGGGTTGTAGAAGTAGTTGAGTCATATCTGGCAGTTGTAGTTAAAAACTTGACAACGCATTTAAGAAATTGCAAGTACCAAAACAGAACAATCTGAGTTAAATAGATTGCAGATGCTGTGGCTTACAGACATGTCTCTTCCACTTTTCCGTCATTCCTCCCTCTTACCCATTCCCTTAACACCCTCCTCACGGCTGTTCTTCGGCGTGCTTTTAGTTTCTTGCCGGGTCAAAAGCGGTCAAAAGGTCAGTCATGCCCCGGTGCACCCACGCCCGCCGATGCCGCCGGCTTATCGCTAATTAGTACTTTTTTAAATAGTCACAGCCGAGACAGAACATAGTGCATGCTTCTAATAAAGTGAACATCACAAAATCCAATTCGTGAACTTTTCTCTTGTATAATTTTTCAATATTTAACATTGATCTGTAAAGAATAAAAGGAAAGAAAAGAGTGGCGTAAAATCCACTATTTTTACTAAAAGTATGGATCATTAAATTGTTATTTTCAGCCGTATAAAGCCGGGGATTGTCATGAAATTGATATATTTGTAAAGGTGATTTATTATCTTTTCTGGTTCTATAAATCTGGACTGACGCACACTTCTCGTTCAGTTACAATTCATTTTCAAAAATCCACATGGTCAAATTCAGACATACCCGCTGCCTCACAAGACACAGACAGAAACATAAATGAGGTGTCTGTTACTTATGCAAACATCCAAGAATTGTGTACGATATCCCAAGCCGTATAGACATGAATAAAACTAACACAAGCACTCCATCAGGGAATGAATAATCTTTTTCTAATGAATTACAGTGCATGCCTGAACAAAATTACACCACTGACAACATGAAATAAATGCGTACAATAAGTCTAACATAACAGCAGAAAATCAATAATCTTAAGGCCACACCTCTGATTAGTCACATTTCTTAATAATTTCTATTATTAATACAAATTAGAAGGAAAAAAAGTTGTTCAAGTTGCGTTACGGCAATACAACATAATACTGGAAGCGTTTTTGGAGACCAAATGAAGTGTTCTGTGTTTTCTGTGCACCCTTCTGTTTTGCTTGAACTAGTGACTGTAAATCTTGAGGTGTTTGTAAAAGACTGGATTGCATGAATGTTTGTAACTGTGTGGCTTTTCTGTGTACTGTAACTATTAGGTAATAAGACGGCTGCTCTCCGGTTTTGGCTTTTACAAAGTTGTCTTTACTCAGCAGAGCGAATTGTTCTTGTGCGGACTTTTCACGCTTCGAGTTGAAGATTGAGGGGTGTTCCGCAATCAACTAATTGTGGTTTCTGTTTAATTGACGTGGACTGAGCAGTTGGTGGTAGTGTCAAAACTAATTTCCGCTACTGTTGGCTGTGTATTGTCCATGGATGTGTCAAAGGTGGATTGTTGGTTCAGTAATGGGAAAGATTGTTATGTCTGATTTATTTGGCGTGGATTGAGCAGTGACTGGCAGAGTGAAGCTAATTTCGGCTGATGTTGACTGTGTATTGTCTGTAAACGATTTAACTGTATTGTGTACACTTGTATTCGGCGGGTGCTCTTGTAATGTCTGAGTGGTATGTTTCAGTGTGTCGGCGTGTGTGTTTTGTGTGTACTCTGGACTGACCTGCATGGTGGATCGCTTAGCCGTTGTACAAGACATGTACACTATTATTACAAACCAAATAATGGATGGCGTGGCTTTAATCACAAATTCTGTCCATATTTTTTTTTCGAGTTCTCATCTACCTGTCTTGCTGCCTGCAGTGCTGTTCTCATTTTTTTTTTTGAAATTGTTCAGTCTTTTGTGACACTTAAAATACAGATACTTAGAATGAGTCTCCTCTCTGTTTGAAGTGACATCAAACAAAGAGGAGACTCACTCTAAGTAATAATAAAAACAGTAAAACGTCAGATTTAAAGTCTGCACATAAGAGCTATCGCCTGTTTCTATTTTTCTCTTGTTTTGTCAACATTCTTTCACTGCATAATCTACACAGTTCATTCAAAAACCACGTGTTTTTCCTTACAATGCTCCATACTGCAATAACAATAACATAAATCTATAGAGGATATGAAGAAAATCTTCCCATAACTCAGCTACTAAAGGTGTGCGTCATGGGAAACTTTCACATAGTAAATGTAAATGAATACTGCTTCATTTGAATGTGATTTTATTAATTTTGTGGGCTTCATTATCGAGATTTGGGTTAATTAATATGAACACTGCCGTAACTTTTTAAAGAATTCAACTAATTTGTAAAACGTGTTTTCTGAAAGAACTAAGACGAATAGGCCAGAATAATTTGTATCATCAAACACACAAAAAGCAGAACAAACACATAGTGGTCACAACACAATGTTGACTTAAGCACAGGTAGTGAAATAATGGGGTGAAAGAATGTGATATCAAAGCTAGACCACCCGGATAGTGCGGGACGCTGATGCGAGCGCATGCCGCCTAGGGGAATCCCCTGCATCTGTCAGGCTACCGAGATTTATTACCCCTGACCACGGCAAACTAAACGCACGCTCTTAGGCCATTTCGAACAGCCGTGTCCTAAGCAGCAGTTTTGACATTATGACACCAGCCAGTGTGTTTGAATTTTATAGGTTGTTTTTGTCCCCCCTGTCAGTATGGCACTTGTTTGAATGTCACAATATTTAAATATACCCACATAAGTTGTCTTGCTTTTGTGCTCAGGATGTTAAAATTGTGGTTATTTTCTATTAACTGCTTTGTGCATTGCCATATTTGTTGGGAGTAGAAAGATCAGTCATTCTGTTTATCTATGAATGAAAGTGAACAAGTAAACTGTTGTGTAATATAAAGTGGTCAGTATGAAGAAAACCAACCTAAAGTTACTGAGATGGTCCCATATAAAGGCCTGCATGTGATCTGTGTCAATCAGATTTTTTAAGCGCATTATTATTTTGATGTGTGTTGGGGAAGGTTTGTTTCATAACAGCTTTGAATGACAAGACAAGATGTGTGTCGATACAGGCTTGTTGAAATGCTTAGGGAGGGATGCAAATATTTTAAGAAGCAGTTGTTTTTTTTCAAGCCAGAAATTGTTCTTGCAAGGTTAAAATTAAAAGTAGAGTTTTTAATAATTGCATGGAAAAAAAATGAACGGAGATCACTGATGAGAATTTCTTAGAGAGGCAGACATCAACTTTTTCACTGTGTATGAGGAAGCCAGTCTGATAGTATAGAAACAAAATTTGTGTTGAAAATTTGAGTTTATGCCTTGCACTGTACTAATACCACTTCAGTTGCATCACTTAGAGCCGTTATGCATGCACTCATCACCTTACAGTTACCAAAACAGAATTTTTTACTTGATTTTTTAGATCATATACACATATTGTCACTGCTCTACGATAATGACACATATGTCAAAAGGCAACTGACGGTTATGGCATGCCTGAGCATGAGGGCCTTCTGATAAAGTGGACAACGGTTAAACCAAAATCAGCGGGACCAGAGGTTTGTTTTAGGTTTAGACAGAGTTTTGGTTTAGCAGTAGGAGGTTTGAAAAACGCCAGTTTCAAGAGAAACAGCCCAAATCACTATCATCACTATGTGAAAGTGCACAGGCTAAACAGACTCATCACGTCCTCGCTTGCACTCTGTTTTTGTCTGAGGATGAGGATGGGTGATTGCTCAGGCCTAGGCACACTCGAAGCATGGATATGCGGACGAATGTGGACTAACTCTCAGAAAGAGAGGCATGCATATGGATGGACAGTATAGTCATAGAACCGCTGTCCCGCCGATCTCGTTACTGTTACCGTACACGATGCCATGAAATGCGCTGTCCGCGATAACTAGTGTTGACTCTCTGATATCATACATTTTACATGAAAGGCCACTGGCGATGCGCCAAACGTAACATCTGTTGCCGTCAGATTTGGGACCCGCGAAGTTAAGGGCCTCCCTCCCTCTCCCCCTATCCCTGTAGTGCTGCCGCTCCCATGTAAACCTATACTACCAGAGAGAACGAAGCATGCTCTGCTTTTATTTTTTGAAAGGGGGGTGCAGTGGGGTGATACAGCGATCTATGGCAAATCACAGTGGACTGGACACTGAATCCAGGAATTTTCTTTTCGGTTTAACCATAGAGTTATTTCGGTTTAGCAATAGTTTGTTAACAAAGACAAAGAGGAAAAAAATCTGGGATTCTTAATTTCCTTCAGTTTAGCCCTAGTTTCGGTTTAGCCATTTTCGGTTTAACTGTTCCCCACTGTAATATTATAGAAAAAGAAATGCACCAATAGGAAAATGTAATATAAGCATGGCACAAGTCACCAAATGATATGAAAGGAAACAGCTATTTTTCTTAATGTCACAAAAGTGTCAAAAATGACTTTTGCCATTAGTGTAGAGCGGTGACAATATGTTTCTTTGAAGTCTCTTCATTGAGAAGGGTGTGATATTTTTTTAACCATAGGCTGCAGTCTGCTGTAGGATGGTAAGAGATACTGGAATTAATTGTATTTTGTACTTTCACAAACAAAATAATTAGCAAACATCCCCTTGTTTAGTAACTCAGATCTCACCCATTTATCAGTCTTGTCCTTGGCAAAGGTCAATGAACTGTCAATATGAATACCTATTTTCAAGCTCATCCAATGCCAAAACACAACTGACGTACTTTGTCATTTCAGATAATGACACCCATATTTATAACACTCTGTAGCCCATTTCATCTGTTAACTCACTGAATCTAGAACTGTTCAGCTTTTAACATTCTTTGAAGCTGAGGTAATTTGTTAAGGCTGATGTTAAGAGACCATGGTCTGAGGTACAAAACCAAACAGAGATGTGTTCACTGTTCAGCTGTAGCTCACATCATAATTGTTAAGTTCATGAATGTGGAGGTGAAATGAAATACAACCGGCCTTGTAAATGACTGAAATGAGGCAGATCTAACAATAAGGCAACTGCCAAAATTTACCTCAAGAAATATCCTCTGAAATTTGACATCTTGTACTCCACAACTGTGTAGAGATCCAAATATTGACTTGTGTAACAAGCACAGTGTAGGGTTCAGTGAGTTGAGTCTAATAACCAAACCGAAACACCTGTTTAACTGTGTTATTTGAAAACTCAGCAGCAGAAAAGTTTGTTTTTCTGTTCTCCACACAGTTTCTTTAGTTTTCATATTCTTAACCCTTTGTAATACTTTTATTGTTAAAATTTAATTGTATAATCTTCATGACTTCTATTGTTTTCCTCTTCTTTTTTTTTTCTTCTTTTTTTTCCATCTTAATGCCTAACTGATAACTACTGTATTTAAACAAATTTTTTTTTTAGTACTCTTTTAAAAAGTGAAAGTTCACCAATTTCTTTGATATTCTCACTTCTCCTACACATACAAACACTTAATATGCATTCAAATTTGCAAAACATTTAATGGATATGTTTTTCTAACTTGTTTGAAATCATTTTTCATCATCACTTGACTCCTTCATTAGCTATTCCCTATGTATAATATAAGGAAGATATTTTTCAAATTAGACTATAATGAGTGTCACGAGCAGAGTTAGGGTCTTGGGGATGTTACGACTGCACGAGAGGCAGCTAACTCACACTCGGACACAACCACACAAGAAAAGTATTAAATAACTAGAGCGTATATATGTCAGGCCGGTCAGGCCATAGTTTACATAAATATTAATAACAAAACAAAAGACAATAGGGGTATATATTCAAACCAAAAAAACTCTAATTAATAACTTAACCAATGATATTCATGTAACTATGGAGGTAATGCAATCAATAGCAAATAGGTATATTATACGAAACTAGATATCAATTTAAAGTGACAGTTGAGTCGCCACTGGCCAGTCGCCAGGCAAACTCTCCCTAAATCATATGGGCTTGAGTGTTAGGAGAGCCCAGTATGTTCAAAGCCTACAGAAGCACTCTTCGGCTTGTAGGTAATTTAAGCAGTTGCCAAAAGACTATATTTTATGCACAATCACTATTCAATTCATCAACAATGTGCTATATTATTCCAATCATACTATGGCAATAGATCTATGATACAGGACACTCGTGGTCGAGTGCCAGCTGGGTTTTCCTTAGTCTTCCTATGAGGCTGTAGTTCTCTCTCTATCTCCGATCTCTATTATGCTTGAACAAATAAAATATATTACCATTGGTCACGCCTACTGGTAGGCGCGAACATCAATATAGCGCAGCGTGGGCTTTCAAAGGTCAGCCCACTCAGACCTTTCTTTCTAGAGCTCAGTCAGTCCGTTAGCAAGGACTTCTTGTCTTCAAAGCACACAGTTCAGGTACTGGTCAACCGGAGATACTTCACGACACGATGCTTCTGCTCGTCTGTATTCACCAAATCTGAACGTTACACGATGTTTTATACTATCTGGCTACCCAGCGTGCTAGTCCGCTGGCCCAATTAGTTCAGCTATCTCATAGGTCGAAACCTCCCCCCATTTTAATTGTAGTAATACGTCTGCACTATTCTACCAGCCAGTTAACGTGCAAAACTTGTCTAGTCATAATTAACAATGTCAACTAGCCCCACCTTGTTTCACCCCTACTCCATTACTTATTAATCACGAACATTAAAACCGACAAGCGTGCATCTAACAGTTTAACTTTACATTTATTTACTCACCAACTATAATTCGCGAGGGCCGTTCAAGGCCACCAGCCAATTTCTCATGGCCCTGGTAAAACAACAACAACTCACTCTCTGCGTGAGTTTTAACAACATCTGAATCATGACAATGAGATTGCATTTCTTAAGCAGAGGAGTGGGTCAAAATATTGACCATTGGGACTAAAGAGTCAAAATTGGGTTTGCAATTTCAATTCTTAATTTCTTCATAACTAGGGGACAGATTGCCACCAAACTTTGCACATGTCATTGGCTGTGTGTTCTTTGATATTATAAAGGCCAATTTGGGTTATATGTGATATTTTGTGTGAACTAGAGCAATAAGAAAGCCCTTAGGGCCCTTTTGGTTTTAACGCATTTTCACAATTTCAGTTCTTAATTTTTCCGTACCTAGTGAACCGATTGCCCTCAAAATTTGCACGTGTCATTGGATATACATGTATATACTTTGATGTTACAATGGCCGATTTGGGTTATATGTGATATTTTTTTCAGACAGAGCAATTAGAAAACCGTGTCAGTTTTTTGGGGGGATTAAAAAAAAATGTAATATACTGCTTCAATATTGGAATATGACTAAATGGATGGATTTATTGGAAATATGGCATTGTACCTCTCTTTGCATACTAACTCTTGACTTCCATGCAAAATTTTAGCTGGTTTCAACAGTTAGTTTTCACAGAATTATTAGTATAGTTAAAATATGTAACAAAATTTGGTATGGCTACCATTACCGTAGCAATGGCAAAGTGTAAACATATTTTGAAAGCATTTTTCAAGTCAAGATTTTCATTATGATTCACTACCCCAAGATTAAAGGGAATTTATTCAAAAGTAAAGAAAATTGTAATTTTAGGTGCTCCTCCCCTTAATTGAAAACTTCATTCAGTGAATTTTTTCCCTTGCAGCTGAAAAAGAAGCATGGAATGATTCAGATAAGTTTTATGATTATTATTTACATTCTTAACTCATTGTATATTGTGTATTGATCATATAATCACTATAATGTAGATGGATTTCTGTGTGATTTTGACTGATCTTGGCATAGCGTCATTAACTATTGCCAACTGTGAGCCAGATTTGGATTATTGTTCTTTTCATTTCAGTGTGTGGATGGGCAACAAACAGACAAAGTTGTATGCTTTGAGCAGCACGAGATGGTACTCAGCTGCTTTTGCATTAAGGCAGCGCATGCTGAACTTTGTACAGAATTTTGAATATTACATGATGTTTGAAGTGATTGAGCCTAATTGGCACACTTTCCAACAGAACATGGCAAAGGTAATTTTTAAATATTCTATCACTTTGAGGGGCTTTTAATAATTTTGGAAGTTTAAACATCTGGAAACCAAGTAATAGGAACTTTCTGGTAATTTGGATTTGCTAAAATACTTTCCACTTATTCTTAGTGAAAAGCTTCTTGACAACCAGTTTGAATCACCCTGGTCATCTTGAAATTTTTTAATAGATAAGGAAATTAGATAATATTTTGAATTTTCAGCCTGAAGATTTGAAAAACATTGAGAGGATGAGAGAGGTTTTAAACTTAAACTTTTATTTTGGCATCATAAGCGCCACCAAAACTGAAAACGAGAAAAGTGTGCCCCCCCCCCCCCCCACACACACACACACACACACACACACACACACAGAGTGACGGCAACTTCTTGTTCTTCTGCAGGTTTCCAATGTGGATGACGTGCTGGCTTTCCACAGCGACTTCTTAGATTCTTGCTTGAAGGACTGTATGCTGACATCCACTGAATTACTTAGAATTGTACATAAGCTGCTGGTAGTGTGTGTCACCTTTTCCAACTATGTTCAGGTAAAAAGATTTTTGTAGAAGAAATTTTAATTGCTGGGCTATCCATCCATCCATAAACTTCTTTTTTGCAAATGCATTTTATGTAATGTCATAATCAACAGCTGACTGCCCCGATTTCATGAAAAGCATGTAATAGGAATAAAATGGGATTTAACAGTGCCTAGTTTCTTTACCTTATATGGCATTTTGTCATTTTTCTTATTCCATGGACAGAGAGTAAGCCAAACAACAACAGTGGATATTGAGGCAGAACGTCTACGAGACAGTTCTATGCAATCTTCCATGAGCAACAAAGAACGCAAGGAGGATGCACAAAAGAAAAAAGCTGCCACAAAGGTAAGTTGTTGTGTGGAATCTGCCATCACTAGTATTTCAGTAGTTGCTTTATTTGAATGGAAAATCTTTTGTCATGCCAGCTGGAATGTTGTTTGAATAATTTCACATATCAGTGATCTCAAGCTTAAACTGTTCAAGTCCTAACTTGTGCAGATTTTTTTTTTTCCTGTTTTTTTTTTCCATGAAAGTAGAAGAGAACTACATCCTACAACTTGTGTAAAAATATCTTAACACACCACGTAAAGAACATGCATGTGATCAAACCATCCCTTTCAGGTCACTTGTTCTTTAATTATCACTTTTTATTCCTTGGGTAAAGCTGACCTTTCTAAACTTGAGGGATTTGTCATTGAGACCATCAGTAAAGTGTGTTCAAGCAGTGTGAACAGTTACCAAGTAATGTAAGTTAATGCTAGAAAGGTCATATCTCATTTCATCATACATTGCTTTATCTACAGGTACTAGCAGAACATGTTGACCAGGTGTTAGCTGATGAAAACTTTGAACAAACCATCCTGACTTTCGACCACAATTTTTCTCGTCATCTGCTGGAGTTACTGGACAAAATCATGGATGAGAATACCAAGACATATGAGCATAAACTGTTCAATATTATTTATAGGTAAGGCATTACACTCACCACGATCAGTAGCTATTGCACACTTTTGTATCTTGCAGATATTGTCAGCAAATGTTTCAGAAAACCAATTCCCTTGAACAGATTCTCAATATGTAATTTTTAAATCATTTCTTTTGAACAAGCTGAGCAATAGGTGTATTTCATAGATGTGAATTTCACAAACAGAACATAATGCAAGCAATCTGAAGTTCTCAGGATTTCTTGCAATGGATGGTAATCTTTCCACAATATATATGTTTCTTCAGTATTATGCTCAGTAATATATTATATGGACATACGCTACACTTGACAGCCAAAGAGTTCTGGCTCATCCTTTTTCACCTGTTTTTCTTGAATCCTTACACTTCTAGGTTGGATTTCAATGGCTATTATACAGAACGATTGGAAGCAATATCTGCAGAGAGAGCTATGAAGGATCACTCATTCGTATCTGAGTCAAGTAGTCATTCTTATAGTAAGTATTGTGTGTTGAGTACATTTACAATTTTAATTATTGAGAATACTGGTATCATTAATATTAATCAGTGTTAATGCATTATTTGAAAATGATTAGAATAATGCCTTAATCATATGAGCCTTCAACTTCAAGATCATTTTATTGGATCACTTCATTTTCTCATGGTGTTTCTCATATTATTTTGTTTTCATTGATCACTACCTAGAGGCAAAGTCAGTCATGAAAGTCACCTCAGTCTTGAAAGTCATCCCTTTAAAATGAAATTTAATAAAATAAACTTAAAATTATTTTTTTTTAAATTTAACTTTAAAATAAACTAATAAAAGTTTGGTTATTTATTTACAAATATGAAATGGCAGATTTGCAATCAGTACTATTCTTCAAAGGGCTTGTGGCAAAGTTTGAGTGACATTTTTCAGAGGACACAGACGCTGAATTGTTGCTTCTTGTTCAACTGTTTCTTAACTTTTCCATGATAATTTGATTTGTATTTTGTCTGGTGTGTTTAGAAACTTTACATCTCTATGACATGACAGTAACTTATACATGGAAATCATCTCGCAGGTTCTGGTGGATCCCTGCCCACTTCATTCACAGCTCAAAGACCAGATTCAGCTCGGTATGTACCAGGACAGTACAAAGCAAAGAAAGGCTCTGGGTCTGGCTCTGATCGATGATCACAGAATCTCAGCAGTTAGAGGGGAAAGTTTATTTTGACTGATGGAAAGACAATGGAGTCACACTTTTGTCACACAAATGTATTCATTTTGATGTGTTCCTTAGAAGTAAACTAAAATTCATTTTAAAAAATGAGTTTTGTCTTTTTAGAAATAGTGCATTTGGGGGCATGACTATCCATGTCATTATAATATTTATTGAGTAAGAACTTAAATGCCCATCCAGAAATGCATCATACCTTACTCATGTTCTTCCATTCTCATTAATGTCATAGTGATAAATATGAGAAGCCCATTGAGAGGAGGATTATATGGTGAACAACATTACATTTTGCCTGGAAAATATGCTTTCAATTTGTCATGAAGCTGGAAATGACTCAATACGTGATTGGAATGACTGAAAGTTTAAAAATTGTTAATGTTCAACAGGCCTGAAGATCGTCTGATAGTGTACTTGCAACAGAGAGAATGAAAAGGTGATAAACAAAGATCTGCTTTGACCAATGATCTATTAAATTTTGTCAGTTTGTAATCCAAATGAAGAACTTCCTGTCTCATCATCATCATTATTATTATTACTACAGTGGAGTCCTTTTAATTAGAACTTTGATAACTGGAATTTATTTTAAATCGAAGTAATCTCGATTCAGTTTTTTCTGTCTTCTTTTATCTATTAAAAAGTCTTGGATAATTCGAATTCGAACTGATCAATTGCTGATATGAAGTGATCAGGCCCGCTCACTCCCTACCTAACTTCTAATTTGTTGATGGCTGAAAACATTCGTACCCACAAAGCCCCAGTCAGCAACTTTCAGCAACATGGTACAGAGGATGGAGAAGGGAATGTGTGGGTTGACAAATGTAGTGAGCAGGACTGCAATAAGCGAGAAACGGGGGAGGGGGAGGAGTGGTAGGCATAAGGCCTGGTTACATAGTCGATCCACAGGTAAAGATAGTGAGGTCAGCCAATAGGTGGGATGAGGCATGAGCTAGCTGAAGCAGCGCCACCCAATCGGACCATCATCCACTGTTGAATGTCTTTATTGATTGATGGTGTCACCACACCATGTGCTTCCTGAGTTGGCTCACTACTGTTTACACAGTGCACATGGCCAGAACAAAGATAGGCAACAGAAATTGTTAGAACTGTGCCCAAGCCATTCAGTGTTGGTTTCTGATTTTACTGCCTCTGAATGGTGCCAACATGGGATGTAATTAGATGTACAGGATAAATATCACAATGGTGGTTATTTCCCTGCCTTGAGGTAATTTGAACTCTGGTAAAATCAAACCCAAATTGATTTCGGATGACTTCGAATTAAGTAGACTCTGTATATTTTGTAATGTACAGCTGAAAGTTGTAATCGTATTTTTCATGTGATACGAACAAATTGCTGAAATTAACTGCTGTTGGTCAACAGGTTTCTACATGATTTCAGATGGTTATTACTTCTGCAAACTATGAGCTGAATATGTAGTTTTTCACTTTGTATGAATTACTGTGTAATTTTTCACAGATCTGTTTGTGTCTGCCTTTGACCATTATTTTTTATGGTATTTAGAGTTGCATGTCACCCAAAGCCAATGTGATCAAACCAAAGCATTTTGTACTGTTTGTAAATATTTTTACATGTCACAATTACAATACTACATTTGACTGGAAAAAGTTACAGCTCTTGAATAGAACTACATGTATCTTTATATCTTAACGAAGACCATATAAATTTTAATCATGATGATTAGAGACAGGTCTTCTTTCATCTTGTGTCTGTTCAGAATTGTTAGCCAGAACATTTCACTAAATCACTGCTGGTGGAAAGTTTTGATGGGAATCTGACAAATTTGTTTGGTGTATGGATGTTTCAGTTGAAATTTGAGTATGGTATGCAAAAAATAATGAGGCACATGGATAGGAAGTGTTTAGTTGTTGTTTTTTTTCAAAATATACCATTTGTGTACAAAAATCCACGTTTTCTGCAAAAGATACTAAACTGACATGGAATATGTTGACTATGATGAAATGCTTTTCAGAAAAGTTTTAGCCCATATGTAAAGAAACCACATGAAAACATAAAACTGAAAATGGCACCATGCATCATCTTATTGCCTTTATTTGCTTTGGTTTACTTTTGTATTTAAAAATGATGTCAAACTGAAATGCAGCAAATCAATTCAAAATATTTGAAAGTAAGGCGATCTCGAAATTTTGCTAAGGGGCTTAGGGCTAGCCATCTAAGAAAGTAAGTGTAAATATTCATTTGTCCCTGAAGATGAAAATACCAATCATGGATTTGGGTTTCTTAGTTATCACAAATGCAAACACTCACCATAAGTAATTTTTTTTTTTCACACAACCAAAATGTAGCATGGGAATAAGCCCAGCCCAAAATAAAAGCCATAACTGGCCATGACAATTAAAATCTCCAACATACATGTAGTACCATCAAGAATCATGTGGACGGAATGCATATCAAACTTATTGCTTTATAACTTCTATTTAAAACAACATAATATTCTGAAAGTTCTGTAAAATAATATCACAAAATTGAAAATCACAAGTTATCATACAACAAAAGTGGACAGTTGTAATAAATACAATTTTAGGCTCTGCTGCCCGAATTTCAGAACTTGCTGGATTCAACTAAGCAATTACAACCACAAGTTGTATCTTGCCCCCAGCACTACTCTGCAGCTTCATAAAAAGTAATCTCACATTTCAATTTGGTAAACTACAGACAGATCCAAGAATATGTACATGACATTGAATACTGGTACATTTTAAAGCTGGAAAAACAATTTTGTCTCAAAACAGTTCCACGAAACATCCAAGAATGCATTCAAATCCAAAATTGGCAATCTATGTCACATTTTAACATCATATCTTTTTTTAATAAGCACATAATGGCCACTGAATTTGCAACATGTGTACATCATTTGGTATCAATTCTCAACTGATTAAAAAAAACAAAACAATTATGCACCAGAGATGCCAAGTTCAATTCAGTGACACACAATTCTGCAGAGTATTTTGACTTTCAACTCCATACAATTAACACGAGAATCAAATCTCATACCTAATACATATAAATTTAATGTGAACATTTTGCATGTAATTTGTATTTGAAAGGTCTCAAAAATGACCATTTATATGTTTTTGCAAAAATTACTTTGGGCATCAAAAGCTGGTAAACTTTTGTGCATTCAGATTCTTGAATATTAGCTTGAAAAATGCTTAACAACGCATCTGTGATGTTTTGCAATATTATTATGCTCACATTCATGTAAATAAGAAGTGAATTACCACACTGCATGTAACTGGCATAAAAACATCATAATACAAATAGATGCATACTAATATTATAGCTCTGCCACACTCTACTTGCAAAATGCTTTGATTCATAAGGACTTGCCCATTTTCTTTTGAATCTGACCTAACATCTCTCATACTTGGCATAACCTTACAATATGGGTGATGACAGCTCCGTACATGTAATCAGTTATCACACACACACAAAACCAACAATAAAATTCCAAAAAATATAAAAGCATATTCACAATGCTTATTTTAAAATTTAATTGTCCCTGTCAAATCGCAGACATCAACAAACCAGATGCAATTTCTACCCTAATTTTTAAGAAAAAGGGAAAAGAAAGCCTTAAATTTTGTTTTGGTACTTTATCTGTGACAATTTCTTGTACTTTGTTAACATATGGGTGACAGTGTTAACAGTCACATTGTGGCAATTCCACAGTTGTGTATGCAGTACAATCATTATACTTATTGTCATCTTTCATGTTGATAGGACCAAAATCAATAAGCCTGTTGCTGTGAACTGATAACATCTTCATGGAATACATCAAATAAGAGAAAACACTTCACTTTCAATCACAAGACACTCTCAGCCTCGTTTGAACATCGATTTTTGTCTAAAGGATACACAAATATATACACTGGCATTATTCAAAATATTCATCCCACAATTTTTGGCTTTCAGTGTTTCACATTATATTATTATTATTTGAAATGAAACCTGTCACCCTATAAAGAGGGTCAAAATAAGATAATGCTATTAAATAATACTGCATTTAATGCTGCGATAAATTATTTATGCAAATAATGTAAACTTCATGCCACTTAATCTTACCTCTACAAATGATGACAGTGGATTAACCATTTTAGACAATTTTCACTTTATGACAGAAAAATCCTTTACAGAAAAGAGTCAGAAATGTTTAAAGTGTTCCATTTTTGTCAAAATATCAAATGTTGAGGATGTGCTTACTGTTTTACAGATGCATCTTGCTGTAAAACTGAAGAAATCTAGATGATACGACATCTCAACTTTAAAGTTTTAAGATAGAACTGTTTGCTTTATATCTCCCAGTTTTATTATGACAAGTGTTAAAGTTGTTATAAGGATCGATCTCAGTAGGGTCTTATCGTGCCCGCAAGGCCCCGCAGGGCCCACCTGGAAGCAGCAATTCCTTCTCGCCTGACATCCATCTCGAGAACCACTTCTTGACGTGCCAGCCGTGAATGATAAACTGGACATTGGTAGGTCTCTGTGGCTCGAGTATTGTCCTGAGCGCTGGGTTTTTCTCCGACTGGCCAACAAGTGACGTGGACCACAGGCAGGGCAGCACAACCTGTGCGAGGTGGTAAGTCTTGAAGTTCTCCTGTTGTCTTTTCCCAGGCACAGCCCCACACATAGATTCCCCATACAAACATGCCTTCTTGTGGGGGGTCTCTCAACTGTCAATAGAAAAGTTATTTCTGGTTGCAGCGAATATGTACAGTGCACATTTCATTGATTTATAAGTTCAATTAAATCTATATTCATCCATATGTTGTGCTTTTTTCCATGGCTTGATTACCACATCTCCAATAAACAAACGTCTTGTTCAACTTATTCTAGTATATTCACCAGCAACTACATTTTGTAAAGAAGTCTTCAATATTCAAATTATGATGGGTGGAAATTCTAAACTTGGTATGAAAAAGGAGAAGAAATAATGTGACCGGAATTTTTGCAATAACATTTTTTATAAAGATTCACATATCAGATGCCCGAACCAGGAGATTTAAAAAAAAAAAAAAGAAGAAATTACTTTTCACTTTGCAGGATGCAGCAAGAGAAAAAGAACCAAACTGAAATATATCATGCAGGTGAAAAGGAGAACTCAGTTAACTTACATGATCTTTGTCTCTGGATGTGACTTCAGTCTGGAAAGTGAACAGCTCAAAATTTCCAGACCTATCTGTGGCATAGTTACGTATACTGTCTTGTTTCAGCAATGCAAGCAAACCTCTTGGGTTGAAGAATGCCCCAAGCCAATAGGCTGGCATCTTTTCACGACCCTATTAAGGACAAATAGAATATGATTCCTCAGATTACATCAATAATAAAATGAAGTACATTATTATCTAAACTTTTACAGTATATTTATTACTGATTCGCATTTTCATAGAAAATGCTGAACATATTTTGTTTAACTAAATTAACTCTATGACTGAATGCTGGTTTTTATCAGCTGAAGTATTTGAATTTTCTTTCTCTTCTCTTGATGTAGGATTACCGCTTCTATTTTTCATTGTCCGAATGTCACGGGTCAACTATAGTTTCAGTTTCAGTTGTGCTAAGGGTTCACGCGAGTACATTTGTTGTTGTTAGACTGACCATGAGGGGTGAGTGCTGAGTCTGAACTATTACTTTCGCAATGTCATTGTTGTGAGGGGAACGAGTAACTAAAGCGTGCAAGGTGTTACCATGATTCTGCGGTTTACTGAGCATATAAAAACACGAGCTCGCATTGAACTGGGAAGTGAGAATTCAGAGTATCCATTCACGAGGGGACGCAGTGGTGCCCAGCCAGAGTGAGGCATAAGAAGAAGACAAAAAGCGTACTATGAACCAAGAAACAGAACATACTGACAAGAGAGCTATGAGCCCTAGGTCATGTTATGAGACTGATAGCATACAAGTGACATTCGTCATTCCGTCCATCTTTGGTGGACGGCAGTTGTAAGTTTGCTAACCAGAAGCTGATCTGTCATAATGAGCACCCTGAGAGAGAGGAAGAACGAGCCGTTCCACACAGTGGATGTCCACTAATAATATTAAAATAGCGAGTCATCGATGTCCATTAAGTAGTAGTCGTTACTAGCTCGAACACTATTAGAAATTTTGTTGTAGGGCAGGTCCACAAGGCTGTCCCTCATACGAGAAGCTAGTTCGTAAATTAATATTGTTTTATTGTGTCAGGTCAGAAAAATCTGCTACTGGTAACATGTAATCCAGTACAACCTGTTTCATGAACTGGTACGCTAGCATGGTATCAGTGGGCCAGGGCGGAGGAGGTTTCATCTAACCCAACGGCCACATGCTAGGGCACAATGTGACCCTCAGTACTTGAGTCCTTCATATTGGCCCCCGGTAGCGGTGTGGTCATAGGCTTGTTTGCCTAAATCACAGACGAAGAATTGAGCAGACTTCCCGGACGCAGCTTCAAAGCTGGCGGCAGCAGGCCAGTGGTTGATTGATAGGGCAGGTGGCAATATACCGTCACTCTGGCCTGGATATCGTGACACAGAGCATCCACCAGTATTGGTGTTCTTTGGTTTGGGTCTTTCACCCTAGTCAGTTGGGACTGCGAGGCTGTGGAGTAGCCTACAGGCAGCCGGTCAGGCAATATGACTGTCCCTCTGGCATCCTCCTGCACCTGGATACATTTCCAGTCGTCTTGACCCTGTCTTGCCACTTGGATAAGTTGTGTCCGGGCGAGAGAGTGAGTCTGATGTTTGCGCAGCTCTTTCTCACTAAAAACAAATTCTTTGCGCCAGTCTTAACACTCACCTCGTCTTCTTTCATCTTTGTCTCGTCTTCTTTCCTCTCAAAATTCCAACGGCGATGGGCGAGTGCGGTGGCAGCAGGTTTGGATAGACTGGAAGCTGTTAGCACAGACCTACACGTTGGTGGCTGTGGGCTATGGTCGCTTCATCGTCGATTGAAGTGGAGGCGTGGGGAGGCAGCACCCACAGTAGCTGAGCAGCCTTATTTAAGGATAGCACTGCTCACCTCAACTGAGGAAGGGGCTAGAAACGGTGCCCTAAAGAAAGCCCACTTCACATCACCCTGACTGGTATACCGCGACCAGTGGGGATCCCTTTTTGCGGTCGAAACAAAAAGAAATTCAGCTTACTCAGGCTAGGAGCCTGGAATATACGCACACTACAGGACAACTCAAACAACCCGGAAAGACGCACTGCACTTATTGCCATTGAGCTCAGCAGGTACAACCTGGACATAGTGGCACTCAGTGAGACCAGACTCCCTGATAGTGGCCAACTCAAAGAGCTCAGTGGTGGATACACCTTCTCCTGGAAAGGCAAGGGTGCAGTCGAACCGAGACAGCATGGTGTTGGGTTTGCAATTAAAAATGACCTTGTCAGAAACTTGCAGTCCATGCCAATTGAAATAAATGACAGGCTAATGACACTCAGGATCCCAGTTGGGAAAAGCCAGTCAGCCACCCTCATTAGCGCATATGCGCCCATCATGACAAACCCAGATGAAGCCAAAGACAAGTTCTATTCTGATCTAGAATCTGTCATATGCTCTGTCCCGGCAGCTGATAAGCTGATTCTCTTGGGGGACTTCAATGCTAGGGTTGGCTCCGAAATCTCAGCGTGGCCAAATGTTTTGGGCCCTCGTGGAGTTGGTTCATGCAATAACAATGGGTTGCGCTTACTTACTTTGTGCGCTGAATTTGGCCTGTTCATTACCAACACAAATTTTAGTCTCCCCGTGAGAAACAGAACGTCATGGATGCATCCCCGCTCAAAGCATTGGCATCTCATAGACTATGTCATTGTGAGGAAGACTGACAGAAAGGATGTCCTTGTAACAAAGGCGATGTGTGGTGCCGAGTGTGGAACTGACCACAGACTCATTGTTTGCAAGCTCAGACTAACATTGAGGCGCAATAGACGCCCTCAAGGGAAAGCGCCACCTAAACGCCTAAATGTTTCAAAACTCTGCTCAGCTGAGAAACAGAGCGAGCTCTCATCAGAACTCTCCTCAAAATTGGATTGCGCGACTTTTGACCCTGAGAACATTGAACAGAGCTGGACTGACCTAAATACGACTGTACACTCTTGCGCCAGCAGCACAGTTGGTTTTCCTGTCCGCAAGCACCAGGACTGGTTCAATGATAATGATAATGAAATCAAAGTGCTCATCAAAGAAAAAAATAGTCTCATCCAAGCTCACTGCAGTGACCCCTCTTCCACAGCAAAAGCTGATGCACTGCGTGCATGTAAGGGTGTACTCCAGAAGAAGCTGAGGAAAATGAAAAATGACTGGCTTGAAGAGCGAGTAAGAGAAACTCAGAAATATGCCGACACAAACAACACTAGAAAGTTCTTTGAGAGCCTCCGAGCTGTGTTTGGACCATCCCGCTCTGGCACTACGCCACTTCTTGCGTCAGATGGTTCAACACGCATTGTTGAATTGAATGCCATAATTCAGCGTTGGGCAGAACATTTCGGAGGTGTGCTAAATCGGCCATCAAATATAAATACTGAGTCCATTGACCGCCTCCCTCAGACTCCTATTAATGCAGCTCTTGCCAAGCCATTCACAGCAAATGAGACCCGAACTGCCACAAATCAGATGTCCTTTAACAAATCACCAGGCGTGGATTCAATTCCTGCTGAGGTGTATGCCTTCGGTGGAGAAAAGCTTATTGAAAGGTTGACCGAGTTGCTCAATCATATGTTGAAAGCAGGGAAGCTGCCACAGGACTTCAAAGATGCTTCAATCATCCTGTAACAGCTGAGGTTGTTCTAGCACGTTATAGTACTGGGGAGTTAGTTGATCTAACTACAACCCTTTAGAAAACGAAACTATTACAGCTGTAAAATAAATAAACACGAGATCCGACGATAGATTAAATAATACTAAAGTTTAATAACTGTATAGTGAACAATAAATTACTAGGAAGACACCAGCGAAACTAAATATCTACGCCACACAAAAGGAAACTCACTTACTCACCGACCAACCACTAACACAGGTCTATATATATAAACATTCCTACAGAAAGTTCCCGAAATAAACGTTACCTTTGCCCTCGCACAAACTAACCAATCACGCATCAATACGTCATCAGGTTACATCAATCAAGGCCAAATCTGGCGTAAACATTCGTATCCATAACGTTATCGAATATTCGGGAACATACTAATATTTACTGAACGAGTCAAAACACCTGACAACAAGCGAGCGAGGAAAAAAACTACTCACTAGAAAAGAAGGTCAGGTCACGGAGTACAGTACACTCTGGCGGTTGTCAACAATAAAATGAAAAAAGTAGTGGACACATGCTCAGCCACCAGCACAACAACAAAACCGGGGGAGGGCAAGGGGTAGCCCGCAGATGCTACACAACTCCCCAATTTAAGTTGAATATCTTTCAACTCCAAAAACATTATACAGCGTCTGCACTATCGTGAAATAATCTTATAGCACTCCCAACCTCACAAAGGTAGTTGCTAATTCTATTACAATTAATAACAATTTCAGTGTCTTCCCGAATGTCATCACAAATACAATACAATGCAGTGTACTTTGCATCACTAATACCATAACTAATACAATACCGTCATTGCTTCCCAATAGTAGGCCTGCTGGTCAAAATAACACAACGCCACCACTGTGGTGAAACAATGGTCAATGATATTATTACAAATCATATAAGGTGAAACGATGGCCCATCGTTTACATAATGCTTCGTGCACGAATCATAGCATATAACTTGTTGTACATAACATGGTTATCTCCAAAATGTATAACTCATACGTACAATGGCAAAAATACCAATACATATCGACCACTGATCATGGTCTATCTTCATCATATTAGGTCAAAACAAGTTACAACAATGCAATATAACACAAACACTGCTTGCTCGCAGTCCCCATTTGGGTTACATTTTCCAAAAATTACACCAAGTTCCATTGGTAACAAATATGACATAGCATAAAATCAAAATGTGACTAACACATCATGACTCTCTATCAGCCATCAATTCAATATTCAGTCACAGATGAACTATGTCCCCAATTACAGTACAATACTGCCGTCCTAGAAATTCATCTAGTAGGCAAAAGTATGGGTTACAATGCATTTCACTGATAGTGTACTACTTTAAAATACCCTGCTCAGGAAATCGGCACAGACATTTTCTCTGCCTTTTACGTAGTGAATCCCGAATCGATAAGACTGTAAAAATAAACTCCATCGTAATAACTTTGGACTGTCAAACTTGGCAGAGTTCAAAAACTCTAATGACCGATGGTCAGTTTGGAGCACAAACTCCTTTCCATACAAATACAAAGTAAACTTTTTTACAGCCCAAACAATAGCTAAACATTCGCTCTCTGAGACCGAATATTTTGTCTCACGAGGCAATAGCTTACGACTAGCATATGCCACAGGGTACAACTTTCCCTCGTGTTCCTGCATAAGACTAGCGCCTAATCCGCGATCTGATGCATCAGTTGCTAAGACAAACTCTTTGGAAAAATCTGGCAAACATAACACGGGTTTGGAGATAATGACATTCTTCAAAGAGGTGTACGCTTTCTCCTGCGTTTCATCCCACTGAACTATATTGGGCTGACCCTTTCTAAGTAAATCAGACAATGGTGATGCAATCGCTGAAAAGTTAGGAATAAATTCATGGTAATATCCCACTAATCCTAAGAATGCTTTCACTTCCTTCTTAGTGGTGGGTCTGGGTGCGTCTCGTACCTTACATACATTCTCTTCTAACAGGCCAATCATACCTTCTCCCACTAAGTGTCCAACAAAGTCTACTTCAGACGTCCCAATCAGACACTTCGATGGTCTTGCAGTTAATCCAGCTTGGTCCATCCTCTGCAGTAAGTCCTTGAGAGTCTTCACATGCTCGTCGAATGTCTCTGTATGAATCAGCAGGTCGTCCACATATGCTGTCACATTGTTCATTCCACGGATCAATGGCTTTACGATCCTGTTCAGCGTGGCTCCTGAGTTCATCATCCCAAAAGGCATCCGAGTGAATTCATAATGTTCGCCCATGGTGACGAACGCCGTCTTGGGAATGTCTTGCTCTCGAACTTTCACTTGCCAGTATCCCTTGCTCAGGTCAATCCGAGAGAATAATTTTCCTCTCGAGAGACTCTGAAACACTTCTAATGGCGCTGCTGTCGGATGAGGGTCGAATACTGTGATCTTGTTTAACCTCCTGTAGTCGATGCAGACTCGGTTGGATCCGTCCTTCTTCTTGACGACAACAATAGGTGAAGCATAAGCTGATGAGCTCCTTCGAATGATGCCCAGCCGTTCCATGGTGCTAAGCTCCTCCTTCAATGAGTCGCGCATAGCGTAGGGCACCGGGTATGGTCGTTGACGAACTGGTACTTCTGTCGTCAGGTCGATGCGATGTTCACCCAACTGACAGCATCCAGGGAGATTGGTGAAGACGTGCTGGTAATTCTTCACCACATCGCAGAGTTCTTGACGTTGTTCCGATGTCAGTTGCGTTCCATACTGGACATCTCTGTAGCCTTCATCCTGGTCCCAGCTTCCTAGGTCGGCAAGGTCCTCCGTCGTTCCACCGTTGTCGCCTTCCAGGTCGCAGTCCTCGATGATTGTCATGCCAGCTGACTCCACGGGTTGACTCTTGTCCATCATGTCGTCCTCTGCCAGTACAGTCTCAGCACTATCACCGCCGCCGTCCTTTATGGCGTTGACATGTTCAGGGGTGGTATCTCTCCTACTGTTGTCCATCCCACACATCTCGGTCACAATAGGTCTCGGTTCCATTGCCACTGCTGCTGCTTTTGACGTCCTTGGAATGTATCTCTTGAGGAGGTTGGCGTGCACGGTCTTTTCTTTTGCACCCATCTTGACTCTATAGTCGTTAACACCGACAACTGAGACTACCTTATATGGTCCCTTCCATTGGACTAGGAGCTTGTTAGTGTTCGTCGGCAGTAGCACCAACACTTCATCTCCGGGGCGGAACTTCCTCTCTCGCGCCTTCCGGTCGTAGTAGGTCTTCTGTCTACCTTGAGCCTTGGAGAGTTCTTCCGTCGCTAACTTCCATGTGTCCTCCAGCCTCTCACGTAGTTCCATGACGTACTGGTAACTGGTCTTCGTTTCCGGCTCCTCTACGTCCTTGGTCCATAGTTGTCGTAAGATGTGCATTGGTCCTCTCACAGTTCTCCCATACAGCAACTCGAATGGGGCAAACTTGGTCGACTCTTGGGGAACTTCACGATATGCGAAGAGCAGCGGGTTGATGTATCTGTGCCACTGCTTGGGTTGCTCTGCGCACAGTCGCCTTAAGGTCTTCTTCAGTGTGCCGTTAAATCGCTCCACCAACCCGTTGCACATAGGGTGGTAGACTGTAGTGGTCGACTGTCGAATTCCCAGTAGTCTATTCGTTTCCTTCATGACATCTGACATAAACTGGGTCCCTTGGTCCGACAAGATCTCTTCGGGCACACCCAAACGGCTGTAGATGTTCACTAAGGCTTCTGCTACCGTTTCTGCGTCGATCTTCTTCAAGGGTGTGGCTTCGGGGTAACGAGTAGCGTAGTCTATGTACACCAGGATATACCGATGTCCACCTTCACTTGGGGGGTCGATAGGTCCTACTAAGTCCACGGCCACTCGCCTAAATGGTACGTCCACTACTGGCATACTCTGCAGGTGCACCTTTGGGGTCGCTCCTTTGTTCACCGTCCTCTGGCATATGTCGCATGAGCGGCAGTATCTCGCGACGTCACCTTCAATTCCAGGCCAATAAAAATTGCTCATAACTCTGTCTTTGGTTTTCTTCACGCCGAGGTGTTCTCCGACGATCGAGTCGTGGGCTACACTCAGTACATACTCTCTCAGTTTCTCGGGTAGTACCACTTGCCTTATAACCGTCGCCTGTCTCAGGTCCTTGTAGATCCGGTACAGTACTCCTCCATGTTTCTCAAAATGAACAGATTTATTGCCTCTATTAGTTGGGATCTTCTTCTGCTCTAACTTCCTAATGACTTCGTCTTCTTCTTGGAGTCGGATAAGTTCCTCTCTATCCACTCCCGCGTGCCGTTCTGCCCTCGGCACCTTCAGCGACGTAGACCGGTCCTTCCTCTTCTCCTGGGCCCTCGTGGTCACCGCTCCTACCATCACCTCAGTATCAGGGTCGTACGGATCCTTCGCTCCGTCCACGTTCCCGACTACTAGGTCGCAGATGGTCTCCGGGAGACACAGCGCCGTCACTTTGCCCGTCAGGTAAGGCGTCTTCACGTCGATAACGGCTTCCTCCGCCGCTAGCAAGGAGTTATCGATCCTCGCGATAAGTTTCTTCCCACCGGTGAGCTGTCCGTCGTCCACCAGTGCTCGCCGCACCACTACACCTTCACAGCCGGTATCTCTTAGGACATCTACCGCTCGATTTCCAATCAAGCCCTTCATCACTGGTAACTTCAGTTTCTCCACGGTCCTTCCGTCACTGCATCCTCCGCAAGTAACAGGCATCGCTAACTGTAGCTTCCCGTCCTTCATTACCGCTTGAACGTTGATGCTGGTGTCAGCCGTCGTCGCATCCTGTCTCGACGACTCGTCCGCCGCTATCACTACGGCCGCCGCCGCCTTGTTTGGCTTGCCTCGTCCCATATCCTTCTGGGCTGGACACATCCTCCGAACGTGGCCTGGCTTTCCACAAAGGTAACATTTCAACTCACCTTTGTCGTTTAACTTTGCACGACACTCCGTCGCCTTGTGTCCCGGCCTCTGGCACCTATGGCAGACCTGTGGGCTTCTGTCTCCGTTGGGCCTCTGTCGCACTGGCCGGCTCTGCATTCTGGCGCTCCCGCTGAGCGTCCGGTTCCTCGCTACCAGGTACGCCTCCGCTGAATCTGCGATGTCCTGTAGCGTCTTTGGTTTCCTCTCCCTCACATGGGTCGCAAGGTCTGGTGGGCAAACATCCATGAACTGCTCTCTAACGAACAGGTCCCTCACTCCTTCGTAGGTCTTCTCCGTCTTTGATAGCTTTATCCACCTCTCTAGATAGGTCTTGATCCTGGTCAAAAACATTCCAACATCTTCTCCATCTTCAGGCTTACCTTGTCTGAACATGAGTCTGTATCCGTCCTCTGACAGGTTGTACCTCTTCTGCAACGCTTCCTTGACCTTGTCGTAGTCCTTGGCTTCGTCGATCGGTAGTCTGCAGAAGCACTCCAAAGCTCTCCCGGTCAGCAGGGCAGACAGTGATGTCGTCCAGGTGGATCTGGGCCATTCAGCTGTCTCGGCAAACCTCTCAAACCGCAGCAACCAGCTATCCAGATCGTCCTTCTTGTCCTGAAATGCAGGTAGCTTGGGTCTCTTAGAACTGGCGTGGTCGTCGGTCTTCTGCGCTGAGTCGTTGCCTCCACGTTGCTGGCGCATCCTCTCTATCTCCAACTCGTGGTTCATCTTTTCCCTTTCCAGCTGTCGTTCAGCCTCCTTCTCCTGTCGTTCAGCCTCCTTCTCCCGAGCCTGTCGTTCAGCCTCCAGCTGTCTTTCTCTTTCTAGGCCTTCACGGAGGTAGTCCCGTCTCTCCTGCCCAGTGAGCTCCATAGCGTCCGCTTCCTGGCTAAGCCTTCCAATAACCTCCGACATGTTGTAGATAGCTTGTCGATGATATTCTACAATAAACTATGTAAATAAATCTAGTAATTTTGATCTGGTCCGCTCGAATATGGTCGGATCCCGGACGAGCCCCCAATATGTAACAGCTGAGGTTGTTCTAGCACGTTATAGTAGGGGGGAGTTAGTTGATCTAACTACAACCCTTTAGAAAACGAAACTATTACAGCTGTAAAATAAATAAACACGAGATCCGACGATAGATTAAATAATACTAAAGTTTAATAACTGTATAGTGAACAATAAATTACTAGGAAGACACCAGCGAAACTAAATATCTACGCCACACAAAAGGAAACTCACTTACTCACCGACCAACCACTCACACAGGTCTATATATATAAACATTCCTACAGAAAGTTCCCGAAATAAACGTTACCTTTGCCCTCGCACAAACTAACCAATCACGCATCAATACGTCATCAGGTTACATCACTCAAGGCCAAATCTGGCGTAAACATTCGTATCCATAACGTTATCGAATATTCGGGAACATACTAATATTTACTGAACGAGTCAAAACACCTGACAACAAGCGAGCGAGCAAAAAACTACTCACTAGAAAAGAAGGTCAGGTCACGGAGTACAGTACACTCTGGCGGTTGTCAACAATAAAATGAAAAAAGTAGTGGACACATGCTCAGCCACCAGCACAACAACAAAACCGGGGGAGGGCAAGGGGTAGCCCGCAGATGCTACACATCCATCTGTACAAAAACAAAGGGGACAGCCAAGTCTGTGACAACCGTCGGGGAATCTCTCTACTTTCAATTGCTGGCAAAATATTGGCAAGAATGCTTCTGAATCGCCTTCTTGATCACCTCTCGTCAAATGACTTGCTTCCCGAGAGCCAATGTGGCTTTCGTAAAGAGAGGGGAACGGCGGATATGATTTTTGCTGCCAGACAGATTCAGGAAAAATGCATGGAACAAAATAAAGCGCTGTATATCACATTTGTTGACCTCACAAAAGCATTTGACACAGTGTGTCGTGAAGGCCTCTGGAAAATCTTGGCGAAGTTTGGGTGTCCACCCGAATTCATCACAATAGTGCGCCAGTTTCATGATGGCATGCAAGCTGCAGTCAAAAGCAACGGCAGTGTTTCAGAGCCCTTTGCTGTCACAAATGGGGTAAAACAGGGTTGTGTCTTAGCCCCAACTCTGTTCAGCATCATGTTCTCTGCAATGCTACAAGAAGCCTTTAGCTCTCCTCCTCAAGGGGTAAGCATCAAGTACCGAACTGATGGCAGTCTATTCAACCTCAGGAGACTTCAGGCAAAAACCAAAACCAAAAGTACTCAAGTCTGTGACCTACTATTTGCTGATGATTGTGCACTTCTGGCACACGATGAGGATAGCATGCAAAACTGTGTTGATAAGTTCTCTAGTGCCTGTGACAACTTTGGCCTCACAATAAGCACAAAGAAGACGGAAGTGCTCCATCAGCCTACTCCAGACGACAAGTATCCTGTGACCCCAAATATCAAAGTCCATGACAGTCTTCTGAAGGTGTCGGAGAACTTCACCTATCTTGGCAGTACACTGTCTTCCGCGGCTCGTGTTGATACTGAAATTCTCTCAAGAATCAGCAAAGCCAGCTCTGCATTTGGCAGGCTTCGAAAGAGAGTATGGGATGTCGCCGGCATTCGCACACACACTAAGCTGAAAGTGTACAATGCTGTGGTCCTTCCCACCCTACTCTATGGGGCTGAAACCTGGACAGTGTACCAATCGCACGCCAGAAAGCTAAATCACTTTCATCTGGCCTGCCTTAGAAAGATCCTAAGGATCAAATGGCAGGATAAAATTCCAGACACTGAGGTCCTCAATCGTGCCAAGGAATTGAGCATCTTCTGCCACCTGAAAAAAATTCAGCTACGTTGGGCAGGACATGTTGTCAGAATGCCCGACTCCAGACTCCCTAAGCAAATCTTCTTCTCTGAGCTCTCCAATGGAACGAGGAATGTTGGGGCCCCAAAGAGACGTTACAAAGACACTCTCAAGCAATCACTGAAGGCCTTTGCCATTGATGTGAGTGAGTGGGAAAAGCTCTCGCTTGATCGTGCAAATTGGAGGGCGGCCCTTACCAGAGGCAGCAAAGCATGGGAAGCTGACAGAGTCCAGCAGGCTATCAAAAAAAGAGAACGGCGCAAGAAAAGGCCCAGTGGTACTGAACCAACGGAGCACTCTTGTCATTTATGCGGAAGGGTCTGCAGGGCAAAAATAGGACTTATCAGTCACATGAGAAGCCATAAGTCATGAAAGGACAGTCTTTCCATTCTGTCCTCTGTGTCCTTTAGTTCTCTTTATTGTCCATGTGTTGAAATTCTCAACAATTTCTGTTCTTTATTCCTCTGGTGTTGTTAAGGTCATCATCATACCTGATGGACGAACTATTATTATTGTGTGCTTAATTGAGCCTCCCATAAGGAGGAAGAAAAGTGTACTTGCTAGAAGGAGAGGATAACTCTCCATTATAGTTAGACTGGCTGTGAAATAGTAAATTAAGTTTACAATTTGTATTGTAATCCTTTTTGCATTGATATATCCATTTGTCTTAAATTTTTTGGAGTCGAACTTTAAATAGATTATACGGCCCTGCAGGCTTGACTAAACAAATATACTTTGATTTGTTATTATTTTCTTGTGTTTTCTTTGTTGACTGTCTGCGGTGAGAGTGTAGCACTAGCAGTCAAGTGTTATATCCCCAAGGCATTTCAACCGCCTCGTGACACCCAACATTAAACTATTTTAATTTTTCTTTCCCCCAGGTGAGGTGGAGGTCTAAATGTCAGCATAATATTAATAAAAATAGTGCTTTTTTGTGCATATTATACACTTTTGTTCATGAATAAACCCCTGATTATCAGCGACAATCACTGAATCAGTTCTCAAAGTCTGTGTAAGATTTTCTACAAAGAATAAATAATGTTTGTTTGTCTTGAGACATTAAATATCATAATCTATTCAAGCAGTTCTGTTGGTCAACACTGTCTTTTAGTTTAAAGGGTGCTTCACTTGTGGAGCAATCTGGCTAAATATTTCAAAACATAATTTCTTACCAGTGACAAGATGCGTTCAAAATGATGACATCGACTCTGCAGTTCAACCAGCCACTGTCCCATGCCATATGTCAGTGGGGGAGCTGAATGTCCTGACAATCGACACCAGGCTTCTGGGATACGCAAATGGTATATGTCATCTGCAATATCAAGGATATGTTGGGACACCTGATCACCTAGCACATTGCTTTCTGTTGCTGTCTTGATGGCCTGGAGAGAAAGTGCAAAATATCACCTGTAGAAATCTATTAAACCGCAGTCTGTATATTGTTTCCTCATGCACTAATCTGAATGCCTAAAATTAGTATAGCAAATTTGACTAGGGGGAGATGAACACAGAAATATACAATATTTTACAGATCTGATACGAGAAAATCGTTAAAAAGCACCATGGGATCAATTTGATCCATTTTGCGTTTTCAGTATTTTTGAAAAGTTTAACCTCTTTACTATTCCTTTTCCAAATGATAATCCTGTTTGAGAAGGGTAAATGCCTCAAAACTGACTTGGAATTGAGTAATCATCAATCATTTTGACAAGGAGCTGAGTCATTAAAAATGTTTTTCTCAAAACTGTGGATGTGCCACTTCCTGTCTTTGAGAGGCCATATCTTCTCTGGTAATCAAATTGCAGCAAAATTTTTTTCACCAAATGAAAGGACTTTGAATAACCTTTTTGATGATCCCAATATCTCCATACCATCAAAATGCACAAAGTGCCTCATTTTGTCCTGCAACTACACATATGGATTTGTGATTTGTTTTTGTAAAATACTGTAATGTAGAAAGAACAACAAATGGGGAAAAATAATGAGAGAGAAAGGAATAAGACATATTTCAATAATTACTTGAAGGCTTGTCTTGATTTCGTTCAGCAACTTGTACATGATTTCCAACTCCTTCATGACAAAATTATTGAAGGTAGTGAAGCCACCAATTTTCTTGACTTTTTCTACTATGTAGTCCTGAAAGTGAAAAGACAAATGCTGGTCATGACAAATATTGCAATAAGAATATGTAACTGATTTGACTATCACTTAAATGCAGTCAGTCACTCTCTAGTCTACTTCATAAACTGTATACATGCAATATCTTTATGATCCTAAAATCTATCCGGTAAATATTTGTTAGTCTACAAGCAGTGGCTGACACAATTTTACCTTATACAGTGTTACTTAGGTATGCAGCCCATCCACATTAAACAAATTCTTTCCCAGACTGTTGCAATTGTTCCAGTTTTTGAGTCTGATGAAGGTCCTTAAAGACCAAAAGTTTGAGTCCAAAAGTTAACGCAGCGCCTTTTTAAATTTCATTCTTTTTTGTATAGTTTCCTTGATTTTTGTTTCTATTGTGAAGGTTTGCAAAATGTAATCTTTTCTCGTTTGTTTGCTTAGCACATTTTAACATTTTTTGCTAGGCCCTGCTGCAACCCCACAGATTTTCTCGTTTTTTGTCTTGTTTACAATCTTATTATGAACAGTTTGGGGATTTAACAGCACAATCCTATCTTGTACCAATAAATTTGGGAAATATCTGGATAAAAATAGCAAATTCTTGACTATGCCTAATGCTTCAGAAACTACATGTATAATGACTGTGAAGAGTGTTGGTCTACCTTATTGTATGCTTTGGGGACTTTCTGAAGCATAGTGTAACAGATTTCCCACAGTTCCATGTCTTTCCTCATCTTGTATGTGGCATAGCTGGCTGTGCTAAACACACCCTGGTCTACTACTAGTGGGTTGTTACTCTGGCTACTGACACTGGCAAGAGCTGGACCTGCCATGGGAATTATTAAAAATGGAATGGAAATTGAATGACAGACACTTGGAAGAGGCAAACAACTAAAAGTGGACATTGCGCGAAATGGAATCAGGTTTTGCTACTTGTATAAAAAAAAATACTTTAAGTAGAATGACACATGTTCATAAAAGATAAGTGCAAATTTTGTTTCTTACATCTGTGAATTTAAGATAATATGGGTAAATTCAGATGCTAACAGTTTTAGTGAAATTCCTTGTTTTTTTTATGCATTCTTTGGCTTCAGTTTGTCTGTACATTTAGGCTACCTGTACATAAAGGAACTTCTCATTCATATATACACCCACATACACAACACATAAAATGGAATCTGGTCGTTGGATACAGGACAGTAATGAAGTAAAATTACCAAGATGTCTTATTTCTTCTCTTAAAGAAACTAAAAATGGTGATTTTAAAAGTAATGTATTACTTTTTATCCAAAATTCTGTTAACATGAAATACAATTGTTGGTTCCCTGAATTTCAGCTTAAGAAGGTTCCACTGTACTTATAACAGATGAAGATGTCTGTTGGAAACAGCGAGGACTTACCTGAGAAAGGAGTGGGAGGACGTGGAAACAGTTGATGAGAGAGAGTGGGTGAGGCTGGCATGGCATCAAAGATCTTGTTCAATCTTGTGAAGATGTACTGGTCATCACCAAGAAGGGTCTACAAGTACAAAAAACACAGAAAAACCACAGTTTATTACACGCTATTAATGTGGACACCATTCTTCAAAACCTTAACACTGTCAACTTCATGGTGCTAAAAATAACAAGAAGTACATGTATCTTGTATTATATGGCAATGAAACAAAAAGTCCATTCTTCAGAAGAATAAGGAAAGATCTAAAGCAAACACACTGTACTAATGTTTCCATTGGCATCAATTACAAAAAAAGCAATGACAGAAGAACGGAAGTCATAATGTACATTTATTCTGACATGTAAAATAATTTCCAAAAGTAAGACTCAGTTCTTGCATTGATGAGAAGATAGAAGCCGAATAATGAATCAGGCCATTCATCTTTTCTCTCTTTTCAACTTAATTTGACATTATTTGTGCAAAAAATTATTCAAGAAAGGTGTGGTTTCAGTAAATGCCTTTTTGTTAAAATGTATACATGTATAAAGTTTGTGCAGTAATATAATTCATCAAATTTCAAGCTATAGTTGGACACTGAGACTATGATTCAGAGAGTTATATCTCCATGCAGTCAAATGGAACATGGACATTAAAAAGTGGACATGCAGGTGCAAAATTTGTGGTTCTCAAGAGCACTGAACTCATTCTCCATGCATTAAATCCTTTTTAAATTTTATATTCTAAATCTTTGTGAAAAAAGAAAGTAGGGCAAACAAGGTAAAAACAATACTGTCCTGCATTGAGAAGATTCATAAACATGCATGTGCATGAAAATTGCCTCCATCTCCTGGATACAAGTTATGTGAGTAAAAATTATTGAGTGCATAAAATTCATTCTCAAATATAATGACTACAGGATTCAATATTAATGAAATCACCGTGAACATTCCGGACTAAAATGATGATGTTCAGGGTGATCCTACACAAGGATAGAGAAGGGGTATATTTCAGGAGACAAATTCTTAAACTTGATGACTGAGAAATTCATCTTCATCATGATGACTACTTAAAAACCAAAACAGTCAAATGTAAATGAAAAGAGAATGAACTTCAGTAAAAGCTCAGACACGGGAAAAATACTAGAGATTCTCTACACCAGTGTTTCTCAAGGTGGGGCATGCATAGCAATATTTTGGTTGAGTGTGGGACATCAGAATGAGGCATAGGGATTTTTCATAGAAATCTTAATTTTGAAGTATACTTTAACTTACCTGTATAAATAAACTGTTGTTTGTTTATGTCAGATAATATGCTTTGAATCTTTTTGTATATACCTTATACTGTGTCATGGAGGGGTGCAAGTTTTTTTTTAAATTGAAAACTAAAGTGGGGAGTGGGACAAAAATGGTTGAGAAACACTGCTTTACATTCTGTGCTGGCATGGCTTAATTTATTGACTCTCTGAAGTATTTTACAAACTTATAGCTAGATGGCAATTCTGAAGAATTATAAAACTTAATTCTGTGATTACATGTGTAGAAGAATGGGAAAGTAAAGGCTGGTGTGCAAACTAAAGTAATTACAACATTCATGCATCTGGGGTGTAGTCCCAGTAATAATGATACAATATTTTCTTTGCATCCTGTCAACAACATGCAAGGCTATAACTTGCAGTGTCCTCATATCAACTTCACTGTATTTTGCATGCACAGGTGATGCTGATGAATGCTGATTAATTTCATTGGTTAAATACCTCTACATGTAGGAAGGTAACATGTATTTGGATATTGAATTAAATTTGTATCAATATTTACACAATTATAACAGTATCTGTACTTGCAGAGATTAGACAAGCTACAAGTTTCATTTTTCATTTAATCTCTTTTGTTTTACAATCCAAATGATATGATTTCCTCAGAAGCAGAGAATTACCTATTATCCTAACTGAATTTCAGTCTTAATAAGACAGCTTATCCAATATCACCTTCCGACAAGAAAACACTTTACTGATGTGAAAGACTTATGTCGCCTCCACACTTACCAAATTTCCAGTAAAAGTCAGTGGCATCTATAAATGGGTATTAATGTGTTAATCCAATGTCAAATGTTCATGACAGCATTCTTTATAATAAAAGATTGGAAAAACCAGTTTCAAGACCAGCTCATGGTACAGTAAATTTAATGTCAATATTACAAGGAGTTAATTAATTTGGACAATTTTTTAATGACTATGAGGATATTGAATAAAGCATTCAGTTATGTGAGACTAAAATAAAAGCAAAAAGCAATAATGATTACACAAATAAAGGAAGTAGCATCCCGTATTGCATCCAGCAAATTCTGGGACTGTTTTTTAGTTAGCAGATATTTATTAAAAAAATAAAGAAAAAATGCTCAGGAAAGAAATGTGTGACGATCTGAATTACTTTGAATTTAGTGGCCCTTTCTGCCAAATGCACTTCAGCTGAGTTGATAGAACAGCAATGGATCTGTCTGAGTCTGTCTCCAGGTTGTGTCATGTCATTTTCTTTTGCTCTTTCTTTCACACGTTTCTTTTCTTCCATGTTAAAAATTACTTCAGGAATACATTTAGATAGTGTCCATTCCCTGTCATCTACTGCTGTGAGCAAGACCTGCATTGAGATTATTGGTCAACCTATGACATTATGACAGCTCTTTCTGCCCTGCATGATACTGGTCCTTCATATAAATACAGAATCTAGGGAATACATAAGCCAAACTGGATAAAATTTGAAACTAACGAGCAATACAGCTGTAGAATTAGAGCCATTTCACAGGAAAATAATTAGGTCTAGGAAGACTATAGGGGCATTCTTTTCACTGGTTCATTACTTACATAATGCTTTATCAAATAAGAATAATACTGTAGTAAGAGTTAGAATTTTCAAAACAGTGGGAAATTCAGACAGTAAATAAATCAAACCATGCCACTTTCACACCGACAGACAAACAAATTTTCTGGAAAAAGTTCTTTCAAAAACTTACTTCAATATTTGGATGCAAGTGACAAGCTTCAGGAACTTCAAGGAAATGCTGATTCAGCCCATCCATTGCTTGAATCAATGTGTTGAGACGCACACTTGGATTGAAGAATGCTGCAGGAGCTCTGTATTTCACTGCCAACCAACAAAACAATGTTATCAAATCGAAACTCATGTTCAATCTTTGCTTGGTGACACAGTTAGAACGGAGATTTTTAATGAAAGGATTCAATTCTTGTCATTATGATGGAATTTTCATCTGTGAGTTTTCACAAGTTTGTGATTCCAGGGAGGACAAAACTGAAATACTAACAGTCTTATATCATGACCACAAACTTAGATGTCCTGAGCACAACCCCTGGACAAAAATCCCTACTGGTACTTGTTGGAAGTCTCAGTAACCTCTGGACAAAATTTGACAGGAACACAATTACATTCCAAATTTGCAGGAACTCAAGAACTATGCCAAGAAATATGCCAATTAATTTTCTAAATACATCCAGGTCTTCATGCACCATCTAATTTCCTTCCTGTACTCATCTACTTCCACTGAACTGAGCAAATGCATTTTCTTTTCTTTTTTCTTTCCCCTCCATCACCTAGAATTAATCATGCAGGGCTGCCTTCAAAATTGGAAAGGTGATCTTACATCTAAAAACTTCAAAGTCCTTCTTCACAGCGTTAGGAGAACACCAGTAGTCCACAACAGCACACAAGCTTTGTTGGTCATAGATATCTGTGATGTGGGTACCATAAACAACCTGAAACAAAATAATAGCTTTGTTAAGTCACTCAAAGGCCATAATGTAGAGACGTACAGCACCATCACTGCAATAACTTGGCCGGTGCAAAATTAACTAGAGCATACGTCCTACTTCCAGACTGTTATATTACTTTATGAATACTTTGCTCCCTGAATATTTGAAATCAAACAAATAAAGTGAAATGATGGGTTACCCTGTGAAAGTGATAAACAGTACGACCAATTTTAATATATTATATAGAAAAAAATAAACTATGGTGTTGATTTTGGTTTGTGAAAATATATACATTATATCAATTAATTGAAGAGTAATTGTGCAATTTAAGAGAATGTTAATGTTGCACAGTACTGACCTCAGACAACATGAAACGTATTCCAGTCCAAGAAGTTGTCCTGGGCACCATTGTTCCATCTGCTGCCATGACAAACAATGGATCCTTGAATTCCCCAACAGAAAAGCTCACTGCCTCCTATTTGTATGAAAGGCATAAAGTTTATAATTTCACATTTACTCAATAACACATAAATTTAAATCAATAACAGATTCTTAGCCACACTGACTCTCATTGCCATTTTAAAAAATCTGCTTTTAACAGAATGTGCTCTATCAAATGAGTAGTTGCTTTAATGCTTCTACCAACAGTCACATACACTTATCTTTAGAATTGAAAAGTGTGACAGGTCCGACTGACACAGCTAAACACCAACTGAAAATTTTGATAACTGGCAAATAATTTTTACTACCATGTGTACTTGTTAATAAAGAAGCGATTCAAAGTCTTGCACAGCCTATGCATGACAGAACATGCTTGTTTAGAAATTGATTTCCCCATAGACTTCAAATTTTAGCCTGTTTTCTTAATACAACAATTCTTCGTTACCATTCTTTTAAACCAATATAGGCCCCTACCTGAAGTTCTCTGAAACCAATAGAAGAAAATTCATAAGGTTGGTTCCACCCTCCAGACCCAAATTTTGCCCTCAGATGTATGGTAGCATGAAGATAACACAAATTGTGTAGCATGGCTGGCCATTCTGGACGGTTGGACTGTTTCAGAATGTCTGGTTCCATCCAAGACATGTTACGAACTAGGCTGTCTTTCATTACCTGTGAAATAAAAAGAAACAGAAAAAAAAATACTTTTGAAAAAAACCCAACTATGTTTATAATTATATGTTAATTAAATGAAACCACTAAGACAACTTCAAACACATAATGTTAAAAAAAAAAATGCCCGTTGAAAATACGTTTTAATGGTCTGGGCACAAAGTCTCTAACACTGAAATTTTGCGATTTTGTTTTTTTCAATGGAAACAGAAGATGACCCCGTTCTGTGTCATGTGTATAATAAAACAAAACCCTACAATAGAACATAATAGAAATACCTAAAACAAAAGATATACTGTGATTTATCTATCTGTCTTTCTTTTTTCAGGTACTTCTTGCTTCTGTAAAACTGGCTTTTCTAGACTTTAGTGGTTTGTGTCTGAGACCATCAAAATTCTGAATTGAAAACAAAAAAACAAATAGAAAAATGACTGATTCAGTCTGTAATATCATTTTAAATATGCTGTAAAATATTTAAATGTAACTCACTTTTGGAGAGTCAACATACACCCGAAGTGAATTCTGAACGAGCCTGACAGGGATATTGTTGGATTCAAATTGTGACGATATCCAAAGTCTGAAATTTGAATCACACTGTTGTAGTCCCTCATTCAATATGGCCTCAACAGCATCCAGTAGGTGGGGACTGTTATGAGCATTGTGAAGAATAACCCAGTTACCCTGAATGAAATGAAAAAAAAGAAAAAAATACATAACAGCAAATTACTTCATGAGATGGCAAAGCAGTCCAATGGTATGCAACATGATGATTAAAATTGTGCATCTATTTCTTTAACAAAAAAAAAAGAAGAAAAACAATAATGTCAAGGAATAAAATGAATGTCAGATTTAATGGCAACTTCAGTCACAGTTAAAAGATGCAATAGAACAAAAATCGAGGTATTCATATAATATAAAGTTTTATAAACAATTGCAGATATAAAGGAAGGTTCACAGTATGGTGCTATGAACTTAAGTCCTTCTTCACATCTTGAATAATTGGAAAGTACTGCACTTCTAAAATCTCTATGCAGATAATCAATGTACATGTAATATAAAACTAACATTCATACAACTTCAAGTAAAAAAATTAATTTGAAACCAGCACAGATAACATAAAAGGTTATCTTATTCTCTGTAAAGAGATATGTATATTTTATGATTGATATACTATGATATTTCAAACCAACCTCTGCCATGCCTTTCAGAATCTGTTTCTTGACAGCTCTTTCATCAGTCATAGTGTTGTCTGTGAGCATGACTGTGAACTGACGGGTCTGCTTCTTGTTGGCAAATTCCTTGAAGATCTTCAATGTCAATTCTGCCTCAGTGCAGAACAGCAGCATGATGGGAAGGCAAGGTGTGCTCTGTCTCAGGACCGTTGGCAGGTCAAGTGAAACATCTGCATTATACCTGGCACAATAAAAGAGAGATTACATGAGGTACCCGTAATCATAAAAAAAACAACAATTGTGGAACTTGTCTGTATTAGAGAATGATGAAATACAATTTAGTGAGAACAAGAACAAAACTACACAGAAGTCTTTCTCCCTCGAAACCTAAAAATCACAATTAAAAAAAAATTAGAAAAGGAAAAGGCAGAATATCGTCAAGCACATTAATGCTCTATAAAATTTGCAAATGGTATAAAAATGGTTCTCCTGACAAAAGGAATTGGTGTTAAGGTTACAGTAACATTATGTAATACTGCTATGTTTTTTTGCACTCAGCTTCATAAATAACATTCACACGTCTTTTCTTCATCTAACACTAACTTTTTTTGTCCAGTTACCAGTAGAGTAAAAAGTAAAAATGGAAAAAGGCATGGAAGAACATACTTTTTGCCCAGAATATTGTTGATGAAACAAGAGGTTGCATGTAATAAACGGTCACTCCTAACAGCCCGAACAATGCACAATCTCTGCATGGCCTTGAAAGTGTCATCCATTTTGTCTGGTAATGGAACATTTTCCGGAAACTCAGATTCACACAAATTCCTCCATTGTGTTTCCCGACCATCCCTTGGCATCCGGTCAAACATGTCTTTAAACCAGTCAAAGTGTGATGCAAGGACCTGCATGGATAAAAATCACAGAACTTCAGTTACAGAGTTGGAGCCTCATGGATTAAATTACTAAATAACTAGCACAAAAATAAGAATCTGTGTAGGTTCAGTACACCACGCTGACAGCAAGAATCTGCAGGTGATAGATTATCAGTCAGATTTAAAATTAAAACACCAGTTATCTCAGACTGAGAGATTGTGACTTGCCATTCCTAATTTTTTTCCTCTCAAGGCAGGCAATTTAATATTAAAGAATCACATGCCAATTATTAACCATGTTAGTGCAGACATTCTATCAATAATATTGCCAAACGAAGATGAAATTATATTATTCACTAATCATAACTACTGTTTGTCTTGACCACCTATCCTTCACAGTGCTCATACACATGTATCAAGTGAAACCAGCCATGAATTTAAGAATAGTGTAAACACGGTTAATGTGTTATCAGAAATACTTTTGCTTATTACATGATGTTAAAAATTTTAAGTTCTTGTTATCTGCAAAATTTAAACAATTTAATAACTAATCTATTCTCTCTCATCTCAAATCTTACTGCACCAACGAATCTAAACAAGTCATTAAGTCCTGATATGTCATTTATATATAACTCTTGGTCTTCATAGTTTGGAAAAGCATTTTAAGGGGATTTATGGTGGTAAAAATTGCTTCTTTGTTACCTGTATTCTTTCAGAGTTGATATCTCCCTTATTCCTTGATCAATCTTTATGAAATTTTGAATGAATATTCCTTTTGTGTGTTGAAACAAATCTACAACTATTTTCTGATATTTTAACTGAATTTTTTAATTTGCATTTTTTTTGTAGCTCAGAGTCTACTATTTTGGTGATCCAATTTGCATGTCCAGAAAAAAAAATCATATAATCATAAATATCAACCCTAGCTTGAAAAACAGTAAGAGATATTTAAAAATGATCTCATGGTACCTGTACGCAAAGTTTTAAAAAATATACTCATGCAGATTTTGAGATATGCTTTGTTGAAAATTCCAAAATGGCCGATAAACATTGTTACATAATCACAGCAATAATGAACAAAATTTGTTGGCAACACTTAATATTCAATTCCTACCATGTAAGAAGTAAGTTGATCTAGTTATTTTATCTTTAACAGCCAAAATAACAAAAAATGAAGTTATTGCCAGGTACAAAAGAAGGCTTACATATGTAGGACATGCAATGAGAAATAAGAAAACCAATCTCATGAAAACCATCCTGCAAGGAAAAATAGAATCAAAGAGAAAAAGAGGAAGACCATCAATCACATACAATAGTAACATCAAGGATGTCAGCAACTTATCAGTGCAAGAGATTAGTAAAAAATGTGAAGATCACAGCCAATGGAACACCATTGTGTCCTCACGCGCGAAGGCAAACTTCGAAAACGAAAATGCCCACAGGTGACAGGTGACCCCCTTAAAATAAAAAAATTGTTTACTTCATTACCTGTAGATTATGGAACTGATCATCAGTCATCCAATCAAATGGTTTCTTACACTGCATGATGTGTTGATCAGGTGTGGTATTGGCTACTATGGCTGACATAACGACAGAACTGAAATTTGGAGAGATGAGAAATTCTCGCTCTCCTGGACCCACATTGCCTTGTGAGTCCTCAACCTAGGAAAGACAGAAGGACAGAACAGTTTAGCTGGCTTCCTACTTAGTTAGGAGGGAGCTGGCGTGTTCATTTGCACAACACACCCACAATATCTCTTCATCAAGGGGCCAGTAACCAATCACCAGCAATCTATTTTTCACTTTGCATTCTTTATGGAAAACAGTTAATTGATAAAAAATCAAGAATGAACTGTCTCTGGGATTTTATAAATTTCAATAGCTATAGTAATATCCCAGTACGTACTATAATTTCATCTTTTCAGACTGTTATCTTGAAATTCATTATATGCTATCATCAACACTGAAAATCCTCTAAAGCATGATGTTGTGTTCCTTTTCCAATAGTTTTCCATCAAAACACATTTCCCAAAACCTGTCATGTTATGTCAATATCAAGGGATCTGAACAAATGTGATTTTTTGCTGTTTCAGCAACTACAATACCATACCTCAACTGCCAAAAGCAAGGCATAGATAACTCGGTCTCTCTCTTTCAGTCCTCTGGCAAAGGTTGTGAAAGCACTGAAGGTGAGTCTGTCTATGACAGCTTTTATGGAAGATCTAGAAAATAAAGATATCATAAGGATAAAAAGGCATTGATACGGTTCAGAATTTAGTCTACATGGTGAAAGAATGCCATGGAATTCTGTGCATGTAAAACAGTAATATGACATGTCTCTCAGGACTGCATTTCCTTATCGTGATATTCATGCTACAAGTTTCCGAGGAGGGAAAATGACTATATCAAAAAGACATTTTATTAATCTCTCACCGAAAATAACCAACCTGTCTGTCAGATACATAGGTACACGTATGTGCAAAAACAATCCCATTTTATGGTATTAGTACATTTAAAGGGGTAGATTAATTCTAGTCTTAATTTACTAAGACGTGAAAATTTATTTGAATTAATGGTGGATTGAGGAAAACATGGCCAATCCTGTCATGAAATGATACAAATGTGAAGGATCTAATTTTGTAGGAGAGAACAAAAGTTTTACATATTGTAATCTCCATTCATCAATGGGAAAAATAAAATTCCCTCAAGGAATTCACAGAACATTTGGCAAAACAGAAATGTCATATGCAGTTATGTAACTACACTTGTGCAGTTTCATATTAGGGCCAGCAATATACTGACAAGCAATGTAAAAAATCCCAAATCACAGATACAAACTGTTGTGTTCTGGTACAACCAAATAATCTAACTAATAACACAGTTGTAAATCAAACGTACTTTATTTTGGAATCTTTTACAATCAGCTGGTGGATCTGATGAACCGTTAGGCCAGAACACATTGCCAGGTTTTTATGTGTTGCCAAATACAATTATGAAAAGGCCAAATTATAATACATAACACAAACCCAACTCACCTTTCTGAATGAACAATTGCTGCCTGATACAGAGACAAAAACTGTCTGAAGGAACTCTGATAGAGAGGATTAACATCTCTCATGTACTGAGCAGTGTCAAAACAAACTGCTGCTCTCTGAGCGATGACACGGAAACCCTCTCTAGCTTTCAATATGGAGTCTTCACTGACCTGAACTCGGGCTTGGCTGTGAAAATTGTAAAACAAGAAATTGAAACTTTATTATAACATATGAGAATTATTTGGTACAAACAAAATCAAACATAAAACATCATACATAACATAATGGTTTATCTCAGTTTTCAGAGTTCTGAGATTTATAGCATAAAATATAAAAATGTTTTATCAACATGAAATATTTATTTTGGTATTGATTTATTTAATACATTGATACTGGGATGGATTGATGGACGTGTGTTTTGTTCACAAAATAGTGCTGGGGGTGACCACATGAACTACAAGAAATGTCAATGAAGTTTTGGCTTAAGTCTGTCTTAGGCCATTATGTTAGGACAATGTCAATATGTAGTGCTAAACAGATTTCTCTGCCACTGAATAACAGAGCGCCGTTTGTCATCAAAGGTGGTCTGACAATGGAATTTAAGCTTCTAAAGTTGCAAAGAGAATATCACTTTTGGTTGGCCACAAATCAGAAGATGATAATGAAATGATTGTTGGAAAAGCTAAATATTTAGTTATTCTAAAATAATTCACAGAACCACTTCAATATTCCACCTAATTTAATAAACACCAATATCAGTTGAATTGTATGAATTCATTCTACCTTTCCAAGGTCTCATCATAATGTTTTTTCAGTTCTGCAAGTCTCTTGGACGTTTGTAGGTCATTCATGAGTCTGATGTCGTTGGATAGTTGATCTCTCATTTGTTGCTCTAGTTTTTCCAACATTTGCAAGTTTTCTTGCTTTTCCTGAGCATAACAAATGATTGCATATTATTTCCAATTTGACAAAACCAAATTCTGTGTTAAAATGTGGCCAAAAAAAACAAAAAGAGAATGAAAATTATGTCCTAAAGCCCGGTTTTGGAAACAATGTACAAAACAATACCAATCAATTCAAAAGAATTGAAATGGAAAATAAATGAGTTTTTGGACCTGAGTCCTTTGTGAGGCAAAAACAAAAAGGTTAACAGGTAAAACAATTTAGAAATGTTCCTATAAATATTACATAAAATTATATTATTATAAATTTATAAATTCTTTTGGAATTGTCTGAACAGTTTATTTATTTATTGTTTGGGCTTTTTTTTCTTTTCTCATATTTTAGGGTTGTTCCAAACCTGGCTCCAACCGCACAGATTTTCTGTGATTTTTAGAAAAATATTTTGTACATAATGTGACATGCTTTCAGACTCTTGAAAGGCCTTTGGCAAATCACAAGGGGACCAGCATGGAGATGTAAATCAACATAAAATAAAGTGGCAATTCAAGTAAACGAAAACAAAAAAAATGCCAGTGCAATATATGATAAACAAAAAGTTGAACTGAAAAACAGAATGGTATTGAAGAAGTAATCATGGAAGAAGATATTATTGAGGTGAAAAAACCACAGGGGCGCTAGGCCGGCATAGTGATGTACAGGTTACAATGCCAATATGTATCAAATACTCACCAAATACACAGTCAAAAGTTTTTCTTTTTGCCATATTTTGACTTTGCTTCAAGTCCTGTGTGTGGTTTTTATAATATTTCACCCACTAACCAGACTCGCTTGTAAGTGGACTTTTATAATGACACAGTAAAATGAAATTTGAAACCTAAGTAAGAACAATGAAGACAGAATACAATTAGCACTTGTTCAGATTCCAGCTACACTTTCCACTCACTTGTCTGAGTGCTGTCTGTTCATTGTCAAGTCTGGATTTCTCTTGGCCCATGAAAATGTCCAACAATTCTTCTTCAATTCCTTTCCTTGACTGCTGGCAGTAGGTCACACCCATGTATGACGCCAGTTGATGAGGACACATGTGTGGCTCACTAGTTGTGTGTAGGAACATGCGGAATTTGGGATCACATTCCACCTCATGGTCTGTCACCTGTTTCATGACAATACAAAGTAGAAAATCATGTTTTCATTTAAATTACTTTCAATATTCATACTTTGAATTCACTGATAATGGTTTCATATTTAGTTTCTCATTATGTCCATAGTGATCACCTTATGAACACATGAATAAGAAACAGTTTAGAGACTTATCTTAGTCCCATTATGACAATATGGGTATATGCAGAAAAGTTAACTCTTTGTGTGTCAATCACTGTTATATCCGTTATTCCGCTGGTCACGTTTGTGCCAATCATGGATGTAGTGGTGCATAAGAATTTTGTTTCGGGAAGAAAGAAAGTCGACTTTCTATTAATAGATGTTGCTGCAGTTAGTATCATTCATCTCCCTCCCTGTTTCTTCCCGTATTGGCAAACATGGAAAAAGACATGGCACACAAAGAGTTAAGGTATGTTTCTTTAAGTGCATTGTGGCCAGCAGCAAAGAATAACCTGGGTTGACCTTTTTTCATTGCCATGCTCGAAAGAAGCGCATCCTTTAAACGTGTTATGTGCTACATCTCAATATTAGCAAACAGATGAGGGGTCACATGGCAAAATCAAACTGACCCAAGTTCCGTGCAATTCTCGTCAATACTTACAATGACTTTAAATCTTGACTTTCCATTGATGAAATTGACACAGTTTTGTATGGTGTCTGTAAAACGCCGATCTTTCATCAATGCATTCAGATCACAGTCTGTGACCAGGAGTGGAGTACCATCTGACAGACAATTTTCTAGCTGCGAGCGGATTTCCTGAAAAGTAGAATTTAATTTTTTTTCTTTTTTAAAATGTCATGTCATCACCAAGAAATAATGTCTCTAAATAAATTTCACTGTTACAGATTTGAAATAAACTATTCAATGAATAGGATATTTGATATGCCACTCAGCTCGGGACAACTGAAAATGCCTCTTTAAAATTAAAGTGCATCTGTCACTTTGACTATCACTTATAAGTTACATATGGTGAAAACTACAAACACAAACACCAAATGTTAGCCCCTCCTGACCAGAATACCTTAGGACTACATGCCAGCCCAGATCTTGGGTGCTGTAACATTCATTATCACAGTCTTGTTAATAATGAGAACCTTCTCATCTGACATATTCAAGATACAGGAAGAAATATTCAGTGTAATATTCAACAACATTTCATGACAACCAGTCCTTTTGTCTATTCTCCTCTTCACTGGTGAATAAAGAGCACAAAGGAAAATGTTTTAGAAAAGCATTAGAATTATATTGTATTAAATGTAAAATGAAAGGTGAAAATAGTTTATCACTCACATGGTACTTGACTTCCACCAGATCTTTGCCAGTGTAGAGATTCTTAAGCCAATCAATGACTCTTGAGGTGGGATCACAGATCAGTGGCCAAGCAGTCATGCTGGCATCTTGCATCAAGAAACATGCATTCTCCAGCATCAGTCGTGTGGTAGGCAGATGTAGACGTTGGAGTCTGATTACATCAAGCTGGGGAAACAGATATTGAATTATGTTATAATTTTACTGAAATTCACTGCTCCCTTAACCTCCACAATCAAAGGGGCACTCCATGATGGAAAGCCACATCACATGCCTCCATTTGCCACAGTTGTGTGCTGGTGCATGGATTTAGGCAAAGCTCCTTGTAGTCTACTCAATGACTATCCATTGAAATTGTTATCCCACAAATGACAAAATATGCTGCACATTTGGAACACACTTTATTTTATTGGAAGGGGGTAGGCTACACCCTAATCAACCAAGATATTTTTAGCTCCTCTTCAGCATGGAGTTTGGAAGTCCATGAATAAATGTATGAAAAGAATTTGACACCTTGGACATATTTCTCTTGTATTTACAGCTAAAACACTGGCTCTGAGCATGACATACTCACGGCTGTGATGCTTTGGTAATAAAAGCTGTAGGAAAACCTTATAATGGATTAGAGTAAACAACATCTCTAAGTGTACCAAACAGAGGGTCACAAAAGCATACTGGAAATGTATTTCACTGTTTGAGAGGCAAGCCATAACCAAATAAAGCCTTTCGTGAATATAAACAATCAATTAATTAAATGTACTTCTGATTATACGGCAGATGCTTTTTGTGTATCGGAAGAAAAGTCATTTTAAAAAATCTACACTTACAGGTGTGTATAGGAAATCAATGAGCTCAATGTTTCTGAACAGCTGCTTCTTGTGTAATGGAAGTCCATGGTGTTCACACACTTGCATAAAGAACTCGCCCATGCGACGCCTGAAATAACGAATGAAAGACAAACATGAACTATTGCACATCACCACTCAAGTGTCTAGTATTAGATTTGAAATCCATTATGTCTCATGTCTTATTGCTTGAAATGGCAACATTCATGCAGTTAAAAGAAACAATTTTAAATCCAGTATTTGCAAATCCCTATATAAATAACAAATGGCAACAAAACTTTAAAATGAATACTAAATGAAAGACAACAAGTTTCATCATGCCAAATACATGGACAAAAAAAAAGATAAATTCCATAAGTTTTCTGTTGTTGTTTTTTTAATTTATAAACCATAATGTCCATAAATTACAACTACCTGTGAATGAATTTGAATATTTCTCTTGAAGATAAGGTGATCTTGTTTCACTTTAAACAAAAACTCACATTCAGTTATGGTGTTGACTAATCAGGCTTTTCAATAATGTTTGGGATTGAAATGAAGACATTGCACTGTGGAGCACAAGGAAAAGCTTACCTGGTATCAATATTGACAGCTCCACAGTAAGTCAGTGTTCCTGAAGCAGCAATACAATTGGCAATAAGCAACTCATTACTGTCATTGTCCTTCACATCTTGTCTCCATCTTACTTCCTGGGCCTTTAGGCTAAGGGATGCAGATGAAACAAACTTTGGAATCAAACATTTGAAAATGCGATTTTATGTCATATGTTGTAAAGCCAGCATTAGAAACAAACCATTAAAGAAACATAATAAATCACAAAAAAATTAGAAATGAAAAAAAGAACAATTGAAATCAAGATAAATATGTTCAGTTTTCTTGAACAGAAAACCATTTTGATAGTTTTAAAAACATCAGTATCTTATGGCATTACACGGCTTACTGTTTTTCGATCATTTTTCAGGGAAACTATAGAGGCTTGGGTGTCCCCCAATGTTTACAAAACATAATTATTCCATTACTGAGGTAGACTGACCAACCAGATTTAAGACACTGGTAAATACAGCAACATAGTATATTTCACAACCTGGGAATTTCTGCTGCTATAATTTTACCGAGCCAAACCATTCTAATTGAGATGAAAATCATTAAAACTCTACCCCAAATAACAAATTCAAATGCGTCACTTCGAGCCTCCATGCATTTGGCCGACGGACGTGCTTTGGTGCTGCTAACGAAGCAAGAACTCGCAGCTAAGTAAACTGTTTCACTTCGTTCCTGTTGAAGTCTTTTATTGTTCGTTTTTTTTTTTTTTCACTTGAAAAAGGCGAAAGCCGAAAATTTTGTGTATTTTCTGTCTTCTCTTTAGTTTGCTTTGTATTGTCTGGGTTTTATTTCTCATGCGGGGTTTTGCAACATACAACCTTTTCTTTTTGCCCAATTTTGTCTTTGCTTATAGCCCTGCTGCGATCCCACAGTTTTTCTGTGGTTTTTATGATATTTCCCAAATAATAAAACTGATGAAATATGAAAACCACAGAAAATCTGTAAGGTTGCAGCAAGGCTTGAAGCAAAGACAAAATATGGCAAAGAGAAAAAGTTGTATATAGCAAGGCCTCATGTAAGAAATATATTAGAGAGAAATAACAATGTCATATCGATGGTGTCAGGCGCGAACCGGCCAAGTCCAAAAATTTCATTTTACCGTATATAGTACCAATTTATGAAGCCTGGAATCCTGCATCATATGTAAGAGTAGCTGTTACCATTATCCAGTAGAAATACTCAAAATAAGCATGTGATCAAACCGGCTAGGTCTATTTCCCATTAGTTTTAGCGGCAGTTTTTTGTTTCTCGTGTAAAATTTGCTTATTTCGCCTTGGCCAGTTTGCTCCTGACACCATTGATATTACTTTCTGGTCAAAAGCCCAGTGTTTCATTGACTTACCTGTCCACCATTTCCACTGCAGCCTTCAAGCGCTCATTCATTGACTGTAGCTCCATGTGAAGTGAATGTTTTTCCATAACTGCTTTGTCAAACTGAGCCTGCAACTCATTGACCTCCCGTTGCACTCTGGGTAAGTCAGCTTCAGATAAATCTTCTTCTTCCTCCTCTTCTTTGGGCTCTTCTTTTTCAGATGGCTTCATTACAGGATAAAAAATATATCATAAACATTATGCATGCCGCATAGAATACAAATAATAGTCTGAATTTTATTTTTACGTAATTTTCTTTGTCATGTCTTTTCAATTTTATTGTTTATAGATCATCCAAAAGAGATTATTTCATTATTTTGGTTCACATTGCTACTATTGTTTAAGTTAGAACAAGACACTTCTTTCTTATGATTTCACTATTTACAAGGAAATTTAGGACACCAAAAGCAATTACTGACTCCTAAACATCTTGGAGCATATTATTTTTTCCTGTTATGGATGAGACTTTATGGGAAAGAACAATAGGAATAAAATAGAACAATCAAGTAATGTGACTGTCAACAACAATATTCACACAGGATATAACGAGGTCAAATGCTGATATTTACTTATCAGAGGCCACTTATAACCTCTAATATGCTACCAAAAGATATATATGACTAGGCTAATACACAATAACGTGACTAACATGGACTAAATTTATCCCGGACACTTGGGGGGAGGGGGGGGGGGGGGGGGGAGGGGGGGGGGGGGAAATAAATGAATATGTCCACTCTTTACAGACATTTGCAAGCAAACATACAAAAATTTACCAATTTACTATGTCTGATCTCAATACTAGCTATTGCTTGAGCGGAAAAATGATTGGCTTAATTTTAGTATGTCCCTTTTCAAAAACATTGGTCAAAGGATGTGGATGGAATAATGAAAATTCTCTTTCCTTAAAACAAACTTTCGAGAACACTATTGCAAAAAATAAAAACATACATCAAACCCCCCAACCGCACACCCAGCTCCCCCCCCCCCCCCCCAAAATAAAACCATACGCTGCTGACAAAGAATGCATAAAAATGAACAATTTAAACAAGAGACCAAATAAACAAGAGGCAAGAAACAATTAATCTTAGAAATGTTATAGTTCTGTAATTCTTTTAAGAAAAGAGACAATATTAAACAAATCACAGTAAAAATAAGAACGATTGTGAAGAGAAATAACACAAAAATAGCAAATAAAAGAAAAAATGACAATAAGAATAGTGATGACAGAGCAATTAGAGACAAAAAAAAAAAAAGCCAATCACACAAAATAGGATTTTCTTTTCAACCAGTCATTAATATTTTAAGAAATATTTGTTACACCATTTGTGATCCAAACCATCGTTTCAGGATGCAGAAAAGTTAAAGTGTCTGTCAAAGTTTACTTTCCATAGGATTATAACTTAACTAAATCTGGCTTGGTAACATTTTCTAAACTAAGAAACTATTATATGGTTATCCAAAACGAAACACTGACACTGTTTTAGTGCACATACTGGGCTGCGGAAATACTATAAAGATATGCGGTTTTTAACAATGTGTATCTACAATCCACATTAAATCAACGAGCATTAGGTTAAATAGCTGCAATAAAAAAAAAACATGCTCTATTCTCAAATTTAAATTAATCCTAAATATTGCAAATCATATATGATGTTCAGAAGTGCTACATTTACACATTTAGGTTCTATGCCCTGTCACTGGATGGTCGAATTTGAGGATCTTCCTTACTAAAATAAGTAGCTTTCATGACACTTATCAGTATGGTAAATAGAAATGAACAAATATATCCCTCCCGAAAAAACATTCATTAACTGATATAAATGATTCGTTCATCCTCCCTACAATCTCCCAAATGGCTTTACTTTAGAAATTTAAAAAAGTCCCGACCATAGTAGCACCTAGTTCAATGGGTTGCAAAAGACCTGAGATCCTTAGAATATTTAAACATCATATTCGGTTTTCTTGATATTAAATTGTCCGCCACTGTAAGATTTTTCCAGTTACACCTATTTTTTGGGGGGTCTAATTTGTCACTTATTTTTTTTTTTTTTTTGGCCACTTTTTTACATCATGACAAATTTTTGGCATTTTGTAAGTATAAGGTATTAGCCTGTTTACCGTTCTTTTACAAATGAATTATTTGCATGCAGAGGATGAGCAACTTGATATAAGAACTGCCAGACAAGAAACTAGATATCTTATAGCAGTTTCGGCATGAATAAGGAACACCATAATTAGGACTATAGAACTGTCCTACATGTGGATATTTATTTTAGAAATGTTTTCAGAAGACTGGGAGAAACTGTAATTCAGATAAATTTAATACTGGAGACTTGTCAATGCATGCAATATGTAAAAGATATTATCAGCATTCGTCCCACAAACAAAACAGTACAGGCAATAAGGATTAAAATTTTAGTCTACTCAGTATACTACAGGTAATAAGATACGATCACTTTAGTTTTATGGAAAAAAGAAATACAAAAACTGTGTGCTAATGTCTACACAATGTAAGACAATACAAGTACACTGTCATTTGTTTTAAGAAGTGAAGAGAAAGTTTGTGTGAGGACTCAAAGAGATCAAATGAGTTTCTACATGAGCAAAGTGATGTCTATCAAGAGAAAAGAAAATACCTGTGGTTTAGGAGTTTTTTTCTGCAGATATGTCATTTAAGAATTGCAAACAAAATTAGCTTACATCAAATACTAATTTTCACCACTTATACTAAATAGAATATAGAAATATAGACATGAACTATTTGAAGAAAAAAAAAAGGAAAAATATGTCAGACTAGAGTATAAAAGCAGACAACAGAAACAATGGTTGGTCTCATTATTTTTGAAAGCCTGGGAGCAGAATGGACTATTCTGCTTGAAAATGATAAATCTAATATGGGCATACTCTCATGTAAAGGAGTACTGATCCTTCATTTCCTCCTCAAATATGTTTAAGGACAAAGATAACAAAATGCTCTTTGTTTAATCCTCCAACCCATTTTCCTTCACGTTGAAGAAAACAAAGAAAATATGCTTACATTTAATGGTATGTAATTTCTCCGTTGTTTTTTTTCTACTGCCTTGACAAACCATTTCAATTCAACGTATCCTTTTAAAATCTTTAAAAGATGGAACAACTGTTCTTTAAACATATATCCAGTATTTATTCTCAGATAAAATAAAGTTGAAATACGATCTACTCTTCCACCATAAGACAGGGAAGTGGCAAGTGACCAGGAGTAGACAGGCACAAAAAGATTACACCAATTTATAAAATTTTGTTGAGCCATGATAAAGCAACACATTAATGGAAACCCGTTGTTCTTCTTTTCCATTCTGTATCTAACATCAATGTGTTACATAAAATATGTCGATAAACAAATTTTTAAAAAAATGAAAGGCACAAATAATAGTGGAAAAGAAATAGAACAACAAAACAAAAATGTCAGAAATACATTCGATAACAGAAATGTGTCATGGAAAAACAAAACAACTGAAAAACCTTCAAATGTTCTGAAAACTAAAATAAGTAAAAGTTTCTCAATTACTTTCTCCTTTGCACCCTCATGTGAAAATTAAACGAAGTCATTGTGCAAAACATACTACTCCTAAATTGTTTGACATGTGATTCTTGTTTCTCAAGAGTACTCTGATTTTCAAATCTTTTTTTTTTTAATGATTAAATCTAATGCTATGCCCAGTCCATTATAGGTTTGCATGATTGAGAATTTTCTACAGTGCAAGGTACATTACATTTTTGCACGAATATGAGAAATTTTGTGGCATACGGGGCTCACTTTAGCTTTGCACAGTCATGAGAAATTTTTCATCTCTTCTATCCCATGATCTCAAAAAGGATAAAGCTCTACTTTATTGTTATCATAAGTAGTCATAAGTTACGAACTTTACTCTCTGAAGATTTGCACTTCATGTTTCAAGAAACCTATGTAATGCACCAAAAATACAGCACAATGTTTGGAGTGAATGATGCAAATAGTAGTAGTTTCCTTGATTTGGATTTTATATTTAAAATCTCCGGAATATTCTATCTCTCTTTAGCCATTTTATGATGCATTTAGTGAGGAAACATCCATTTGTCCCTCAAAATATTTTCTGAGTTTTTCTCTAAGCAGCACTTGATATTTTATCTGAAGAACACACAGAATTGGAACTTGCTTGTAAGAAATTTGCCACCTGAAGTTGTAATTTAAACTGAAATGAATCTTCAGAAACTCAGGAAAAATTTGTGGAACTGAAATTCAAAAAACTTAATATGAATGTGCAAACTGACAAAATGTTTCAGCAGAGAAGTGAAAGATACAGAGTCATTTGTGCAAGACAGAAAATGTGGTGTGTATTTGTATCGGGAGAAACAATTGCTGTTCTTAGAACTAAGACAAACAAAATAAAATCCTGACACCAGTCTACACAGAATATCTAGGTTTACCTTTTCTATTCGAGTCTTTATCTTTTGTGGCATAAGAAAGAATAAACAGAGCTAAGATTATAAAAGAGCAAATCTACGCGGCAAAGACAAAAAAAAAAAGCTTCAGATAATATTTTAATCTCTGTAATTTAAAACAATGCGCTACATGACGTATATTTTACTTGTTGAATACTTCCAGAAACCCTAATGCAGATCACTTGAACATTAAAAGATCTTGCAAGTACAAATGCTGAAATTATTTTGTCTTGCTTATTTTATGCCAGCTGCTCAGGAAGCCAAATTCTATACTACAAAGTTGCTTCTCTAAAAATACCTTTCCATCACAAAAAAAATCTTTTTGTCCACTGAAAAAGGAACATTAATAATCCTTTGCTGAACATAACCCTATTATGATAAGAAAGTTAAAATTCACACTCACACAAGCAGTAAGAGGAAAATAATTATATATGAAGCAAAAATACCAATATATCTAGTTAAATCACATATTTTAGCTGCTAAAAAGCTTTTACATATGGAGAATAAATATAATAGTGTTATGTCAGAAAAGATAAAATTCTGTCATATTTTCTTCAATAATACTGAAAAAGAAGTTAGACGAGACCAACTAATAAACTGTTCATCAAATGTTAATATAAAAATCCAGTCTCAAATATATCAGGTATGATGTCACAAAATTACCTCCTCTGCCTGTAATTTCTGTAGTCTTTCATTCTCTTCAATCTCTCTCTCCAACTCGTGCATCCTCTCCAAGGCAGATTTGAGAGGACCACACAGTCTAGTGTACTCTACAATGGCAATAGTGTAATGCACCAGAGTAGCACAGTCCTCACTGGCATATTTGGCTCCGGCTATTGTGAGTCCTCCTCTTGCTCCTGGCGAAGGTGACCTTTGCTTCACTGCCAGGAAATGCTTGTCTGAGATCCCAAAGTGAGCAAAAAAATTATTACTGTCTGATGTAGTAAAATGAATCTAAAGTCACTGGTCCCCTTTCGTGCCAATAACAAATATAAATATGAGGCAAAATGGATTGCATTTATTATTCCGATTTCCAACAGCAGTCACTATGAAATCCAGACACCACGGAAGAAGAATACCGACTGATACTTCTTCTTCATTTCAGCTGAACTTCTATAACTGCAATTACATGTATATTGTCAGTCTTAATTGTAATGTGATCAATGCATTATACAGCTTCTGTGCATATCTGTGAAGTGATGGTACTGAATTAGTACTATGTCGCTGTCACCAAAGTTGAGAAAATCTAAATCTGGTGAATGATGGTGGAGGCTCTCTATATCAAATTTACAGTTTCTGCCGATTAAGACAGATTATTATTGTCACGAGTGGAGTGAGCGAGATTCAAGGATTACGGGGGCATGGAAGTGTAGGATTGACTCACGGGATAGTGAGGCTGCTCACCTATATTGACTTCTGTTAGTTAATGTTAAAGCGTGCATGTTGTGAGTGAAGTTGAGGCGTAGTAGAGGCAAAATCTGAATAGTCAGATCACTGCAAGTTAAGGAGTCCAAGGGGACAGACGTGAGATCAGAGGCAGTCGGGAGATTGTGTGTTTTCCAGTGATGACTGGTAGGTTGAACTGTGATTGATAATTATGATGATTGATGTACTAGATTCTCCTATGACCATGATGTAAATAATTTATATGTGAGGACTGTGAAAGTCATTGATTACTGTGTATAGAGATGTGCGCAATGAGCGATAGATGTAAGTTAGGATCATGGATTCGTAGCGAGACTGAGTACGGTGTAACACGGTGGAGGTGTGTTACCGTAAGATGTGTGGTGAGTGAAATGTGGACTATTGTGAGTATGCTTGATGGTTCGTAATGAGTGGTGAAGTGGATAGTAATTGTGTAGTGTATTACAGATGTAATGTTATTATTATAGGTGCCGGGGGTCGGGCAGAGAAGCCACCCGCGGTGAGCGGACTTGTGCCGGGGTTGGGCAGAAGGCTACCCACAGGCCGCCTGAGTGAAGCTGTCGGTGCAGGACAGCGGGAGCACATGAGACGTGGCAGTCTGGCCACAGACAGGGACGTTGTTATTGTCCTTATTGCTATTCAAATGTTAATGTGCTATTACGGTGTTAATGTGCCATTGAGAATATAATGTGCTATTGAAATATTAATGTGCTGTTAAGACCTCGAGGGGAGATTGAGATACGGAGATTAGGTTGAGCAGGCGCCAATAAGAGAGGCCAGCAAGTAATACATATATATAGATGTGAGGCTGAGGCCAGAGCATATTTTAGGAAGTATTATCGGGTTGTGGACCCGTAGAGGAATGAATGTCGGGAGTGCTGACCATTGTATGGTATTTGAATTGAATAATGTAATGCACGTATCTCTTTAATTTTATGTATAATAAATGTGTGAGTCTGTTTGGTTGTTCTGTTAAGTGTTATACTTGTTCGTTCGTGATTGTTGTCCTGTCATAATTATTACATTTCCCAGTCTGGGATTTGTGACAATTATATCTGCTATCCTTTTCTGTTCATGGAATGGTAAATTTTACTTATTTCCCTTCGATACCAATGAAAGGATTTCTATTTTATCTACATTTCTGCACCTGCTTTTCTTGTCTCTAGTATTCCATTACCTTGTGCATTTTCCAGAAGACTTCCTTCTCCTGTCACTCCCAGCTGACCATCTCTACTGCAGGCCATGTAGCTCTCAACAGCTGAAATTACAAAAAGGTCTGTCTTAAAACTGCCAAACTTTTCCTACTGTCTTTTCATTATTTTCTCTCATACAAAACCAAACTATCCCCTGAGCAGTGACATTTCTAAAAGGGAAATGAAAGGATTACTACTACTACTAAAAATTCACAAATGTCTTGATGGTAGTTCACACTGACCTGGTTTACTACATCTTCTTCAGTCTCTATAGACACAAGTACAGATGAAAGATACTTAAAAAAAAAAAAAAACTGGAGAATTTTCCCTTAGACTTACATTCGTTCTTTTTCATGACAAAGTTATTTCTTTTCTTTTTTTTTAAATATTAATTCATTTTAATGTTTTTATGATTTATTTATTTGATTTTGTTTTTTTTAAAAGAATTATTTTGTTTGCCACTGGACATCTAATTCAAGGTTCTGAACTGCATGTTTAAACTCTTAAAATAATTATCATCACAATTCTTAAACACTATTATAAAAAACTTCAACCTTTTCTGTATATGAATTCATCATACCTGCTTGCACATCATTGGGAAGACCATCTTCCCAAGAGACATTATGCAGCATGTCCACAAACTTAATCGAGTCTGTCATTGTTTGTTGCATACTTTTCCATTGTGCCCTGTCAAATCTTTCTCCAGCTTCTTTTGACTTGGCTGATGGAAAAAAAAACCCAAAAAAAATAGAGTGACTATTTGCGCTTTGTGGTCAAATTGGCTTTGTTTGCACAGGAAAATTCACTTTGGAGAGATTCAAGGCTAGGGTTAGGGCTAGGAGTAGGTTTAGCTATTTGACTACAACTGCATTTTTATTGACAACAAGGTCACAACAATTTTGTTGGCAAATTGGCCGCAAGCTCATAAAGAGAGAAACTTGTGAGTATTCATTCACTGTGGAACAATTTTCAGTGGCATACTGTACCAAACCTTCTCTGTGAAAATGTGAAATTAAAAAAATTATAATTTTAATCTACATATATAATCTCAAAACTGAACTGGTTGAGCTGTATCATGCATATTAAAAACATATTTGTATCAATTCATGAATTATTCACTGAACATTTTGTTTAAGTTAGTTCATCGTGATTCATGAGGATTAAGACTGCAGTTAATTAAAAGGTAAATCCCATTATTTCTGACACAACACTGAAAGAAATGACATCTCTACATACATGGAATATTTTGCATTTTCTTTTTAAATAACTTCCAAATTCTGATTTTCTAATGGCTTGCCAAAATTACCAGTGGTATTAACTGATTCACTTCCAAGTGTTTACTGGCCACAGCATTCATAATTTCCACTCTCCAGGATTATCACTTAGTAAGGCTTTAGGGAAGCACAAGACACACGAAACACAGCATCTAACAAATTAACGGACTGAACGAAGAATATGTCATGGAAACTTTATTATTATTTGAATTTACTTTGTGCTGAACATCTTTCTCATGAGGTATCCAAAGCAAATTATAGAAATTAATTAGTTAACTGATTCACTCCTTTAAGCTGCTTTCAGCGGTTCATACATAAAAGCACTCAGTTCAAATGGTGCATGAAAATTACACACATACAAAATGTTTGTTTTTAAATTTCCAATAATTTGGTAATTTCCTCTATCTCACAATATTTTCTCACAGGCTTAGTAGGCTGCTGATCCTTGACTTTCAGAATTGGTACTATGACAGCAGTGGTCATCTTAATGAAACACTAGGAGTGAGCCAGTTAATAAAGAATGAGCCCTGGCCTTAAATATCGGGACACCTTTCCCTTTTTATCCCAGCAAACATCATTCAACACCCCACCATTACCTCAAAATTTATTGCTTTCCATGTCTATGCACACCTAAACAGTCACACAATTAGATAACAGCACTCTGAACTTTGTATGATAAATAAGTGACAAAGTGAAGTGTCACGAGTGGAGTGAGTGCAATTAAGGGGATTGCTACAGAGCGGGTGTAGAGTAAGAAGGGCTCACAGTAGACAAGTAAGTTAAGCGTGCTGTTGTGAGTAGTGGGAGGGTCTGAATGAGGCGAAAGCGCTGTATTACTATCACTGCAAGTTAGAAGGTCCTACGGAACGGACCTGTGAATAAGAGCCCATCGGGCGGACATAAGGGGAGCAGTCGAGAAGACTAGTGAGAGAGTCTTTCCAGTAATGACTGGTGTCGAGGACGGGCCGCAGAGCCACCTCGATGAGCACAGGGGATAGGCCAGCATAGGGCCGGAGGCCACACATAGGCCAGAAGTGAGGCTGTCAGTGCAGGACAGTAGAGGCACATAAAGTCGTGGCAGTCAGGCCACGGACAGGGACGTAGATATGAGCGTGAATGTGATAATGCACTATTGCCATGTTGAGGGGCTAGTGAACTAATAATGTACTGGTGAAATGATAATGTCTATTGAAATGATAAGGTGTTATTGCCCTGCTGAGGTGCTAGGGGAGTGCTAAGGTGTATGACAATAGGACGGTGATATTGAGAGACTGCGGTGCCAGTGAATTATTAATGTGCTATTAAGACCCTGAGGGGAGAGGCTGAGGCCGAAGTGCCTTTAGGAGTAACTACCGGATTGTGGATCCGAGGAAGCGTGTGTGTGAGAATAAGGCCGTTGTACGGCAGTTCATTTCAATAATATAATGTATGTAATTGCGCTATTATCTGTATAATTATGTTTAATAAATGTGTGAGTCTGATGGATTGTTCTGTTAAGTGTTAACTTGTTTGTTCGTGATTGTTGTCCTGTCATAACTTATTACATCTCCCAGTCTGGGATTTGTGACATGAAGTAGTCCACATCCAGGATCTTCGAGCGTTCCAGAAAGTGTATACTATTACGTTTGAACATTTTAAGTAGAGAAGGGACACAACTTTATACGCTGACAGCTGAGCAAGGCATACGACACAAGGTTTGTGGAAAATGAAACAGAGAGAAGTGGGTGGCCAATTCACAATCCTTCAATTGACCATAATGTCAGAAATCTGTGATACTCTGTGTTGTAGGTCATTTATTAATATTTATTGATTGTATTTTAAATGATTAATGTACAACAGTAAGCCATATCATACGAAACAAAGAAAGAGTCATCATCTACTCTAATATTTGATGTGTAATCAAAGAGTACTCGTAACGAAACTATAATAAGATTGAACTACAGTGTACGGTACAACGATCTGAGAAAGAAAAAGTTACTCCAGATTTGGCACTGACAACAACATAAAAGTCTCTATATGCCTGTGAACGATAGTTTCATGTGTAAAATACTTACTGATATCATGCACATTCATTTTTAACCAAAAAAAAAAAAAAAAAAAGCAACAACGCAAAACACTCAGTGAAGTGAAGCAATTTCAAAAGATGTGTTTCAAATATCTTCATTTAGTGCAGGCTGGAAGAAAACGTGTGCTCAATGCAAATGCAAACAAAACTAAAATTTCCCAACCTGATCTTCTGCCTTCAGCTGAAAAAATGTTAGACAGGAAAAGATATATAAACATACGCAGAGAATACTTGTGTTTCTTCTGGTAAAGTACTAAAATATCTAGTTGTGGTTTTGGATGTACAAACAGTCCGAGTTATTTGATAAAAACTACAATATCTTTGAAAAGTTAGGTTCTTAGCATTCATGTCAAATGGACAGGATTGGTGAATAAAAGATCAGATTTTACTTCTACAATATTGTAGTGTCAGGATTTCATTTTTGATTTGTTCATTTACATGATTACATTTTAGGAAGTTGTTGCTTTTGTATTCAAATAAACAATCTGAATATCTTTATCTGATCTTCTTTTATTTGGTGAGACCTCCTCCCTTTACAAAACCAGATATTGATATAATCATTTATTTGATCTCCACAATTCAAAACATGAATAATAATTTCATTTGTCATTCAAGTATAACAGGAGCTTACTCAAGCAAGGTAGTAGAAGCATGTATCTTTCCTCCCCTTTTTTCTTTATGCGAGTAACACGAAATATCCTAACACATGCACAGCCCTTTCATCATGACTGAATCTTATTCAATTCATTGGTGTGTATACTCAGCTTCACTTCATCTAACCAGGCATATCCTACACAAATCTCAAACACAATTGGAGAATTTTTATCTCACCTTTCTTGACAACCAACTTCATGCTGCCAGAGCTTGATGACATTCGAGATGACAGCTCATCTTTCCCACCAGCAGCATCCTTAACTTCACCAATTCTCTGTGATGGAAGTCGTTTGCCTATCAAAACCATGACCATCTCAATGATCTGTCCCACAAGCATTGGAGGGTTGGTAAATGCACGGACATGCTCAATGACTGCCCGGTCAACTTTGTTCCTCCAGAAAATTACCTATAATAGATGGCATAAGAAAACAGGTCATGAATATGTTACAAAGATTTTTATCACTTCACAGTGCTTTGGAAAGATTTTAAATCTTTACTCTTTTCTCTTTTACATCTGTTCTTGTTTCAAAGGTAAATGCAAATTTACATAGCATTAGTAACATTACTTGACTTGCTGCAATGAAAATTTTTAGCACCAGCCAGGGACAATGCTCTAGCTCTGTGAGTCAAAAGACACATTAATTCATATATTTTATGGCTCCTTAATAAACTAATTGATATCAATGTGTAAAACAACTCGTTACACTCATTCATGATCAGAACATCTGCTGCATTGTTTTCCTTTCAGTGTTCTTTGAAATTATACATAAGTATCACAGTCAATGCACAGACATCATATTTTTAAGCACAATATATATTCACATTTAGCCTACAAATCCAAACTATGACTTACTTGCTCTCTTGCATATGTCAAGTTAGTTCTGCACTCTTCCACTCGCACTTGTGCATCAGCCAGCTCTTCTTTAGCTTGCACCTGTCGAGTTTTCAAAGTGGCTTCTCTCATTCTGTCAAACTCTGCATCATACTCATCGTATTCCTCTGCAGGAAGATTAAATAAAACTGGAAAATTATGTACAGTTCTAAGTGAAAACATAAGTAATAAAGTGGATTGCAGAAGTTTAAAATTGTCCCAATGAAACATGGCACCAGACACAAAAACACATTTGATGACATGACCACACATTTCTTCACTTTATCTTCTGCTCCAATAAATATTGTGTTAATCAAATTTCCATATTGGGATTAAGAATAAAAGTCCTTGTATTATAATTAATTACAAATTAAACCCACAAATGACTAAAGTTTTAGTAGAAGGTTTCAGGTTACCTTCCTTCAAGAGTTCATCTTCTTCTTCTTCCTCTACATCCATCTCATTCAGCTGCAGGTAAGCATCCAGTGATTTGCTCAGTCCAACCTTTGCCTTCAGTTTCTCGAGAGTTGTAGCCCTTGCAGTCAGTTTCTGCAATAGCTGTGTAGTGTTTTTCTGAGCATCCTCAAACTTTCCATTTATTGTTTTGATTCCTTTCTTCATCACTTTGGCATCTGCTCTGGTTTTGTCTAATGTTGCAATAACTTTCCTGCAAATATTTGAGATAAGTTTTCTTATACAAACTGCCATACAAAATGTCCTATGTGAAGATGATACTGAAACAGGTTTCTTGAACTTTAATGAGAATATGCAAGAAGATATACATTACTGAAGCACACAAGAATAAGCAGAGAGAGGGAGTTAGATAAAATCTGCACATTGTAATAAAAACTTTTGTTGTTCATTTCAGCTAAGCTAAAAATCCAACTTGTTCGGCTTCCAAATTAGTTTTCACTTGATTCAAAATATTTATCTGTTGCAAATTCTGGTGGTACTGATTGTAAAATTACAAAAGTTACAGGTGGTAATGAAAAACTTGAGCAAGGCACTCACTTCAGTTGTTCCACTATTCTTGTTCTCTCCTCTGCCTTGGAGAAATATAAATATCTGAAGCATTCCATAAACCTCCTGTATGTGGTAGGGTCCACATACACTTCATTTTTAGCTGTTGCATTTGAATCTCTGTGGTTTAACCTTGGAAACAGAGACAGAAACTCAGTGATGAAATCCATGAAGAATACAAATTGTAGATGAACTCTCCCTTCTCAAAGTTATAACAGACCGTGTGTATCTCAAGGAAGATGAAAAGAGGTTTTTCAAAACTGTACAAAAAGCCACCACCAATCACACAAAGAACTTTTCATAAATGAAATTGCTGGTTTCTCGTTATTATTCTTTTGTTATGTATATTCTTTGGTTACAATCAAATTCATGAAAAGACAACTTGATAAAACACCCATTCTCATATTTTGTTGTAAAAAATAAAATTATTTATTGTCCCACAGACAATTCCACTGTACCTAACTGTTTGGTAAATATCCATTGAGTTGGTCACAAAAAAACAGCTTTGGCCAAACTAATTTGCACATTTATCAAATGCTCTGAACTAAGTGATGAAACATTACAACCAAGTTCCTCATATTAATCATTACTGGGCTATTTCATAATGCAACATTTATTGTACACAGCAAAACTATTTCCTCACTTTATTCTTTCTTGCAAAATAACTTTGGAGTAAGGCAAGTTGGGAACTGTCACTGTCTGTATCTTCAGCTGATCTTTCTTCTTGTCATGAACTTTGACTGTTGTCATTGAGATCTCAGGACTCATATCTCCAGCCCATGGCATTTGCTTGCAGTCACGCAGTACAAAACTGTGAATGTTGGCCAGGCTAGTGGTGATACTCTCTCTGTGAAAATCAAAAGAAATGATGATAACATGTGCCATGGGCATTACTGATATTCTTGCCTCACTAGAAACAATAAAAACATTATCCATCAGGTACTGTGTAGTTTGTGTTAAAAATTCAAGGAAATATTTACAAAGTTGAAATACTTTACACCCAGTCTTGTAAATCACTTGATGCTGAAGTTTTCTGTTACCTATTAACTGATTAGTTGATAAAGGATACAAAGGATGCTTCATCAGCATGGTTTCACATCAGACTGAAGCAGCAATTTTTATTAATTTTTCTCTCCGCAACACAACAGAACTATTATTCATAGATCAATTAGCTGAATGTATGTTTTAAACTTATGGCACAGATACATTAAACAATGTACCATTTAAATGTATTTTGTAATTGAACAAAGAAAGGCACTTACCTGAGGTCTTCAAAATCTTCAGAAATTTGATGTTTTGCCACAAAGTACAAGGCCTCACCCAACAGTGTTTCCTGTGGCCAGTCACACATCCAGTTCATCTGGCAGCCAATCAGAAGTCCTGGGAAATTTCTGGATTCAGATACCAAACAAAAGATGAAAGTAACACATGTACATTAATTATATATCAGTAAAAAGTCTTTGAATATTATTTATAGAATTTCCATGCATACAACATTGCAAACAAAATGGGATGGAAAAGTATATGAAAAATGTCTGCAGATCAGTTGATCAAGTGGAATGCATTACTTCATCACCAATGCAGGACTGACCAACTTAAGCATTACCAGGGGATTTCTGAAGAAGAGTGTTCATTCATCTGCACATCTCATTTAGTTCATGTCTCATGGTTTTGTAAAGGCTGACCAAAAAAAAAAATATATACAAAAATTTTGAAATCCTTAAACATAGAAGCAGCACTGTATTTCTTCAAGTGACACAAAATACACCTCTTTTTATTCATGATTTATGCTTGACGAAGTCAAATAAATCTATCAGCCTGAAAGAATATGAACACAAAACAGAAGGATAAAGTTACATGGTTTGATTGCTCTAAAAATTGAACTCACATTGCAGCTGTTCTCAATAACTCATGTCCAGGTTGCAAGCAAATAAGGATGTGAAGATTACTCTTCACCCGCGAAACAAAAAATTTCATGGGGTCAACAGAGATGGTTGGGGACTCTCTCTTCATGGCTGGGTGAATAGCTTGAAGCAAACCATCCATTTCATCATTGGAGAAGAGATGTGGATATTCTCCACTGATAAGCAAGCTGTTGATGGCATCAAGATAACTGGGATCCTGCAAGTCCCGGGACTGGAAAAAAGTAAACAGATAAAGTTGGTAAACACCCAATTCAGGAGCAGATTTAAACCACCTTGAATCACTGAAAAATGTGTGACATATTTATTCACAATTATTTTTCTGTGAACTGACAAGCAAGCAACTCAGTTCCAATAAGTCTGCTCCCGAATCAAGCACTGGGAAGAGTCTTATATTAATTCTGTTATAAACCTAACAGGAGAACTAATGTTCAGCCTTATTGAAACCCAGGTTTAATATGATAACATTTCCAGAGCTTTGGAGAGCTGATGACATGATTAATGGACACTCTTGCAAGACGGGGCAGCACTGCAAAGAAAACTATTAAGCACTAGCAACACAATACTAACAAATGCAAAGTAACCATGTATCCAAAATTCACATTCAGATTTAAAAAGAAGAAGAAAGACAAGAGTACTCTCCCTTCACTATTTCAGAAATTCCTTATGGTGAGCTTAAGTTATTTAGTGTAGTTCAATACAGGTGGAGTTCACATACACTTACACTCCTGATTTGTAGCATTTAGAACGGGTCTAACATCGGAGTCTTGTTGGCCCGAACACAGCCCCAGGCAACAAGGAATAAATCTGTCAACAGTCAAAACTCAAGGAATGACCTCTTCACTTCAATAAGACCATGTTCCTCATTTTCTCAAAGTAATAAAATTTATTCCAACTTACATTAAACATAAGAGAGATGACCTTGCCCTCTGACCCACTGAGTCTGATGGCTGATCGAAGACCATCAAAGAAGTTGTTCTGCTTAGAAGTGTCCACTTTATGAATAGGGATGTCAGCCACATGCAGTGCCAAGCGGCACAGTGTTGTCAAGTGGAAGCCCACTGCCCCTACCAGCAACAGGTTGCCTCTGAAATGAAAGAAATTGGGTCAGTTTGATTTTGCACAGAAATAAACACATGATAATGTAGAAAATTCATACTTTGGTAAATCACATTTCTGTAAAATGGATAGTGAAAAAACCATTTCATACTGTTTTTGTTTTACTGCAATGCCTCGCTCCTTATAGACAGTTGGATTTATCAACGAGTATTAACCTAAAGGACTTCTGGTGAAAAGTTGCTGCGGATGCTGCATAATTACTTACCCATGGTGGAAGCTGAGTACTCGATGCATGCGCACAACATGTGAGATGACAAAATCTGACAACATAATGTTGAGCCTGATGTTACCAAATTCTTCATTATAACGTGTCAAGTGGGTGTTCAGACAGCTGTGGAGGTCACCCATGTTCTCAACTGGTTGAAGAGACACCTGAAAGACAGAAAACTTCATTGCAAAAAACATTTCACAAGAGTTCTTTCTCATCGAATCAACAAAAACAGTTTGACTAATTTGGAATTTCTTCTTTTCAAAGTATGTGCAATTTGACAGCTGCGGTAAAATAAAAATCTTAATTTAAATTTACTCTGACATCTTTCTAAACTCATTTCTGTGTCAATCAATGATCAATTCATTCCTTAAACAGTGGTGTATTCAAACTGGTGGTTAATAATTTTAAGAAAAGGTCTTTTCACATCTAAAAAAAAAGGGTCTATCCATTTCTCAAAAAAAAAAAAAAAACCAACACAGAGAAGAGATTAGTCAAAAACAGTTTTTCCAACTTTGCTTAAACAAAAGAAAACATTTTACCTTGATTTGTTTTGATCCCAGTGATGTCACAGGGCGCTGGAAAATACGAGCATCTACTGGGAAAGTCACGAAATTCTCATAGAGTCCTGAGTCCATATCTTTCCACATCTGAAAGACAAAAATTCACTGACTGATGCTCAGATTATTCTTCAAATTCTTCCTTAAATTTCAGTAACAATAAAAGGAAGTAATGTTTTAGTCATGAGCTTTGACCAATGTTATGAATTTTATACTGAACTAAAAAATCTCTAAATAACAGAAATATAAAGGATGAAGACAAACAGCTGGCAACGAACTTAAGAAGTGAAGCTCACATTTTCAATAACAGCATCCAACTTGTCCTCAAACCAGTTCAAGTCAGATGTTCTACTGATGCGATCTTTCACAATCCTTGTCAGCTCATGTTTCCAAAGGGAGATAACCATAATCTCATCAGCCTTGCTTTCATCTGCCAGTCTCTTCAGACACTAAAATGAGAGAACACACTCGTCATTAAACATAAACGGGGAAACACTATAAAACCAAACATCTTTATATAATTAAATTAACTTTCATCCCAGAGAATTTCTCTCATTTAATATACACTATGCTGATTTTACAAATATGTTGACCAGAAAACTAAAATCTTAATTTTCAAAAGCGTAAAATGATGAGGATATATTTAAATTTATGCAACCTCAACTTGTCTATTCTATTTTCACCCTTGCTTGTATGTAAGGTGTATCAGAAATATAATCCTTGAAAAACAATATTTTTCTTACGACTTGCTCTGCTTATTCAAAAAAGTTTTCAAACTGTAGACAAAAACCAACACTTTTGGTCAATACACAAAAGCACTTTATTTTTATTATTTTTTTATTTTTATTTGTATGTGTCCTTTGCCTTCCTCAAATTGCATCATTTAATAGTCAAACCAGTAGTTATCTGTGCTTGTCATCATAACATCGCCCCATTGTCACCAACATAACAGATGACTCACTCCACAGAATGTATCTTCTTTATTCACAAATATTTCTAAGTGCAAATTCTACTTCCTAACAGATACAATGATTACCTTTCATCAACATCACTCCCATTCAAAACAATGACTACACAGAGTATTGAAGTTATTTTTTACCTGGAAACACTTGGTGATGTCCTTCAGTGTGAAAAGATAGTGGTAACGTCCGGCCATGGGAGTTGGTCTCAGGACGCTCTGAATGGCAGTCAGCATGTCACATGACACAGCCACCAGGGCATTATGAAGGTCAAGGTCAAGCCCAGGTGCATCATTGGCAGTCATGTTGGTCTATGTAATATGAAATGTATGAAATTTGAAGGATATGTGAGCAATACAAGTAAACTGCGGAAAATTTTTCTCCATTCAATTATGCGAAAGACCCAGTGTTTCCTACACAACAGCAAATTTTTTAAAATTCAGTTATGCACACCGTTTCCTAACTTGAGGAAGATTCATCTTAATCAGTTATCAAAATACAAAGCAATTCTTTTTCTTGACATTTTCTGAAAATGTGGCGTTTTGGCTGGGGTAGCATATTACATTCTCTGACCTGTCTTGTTGTTTATTTCAGGCGCTCTTGCAGACTGATATCTCCGGTTTACATAAATCCCAAAGGAATGAAACTTTGGTACCTAAACAAGTACAAAAGCAATAAGTAATATTAATTTGACAGCATTTCTTTCATGACTCGGTTGTCAGGGTTTAAGTAATATAAATGCCGTGCTGGGTCACGACTTGTAAGGAGTTGATTTTTCACGGTCTCGTTGATTATAACCAGCGTAATTTTGTCCTTGAACTGTTCTCGTGAACAGTTTGTTTTTGAAACACTTTTTCTTAGAGATGGAAAGAAAGTGGGGCGAGATAGAATAAATGGATAAGTTAGGAGTGACAGTGCAATTCTCGACCCCGTGATTTTGATGAAGGGAAGAGAAGGGGTGAATAAGGATAGATAGTTTAAGACGCTTAGTCGCGTTCAGAAATTCGTACATAAAATGTAGAAAGCACGAGGGTTTAAAGATTTCAGTAATTGTTTTGACATTTTAATTTGACCTTGTCTGTTTTTAGTACAAGGCCGTGACCAACTCCCACGTAGAATATATTAATACTGCGAGATGAGCTCGCATGGATGCACCAATCAAATCTAGGGATTTGGACGGTAATTTGCAGGTGGCTGCACAGTATAAAAGCGTAGCCATACCTATGTCCATTACTCCATACAGAAAATTCCAATCTGTGCAGGCGTCGGCACGATTCTGCCTGAAGAATCATAAGACTGTTGATTCATGTCTAGTCCACTATAGACATTGAGATGAAGCCATATGCTTGAATGAGATATGCCCACTGCTATTGTCTACTGTTCCCTGGTTTTTCTAATACCAGGGACCAAGTGTAAGTGTTTGTCCTTTGATGATTCAACAATGAACGAGGAACTGGACATAATTTATCCAGTAGGACAGGATTGCCGCATATGCTAGGAGTGCTACCCAAGAATGCAAGACAAAGATTTATATTGACTTGCCACTAGTATGAATGTTTGGCATACACATCTGTGAATTGGGATTGATTTGTCTGGATGAGGCTGGGGATTGCCAGCCCATCCTAGAGTAGATCCAATAGACTTAACTACGTCAGTTTATATTGACGAGCCCCCGAGAGGGCAGTACTAGGCTGCTTAGGGAGGTGACTTTTTTTTGAGTAGGGATATGTGGTGAATATTGGTGTTATTTTCGGCTGTGCGGCCGCCCGAGGAGCAAAGAGTTTATTGTCTCATGGGACTTGTTCGTATCAGTATTGAGGTAATGTCATTATAAAAGACACGTGGTATATTGAGAGAGAGAGAGAGTTGAACCTTCTTACAGGCATTGTAAGCCCCACAGGGCAGTGTAAGGCCTCAGGGCAGTGTAAGGCCGCAGGCAGTGTAAGACGCGGAGATGCAGTGTAAGACCGACGGGCAGTGTAAGACCGACCGGTAAGAAAGTGAATTTTCGCGTTTTGAGAGTTTTTCCAGTGCTAACAGAGTACACTGATTCGTCGCGTTGAGAGAGATTTTGCAGTGGTAACAGAGGACACTGCGTTGTCGCGTTTTAAGAAGTTGTGAAGAAGAGTGTTGTTTTTTTTATACCGATTATGTCTTAGGCTGTCCGCGTTCCGTGGACCAGCTAACGTAATGCCAGATATGACTATATACCGAGATGACTGTGACACTTGACGTGTGCATGGCTTGCGTAAAGCGCATTAAATTAACTAGCTATCGCCTCGTGCCATCTCATCTATACCGGATTCGATACGGAGATTAAATAAATTAAATCATATTGTTATTAAATTGAGAAAGTTCTATACTATTGTTGCATTTAAGGCAGCATCACGCGAGTTTGAAATGTAAACGTTAAGCTAATTAACTTTTCGCCGTTTTATTTCGGCTTCATTATACGGAAATCCGTTGTAGGACAGACCCACAATTTCATTACTCTATTACAGAGTCTGTCTTATATTGGGGTTGGATAGTGCTTTTCCCCCTCAATTCTGGACGGTGGATGGATTCACATTATCTTGTTCACTACTTTATGAACCAGTTTTACAATCCTTTTTTTGTGAATATCCTCTTTCCACCAGCGTCATTCCGGACTGTGACCTGAACTTCTGACAAACCTGACGCCCTTGTCAGCGGGTCAATGAGATGCAGACATGGCAAACCAAGCTACCAGAGCTACTGCTGCCATTGGATACCACAGTATTTTAATTAACAATATATTGTTTGTGAATGTGTATATAAGCAGCAATTATGTGTGTTGACTAGATAATTATGAGCCTATTCCTTCAGTAAGGCCTGATTGTTTGATAGTAGTTATACTTTAATTCAGCAGTATACAGTGATATACTCATTGTTATTATAAATGTTCGTGACAAGTTTGATTGTGTGGAGTGAGAATGTTTCGATAGACTAGATTCTACAGAACTTGGCATCAATAATTGTATGCTTTTTGTCCATCCAATATGCACGTTCTTAGTTAAATTTTTTGTTCTCAAGCTTAAGGCTGACTTTTCTACGGTAGTACTTAAGCCCCCACCACAATAACTTTGTGGTTTCTTGGATCCTATCGTGTAAATTTTTCTTAAAATTTCCACTGGAGTGGGGGATGTCAGGGTTTAAGTAATATAAATGCCGTGCTGGGTCACGACTTGTAAGGAGTTGATTTTTCACGGTCTCGTTGATTATAACCAGCGTAATTTTGTCCTTGAACTGTTCTCGTGAACAGTTTGTTTTTGAAACACTTTTTCTTAGAGATGGAAAGAAAGTGGGGCGAGATAGAATAAATGGATAAGTTAGGAGTGACAGTGCAATTCTCGACCCCGTGATTTTGATGAAGGGAAGAGAAGGGGTGAATAAGGATAGATAGTTTAAGACGCTTAGTCGCGTTCAGAAATTCGTACATAAAATGTAGAAAGCACGAGGGTTTAAAGATTTCAGTAATTGTTTTGACATTTTAATTTGACCTTGTCTGTTTTTAGTACAAGGCCGTGACCAACTCCCACGTAGAATATATTAATACTGCGAGATGAGCTCGCATGGATGCACCAATCAAATCTAGGGATTTGGACGGTAATTTGCAGGTGGCTGCACAGTATAAAAGCGTAGCCATACCTATGTCCATTACTCCATACAGAAAATTCCAATCTGTGCAGGCGTCGGCACGATTCTGCCTGAAGAATCATAAGACTGTTGATTCATGTCTAGTCCACTATAGACATTGAGATGAAGCCATATGCTTGAATGAGATATGCCCACTGCTATTGTCTACTGTTCCCTGGTTTTTCTAATACCAGGGACCAAGTGTAAGTGTTTGTCCTTTGATGATTCAACAATGAACGAGGAACTGGACATAATTTATCCAGTCGGACAGGATTGCCGCATATGCTAGGAGTGCTACCCAAGAATGCAAGACAAAGATTTATATTGACTTGCCACTAGTATGAATGTTTGGCATACACATCTGTGAATTGGGATTGATTTGTCTGGATGAGGCTGGGGATTGCCAGCCCATCCTAGAGTAGATCCAATAGACTTAACTACGTCAGTTTATATTGACGAGCTTGATCCATTATAAGCGGTAGGCACAAATAGCTGAGAGGACATCGTCGCCAGAGACATTAGTATATTGCTTGATAGATAGTAGGCAGACTATATCTGAGAGATATATAACTAGTACTTAAATTGTTAGTGAGTCAGAATGATCATAACCTTATAGGAATCTAGAGAAGACTTCTAGTGACATATTATTGAATTTTCATTTGATGCTGCTGATGTTGTCTTTTAGTATGTAATAGATCTAGACAAAATTGTTAGGAAATATAATGTAATTAAATTTGTGGCCCTGCAGGTCTGTTTATGAAACTTATTCAGATTGTTCTTAATGTGTGGCATGGTACGAAAGAGTAAATAGTAAATACCTCTCGATTTAAAATGCAGTCATAATTCCATCATTGAGAAGACCCTCTTCATAACAGCTAGAGGGCACTACCACCCAGTCCAGATTTGTAACATCGGTGACAGACAGCCGCAGGAAATACAGGCATCTATAAAATGGCTTTTTGATGAATATTGTCCTGATAACTGACTGGAATTAAAATTTTTTCTTACCTCCAAGATACCATGTACAATATTTTTCAGTGAGTCATCTTGTGGAGCTGGCATACTGAAGACTGCAAAGTGGCGCTGCAAAGAGACCAAATTACTTAATGAAATACTGAAAAATTGGTTGGTAAAACCAAGTCCATCAGCTACAAGTCATATTAATTTGTATGAGGCAATTTGGAAACAATGAGAAGTACATTTTCAAGGTTCCGAAACAAGCCATGAATGGCAACTGAATTTGTTTTGTGTGATAATTCTCTCACAGAGAACAAGTATCTCATTTTTTTGACAGGTTAATTTTTTTTAACAATAAAAATTCCTACAGTAGCTCATCTTATGAAATAAAAGATACTTAAACAAAAAAATAACAAAAAAAAGTAAATCTCACCAAAAGACGTTCTGTGATAGGCCTGTTGTATGCAGCAGGGAAGTCACTGAGCGCCATTGCTGAGATTACTGACAGACCTTCCACTGTCCTCCATTCGAAAGGTTTCTGTATGGTACAAAGCTGTTTCTCATCCAAAAGCTGCCGCAACAGCTCATTGCATCGTTGTGTTCCATTCTCATCAGGCAGAGGAAGGTTCAGATCGTCAATGAACACTTTCAATTTCTTGTTGTCTTTGGCACCATAGACATAACCTGAGAAGAAATGGTGCATCAAATTCACTCTCTATTGCTAACAGTCTGCCTGTACAGTGAGTCACAATGCTTAAGGAACATAACGGGTCATTAGCTTTTTTCATTCCATTGTCAAAAGTGACATTTGTATGGTTTAAAATAGAACTAATAAAGCTATTGACATGACACCGTTTCTTATTGGAGTTTTGTGATAATCATTTGGCACAAAAAGGTGGTGGGGGTGGGCCTGGGATTGAGGGGAGGGGATAGCACCAGATATCTACATTAAAATCAGCTTTACAAACATTTTAAGAAGATAGACATCAGTTCTGCGGAAAACATGTCATTCAGGCAAAACACAATTTATACTTCAATTTCAGTTGAAGACCCAGTGGAAAATAACCAGCGTCACAAAAACAGATCTTCTCCCTTCTCTATCCCCCCATGTATGAGTTTGGTTCATCAGTGAAACCAAAGTTTGAAAAAAAGAGCTGTAGTCCAAAATATTAGAAATTACCCTATCAGCTGTAAGAGAGGAGTTGTGGACCTTCAAACTTTGAAAAGTAATTTTCTCAGTTTCAAATTTTTGTGACTATGGTTGTCTTTCCCATGAAGTCATCACCTGCCATCTACAGGCCGTAGTATAAACCTTTCAATCCTTACCTCTAATTATTCTTTCCTCCCCCCCCCCCCCTCTGTGCTGAAAAAGTTGCATGATGTTTAATACCCCCTGACTTACCTTACCACGGCACTAAAACCAATGGCACTGTCATACCACAATTGGAGTTACAGTGAAGGGCAAACAGATATGACCCAGTAACACCATCAAGCTAGTGGTAAGGAGTATGGGTAAACAATGTTGCCATGCTTGAACTCATAGCTTGCAATGAAAGACTAAAACTCAGCTGGCATTCTCAGACCCCATAAAACATAACACCTGACACTTCATTTGGTTTCTCAAAATTTTTCTTACCTTGCCTATGATGAATATTTGAATCAATAAACTGCTGTAGTTGCATAGCTGTAGAAGCTCCAGAAAACACCAGTCGCTTGCAGATAGACACTTGTGGATCTGAGGACACAGCAAAAATTCAACTTATGCCTTTTAAATCTATGATGAAAATATATCAGTTAGACATTGTCAGTATCTACCATATCTTCTTGAAGTGCCCACCAGAATGCTGTGCAATAGCAGCCACAGATGAAACAACTTCTACAGACAATATTCTTTGTTTATTAGCAATGAGCAGCATTTTGTAATGGTTAATGCTCTATGATAATCCATGGTGATAACCTAGTGATATCTTGATCACACATTTGCTCTGTAAAGATAACAAAAAAAAAAATACAAACTCCCAAGCTAGATTTCTTTCAGACAGGAATATGCAATCAAGGCTCCAAATCAACTCTTTAATTGTTCTTGATATGAAAGAAATATCATCCTTGCCAGCCGAGACAAGATTACAATGGACAGAAAAGAAATTAAAGAAAAAGAAAAAAAAGAAGACACAGGTAATTATACCTTGAGCATTGATGAAGTCATTGATGATAGCTGTCTTTCCTGAGCCATGTGGCCCAACAAGGAGAACATTCCTTCCTGAAGCCGCAGAGAACTCCATGAGGATACGTGTTCGAATCTAAATGTTTATTAGATAAAATTTAGTGGACAAAATGAAAATCTCAATGAGACCCCTAATTCTTGTGCTTTCACAAGAAATGTAATTTTATGTGCAAGACTACAGCTTTCTTTATGTCACTTTGAATGTTATTGAAAATGTGTGACCAATTACAGTGATTTCCTGTGAATACAGATACACACTTGCACAAATAATATGAAATAAATTGACTGTCACATAGGCCTAAATATAATCTTTCAACCACACTTATGTATGAATTCAATCAATTTGTTAAATTCTAATCTTTATGGGCAAACAAATCACATGGTAAATGCCTCCTAGGAAAAAACGCCATTAAATTTAATTATCAGAAAAGCCTTCATCTGATATCTGGTGCTTTAAAGTGTCTTTTTGTTCAGTGCAAGTAATAAATAGTTCGTCCATCAGGTATGATGATGACCTTAACAACACCAGAGGAATAAAGAACAGAAATTGTTGAGAATTTCAACACATGGACAATAAAGAGAACTAAAGGACACAGAGGACAGAATGGAAAGACTGTTCTTTCATGACTTATGGCTTCTCATGTGACTGATAAGTCCTATTTTTGCCCTGCAGACCCTTCCGCATAAATGACAAGAGTGCTCCGTTGGTTCAGTACCACTGGGCCTTTTCTTGCGCCGTTCTCTTTTTTTGATAGCCTGCTGGACTCTGTCAGCTTCCCATGCTTTGCTGCCTCTGGTAAGGGCCGCCCTCCAATTTGCACGATCAAGCGAGAGCTTTTCCCACTCACTCACATCAATGGCAAAGGCCTTCAGTGATTGCTTGAGAGTGTCTTTGTAACGTCTCTTTGGGGCCCCAACATTCCTCGTTCCATTGGAGAGCTCAGAGAAGAAGATTTGCTTAGGGAGTCTGGAGTCGGGCATTCTGACAACATGTCCTGCCCAACGTAGCTGAATTTTTTTCAGGTGGCAGAAGATGCTCAATTCCTTGGCACGATTGAAGACCTCAGTGTCTGGAATTTTATCCTGCCATTTGATCCTTAGGATCTTTCTAAGGCAGGCCAGATGAAAGTGATTTAGCTTTCTGGCATGCGATTGGTACACTGTCCAGGTTTCAGCCCCATAGAGTAGGGTGGGAAGGACCAAAGCATTGTACACTTTCAGCTTAGTGTCTGTGCGAATGCCGGCGACATCCCATACTCTCTTTCGAAGCCTGCCAAATGCAGAGCTGGCTTTGCTGATTCTTGAGAGAATTTCAGTATCAACACGAGCCGCGGAAGACAGTGTACTGCCAAGATAGGTGAAGTTCTCCGACACCTTCAGAAGACTGTCATGGACTTTGATATTTGGGGTCACAGGATACTTGTCGTCTGGAGTAGGCTGGAGTAGGCTGATGGAGCACTTCCGTCTTCTTTGTGCTTATTGTGAGGCCAAAGTTGTCACAGGCACTAGAGAACTTATCAACACAGTTTTGCATGCTATCCTCATCGTGTGCCAGAAGTGCACAATCATCAGCAAATAGTAGGTCACAGACTTGAGTACTTTTGGTTTTGGTTTTTGCCTGAAGTCTCCTGAGGTTGAATAGACTGCCATCAGTTCGGTACTTGATGCTTACCCCTTGAGGAGGAGAGCTAAAGGCTTCTTGTAGCATTGCAGAGAACATGATGCTGAACAGAGTTGGGGCTAAGACACAACCCTGTTTTACCCCATTTGTGACAGCAAAGGGCTCTGAAACACTGCCGTTGCTTTTGACTGCAGCTTGCATGCCATCATGAAACTGGCGCACTATTGTGATGAATTCGGGTGGACACCCAAACTTCGCCAAGATTTTCCAGAGGCCTTCACGACACACTGTGTCAAATGCTTTTGTGAGGTCAACAAATGTGATATACAGCGCTTTATTTTGTTCCATGCATTTTTCCTGAATCTGTCTGGCAGCAAAAATCATATCCGCCGTTCCCCTCTCTTTACGAAAGCCACATTGGCTCTCGAGAAGCAAGTCATTTGACGAGAGGTGATCAAGAAGGCGATTCAGAAGCATTCTTGCCAATATTTTGCCAGCAATTGAAAGTAGAGAGATTCCCCGATGGTTGTCACAGACTTGGCTGTCCCCTTTGTTTTTGTACAGATGGATGATTGAAGCATCTTTGAAGTCCTGTGGCAGCTTCCCTGCTTTCAACATATGATTGAACAACTCGGTCAACCTTTCAATAAGCTTTTCTCCACCGAAGGCATACACCTCAGCAGGAATTGAATCCACGCCTGGTGATTTGTTAAAGGACATCTGATTTGTGGCAGTTCGGGTCTCATTTGCTGTGAATGGCTTGGCAAGAGCTGCATTAATAGGAGTCTGAGGGAGGCGGTCAATGGACTCAGTATGCTCAGACTAACATTGAGGCGCAATAGACGCCCTCAAGGGAAAGCGCCACCTAAACGCCTAAATGTTTCAAAACTCTGCTCAGCTGAGAAACAGAGCGAGCTCTCCTCAGAACTCTCCTCAAAATTGGATTGCGTGACGTTTGACCCTGAGAACATTGAACAGAGCTGGACTGACCTAAATACGACTGTACACTCTTGCGCCAGCAGCACAGTTGGTTTTTCCTGTGAGCTTGCAAACAATGAGTCTGTGGTCAGTTCCACACTCGGCACCACACATCGCCTTTGTTACAAGGACATCCTTTCTGTCAGTCTTCCTCACAATGACATAGTCTATGAGATGCCAATGCTTTGAGCGGGGATGCATCCATGACGTTGTTTCTCACGGGGAGACTAAAATTTGTGTTGGTAATGAACAGGCCAAATTCAGCGCACAAAGTAAGTAAGTGCAACCCATTGTTATTGCATGAACCAACTCCATGAGGGCCCAAAACATTTGGCCACGCTGAGATTTCGGAGCCAACCCTAGCATTGAAGTCCCCCAAGAGAATCAGCTTATCAGCTGCCGGGACAGAGCATATGACAGATTCTAGATCAGAATAGAACTTGTCTTTGGCTTCATCTGGGTTTGTCATGGTGGGCGCATATGCGCTAATGAGGGTGGCTGACTGGCTTTTCCCAACTGGGATCCTGAGTGTCATTAGCCTGTCATTTATTTCAATTGGCATGGACTGCAAGTTTCTGTCAAGGTCATTTTTAATTGCAAACCCAACACCATGCTGTCTCGGTTCGACTGGACCCTTGCCTTTCCAGAAGAAGGTGTATCCACCACTGAGCTCTTTGAGTTAGCCACTATCAGGGAGTCTGGTCTCACTGAGTGCCACTATGTCCAGGTTGTACCTGCTGAGCTCAATGGCAATAAGTGCAGTGCATCTTTCCTGGTTGTTTGAGTTGTCCTGTAGTGTTCGTATATTCCAGGCTCCTAGCCTGAGTAAGCTGAATTTCTTTTTGTTTCGACCGCAAAAAGGGATCCCCACTGGTCGCGGTATACCACTCAGGGTGATGTGAAGTGGGCTTTCTTTAGGGTACCTTTTCTAGCCCCTTCCTCGGTTGAGGTGAGCAGTGCTATCCTTAAATAAGGCTGCTCAGCTACTGTGGGTGCTGCCTCCCCACGCCTCCACTTCAATCGACGATGAAGCGACCATAGCCCACAGCCACCAACGTGTAGGTCTGTGCTAACAGCTTCCAGTCTATCCAAACCTGCTGCCACCGCACTCGCCCATCGCCGTTGGAATTTTGAGAGGAAAGAAGACGAGACAAAGATGAAAGAAGACGAGGTGAGTGTTAAGACTGGCGCAAAGAATTTGTTTTTAGTGAGAAAGAGCTGCGCAAACATCAGACTCACTCTCTCACCTGGACACAACTTATCCAAGTGGCAAGACAGGGTCAAGACGACTGGAAATGTATCCAGGTGCAGGAGGATGCCAGAGGGACAGTCATATTGCCTGACCGGCTGCCTGTAGGCTACTCCACAGCCTCGCAGTCCCAACTGACTAGGGTGAAAGACCCAAACCAAAGAACACCAATACTGGTGGATGCTCTGTGTCACGATATCCAGGCCAGAGTGACGGTATATTGCCATCTGCCCTATCAATCAACCACTGGCCTGCTGCCGCCAGCTTCGAAGCTGCGTCCGGGAAGTTTGCTCAATTCTTCGTCTGTGATTTAGGCAAACAAGCCTATGACCACACCGCTACCGGGGGCCAATATGAAGGACTCAAGTACTGAGGGTCACATTGTGCCCTAGCATGTGGCCGTTGGGTTAGATGAAACCTCCTCCGCCCTGGCCGTTTGCACCGACAGGTGCACGCCCACTGATACCATGCTAGCGTACCAGTTCATGAAACAGGTTGTACTGCATTACATGTTACCAGTAGCAGATTTTTCTGACCTGACAAACTCAGTGCAAGTAATGTTTAAAGAACTCACTGTATCTACTGTATCCACAAAAACTTCACCAAGCATGTCCTGATTGTCTGTATACACTGCTTCTGGCACTCTGTGAACAAATACAAAGTTAAACTTTGGATATTTCACATGATTACAAAAAAAAAAGAAAGCAAAAAGAAATATGCAGTAAGGCCTTAGAGAGAAAAAAATAACAATAAAAGAAAAACATACTGTTGGAAACAGAAAATTTCAGAAAGTGAAAAACACGTAATGATGACTCTCTGGTTATTGTGGTTCTCTCTGGAGAGAATTTCCGAGATAATTCACAAAGGAGAGATTTTATCTATTTAGAAATGAGTTTTCTCACCTGGAATGCCATGGATCCCATTCTCCAGACTCATCCACATAGTAGTCAAACACACAGATGTCTCTGTCATCATCTGGCAAACTGAAAAAAATAAAAAAGTTTAATATGTCTCTATATTATCTCTTATTATTGGGTCCATATGAGTAGTTACATGCCAAAATAAGTACTCATTACACATTTCTTCTGCTTGTTACGAAATGGGAAACCTGTTTTACCAAACAATACAAAAAATAAAAACAAATATACCAAAAGTTTGTCCCCTAAATTATGGGAAATTTTATAAAATCCACTGCGGACCAAGCATGCGTTGTATTGTGATGACTCAGGAGATTCAATGAACATGATGCTGTCAGCTGAACTTTGGAAATGATACATTCTCATAATTCTTGATATCTGTCACAGTAACTAAAAAAAATTTGAAGGGAATTCAAATGATTTCGTTGTGACCATATCTCAAACTAGATATAGTACAATATGATGAATTTTTACAAAACGATTTGTCTCTCCAAAATGTGGTTGCCTCAAGTGTTCAGCTATAAAAATTCTTATTTTGATAATTATTTCTGGATTAATATCTTATGTAAAAAAAATTTCCAAATTTCAACACAATGAAATACAAACAATACCAAAGTTTAAGTATACTGCTGAAAAAAAAAGCGAAGAAAATCAGCTTTCTTGATATATTATTGGTCAACATACACATTTATTACATCAATTTTAATCCATAGAACGCTATTCGGTGTGATGGCATATCAAAATAATTCACTTACGCTGTTGAGAGGGTTGTCAACAGGTCACTGAAAGCTTTGCGATCATTGGCATCGAGCAACCCTCCAAAAGTCCAGATAAGACAGAAGAGATACAGTCTCTCAATGTGAAGCTCACCAGAAACTTCAATGTTGTCTGCCAACATGGCTGCTAGCAAACCCAGGCAAGTCTTCAACATACCCAATTCACAGAGCTGGAGTCGCGGTCTGGAAATGAAGACAATGGAAAAGCACAAATTAAATAACATTGTTTTCAAAGAAGAACTGCATTATAAATTCACCATTTCCACATTCCTTGTTGTCAATATGCCCGGCTTTCCTTTATTTTGAAATTAGGCTAACTATTTCAAATAATATGTATATTTGCTCCATTTAAGACAATCAAAAACTATTCCTTAAATGAAAGGATTAATTTGAGTGCAAGAATGAATGAGTGAACATATACTGGATGGACAGATAACAGACGAATCAATAAATGGGCATACTAAGTGATGGAAAAGATAAAAATGATGGACACACAAACTAACAGATGAATGGGCAGATTATCAAAAGTTAAGATAGTTGTGCTATTTGAAAACAAAAACAAAACAAGAAAATGATGATTCAATGATGTGGACTAAGCTTTAGTCAGCTGGTGTATGCTTACTTTGCCTCATTGAGAACAAAACTGACAATGGGATCCAGAGTCTTCTGGAAAGCTTTCTGTAGCACCTGTTCAAACAGTCAAATCAATATATGAGTAATAAAGGCAGGACAAGAATCCATTACATATCTACTGAATTGCAATTTGTTCTGTATCTGTGGAAGCTTGCATACACAGTAAGTAATGCACTTTGCTCAAATACACAATTATAAAATATTTCAGCAAAGATATGCTTATGGTGATAAACATTTTAATGAACAGTACATTTTCATTTTAGATTTCACTGCCATTCCAAGAGTCTCAAACTCAAGATTCGTTGGCCACATTAAATTAAAAACGGGAAATGCACATCACAGTAATATTAAAGTTTCACTTTTGGGTATTTCTCAGCTTATTCATCAAAGTTAGTAGACTCTGTGCCAATACACTCATATAAAATTGCTAATGATAGCCAAAATGACTTGGCATTATCTTTTATATACTATATAACGTCTTTCTTGTTAGGTAGAACTAATAAGTCTGCAAAATTCACTACCAGTTATGGATCTCTTTTAAATATATCATACATTCAATGCTGGAGATCACTTAAATAAGGGGATATTTCACATGATGAATACAGATATTTATGGGATGGGAAGGTGTGAGGCATCATGCAGAGGCGGCATTTCAAGAGGACAACAAAAGGTGTATGTACTGAACTTGTTTCTATATGTTCATAAACTGATATGTTTCACAATAAACTCAAAATTTCAAAATGTCAGAATAGTAAGGAAATCAATGACTGTTCCAGAACAAAGGGAAAAAACATGGTTTATGTGTACCTCATTCATTTTTTTTTTTTTACAAAGAAAACATGCACCAATCTCTCAGTGGCTGAGTGCCAATGTACAGCTGGCATAATTGGTCACTGAACTGGTAAAGGTTGGGGATGTAAACAATGGGTAAATAGGGAGGAACACAGGTAAATAAAACGTCTATTGCATAGCGCACTTTGGGATATAATGGGAAGAAAAAAACATCATGTACAGTTACTGTAAATTTTGACATTCTCTAATTGTCTCAGATACAGTGCAAACTTTTGACCCACAGCTACTACATTTGGCATGAGTATCTCTTACAGGATGTAAAAAAGAAATCCAAGAAACTGTCTCTTTTCATTTCCCATACATGCAAGCTTGAACTGTTTGAACTACATGTACGTGCATTTGTCCAGGAGCTACAAGATAAGAAGTGGATATGCTACAAGAGCATGTAGATCCTATAACAAGACCATCTCAATATACTTGCAAGATTAACAAGCATTAAATTTCAATTTGCTACACTTCTAGATTTTGGTGTGATTTTGCCCCAAACTAGCCCCTTCGTCTTCTGCCACCTCATGTAAATAAGATACAATTTGAAATTGTTGGAAGTTAAAGCAACGTTTTTTTTTTGTTTTTTTTTAATCCAGTATTTGAAAATCCTAAGACCTTTATATGACACGAACAATACAAACAATTTTGGTCAAATCTATATCTGGAGTCACAGAAACTCCCTGTGCTGTGTCAGCTGGTGTATGTATTATATGTGAAATGCAATGCACATGCAAACTTATTCATGGGAAGGAGGCAGGGTGGGATAATTAATGGGAGCTACCATACATAAGTACACATGAACATTCAAGGGTGCTGAGATAATTTACTTCTTCAATTTCCTCGGAATTTTTCTTCAGCATGATGGAAATGACAATATTTGACAAGTCACATAATAGAAGCAAAAAATGGCATTTATATTTAATTGATGTTACAGTTACTTTCTCAGGTTTTGTTACATTTCATCAGCAGAAAATGTTATATTTTATTTCAGTCATTAACTCTTTCAGGATCCCCGACTTATCGGTGCCAGTGAAACATGCCTTGCTGATTTATATTGTTTTCTACTTTCAAAGTAAGAAAAAATTAATTACATCCAGACTTGACTGACGTCCTGAAAGAGTTAAACTGCATTTTCATATTTCTTATAATAAACAATCATCACTTCAAATACTGACAAAAAAACCAAAGAAAATGTTGAAAATGTACAGGCATTTGACAAGACAATGAGAGTCCTCCAAGATATTTTGAGAAGTGAATGGTACATGACGTGAAATATTTTGTTATGTTATTAATTTAAACATTAATTCTAAATTTGTAAAATGTCAACTTGACAACATCACCAGAAAAGAAAACACAAAATTATATTTAAATCCATAAAATAATATAACCACATGCTATTTATTAAATAACTGGAATAGCTTTCCACATTTTCAGATTAACATTTGGAAAGCAAACCCAGAAAGATGCTGGGAAGCTTTTATCAATGATTTTATAATATTTGATTATATGCAAAGAACACCTCTCCCCAAGAAATTTTAATGAGGATGTTTACAGAGGACAGATAGAAAACAATACATACATGAACTTCCAGCTGGGATCTTGTGTCTAGCCAAGCTCTTACAATTGGTTTCCAACCAACAACATCTCTGTCTATGTACAAGATGCCCTATATGATGTAAAGGTAAAGTCTATGACATTTTCTAGCTGATCAGATATGCTACAGTTATGGTTCCCAACAATGTCTTAAACAATGATTAAATATATAAGTTGCATGGAAATCACAATCAAGTTTGTAACAATGATTAAATATATAACTTGCATGGAAATCACAATCAAGTTTGTAAATCATGCAAAAGAATACTGCAATTAAGTGCCGACTTAAGTGTAATCAATCACAATAACACTGGTAAGCAGCTCAGAGTATTGTACCATCAGAAGTAAAATATACTTTCAACAAATAAATATTAGAGGTATAGTATTACTGGCAGCAGCCTATTTTCTCTTACAAACCATGTTAAAATAACTCGATTCTCCTGATCTTCCCCTTTATAAAGAAAGAGGTTTTTAGAGTAATTTTCTTCAGTTGTTTGTCTCCCTTACATTGATGCAGGAAATTTCTTCCTCATAAAGAATGGTACTTAAAAAATCTAATTTATCATAAGCTTTTTCTGTCAAATTGATGGATACTCACACAACTGGAGACGGTGCATGGAGAAGCATGCGTTAGGTCATCTGTCTCAAACAGTAACATGATGTTGTCAGAGAGGAACAGTTTGTCTCCATTCTTCAAGTGCAGCACTTTGTCTCCACCCAGAATACTGTTGAAGTTGTCAGCCCAACTCTGGTTCAGCTGGCCATCAAGGCACATCCACGTTGTACTGGTATTCTGAAATATATTTTTCAATGATTAAATTCTGTACTGCTCACATCTATTGCCTATAGGATAATTATATTTCATTCATTATCTCTCCTTCTCCTTTTTAAGTTAGGGACAAAAAATTGTGTTTGCAAAGCCTGATGGATCTAGACAAGTATAAGAAAGATCCCCACCCAGTCTTTTCCCATTCTCTCAAATGAAGTGTAAATCAAATAAGAAAGAAGGCATCCGTATATTGTACAACTCAACTTAATTGTCTACGTTTTTATGGCAGATATTGCTATGACCTCTGATTTCATCACAGTGAGATGTAAATTATATTCTATCCCATGAACTGGTACCAGAAAAAGGCCAGGATTGCCTGAAATTTCTTGTTACTAGCATTTATTAGGTGCTTATTCTGAGAACGATAAAGCTTTAATGATTTACATTGTTGAAAATCTTTTGTAAATTTTAAGTTTTTTTTGTTTTCTTGAGAAGGGCCTAATTCCTGAAAGCTTGTGGCATTAAATTTGTTCTTTGTTCTTTTATTGTGTGTGTGTTTTTTTGTCATTTGCTGGCAACATTGAGCTTTGCAAACCACAACTTTTTCTTGCCACATTTCAATGTTGTACTATAGCATCCCTGCAGTTTTTCCAAATATTTGTCAAATTTGTTTCTTGTTTTACACTTACCCGATTTGCTTTTCTCACAGCATGAGTTATGATTCCATCCACCCAGTCATTTACTCCAAGCCTACCAAACATCAGGGATGTGTCATCAACTACCATGGGGTTGATGCGGAGAAGTTTATGCATGCTCTCAGTGGCAGCTGAAGCTTTGCTGCTGCTATGTGATTGACGTGAGATGGCACGTGTTTGTACACACAAAGCATCCACCATGTTCTGAATACAGGTAGATTTTCCACTTCCAGGTGGACCAGCCACAATGACACCTAGCAAATTGTGAAACCAAAATGTATGTACGTTTTCAAACCATCTTGAGCTAGGGTACATGATGTCTCGTTTTAATTTGGGCCTGCCAGGAATGCATGAATTATCCTCATTTTTCACTATAACAAGAACTGTGAGACCAACTCAGCAGCCTACCCATGTATAATACACATTAAAATGTTCCAATTACGTATTAATGGTAACAAAGTAAATTACAACAGTAGGAACAGATGAAGTAAAGCTTCTTTTTTTGTTTGTTTGTGTAATGGGGTGAACCATTACAGGGCTGAGAACATAGCTCATTGTAGTGAAAGGGAGATAAACCCGTTATTTTGATCAGCTGGACCACTAGACGTGGTCAAGGGGAAGTAACCACACAGAAACCATAGATAATCTCCCCTTATTGTTTATCACGCACTGAGATGAGTCATGCAGGTGTTGAGTAACATTGCCAACTGATAACTGATGTACTCACTGCGCCAATTTTAAATCATAGTCTTAGCGTGGTCTGTATTGTCCAGGATTGGTCAATTTAAGTGACCATCCCTGGTGCCAGAAGTAGAACCTTGTTATGTATCACTACATTGTAAGTTTTGTTTAGTTTTTATCTTGTTAAGTAATATTTCCTTAAGATAGTGTATTTGGAACATACACGAGCAAGATGGTGGTCTTTAAAAATGTTTTTATTTGTTTTAATGTTTTATTAGAATTTGCACTTAGTGAACTGTAAGGAGTGAATGGGTTGCGTGTGTTTGGGTGACGCTTAGATGATAGCGTGGGTCAGTCAGTTCCACCCAAGTCTTCAAGACAGCAGGACGTGTCATTGTGTCCAGACTAACATAAAAGTAAAAGAAGTTGTATAATTTATATTTCAAGATTTGTGAAGTGCCAGCTCTGATGATGTAGTTCAAGTGTGAATTCATTTGGTTAGTTCACGTAAGTTGTACCCATTATTTTAGTTCTGGTATTTAATAATATTTAGATGATGTGAAATAATAATGATTGGATTATACTTGGAGGTTTGATGAACTTTGTTCAGCTTGGTTAGGCAATCAGGCTAGCAGCTAACAATCTATGGTAAAGTTTATCTTACTAAGTTTCTATCTTAGTATAGATCTATCAGTATCCTGCAGAGAGAGAGTGTAAGGTTGTTCTAGAATCTATCAACGCTAGCGCGCATGATTAGTTCATGTAATTAAATGGAAACATTTAACTGTAATTTGTGACGGACTGATTTTATGTGAAGTGCTAACAAATAGTACTACTGGAGGGTGTGGTCTAAGTCCCGCTACTTGGATCAGAGATAGACAGATCTAGATCGTTATTCTTAATCTGCAGTTGGTGCCATTCAGGCTCAACGTGTCCTTCTTAGGGACAGACGTCACAGAGAGAGAGAGAGAGAGTAACGGGCAAGAATATTTGTCAAATTTGTTTCTTGTTTTACACTTACCCGATTTGCTTTTCTCACAGTTATTTCTTTACTTTAACTTGTTCTTCCGTGGGTTGTAAGTTGTAAGTGGGGAATAACCAAGTTATTTCTTTACTTTAACTTGTTCTTCCGTGGGTTGTAAGGTTATTGTGGATGATTATTTCTAGGTTCCTTTAAATCAGCAGTGTGACTATGATGTATGTGTAGATTTGTCTTGTGTGCCTTTTCGTTACCTTTATTGATGCCGTATTCATTATGGACTTTATGATAATGAGTAGACCAGTTAAGATGAAGAGAGAAGTGTTGGATTTGCAGAGCACGCGCGTGAGCCGTGAGTAGGTCACAGCAGACGCTAGCAGGCATGATCACATGACTTTTGGTCAAGCGAGTCAAATCAAGACCGGGATTGGTTAGCTAATAGCTTCCGGAAACGGAAGCTTGACCCAAACAACAATAACAATCCTGGTTGACTGTTTACAGTGGCTACCACACTTAAACAGCATTTGGGATCTCAGATATCGGCATTATACTAAAGGATGATGATTATTTACTTTAATTTCTTAATTTATTATATGTTTATTATTGAATTAGTATGTTCGCTACATAGGTGTTAAGTTGAATTTCTTCAATTTGTACTGGTTAGGTCGGACTTAGAAACTTTTGAGGGTCGAACCTTGAACTTTGGTTGTTGATAAGATGAATCATGAAGGGAAAGGCCTATGCTAGGTGTATATATGCATTGTCTGTGCATCAGGTGTCATATTTTTATGGCATCCTTTGTAGGTGCTCATTGTCTGTTCTTTTGACACACTGACAGATGTAATTGGACTGTGTTGTAATGAAGAGATCAGATGCATTGACTTTAAACTCAATCATAGGGGTTATGGGTGTTGCTTGCCCAGTAGACCTATGATATATATGTCATCATTATTATGATATTATTTTGTTGCATTATATAATTAGTTCACTGAATATGTGGGAATGTTTTAGGTATATCAGTATTGTTGGAGGTAATACAAGTGGGTTGACTTGACTGTTCAGTCTTGTAGTTGTACCATGTAGTTGGGTTTGGCTTTATGCCATGATTATCATATCACTTGTAGTGGGAGACTATAACTTGCTATTGTTGGTTGAGACTTAGGTGTTGACTTATTACATGTATGTGGGTTGGTCCACCTAGAGATACTCCTATGACTTTATGAGTACGGAGTTTGGTATTATATCCAGAGGATAGGAAAGGGATAAGTTTGGCTCTGAGTTGAGATAGGCCTGTGGCAGTATGGACTAGGGTGTTGTGTAATATTAATAATCTAGCATGTGCGGAATTGAGCTAGGTTGGCTAATGGGGCCTAAGTCAATTAATTTTGACTTAATGAGTAGATCCAGTTGGCTATTGCTATCCTCTGCTAATTATGATGGTAATTGTTAAGGGATTCTACGTTGTGCGTGGGTGGGCTAAGTAAGTAGATGGGATTGTCTTTTATTGAGCCACCTAGCACGGACAGTTCTGTGGTATGAGTGTGTAGACTCAGCAGACTGTATTTTATTGTAGTTAGTTTAACTCCAGCTCATTCCACAACTAGGATAGATTTGATGCGTACAGGGTGCGCGGCGTACAGGGTGCGCGTATACACATGTAAGGCTTAATGTTATCTTGTCTGGAATCAAATTAAGTTTTCTTCCTGATCTAGATAATGGCCGTTGTTATAATATAAGAATTATAACGTGTGGGATAGCCCTATGTCAGCCTGTAGTTAAGCCAAGGGAAGTAAACATGTTACTTGGTAGGCTTGCATTTTATACTCGAGTTATCTCCCCTGGAGTGCTCACAATGTAAGTTATGCGTTACTGTTTGATAGACATACTAGACCGTCCCCATATATTAGTTACAATGTGAATATGGTTATTATTAACTTTTATGTTTTCTTTTGATGCATTCTCTTGTTTTAGCATGATGTAATGATTAACTGATGAGGCGTGCTGTTAATTCCTGTTTATTTTTGGTTCTTCTTCAGCGCGCCTATCGGTTGGGTTTATTGTGCTGTTTATTGTCTTCGTAATGTATTGTTTATTGTATTGTGGTTTATTGTCTTGTTTATTGTCCTGTTTATTGTATCGTTGGGTTTATCGTAATGTCTTGTTTATTGTCTTGTTTATTGTATTGTGTTTAATATTTGAATTGTTTTTTTTCTTTTCCTTTTAATAAAATTGTTGTCCTCTCAAAACCTGATAGTTTTGTTTGTATGTTTGACTGTGTAGAGAGCCCCGCTCGTCTCGTCCTGTGTTACATTATTTGGTGTCAGATTAGTTAGCTATAGATAGAGAGAGACCCGCTCGTCCCGTCCTGTGTTACATTATTTGGTGTCAGATTAGTTAGCTATAGATAGAGAGAGACCCGCTCGTCCCGTCCTGTGTTACATTATTTGGTGTCAGATTAGTTAGCTATAGATAGAGAGAGACCCGCTCGTCCCGTCCTGTGTTACATTATTTGGTGTCAGATTAGTTAGCTATAGATAGAGAGAGACCCGCTCGTCCCGTCCTGTGTTACATTATTTGGTGTCAGATTAGTTAGCTATAGATAGAGAGAGACCCACTCGTCCCGTCCTGTGTTACATTATTTGGTGTCAGATTAGTTAGCTATAGATAGAGAGAGACCCGCTCGTCCCGTCCTGTGTTACATTATTTGGTGTCAGATTAGTTAGCTATAGATAGAGAGAGACCCGCTCGTCCCGTCCTGTGTTACATTATTTGGTGTCAGATTAGTTAGCTATAGATAGAGAGAGACCCGCTCGTCCCGTCCTGTGTTACATTATTTGGTGTCAGATTAGTTAGCTATAGATAGAGAGAGACCCGCTCGTCCCGTCCTGTGTTACATTATTTGGTGTCAGATTAGTTAGCTATAGATAGAGAGAGACCCGCTCGTCCCGTCCTGTGTTACATTATTTGGTGTCAGATTAGATAGCTATAGATAGAGAGAGACCCGCTCGTCCCGTCCTGTGTTACATTATTTGGTGTCAGATTAGATAGCTATAGATAGAGAGAGACCCGCTCGTCCCGTCCTGTGTTACATTATTTGGTGTCAGATTAGATAGCTATAGATAGAGAGAGACCCGCTCGTCCCGTCCTGTGTTACATTATTTGGTGTCAGATTAGTTAGCTATAGATAGAGAGAGACCCGCTCGTCCCGTCCTGTGTTACATTATTTGGTGTCAGATTAGTTAGCTATAGATAGAGAGAGACCCGCTCGTCCCGTCCTGTGTTACATTATTTGGTGTCAGATTAGATAGCTATAGATAGAGAGAGACCCGCTCGTCCCGTCCTGTGTTACATTATTTGGTGTCAGATTAGATAGCTATAGATAGAGAGACACCCGCTCGTCCCGTCCTGTTACATTATTTGGTGTCAGATTAGATAGCTATAGATAGAGAGAGACCCGCTCGTCCCGTCCTGTGTTACATTATTTGGTGTCAGATTAGATAGCTATAGATAGAGAGAGACCCGCTCGTCCCGTCCTGTGTTACATTATTTGGTGTCAGATTAGATAGCTATAGATAGAGAGAGACCCGCTCGTCCCGTCTGTCACGAGTGGAGTGAGTGCAATTAAGGGGATTGCTACAGAGCGGGTGTAGAGTAAGAAGGGCTCACAGTGGACAGCAAGTTAAGCGTGCTGTTGTGAGTAGTGGGGGAGGCCTGAATGAGGCGAAAGCGCTGTATAACTATCACTGCAAGTTAGAAGGCCCTACGGAGCGGACCTGTGAATAAGAGCCCATCGGGCGGACATAAAAGGGAGCAGTCGAGAAGACTAGTGGAAGAGTCTTTCCAGTAATGACTGGTATGTAGGACGTTGATTGATTATTATGATTGATGTATTATATTATATTCGTCTATTACCATGATGTGAATAAGTATATGTGAGGAATGTGGAAGTCCTTGATATTGGATATAGCAATGTGCGCCACGAGCGATAGATGAAAGTGAGTCATGGATTTGTAGCGCGAGTGAGTAGTGTGTACGCCGATGGAGGTGTGTTACCGTAAGATGTGTGGTGAGTGAAAGGTGAACTAGTGTGTGTACGCTTCATGGATTGTAAGGAGAGGTGGAGTGAATAGAAATGGTAGGGTATTATACCAATGTAATGTTATTCTTGTAGGTGTCGGGGACGGGCCGAAGAGCCACCTCGATGAGCACAAGTGATAGGCCAGCATAGGGCCGGAGGCCACACATAGGCCAGAAGTGAGGCTGTCAGTGCAGGACAGTAGAAGTACATAAAGTCGTGGCAGTCAGGCCACGGACAGGGACGTAGATATGAGAGTGAATGAGATACTATATTATTGCCATGATGATGGGCAAGTGAACTGATAAGTTGTATGGCAATAGGAAGGTGATGTTGAGAGACTGCGGTGCCAGTGAATCATTAATGTACTATTAAGACCCTGAGGGGAGAGGCTGAGGCCGAAGTGCCTTTAGGAGTAACTACCGGATTGTGGATCCGAGGGAGAGTGTGTGTGAGAATAAGGCCGTTGTACGGCAGTCATTTCAATAATATAATGTATGTAATTGCGCTATTATATGTATAATTATGTTTAATAAATGTGTGAGTCTGATGGGTTGTTTTGTTAAGTGTTAAACTTGTTTGTTCGTGATTGTCGTCCTGTCATAAACTATTACATCTCCCAGTCTGGGATTTGTGACACTGGGGGCTCGCCCGTTGTGACACTGGGGGCTCGTCCTGTTTACCTGTGGTCATTTTGACATTGTGTATTCGTTATATCTAGTTATTTTTCTGTTGTGCTAGGAATTTGTGCTGTTGTCCTTGTTCGTGGGATGAATGGAAATTTCACGATGATATGATTTATGTATGTTTATGAATTATAATATGTATTGATGCATGTATTTTGATGAATAGGTATTAATGTGTATTTAAAATTTCTGCAGAGAGTGTGTGTGCCAGCCTGAGGAGTCAAGCGGCCAGAGCTCCGATTAAGGGGAGGAGTTAAACTCAAAATTCGAAGTTAAGTGAAACTGAAATTTTGTACCCTGGATTGAGGGCTGTCTTTTCATCTGTCTGTTTCCCTGTTTTTGCTGTTGTTGTCGTTGTAGGTTGTACGGGCGGTGGCGCGGGTTTGCTGTGGTGAGCGTAGTTTGTCCTCTTCGGGAGGTGGGCTAATCTAGGAACTTCGTTCATCACAGTGAACAGTTCTGTAGGGACCTGTATTTTTGTTTAGATTGTAGCGTTCTATCTTCCTCGTTGTTTTAGGAAGACGTTTCTCTTGTCCCTCTCTTCCCTATTTGTAGATACGTTCTTTTTTTTCAGACTCTGTTCTTGTTCGTACCGTGTTGTGTAATCGGCGTAGTAGGTTGCATTTTTTTTTCCATTATAGTTTTTTTTTGTAGAAGCTTTGTCCTAGTCTGGTTCGTTGTCCTTGACGTACTTGTGGTCCTTCTACTGTATTTCTTCATTCTTGTCGTTCTATTTCCTTTTATAATTGATAGTGCTATACATTTTATAGATATAGAATTAGTTGTGCTGTAAAGGTAAATTTCTGAATTGTATTCTGAATTGGGTATTGTTATATCTGGGGTGATCTCAGGTCTCTGGTCGTGTTGTTAGTGATCATACCGACAGGGTAGCCGTTTTCATAGTATACATACCATAACCATAAATCTGTGAAATGGCGGAACTCCAACAACTAATGAAGTTGGGTAAGGAACTTGGCCTGGAGGGAGAAGAGCTACGCGGCTGGATTAAAGAACAGCAGGCGGATTTGCGCGATGAGCGTGCTAAGGATAGAGAGCGAGAAAAAGAGGCTCAAGAGCGACAGAGAGAAGAGGAAAGAGAGGCTAAGGATAAGGAACAGGAAAGGGAGTTTAAGCAACAGGAAAGAGAGGCTAAAGAACGGGAGCAGGAGAGGGAGTTAAAGTTAAAGGAGATAGAGGCGCAAGTAAAGATCGCCGAGTTGGAAATCAAAAAGAATGCGCCAACAGAAACAGTTGAGCGGCAGGTACACAATAAAGGTGGCGTTAGGATTAAGCTCCCTACGTTCGACGACCGGAAGGACGACATAGACGCCTTCCTTTACAGGTTCGAGCTGAACGCACAATTGCAATGGGGGGAAAATAAGGAATTATGGGCCACGTACCTGGCGTCTCTATTGCAGGGGCGAGCGTTAACCTACTTTAAAGAGCTACAGCGCGAAGACGTGCAAGATTACGATAAGCTGAAGGCTTTGCTGCTTCGCCGATTTGCGCGTACCGAGGAATATTTCCGGGAGCAGTTTAGGCGAGCACGTGCAGATACCAGGGAGGACTTTGCTGCCTTCGTCGCGAGACTAACTGAGTATTTCGCGAACTGGGTAGACTTGGCGCATGTGGGCACGGATTTTGCTAAACTGAAAGACTTAATGATCCGTGACCAGCTGTACGCGTCGTGCCACAAAGATCTGGTGGCTTTCCTGAAAGAGAACGAACCCGCGACGGTGCAGGAGGCGTCTAAGTTGGCGGAAGCATACCGTACGGCACATCCGTCCAAACCAGTCGCCAGGGCGTACGTCCAAGATGCTGGGTACGTCGCCGTTGTCGAGGGGTCGCCGGCAGGACTTAGGGACAGGTCGCGTCAGCGTGGTGCCTATAGCGGGCAAGCCCAGGGGCAGCGTAGGGGCTATCACCAATCACCGGCATATGGATCCGGTAAGTTTGACCGAGCAGGAGGGCTAGGTCGCGGTAATGGCCGGGGGCGAGTTGTGACCTTTGCCGATGACCGACGGCATAGGGACTCTAGTTCCGGTCGCGAGGGGTCACGGGGACCCAGGCCTAGGGCAGCACAGGGAGCGGAGTGTTGGACTTGCGGACGCGTGGGTCACTTTTCGCGCGAGTGTAGGGCCGCGAAGTGTTGGAACTGCGGAAGAGCAGATCACATCAGCGTGAACTGCCCTGCAGGTAGGATAGCGGCGAACGTGGACAGTAGCTCCAGTCCATGTTCCCCAAATAAATTTCATCATGCGGCTGCGTGTGTTACATCGGACAACGGAGGCGGACAGTATTCTAAGTGTCCCAGTTGTGAGAAGTTATTATCTTCCGGTGTTTTACCTTGTGGGAGAAAGATCCCCGTTATAAATTCATGTCATACAGGAGGTGGTCTTAGGGTTTATCCGGGGTTTGTTGGGGACGAACCGGTCTCGGTTTTACGAGATACAGGATCTACCGTTGTGGGAGTGCATAGGGACTGCATTCGGGATTCACAGCTTACAGGTGAGACTGTCCCGTGCATCCAATTTTCGGGGGCCATTGAGAAATTACCCATGGCGAGAATAGTGATAGATACACCTTTCCTTAGCGGGGAAGTCGAAGCAGTCGTTGGTTGTTTTCCAGGCGCCCAGCTCATCATTGGGAATGTATCACGGGTCGTTTCCCCTTCAGATGAGAACGTGCAAGCATGGTCGCAATCAAAAGGTATTGACTTTTGCGCCGCGGTCGAAACACGTCGACGGGTAGCTGATAAAGATAAGATTAGACCTTTGGCGACGCCAGCGGTCAACCTAGATATCACGCCAGAGCGCTTGGCGAGATTACAAAGGGAGGACCCATCATTAAACCCATGTTTTGGGGAAGCGCGAACCGAGAAAACGAGGAAATATAAGAACGGCTCGTCTTCCTTTTTTGTCCAGGGGGGCATTCTGTTCCGTATGTACGTCACAGTGGCTTCCGTTCAAAAGCAGGTCGTCGTGCCACGGTCGTTAATTGCTACAGTATTGCGTCTGGCCCATGATGTTCCATTAGCGGATCATGTGGGAAGTGCGGGAACCAAGCAAAGGGTTCTGAAAGATTTTTATTGGCCGTCAGTATACAGAGATGTACGGCTATATTGTAAGACGTGCAGTGCGTGCCAAAAGACGACGCATAAGGGTCGTTCACCCCAGGCTCCTCGTCAAAAGATCCCCACGGTTTCGGAACCGTTTAAAAAGGTTTCAGTACCTTGTTGATTTAAGAGAAAGACTATCTGCAGCGCGCACTATAGCAGAAGAAGCGTCTAGTATCGCTTCGAAAAGAGCAAAAGACTATAAAGATAGAGGGTCCAAACTGAGAATTTTTAAGCCAGGAGACAAGGTTCTGTTGTTGTTACCTACGGACCATAATAAGTTATTGATGACATGGAAAGGCCCTTATGTTATTGAGCGAGTTGTTTCGAAGGTAGATTACGCTATCCACATTGATGGATCAGTAAAGGTTTTCCATGTTGATATGCTGCAGAGGTTTCATGAGAGACCAGAGTATCTGTATTCTCATACTAGTGTTGAAGGACATACCTAATGTCGTGTCATTCTTTGACGATATAGCATGCCATACGTCGACATGGTCTGAGCATATTCAGACACTAACAGTAATTTTTCAACGATTACGTCATTTTGGGTTAACGGCTAAACCCGCAAAGATGGATTTGGCATGTCCAGAGATAGTATTCTTAGGACATATTGTGGGTAGAGGTGTTCAGAGACCTGAAGAAACAAAAATTGACAAGTTAGTAGGGTTGCAAATCCCTAAAACAAAGAAACAAGTCAGAAGCTTAGTGGGAATTTTAAATTATTACAGAAAGTTCATTCCAAATTTTTCCTCCTTGTCATCTTCTCTTACTGACCTTACTAAGAAGGGACAACCCGATAAGGTCCAGTGGACGTCTGAATGTCAGACAGCATTTGATAATTTGGTGACAGCATTATCATCGTCACCCATTCTGATATTACCCGATTTTCGATCTAATTTTATCCTCAGAACGGATGCGTCGGACTCTGGTGTCGGCGCTTGTCTTCTACAGGAGAAGAACGAATGTCTCCATCCTGTATGTTATGTCAGTAGGAAGTTATTGCAGAGAGAAAGAAAGTATTCTGTGATAGAGTGTGAGTGTCTTGCCATTGTCTGGTCCGTCCAGAAACTAGGACGTTATCTCATGGGACGAGAATTTTGTATCCAGACAGACCACAAGCCACTGACATTTTTGTCGAAGAATCGTTCGTCCAGCCCACGCTTGTCTAGATGGGCATTGGCTTTGCAGCCGTATACCTTCGTTATTCAACCAATTCCAGGAACCAGCAATCATATCGCCGACTACCTTAGTCGAGCCTAGGGCAAGATTTCAGGAGCTTATACATCGGAGGACAGGAACATTGACAGGATCTGTGTGAATGAGTCGACTTTAAAATATTGACATTATAAATATGATATGAAGAATGGTTGATAGGTTGAATGGTTTTTGATTCTGTATTAAGTATTGTGATTAGTTAGCTATTCATGATGTGACACATATATGCATATTGCAGACCATATTGATCCCCATATTTTCCCCTGATTCCGGTATTTTATATACTAGGGGAACTGCTAGGTCATTTTTTTTAGTGTAGGTATTGCTCACGCTCACTCGTTGACAGTCATCTTGATGCGATTTGAAATTAATTGCATTAATTTTTTTGGGGTGGGGGATGATGTCACGAGTGGAGTGAGTGCAATTAAGGGGATTGCTACAGAGCGGGTGTAGAGTAGGAAGGGCTCACAGTGGACAGCAAGTTAAGCGTGCTGTTGTGAGTAGTGGGGGAGGCCTGAATGAGGCGAAAGCGCTGTATAACTATCACTGCAAGTTAGAAGGCCCTACGGAGCGGACCTGTGAATAAGAGCCCATCGGGCGGACATAAAAGGGAGCAGTCGAGAAGACTAGTGGAAGAGTCTTTCCAGTAATGACTGGTATGTAGGACGTTGATTGATTATTATGATTGATGTATTATATTATATTCGTCTATTACCATGATGTGAATAAGTATATGTGAGGAATGTGGAAGTCCTTGATATTGGATATAGCAATGTGCGCCACGAGCGATAGATGAAAGTGAGTCATGGATTTGTAGCGCGAGTGAGTAGTGTGTACGCCGATGGAGGTGTGTTACCGTAAGATGTGTGGTGAGTGAAAGGTGAACTAGTGTGTGTACGCTTCATGGATTGTAAGGAGAGGTGGAGTGAATAGAAATGGTAGGGTATTATACCAATGTAATGTTATTCTTGTAGGTGTCGGGGACGGGCCGAAGAGCCACCTCGATGAGCACAAGTGATAGGCCAGCATAGGGCCGGAGGCCACACATAGGCCAGAAGTGAGGCTGTCAGTGCAGGACAGTAGAAGTACATAAAGTCGTGGCAGTCAGGCCACGGACAGGGACGTAGATATGAGAGTGAATGAGATACTATATTATTGCCATGATGATGGGCAAGTGAACTGATAAGTTGTATGGCAATAGGAAGGTGATGTTGAGAGACTGCGGTGCCAGTGAATCATTAATGTACTATTAAGACCCTGAGGGGAGAGGCTGAGGCCGAAGTGCCTTTAGGAGTAACTACCGGATTGTGGATCCGAGGGAGAGTGTGTGTGAGAATAAGGCCGTTGTACGGCAGTCATTTCAATAATATAATGTATGTAATTGCGCTATTATATGTATAATTATGTTTAATAAATGTGTGAGTCTGATGGGTTGTTTTGTTAAGTGTTAAACTTGTTTGTTCGTGATTGTCGTCCTGTCATAAACTATTACATCTCCCAGTCTGGGATTTGTGACACTGGGGGCTCGCCCGTTGTGACACTGGGGGCTCGTCCTGTTTACCTGTGGTCATTTTGACATTGTGTATTCGTTATATCTAGTTATTTTTCTGTTGTGCTAGGAATTTGTGCTGTTGTCCTTGTTCGTGGGATGAATGGAAATTTCACGATGATATGATTTATGTATGTTTATGAATTATAATATGTATTGATGCATGTATTTTGATGAATAGGTATTAATGTGTATTTAAAATTTCTGCAGAGAGTGTGTGTGCCAGCCTGAGGAGTCAAGCGGCCAGAGCTCCGATTAAGGGGAGGAGTTAAACTCAAAATTCGAAGTTAAGTGAAACTGAAATTTTGTACCCTGGATTGAGGGCTGTCTTTTCATCTGTCTGTTTCCCTGTTTTTGCTGTTGTTGTCGTTGTAGGTTGTACGGGCGGTGGCGCGGGTTTGCTGTGGTGAGCGTAGTTTGTCCTCTTCGGGAGGTGGGCTAATCTAGGAACTTCGTTCATCACAGTGAACAGTTCTGTAGGGACCTGTATTTTTGTTTAGATTGTAGCGTTCTATCTTCCTCGTTGTTTTAGGAAGACGTTTCTCTTGTCCCTCTCTTCCCTATTTGTAGATACGTTCTTTTTTTTCAGACTCTGTTCTTGTTCGTACCGTGTTGTGTAATCGGCGTAGTAGGTTGCATTTTTTTTTCCATTATAGTTTTTTTTTGTAGAAGCTTTGTCCTAGTCTGGTTCGTTGTCCTTGACGTACTTGTGGTCCTTCTACTGTATTTCTTCATTCTTGTCGTTCTATTTCCTTTTATAATTGATAGTGCTATACATTTTATAGATATAGAATTAGTTGTGCTGTAAAGGTAAATTTCTGAATTGTATTCTGAATTGGGTATTGTTATATCTGGGGTGATCTCAGGTCTCTGGTCGTGTTGTTAGTGATCATACCGACAGGGTAGCCGTTTTCATAGTATACATACCATAACCATAAATCTGTGAAATGGCGGAACTCCAACAACTAATGAAGTTGGGTAAGGAACTTGGCCTGGAGGGAGAAGAGCTACGCGGCTGGATTAAAGAACAGCAGGCGGATTTGCGCGATGAGCGTGCTAAGGATAGAGAGCGAGAAAAAGAGGCTCAAGAGCGACAGAGAGAAGAGGAAAGAGAGGCTAAGGATAAGGAACAGGAAAGGGAGTTTAAGCAACAGGAAAGAGAGGCTAAAGAACGGGAGCAGGAGAGGGAGTTAAAGTTAAAGGAGATAGAGGCGCAAGTAAAGATCGCCGAGTTGGAAATCAAAAAGAATGCGCCAACAGAAACAGTTGAGCGGCAGGTACACAATAAAGGTGGCGTTAGGATTAAGCTCCCTACGTTCGACGACCGGAAGGACGACATAGACGCCTTCCTTTACAGGTTCGAGCTGAACGCACAATTGCAATGGGGGGAAAATAAGGAATTATGGGCCACGTACCTGGCGTCTCTATTGCAGGGGCGAGCGTTAACCTACTTTAAAGAGCTACAGCGCGAAGACGTGCAAGATTACGATAAGCTGAAGGCTTTGCTGCTTCGCCGATTTGCGCGTACCGAGGAATATTTCCGGGAGCAGTTTAGGCGAGCACGTGCAGATACCAGGGAGGACTTTGCTGCCTTCGTCGCGAGACTAACTGAGTATTTCGCGAACTGGGTAGACTTGGCGCATGTGGGCACGGATTTTGCTAAACTGAAAGACTTAATGATCCGTGACCAGCTGTACGCGTCGTGCCACAAAGATCTGGTGGCTTTCCTGAAAGAGAACGAACCCGCGACGGTGCAGGAGGCGTCTAAGTTGGCGGAAGCATACCGTACGGCACATCCGTCCAAACCAGTCGCCAGGGCGTACGTCCAAGATGCTGGGTACGTCGCCGTTGTCGAGGGGTCGCCGGCAGGACTTAGGGACAGGTCGCGTCAGCGTGGTGCCTATAGCGGGCAAGCCCAGGGGCAGCGTAGGGGCTATCACCAATCACCGGCATATGGATCCGGTAAGTTTGACCGAGCAGGAGGGCTAGGTCGCGGTAATGGCCGGGGGCGAGTTGTGACCTTTGCCGATGACCGACGGCATAGGGACTCTAGTTCCGGTCGCGAGGGGTCACGGGGACCCAGGCCTAGGGCAGCACAGGGAGCGGAGTGTTGGACTTGCGGACGCGTGGGTCACTTTTCGCGCGAGTGTAGGGCCGCGAAGTGTTGGAACTGCGGAAGAGCAGATCACATCAGCGTGAACTGCCCTGCAGGTAGGATAGCGGCGAACGTGGACAGTAGCTCCAGTCCATGTTCCCCAAATAAATTTCATCATGCGGCTGCGTGTGTTACATCGGACAACGGAGGCGGACAGTATTCTAAGTGTCCCAGTTGTGAGAAGTTATTATCTTCCGGTGTTTTACCTTGTGGGAGAAAGATCCCCGTTATAAATTCATGTCATACAGGAGGTGGTCTTAGGGTTTATCCGGGGTTTGTTGGGGACGAACCGGTCTCGGTTTTACGAGATACAGGATCTACCGTTGTGGGAGTGCATAGGGACTGCATTCGGGATTCACAGCTTACAGGTGAGACTGTCCCGTGCATCCAATTTTCGGGGGCCATTGAGAAATTACCCATGGCGAGAATAGTGATAGATACACCTTTCCTTAGCGGGGAAGTCGAAGCAGTCGTTGGTTGTTTTCCAGGCGCCCAGCTCATCATTGGGAATGTATCACGGGTCGTTTCCCCTTCAGATGAGAACGTGCAAGCATGGTCGCAATCAAAAGGTATTGACTTTTGCGCCGCGGTCGAAACACGTCGACGGGTAGCTGATAAAGATAAGATTAGACCTTTGGCGACGCCAGCGGTCAACCTAGATATCACGCCAGAGCGCTTGGCGAGATTACAAAGGGAGGACCCATCATTAAACCCATGTTTTGGGGAAGCGCGAACCGAGAAAACGAGGAAATATAAGAACGGCTCGTCTTCCTTTTTTGTCCAGGGGGGCATTCTGTTCCGTATGTACGTCACAGTGGCTTCCGTTCAAAAGCAGGTCGTCGTGCCACGGTCGTTAATTGCTACAGTATTGCGTCTGGCCCATGATGTTCCATTAGCGGATCATGTGGGAAGTGCGGGAACCAAGCAAAGGGTTCTGAAAGATTTTTATTGGCCGTCAGTATACAGAGATGTACGGCTATATTGTAAGACGTGCAGTGCGTGCCAAAAGACGACGCATAAGGGTCGTTCACCCCAGGCTCCTCGTCAAAAGATCCCCACGGTTTCGGAACCGTTTAAAAAGGTTTCAGTACCTTGTTGATTTAAGAGAAAGACTATCTGCAGTGCGCACTATAGCAGAAGAAGCGTCTAGTATCGCTTCGAAAAGAGCAAAAGACTATAAAGATAGAGGGTCCAAACTGAGAATTTTTAAGCCAGGAGACAAGGTTCTGTTGTTGTTACCTACGGACCATAATAAGTTATTGATGACATGGAAAGGCCCTTATGTTATTGAGCGAGTTGTTTCGAAGGTAGATTACGCTATCCACATTGATGGATCAGTAAAGGTTTTCCATGTTGATATGCTGCAGAGGTTTCATGAGAGACCAGAGTATCTGTATTCTCATACTAGTGTTGAAGGACATACCTAATGTCGTGTCATTCTTTGACGATATAGCATGCCATACGTCGACATGGTCTGAGCATATTCAGACACTAACAGTAATTTTTCAACGATTACGTCATTTTGGGTTAACGGCTAAACCCGCAAAGATGGATTTGGCATGTCCAGAGATAGTATTCTTAGGACATATTGTGGGTAGAGGTGTTCAGAGACCTGAAGAAACAAAAATTGACAAGTTAGTAGGGTTGCAAATCCCTAAAACAAAGAAACAAGTCAGAAGCTTAGTGGGAATTTTAAATTATTACAGAAAGTTCATTCCAAATTTTTCCTCCTTGTCATCTTCTCTTACTGACCTTACTAAGAAGGGACAACCCGATAAGGTCCAGTGGACGTCTGAATGTCAGACAGCATTTGATAATTTGGTGACAGCATTATCATCGTCACCCATTCTGATATTACCCGATTTTCGATCTAATTTTATCCTCAGAACGGATGCGTCGGACTCTGGTGTCGGCGCTTGTCTTCTACAGGAGAAGAACGAATGTCTCCATCCTGTATGTTATGTCAGTAGGAAGTTATTGCAGAGAGAAAGAAAGTATTCTGTGATAGAGCGTGAGTGTCTTGCCATTGTCTGGTCCGTCCAGAAACTAGGACGTTATCTCATGGGACGAGAATTTTGTATCCAGACAGACCACAAGCCACTGACATTTTTGTCGAAGAATCGTTCGTCCAGCCCACGCTTGTCTAGATGGGCATTGGCTTTGCAGCCGTATACCTTCGTTATTCAACCAATTCCAGGAACCAGCAATCATATCGCCGACTACCTTAGTCGAGCCTAGGGCAAGATTTCAGGAGCTTATACATCGGAGGACAGGAACATTGACAGGATCTGTGTGAATGAGTCGACTTTAAAATATTGACATTATAAATATGATATGAAGAATGGTTGATAGGTTGAATGGTTTTTGATTCTGTATTAAGTATTGTGATTAGTTAGCTATTCATGATGTGACACATATATGCATATTGCAGACCATATTGATCCCCATATTTTCCCCTGATTCCGGTATTTTATATACTAGGGGAACTGCTAGGTCATTTTTTTTAGTGTAGGTATTGCTCACGCTCACTCGTTGACAGTCATCTTGATGCGATTTGAAATTAATTGCATTAATTTTTTTGGGGTGGGGGATGATGTCACGAGTGGAGTGAGTGCAATTAAGGGGATTGCTACAGAGCGGGTGTAGAGTAGGAAGGGCTCACAGTGGACAGCAAGTTAAGCGTGCTGTTGTGAGTAGTGGGGGAGGCCTGAATGAGGCGAAAGCGCTGTATAACTATCACTGCAAGTTAGAAGGCCCTACGGAGCGGACCTGTGAATAAGAGCCCATCGGGCGGACATAAAAGGGAGCAGTCGAGAAGACTAGTGGAAGAGTCTTTCCAGTAATGACTGGTATGTAGGACGTTGATTGATTATTATGATTGATGTATTATATTATATTCGTCTATTACCATGATGTGAATAAGTATATGTGAGGAATGTGGAAGTCCTTGATATTGGATATAGCAATGTGCGCCACGAGCGATAGATGAAAGTGAGTCATGGATTTGTAGCGCGAGTGAGTAGTGTGTACGCCGATGGAGGTGTGTTACCGTAAGATGTGTGGTGAGTGAAAGGTGAACTAGTGTGTGTACGCTTCATGGATTGTAAGGAGAGGTGGAGTGAATAGAAATGGTAGGGTATTATACCAATGTAATGTTATTCTTGTAGGTGTCGGGGACGGGCCGAAGAGCCACCTCGATGAGCACAAGTGATAGGCCAGCATAGGGCCGGAGGCCACACATAGGCCAGAAGTGAGGCTGTCAGTGCAGGACAGTAGAAGTACATAAAGTCGTGGCAGTCAGGCCACGCACAGGGACGTAGATATGAGAGTGAATGAGATACTATATTATTGCCATGATGATGGGCAAGTGAACTGATAAGTTGTATGGCAATAGGAAGGTGATGTTGAGAGACTGCGGTGCCAGTGAATCATTAATGTACTATTAAGACCCTGAGGGGAGAGGCTGAGGCCGAAGTGCCTTTAGGAGTAACTACCGGATTGTGGATCCGAGGGAGAGTGTGTGTGAGAATAAGGCCGTTGTACGGCAGTCATTTCAATAATATAATGTATGTAATTGCGCTATTATATGTATAATTATGTTTAATAAATGTGTGAGTCTGATGGGTTGTTTTGTTAAGTGTTAAACTTGTTTGTTCGTGATTGTCGTCCTGTCATAAACTATTACATCTCCCAGTCTGGGATTTGTGACACCGTCCTGTGTTACATTATTTGGTGTCAGATTAGATAGCTATAGATAGAGAGAGACCCGCTCGTCCCGTCCTGTGTTACATTATTTGGTGTCAGATTAGTTAGCTATAGATAGAGAGAGACCCGCTCGTCCCGTCCTGTGTTACATTATTTGGTGTCAGATTAGTTAGCTATAGATAGAGAGAGACCCGCTCGTTGTCACGAGTGGAGTGAGTGCAATTAAGGGGATTGCTACAGAGCGGGTGTAGAGTAAGAAAGGCTCACAGTAGACAGCAAGTTAAGCGTGCTGTTGTGAGTAGTGGGGGGGGGGGGGGGGTCTGAAGGAGGCGAAAGCGCTGTATAACTATCACTGCAAGTTAGAAGGTCCTAGGGAGCGGATCTGTGAATAATAGCCCATCGGGCAGAGATAAAAGGAAGCAGTCGAGAAGACTAGTGAGAGTCTTTCCAGTTATGACTGGTATGTAGAATGTTGATTGATTATTATGATTGATGTATTATATTATATTCGTCTATTACCATGATGTGAATAAGTATATGTGAGGAATGTGGAAGTCCTTGATATTGGATATAGCAATGTGCGCCATGAGCGATAGATGAAAGTGAGTTCATGGATTTGTAGCGCGAGTGAGTAGTGTGTACTCCGATGGAAGTGTGTTACCGTAAGATGTGTGGTGAGTGAAAGGTGAACTAGTGTGTGTACGCTTCATGGATTGTAAGGAGAGGTGGAGTGAATAGAAATGGTAGGGTATTATACCAATGTAATGTTATTCTTGTAGGTGTCGGGGACGGGCCGCAGAGCCACCTCGATGAGCACAGGGGATAGGCCAGCATAGGGCCGGAGGCCACACATAGGCCAGAAGTGAGGCTGTCAGTGCAGGACAGTAGAGGCACATAAAGTCGTGGCAGTCAGGCCACGGACGGGGACGTAGATATGAGAGTGAATGAGATACTATATTGTTGCCATGTTGATAGGCTAGTGAACGGATATTATGTTGTTGCCATGTTGATGGCTATGGAAATAATAATGTGTTATTGCCCTGCTGAGGTGCGAGGGGAGTGCTAAGGTGTATGACAATAGGAAGGGGATATTGAGAGACTGCGGTGCCAGTAAATTACTAATGTGTTGTTAAGACCCTGAGGGGGAGGCTGAGGCCGAAGTGCCTTTAGGAGTAACTACCGGATTGTGGATCCGAGGGAGAGTGTGTGTGAGAATAAGGCCGTTGTACGGCAGTGCATTTCAATAATATAATGTATGTAATTGCGCTATTATTTGTATAATTATGTTTAATAAATGTGTGAGTCTGATGAATTGTTCTGTTAAGTGTTAACTTGTTTGTTCGTGATTGTTGTCCTGTCATACTTATTACATCTCCCAGTCTGGGATTTGTGACACTGGGGGCTCGTCCGTTGTGACATTGGGGGCTCGTCCATTGTGACTCGTCCATTTTCGTAATATTTAGTTGTAGTTAGTTAGTAGGTATTTGTGCTGTCTTGTTCGTTGGATGAATGGACATTTCATGATATGATTTATGTATATTGATGAATATGTATTGAGACATGTATTGCTATGAATAGGTATTAATGTGTATTTAAACTTTCCAGAGTGTGTGCGTGCAGCCTGAGGAGACAAGCAGCCAGAGCTCCGATTAAAGGGAGGAGTTAAACTCAAAATTTGAAAGTTAAGTGAAAGTCAAAATTTTTGTGCCCTGGATTTTGGGCTGTTCCTTTAATCTGTCTTTTTCCCTGTTTTTGCTGTTTTTGTTGTCGTTATAGATTATACGGGCGGTGGCGCGGGTTTGCTGTGTTGAACTTAGTTTATCCTTTTAAAAAGGTGTGGTAAACTTTGGAACTTCGTTCATCACAGTGACCAGTTCTGTAGGGACCTGTATTTTTGTTTAGATTGTAGCGTTCTATCTTCCTCGTTGTTTTAGGAAGACGTTTCTCTTGTCCCTCTTCTACCTATCTATAGATACGTTCTTTTTTTTCAGACTCTGTTCTTGTTGTACCGTGTAGTGTAATCGGCGTAGTTAGGTTGCATTTTTTTTTCCATTATATTTTCTTTTTTAGGTCTTTGTCCTAGTCTGGTTCGTTGTCCTTGACGTACTTGTGGTCCTTCTACTGTATTTCTTCATTCTTGTCGTTTCTTTTTCCCTTTATAATTAATAGTGCTATACATTTTGTAGATATAGAATTAGTTGTGCTGTAAAGGTAAATTTCTGAATTGTATTCTGAACTGGGTGTTGTTATATCTGGTGTGATCTCAGGTCTCTGGTCGTGTCGTTACTGATCATACCGACAGGTTAGCCGTTTTTGTAATACATACCATAACCATAAGTCTGTGAAATGGCGGAACTCCAACAATTAATGAAGTTGGGTAAGGAACTTGGCCTGGAGGGAGAGGAGCTACGCGGCTGGATTAAAGAACAGCAGGCGGATTTGCGCGATGAGCGTGCTAAGGATAGAGAGCGAGAAAAAGAGGCTCAAGAGCGACAGAGAGAAGAGGAAAGAGAGGCTAAGGATAAGCAACAGGAAAGGGAGTTTAAGTTAAAGGAGTTAGAAGCTCGGCAACAGGAGAGACAGGCTAAGGAAAGGGAGCAGGAGATAAGGTTAAAGGAGATAGAGGCGCAAGTAAAGATTGCGGAGTTAGAGCTCAAGAGGAATACGCCAGCGGAAACGGCTGAGCGGCAGGTACACAATAAAGGTGGCGTTAGGATTAAGCTCCCTACGTTCGACGACCGGAAGGACGACATAGACGCCTTCCTTTACAGGTTCGAGCTGAACGCACAATTGCAATGGGGGGAGAATAAGGAATTATGGGCCACGTACCTGGCATCGCTATTGCAGGGGCGAGCGTTAACCTACTTTAAAGAGCTACAGCGCGAAGACGTGCAAGACTACGATAAGCTGAAGGCTTTGCTGCTTCGCCGATTTGCGCGTACCGAGGAATATTTCCGGGAGCAGTTTAGGCGGGCACGTGCAGATACCAGGGAGGACTTTGCTGCCTTCGTCGCGAGACTAACGGAGTATTTCGCGAACTGGGTAGACTTGGCGCATGTGGGCACGGATTTCGCTAAACTGAAAGACTTAATGATCCGGGACCAGCTGTACGCGTCGTGCCACAAAGATCTGGTGGCTTTCCTGAAAGAGAACGAACCCGCGACGGTGCAGGAGGCGTCTAAGTTGGCGGAGGCATACCGTACGGCGCATCCGTCCAAACCAGTCGCCAGGGCGTACGTCCAAGATGCTGGGTACGTCGCCGTTGTCGAGGGGTCGCCGGCAGGACTTGGGGACAGGTCGCGTCGGCGTGGTGCCTATAGCGGGCAAGCCCAGGGGCAGCGTAGGGGCTATCACCAATCACCGGCATATGGACCCGGTAAGTTTGACCGAGCAGGAGGGCTAGGTCGCGGTAATGGCCGGGGCCGACTTGTGACCTTTGCCGATGACCGACGGCATAGGGACTGTAGTTCCGGTCGCGAGGGGTCACGGGGACCCAGGCCTAGAGCAGCACAGGGAGCGGAGTGTTGGACTTGCGGACGCGTGGGTCACTTTTCGCGCGAGTGTAGGGCCGCGAAGTGTTGGAACTGCGGAAGAGCAGATCACATCAGCGTGAACTGCCCGGCAGGTAGGATAGCGGCGAACGTGGACAGTAGCTCCAGTCCATGCTCCCCAAATAAATTTCATCATGCGGCTGCGTGTGTTACATCGGACAACGGAGGCGGACAGTATTCTAAGTGTCCCAGTTGTGAGAAGTTATTATCTTCCGGTGTTTTACCTTGTGGGAGAAAGATCCCCGTCATAAATTCATGTCATACAGGAGGTGGTCTTAGGGTTTATCCGGGGTTTGTTGGGGACGAACCGGTCTCGGTTTTACGAGATACAGGATCTACCGTTGTGGGAGTGCATAGGGACTGCATTCGGGATTCACAGCTTACAGGTGAGACTGTCCCGTGCATCCAATTTTCGGGGGCCATTGAGAAATTACCCATGGCAAAAATAATGATAGATACACCTTTCCTTAGCGGGGAAGTCGAAGCAGTCGTTGGTTGTTTTCCAGGCGCCCAGCTCATCATTGGGAATGTATCCCGGGTAGGTTCCCCTTCCGATGAGAACGTGCAAGCATGGTCGCAATCAAAAGGTATTGACTTTTGCGCCGCGGTCGAAACACGCCGACGGGTAGCCGATAAAGATAAGATTAGACCTTTGGCTACGCCAGCGGTCAACCTAGATATCACGCCGGAGCGCTTGGCGAGATTACAAAGGGAGGACCCATCATTAAACCCATGTTTTGGGGAAGCGCGAACCGAGAAAACGAGGAGATATAAGAACGGGTCATCTTCTTTTTTTGTCCAGGTGGGCATTCTGTTCCGTATGTACGTCACAGTGGCTTGTGTTCAAAAGCAGGTCGTCGTGCCACGGTCGTTAATTGCTACAGTATTGCGTCTGGCCCATGATGTTCCATTAGCGGATCATATGGGAAGTGCTAGAATCAAGCAGAGAATTCTGAAAGATTTTTATTGGCCGTCAGTATACAGAGATGTACGTTTATATTGTAAGACGTGCAGTGCGTGCCAAAAGACGACGCATAAGGGTCGTTCACCCCAGGCCCCTCTTCAAAAGATCCCCACGGTTTCGGAACCGTTTAAAAAGGTTTCAGTACCTTGTTGATTTAAGAGAAAGACTATCTTCGGCGCGCACTATAGCAGAAGAAGCTTCTGGTATCGCTTCGAAAAGAGCAAAAGACTATAAAGATAGAGGTTCCAAACTGAGAATTTTTAAGCCAGGAGACAAGGTTCTGTTGTTGTTACCTACGGACCATAATAAGTTATTGATGACATGGAAAGGTCCTTATGTTATTGAGCGAGTTGTTTCAAAGGTAGATTACGCTATCCACATTGATGGAGCGAGTAAGGTTTTCCATGTTAATATGCTACAGAGATTTTATGAGAGACCACAGTATCTGTGTGCACAGACAAGACCAGAGGAGACTGTCTTCTCTACTGCTTGTACGGGGGTCGTAGACCAGTTGGACTGTGACGTAAGCGACACCGAGGCGCAGGAGGAGTTACAAATTCAATTGCCGGAGTTAACTCCGACACAAGGTTACAGGGACGTAAAAATTAACCCTGACCTTACGAGTTCAAGGAGTAGGGAACTTGAGACCCTGTTAGCGTCATCTCCGGATGTTGTTACGGATTTGCCGGGTCGCACTACGGTGATCCAGCACCAAATAAAGTTGACTTCCGATAAGCCAGTAATTCTTAGACCGTATCCGTTGCCTTTTTCTTCGAGGGATAGGGTCATAAAGGAAGTTGAGTCAATGTTGAAGTTAGATGTGATAGAACCATCAACATCGCCGTATTCATCACCCATCGTCCTCGTGAAGAAACTTGATGGATCGGTGCGGTTCTGTATTGATTTTCGAAGATTGAACACTATTACGGTAGGCGATAAGGAGCCTATTCCGTTTCAGGAGGAATTAATAGCTTCATTGGCCGGGTCCACGTGGTTTTCCAAGATAGATTTAACGAAAGGTTATTGGGAAATCCCGCTTACTGAGGAGTCTAAACAATACACGGCGTTCCAAACGCCCATTGGATTATTCCAATTTAAGGTCATGCCATTTGGGTTGGTAAACGCACCAGCGACGTTTGCACGATTAATGAGATTGGTGTTGAAGGACATACCTAATGTCGTGTCATTCTTTGATGATATAGCATGCCATACGTCGACATGGTCTGATCATATTCAGACACTAACAGTAATTTTTCAACGATTACGTCATTTTGGGTTAACTGCTAAACCCGCAAAGATGGATTTGGCATGTCCAGAGATAGTATTCTTAGGACATATTGTGGGTAGAGGTGTTCAGAGACCTGAAGAAACAAAAATTGACAAGTTAGTAGGGTTGCAAATCCCTAAAACAAAGAAACAAGTCAGAAGCTTAGTGGGAATTTTAAATTATTACAGAAAGTTCATTCCAAATTTTTCCTCCTTGTCATCTTCTCTTACTGACCTCACTAAGAAGGGACAACCCGATAAGGTCCAGTGGACGTCTGAATGTCAGACATCATTTGATAATTTGGTGACAGCATTATCATCGTCACCCATTCTGATATTACCCGATTTTCGATCTAATTTTATCCTCAGAACGGATGCGTCGGACTCTGGTGTCGGCGCTTGTCTTCTACAGGAGAAGAACGAATGTCTCCATCCTGTATGTTATGTCAGTAGGAAGTTATTGCAGAGAGAAAGAAAGTATTCTGTGATAGAGCGTGAGTGTCTTGCCATTGTGTGGTCCGTCCAGAAACTAGGACGTTACCTCATGGGACGAGAATTTTGTATCCAGACAGACCACAAGCCGCTGACATTTTTGTCGAAGAATCGTTCGTCCAGCCCACGCTTGTCTAGATGGGCATTGGCTTTACAGCCGTACACCTTCGTTATTCAACCAATTCCAGGAACCAGCAATCATATCGCCGACTACCTTAGTCGAGCCTAGGGGAAGATTTCAGGAGCTTATACATCGGAGGACAGGAACATTGACAGGATCTGTGTGAATGAGTCGACTTTAAAATATTGACATTATAAATATGATATGAAGAATGGTTGATAGGTTGAGTGGTTTTTGATTCTGTATTAGATATTCTGTTTAGTTAGCTATTCATGATGTGACACATATATGCATATTGCAGGCCATATTGATCCCCATATTTTCCCCTGATTTCGGTATTCTATATACTGGGGGAACTGCTAGGTCATTTTTCTAGTGTAGGTATTGCTCACGCTCACTCGTTGACAGTCATCTTGATGCGATTTGAAATTAATTGCATTAATTTTTTTGGGGTGGGGGATGATGTCACGAGTGGAGTGAGTGCAATTAAGGGGATTGCTACAGAGCGGGTGTAGAGTAAGAAAGGCTCACAGTAGACAGCAAGTTAAGCGTGCTGTTGTGAGTAGTGGGGGGGGGGGGGTCTGAAGGAGGCGAAAGCGCTGTATAACTATCACTGCAAGTTAGAAGGTCCTAGGGAGCGGATCTGTGAATAATAGCCCATCGGGCAGAGATAAAAGGAAGCAGTCGAGAAGACTAGTGAGAGTCTTTCCAGTTATGACTGGTATGTAGAATGTTGATTGATTATTATGATTGATGTATTATATTATATTCGTCTATTACCATGATGTGAATAAGTATATGTGAGGAATGTGGAAGTCCTTGATATTGGATATAGCAATGTGCGCCATGAGCGATAGATGAAAGTGAGTTCATGGATTTGTAGCGCGAGTGAGTAGTGTGTACTCCGATGGAAGTGTGTTACCGTAAGATGTGTGGTGAGTGAAAGGTGAACTAGTGTGTGTACGCTTCATGGATTGTAAGGAGAGGTGGAGTGAATAGAAATGGTAGGGTATTATACCAATGTAATGTTATTCTTGTAGGTGTCGGGGACGGGCCGCAGAGCCACCTCGATGAGCACAGGGGATAGGCCAGCATAGGGCCGGAGGCCACACATAGGCCAGAAGTGAGGCTGTCAGTGCAGGACAGTAGAGGCACATAAAGTCGTGGCAGTCAGGCCACGGACGGGGACGTAGATATGAGAGTGAATGAGATACTATATTGTTGCCATGTTGATAGGCTAGTGAACGGATATTATGTTGTTGCCATGTTGATGGCTATGGAAATAATAATGTGTTATTGCCCTGCTGAGGTGCGAGGGGAGTGCTAAGGTGTATGACAATAGGAAGGGGATATTGAGAGACTGCGGTGCCAGTAAATTACTAATGTGTTGTTAAGACCCTGAGGGGGAGGCTGAGGCCGAAGTGCCTTTAGGAGTAACTACCGGATTGTGGATCCGAGGGAGAGTGTGTGTGAGAATAAGGCCGTTGTACGGCGGTGCATTTCAATAATATAATGTATGTAATTGCGCTATTATTTGTATAATTATGTTTAATAAATGTGTGAGTCTGATGAATTGTTCTGTTAAGTGTTAACTTGTTTGTTCGTGATTGTTGTCCTGTCATACTTATTACATCTCCCAGTCTGGGATTTGTGACACTCGTCCCGTCCTGTGTTACATTATTTGGTGTCAGATTAGTTAGCTATAGATAGAGAGAGACCCGCTCGTCCCGTCCTGTGTTACATTATTTGGTGTCAGATTAGTTAGCTATAGATAGAGAGAGACCCGCTCGTCCCGTCCTGTGTTACATTATTTGGTGTCAGATTAGATAGCTATAGATAGAGAGAGACCCGCTCGTCCCGTCCTGTGTTACATTATTTGGTGTCAGATTAGATAGCTATAGATAGAGAGAGACCCGCTCGTCCCGTCCTGTGTTACATTATTTGGTGTCAGATTAGATAGCTATAGATAGAGAGAGACCCGCTCGTCCCGTCCTGTGTTACATTATTTGGTGTCAGATTAGTTAGCTATAGATAGAGAGAGACCCGCTCGTCCCGTCCTGTGTTACATTATTTGGTGTCAGATTAGTTAGCTATAGATAGAGAGAGACCCGCTCGTCCCGTCCTGTGTTACATTATTTGGTGTCAGATTAGATAGCTATAGATAGAGAGAGACCCGCTCGTCCCGTCCTGTGTTACATTATTTGGTGTCAGATTAGATAGCTATAGATAGAGAGACACCCGCTCGTCCCGTCCTGTGTTACATTATTTGGTGTCAGATTAGATAGCTATAGATAGAGAGAGACCCGCTCGTCCCGTCCTGTGTTACATTATTTGGTGTCAGATTAGATAGCTATAGATAGAGAGAGACCCGCTCGTCCCGTCCTGTGTTACATTATTTGGTGTCAGATTAGATAGCTATAGATAGAGAGAGACCCGCTCGTCCCGTCCTGTGTTACATTATTTGGTGTCAGATTAGATAGCTATAGATAGAGAGAGACCCGCTCGTCCCGTCCTGTGTTACATTATTTGGTGTCAGATTAGATAGCTATAGATAGAGAGAGACCCGCTCGTCCCGTCCTGTGTTACATTATTTGGTGTCAGATTAGATAGCTATAGATAGAGAGAGACCCGCTCGTCCCGTCCTGTGTTACATTATTTGGTGTCAGATTAGTTAGCTATAGATAGAGAGAGACCCGCTCGTCCCGTCCTGTGTTACATTATTTGGTGTCAGATTAGTTAGCTATAGATAGAGAGAGACCCGCTCGTCCCGTCCTGTGTTACATTATTTGGTGTCAGATTAGATAGCTATAGATAGAGAGAGACCCGCTCGTCCCGTCCTGTGTTACATTATTTGGTGTCAGATTAGTTAGCTATAGATAGAGAGAGACCCGCTCGTCCCGTCCTGTGTTACATTATTTGGTGTCAGATTAGATAGCTATAGATAGAGAGAGACCCGCTCGTCCCGTCCTGTGTTACATTATTTGGTGTCAGATTAGATAGCTATAGATAGAGAGAGACCCGCTCGTCCCGTCCTGTGTTACATTATTTGGTGTCAGATTAGATAGCTATAGATAGAGAGAGACCCGCTCGTCCCGTCCTGTGTTACATTATTTGGTGTCAGATTAGATAGCTATAGATAGAGAGAGACCTGCTCGTCCCGTCCTGTGTTACATTATTTGGTGTCAGATTAGTTAGCTATAGATAGAGAGAGACCCGCTCGTCCCGTCCTGTGTTACATTATTTGGTGTCAGATTAGATAGCTATAGATAGAGAGAGACCTGCTCGTCCCGTCCTGTGTTACATTATTTGGTGTCAGATTAGTTAGCTATAGATAGAGAGAGACCCGCTCGTCCCGTCCTGTGTTACATTATTTGGTGTCAGATTAGTTAGCTATAGATAGAGAGAGACCCGCTCGCTCGGTTTACCCGTCCCGTCCTGTTACATTTGTTTTGTTTATGTTTTTTTTTTGTTGTCCTATTAATTATATTTAGGGCAAATTTTTAGACAAACTCAGAAGAAGCAATGCAGTAAACTGCGTAACTGCAACAAACATATGCAATACACAAGGTCAAATTATTCGGATCACTCCAAGTTCAGAGGACATTCCTTGAAACAAACTCTACAATATTAATGATTGATGACCAGCAAAAGTTATTTCCATTAAGAAAATGTAACATCTAATTTTCTGCAATTTGAGTTCCTTAAATGAACAATTATTATCTTCATGAAGATTTCTTGACTAGTGGCACTCACCATTGTAGACTTGAGACAATGTGTATAGCTGAGAACCTTTGTTGATCCAAGGCTTGTGAGGAACCAAACCAGACTCCATAGCCTTATTCTCCAGTGCTGGCTCAATATCAATGATGTTACGTGGAACTTTGGCTGAGGGAACTCCCCTGTTCCTGGCTGATGTCATATTACGTCCCCTAGCAGAGAATTTTCCACCTTGGCCATCAGCATTAGGCAGATTGCAGAAGCAGTCTTTCAATATGTTCTTGAACAGTGCATAATTCTGTAAGACAATGAAATTTCCACAAATAAACATTAATTCTCTACCTGGTATTTTCACTGGTATTTAATTTATGTACAGTATGGACATAAAAATATTAAGAGATTATGACTGGTAATTGTGAAACCATATCTTTTTTTGTTTGCTTGTATTTTATGAAAAGTAAGCTCATAGAGGATCACACAATTAGGACTAATTCTTAGAACCTTAGAGTTTCCACCTTTGCCATCAGGATTGAATAGACTGAAGAAGCAATCTTGCAATACATTTTTCAAAAGTGCACAGTTCTGAAAGAGGCTGAAATTTTCAAAGATCTGACATTTAATCCGCAGCACTCATTTATGGGCATGTGCTTGATTCTTGACCAAAACCGCAAAAACAACTGTTGGCCTAAAATGACACACATCTAATTCATATCCTGCATCAACATGAAATAATAAAAAGAATGTAACCTGAAATGGTGAAACCATTTTGTTTGAGCCTTATGTAATAAAACACAGAACTCATACCCTAGAATTTTTGTGATAAATCAGTATCAAAATATTTCTAAGTAGATGCTGAAACAATATAATGCTGCTTTATCTTACATTGTTATTTTTGTATTTCAATCAAGGAAAACAAAAAATTACAAAGACATTTCAGTGTTGAACAATCTGACCAAGTAACTAAAACTGTACCACTCTGGATTAAGAACAAAAATCACAGATTAAAAAAAACAAACATAATGATCAGTTGTTTACTGCCTCCTTATGTGGCTTCAAATACAAATCTGTCTTAAAGTCATTTCTAATGTTTCACAAAATAATAACTGCTCATAGAAAGCAATTTAATTACATGGCAGGAGTGTTTTAAACCAGCCTTGTTTAATGACATAAAATATCATCTCCATTTTCGTACTTTCACACAAATTGGATGATTTGGTTCTTTCTTTGAAAAACTTCTATGAAAGTTTTGAATCTAAAACATGATGAAAAAAAAAATCTGAAATCAGTAGTGACGATGACAACAGTCATGCTTTGACAGATATAAATTATATACCACATTGTCCTTTCTTTCTGGGATAGTTTCACTATCATTTGTTGAGTTTGATTCTTGTTTTCAAGAGTTGTTAAATTATCATACGTGTATAACAGAAATACAATAGTAAATACCACTATTACGAGTCAGTTTTGATGCAGCATAACCCACTTTCATCCATTCCCTGCTTCTGTATAAGGTAGTTCTAAACATTTGGTGATACTGTAAATTATGATGGTTTCCTGTTCAGTTAAAAATGAACATTTCCAGCTGCTAATTTGTGTTCACAGCAAAGTGCTTTCATTGGAAAAGACAACAAAATTGTTTACGCAATGACCGAAAGTCAGAAGTTGATTCATCATGATTCATCATCACAAAGGAAACGGCTCTGTCTAACTAACCTCAGCTGTCAATCTTGGACTGATTATCTCATCAATGGTCTCACAGACCATGGAATGTGCCTGTTTGCCTTGAGTTGTGAGAGGATTGGGGGTTCCAGGTTTGCGGACACCTCCAATCTGTCCAGGCTTGTTTGTGATCACTGATGTGAAAGTGACAAGTGATTTCAGGAGGAAACAAAAGACAGTGATGCATGACAGAGTAAGAGTGTGATAAGATGTGATAATTCATATTCACAGAAAGAAACTTTGCTCTGCATGCAGGAATATATGCCATGTAGGTCAATATCTAGATCTCAAACCCTCACAATAAGAAACATTAAGGCAGGCTTCACGGTTTTGTTCTGAGCAAACCATATAACCATAAAAATTAACTTTTCTGGAAGATGATCTCCTTCTATAAAGAATAATTATCTTCACCCAAAATTTCTGTTGTGAATACCTTAAAATTACGATTTACATTTTTTTCATGAAAATTTCATTTTCACATTCTTCTTGATCACAAACTAAAATTCAAAATACTTGAAAATTCTCTGAAAATGGATCACTAAGTTTTATTCTCAGTTAGTCATGGGATGTTTTGGATTTTGGCGAAACACTTGCTTTTAGAATATTTTTGCATGAAATACATAATCAAAGGGTGGTGAAGTTGCATGAAAGAAAAAAAAAGTGTGTGAAGACAATGCTGGTGAAAATTCTGATCAAAAGAAGTCAGGTGGTTTGATTACATCAAATAAAAACAACAGAACAAATACTTTTCAGGCAATCCACTGCTAACAAATGGAATAAATCTGATGTGGAAACCCAGTTTTGAAAAAGATTATCATGTTCCATAGAAAAAAATGAAAGAAAAAAAAACAACAATTGTAATGTGCAGTCTCTGAATTATGGTTTCCACATGCTTTGAGAAAAAGTGAGATTGAAAAGAAAAGACAGAATACAGATAAACTGGACTGGTGAGATTCAATCCAATTATATAGAGAAAATCAAAGACTCCAAAAGTTAAATAAAAATTCAGAACATTTTGGTTACCATTCATGGCTGGCTGATTTGTTCTGTTTGTTGGAGCTTCTGAACTCTGACTTTCAGACCTGGAGGCTTCATCTTTTATACTTCGATCTGCCATCTTGTCATCTTTATCCTTGCGCCTCTTCTGTGCTGCTCTTTTCAACACACCAATCAGTGCTTGAGTTGTGAAATGATGGTGAATTTCAGAGGGACTGAAACAATCAGAAAGTCAGAATGCAATGTTTACTGATTCAAAACATGCGTATTCTTCATATTTCACACACCCAATAATGAGCTGGCCCATGGTGCTCATCATTCATAGTCTGCTCCATTATGAATATTGTAATAGACAACAATGACAACAAACAAATATTATAACCACACATAATGTCTAGAAGAAGCATAAGAAAGCACAAATGTGCAAAAACGCTTTAATACATCAATGTCCAAAAACAAATTCAAGATGTAATTAAAATAATTGTCAATTTCACGGAATAAATACAATGTTTTCAGTTCTGCTTGGAATACATGAATGCAAGGCATAAACTGGAAAGTTGCTTATCTAGAGAAAACTTTATCAGTCCTGAATTAAATTATATAATCTGGTTTCTAAATGTACTACTGTGTTGAACTTACAGTTGGTCTTTGACAAGTTCAGCCAGAAGTTTTAATCTGTTTGCCAGCACATATGGTGCACGGAATCCCATGGAAGAACATTTGGCCTTGAGAATCATGCCGATGTCTGGTTTAACCATTGAGATGGTGCGGAATGACTCAGTGATGTCACTAGGCAATTTCCTACTGGGCAGATTGGACATATCCATACACATGAATAAACCCACTGACTTGCGGAGGGGGATCTGTGAATAAAACGTGTCTTGTTAACTCTTTATGATCTTATCAATGTATTTAAAAAATCGCAAGCCTCGACAAAATTTTCTGATCTACAAATAATCTATGTTGCCAAAACTGGTTTTCACAAAACTTTCAAACTCATCAAAAATTAAAAGAATGTCTCACCATTCCCTAAAACTGTAGAAATCAGTTTTGGGTACTCCTCAGAAAACACAAAAAAACTTTTATTTTAGCATGACTGGTCTAGTTATGATGAATTCCTGAAAGTTTGCTATTAAGCTATTTTTTGGCTTAGGAGTCTATAACCAAGATCATTCGATGTGGCTTTGAATTTATGGGTGAATATACATATATATATGAGCTCTCCAATGGAACGAGGAATGTTGGGGCCCCAAAGAGACGTTACAAAGACACTCTCAAGCAATCACTGAAGGCCTTTGCCATTGATGTGAGTGAGTGGGAAAAGCTCTCGCTTGATCGAGCAAATTGGAGGGCGGCCCTTACCAGAGGCAGCAAAGCATGGGAAGCTGACAGAGTCCAGCAGGCTATCAAAAAAAGAGAACGGCGCAAGAAAAGGCCCAGTGGTACTGAACCAACGGAGCACTCTTGTCATTTATGCGGAAGGGTCTGCAGGGCAAAAATAGGACTTATCAGTCACATGAGAAGCCATAAGTCATGAAGAACAGTCTTTCCATTCTGCCCTCTGTGTCCTTTAGTTCTCTTTATTGTCCATGTGTTGAAATTCTCAACAATTTCTGTTCTTTATTCCTCTGGTGTTGTTAAGGTCATCATCATACCTGATGGACGAACTATTATTATATGTATATATATATAAATCAATTTTTCAAATTTTTGATTTACGTCTTAGGAAATAAAGATAATGCAAAGCTCACTTTGCACTTCACGCATTTAATTACTTTTTACTTCCTCCTGTTATGTTGACCTTTCTAGATCTGAGTAGTTTGTGCACGATACCGGCAACATGTTTTTTAATTTTCATAGCCAAAGGCCAAGCTGAGAAACAAAATGTACTGAAAGAAAAACATAAAAGCAGGAACCAGAAACAATAACTAACCACAAATTTATATTCATTAACAGAGTGTATTACTGAGGTAACATTGTATTTCTTATTTACTGAAAATTCGTAGCTCGCTTTACCTCTGTTCGATCCACAAGGTACATGTATGACTGTTTTGCTCTGAGAGCCTGGAAGATGGACTGTACATGATCCAGCAACACTGAAAGAGCATGCTTACTGAGGCTTTGTGCTTCATCAAAACAACCCCAGCATCCATCCTGTTAACAATGAATATCCAGTATAAAACAATGGGAAAGTAATGCATGGACAAATAAAGTGTAAGTCTATACTGAAATATCTCATATCTAAGCCTATCAACACTGACTCAAAGACAAAACTTGTAGAAAGAATTTACTGATACAATAAATGAATATATGAATAATATAAATGGGCCAGTTAACTATCTTTGGTCATTCTTTCTAAATGTTTTCCATTTTTCAAGTTGTTCAGGGTAATGGCAGGTGCTTGGTCCTCAGAAGTTAGAACTTTTTATTTAATTTTCATTCTTTCAGAATTTATCGTATATTAGCTTGTTCTTGTTCTTTTTTTTTTTTTTCAAATGAAGCTATGTGGAATACAGTTGCTTTTTTTTTGGTCTTTTTTTGTTGCTTTGATAAACAAGCAGCACATCATAGGCATTATTCAGAAGCTCATCCCTGCTAAACAGGGAAGTTGACAGGCAGCACATCATGTGCACAACATGTGAAGTCTTCTTTCCTAACAAAACTAGACAGTAATTGGCTGCTCCAGTATAAAACTTATATGAAAAATTATCAGAGTTATAACCTCTCTTTTGCATTTTTATAAAGTTTAATGGTAGAATTTGTATCTCAGATCCTGCAAAACGACAACATGACAAAAATTAGTGGTGCCCACCATGGCCATTCCTTGAGCAATCTTTCCTATGCTGGTTGCATCGTGCTCCTTCGACACTTGGAACATTCCCAGAAAATTACCCAGAATATTTGCAAGGCCCTGGTAACAAACACAGATAAATGCAAAATGTTAGTGTAATAGGTCACAGAGGAACTCTGTGGCCACAACACTGGCAGAAAAGAAAAAAAGCATGTTCCATCTTGATGATTCACTGATATTACAAATAGCATCAAGACAGTCATGTCATGATTTGCTTCATCTGATAAGAAAATATTTAAAAGTTCAGCATAAAATTAAATTATTTGCAGCATTTACCAGCATTCATGAATATTCTGACTTTTTGTGTGATCTTTCTTATAGTCTACCAAATTTCTTCATGAAGTAAGTAAATTTACAATTGAATATGTCCTAAATGTGTTTGAAATGAAGACAAAATAATAACAAAAACAATAAAATACCAACAATGTGGTGTTGTTTTTTTTTGCTCTTATTGTGCAGGCAACGACATCAACAGCTTACTTTCACTGTTTCTGTTTTGCCAACACCTGGAGGTCCCACCATCAATGAGCCCATCATCTGCTTCAGTGCCAGTGACATGGTCAGGAAACATTTCTCTGTGACAGGTGTCGGCGACACACCTGTGTCAGTCCCATAAAACTCTTTGCCATATTCATAATGAGAGTCCAGGATCCAGATGCGAGGGACGGGTTTGTCATCCACTTGTGAGGACAGAAACATTTTCAGATAAAAATCTGAACTGTTGTGGTTTTCCACTCTTAAATTCCAAATAATGTGTCTAACATATCTTTCTCACTAATGTCAATTACTACATATATATTCAAATGAGAAAATATATCGCACACCAAGGTATTCTTAGAGCTCTTAAAGGGGGGGGGGGGGGGGTGGGGTGCGGGTCCTGAAGGCGATTTTTGTTATTATGAGAAATAGACAATTTTAACTATTATAATCGAATTCAGGATGTCTGAATTAGCAGGAAAAAAATGTAAAAATATTTGTTTGTCATTATATGGTTGTCATGGAAGCGCCGCCATCTTGGATTTTGAGTCCCCAAAAAGTACCAAATTCAATATAGATAGGCTTCGCCAAATTTTACTGGATTTATTTGAAACTTCTCTTATGTCTTATTCAATCCAATTAAAAACTTTAGACAGAAGGGAATTTGATATCTCTGACAGATCTTTTGTTATAAATTTTTGAAAATGGTATTTAGCGGAATTCCATTTTTTCTTATTTTCTATCATAAAAAAATTCAACCAAAAAAAAAATGAAAAGTTAAATTTCCTTCTGTATGAATTTTTTTATTTGTTCAAACATGTTGTTAGCCAAATTTTATACCAATTGGTCAATAAATAAAAAAACTAGTTCACAAATCACTGATCAAAAGTGCAATTTCGAGATAATCGCATTTGAAAGTTTTTTTCAATAAAAATGTTATTGAAACGTGTTACACATGGCTAAAGTCATCGTTACTGGTGTGCTGGGCCTCAACAATGATTTCCAAACTACCAAAGGCTTATGACAGATGTGTACGGAGGAGTAGGGGTTTTGATAGCGACACTATGATGTTATTTAGGGCTAATTTTGCGGCCCAATAGCATGATTCTTGTGCCTTTTTCTTGACCCCCACCCCACTAAAAGGCATATTTCAGGGTTATAAACATTTAAAATTGACATTTGGTTAGTAAAATAGTGTTCCTAAATGGATAAACTAACCGAAAAGTACAAAATTGCGATATCAATATTTTGAAGCCTAATTTCGATTTCAGGACCCGCGCCCCCCCTTAATAACTCAAACATGATGCAGATGGTAAAAACTCTGCATCATAAATCTGATGGCTTGAAAAGGCAAATCATTTTCTTACTCACAGATGTGTAGTATGAAAATTATTGTTTGTGAAAGGCTTTTGTCGTTCTGCTAAAGTTTAACAAATTTGCATATTCAATATTCAAACAAACAAATGTGAAACAATGTTCCAAAATATCCTCTCATTTCATCATTTATCAGGTGCATGTCAATCTCAATTTCAACAAATATTTCCATTTGCCTCATTGGTGTTTGTGATGCAAGCACAAGAGAAAATAAAGAAACTAAATCACTATTTCCAACGGAAAAAAAATCTGTGTGCAAAATCTGGCATTATGAGCAAGATTGGGGAGAAACATGGGTAAAGAAAAGACATTCTAAAAAGTTGTTTAAGAGCACACTGCCTGGCTGGCTTGAATATTACTGAAACTGACATGAGGATTTGGCATTCATTTATAGTGGAAATGGGAAAAGAAAGAGGTCAACATAGTTGCAAAGGAATTTGTTGAAGGTTAGTAGGGGAGTGATTAAAGATGGAAAGATGAAGGACATAGAAAAGTTCTGCTGTATGATACATGCAAGAGGTACACACAATATGGACAAGGTGTACCTTCAATACAGCCCATCACCATGGCACACACACAAAAAGATGCAACAGATTGGGAGAAAGCAACACAGAAATCAGAAGAAAAAGAGATAAAAAGAGATAAATATCACAGAACCAAAAGCTCACAAAAGATTTCATACAATTCAAGTTGAAATAAGAAAGATATCATGCAAAGCCATACCAATAACAGGAATGAAATATTTGGAGAAATGAATAGGAAATCGCATAACAAGGATAGTGTAGATTGCTTTTGGATGAGACCAAGGAAAGGTTTTGCAAAGGAAAAGATGAATTTGGAAATTCTGATATGGATAAACCTGATTTTGAAAGTCATATATATATATAGGATTCCATGACAAAACATGACTTTACTATGACACATCAGTCATATACTCTAAGAATACAGAACACAATATTTGTTAATTGCACTGAGTAGCTTATCAAAACTGAAACATGCAAAACTGACAAAATAGTCCAACAAATGCAAAGTTATAAATATTTACTTCGAAAGACTATTTGTTGATAAATTGGAAAGTGTTCTAAAACATAACACTGAGCATTAAATGACATTTCAGATGTGTGGCGCTGGGCATTAGAGGTACTAGGTTTAATATTTCATAATGCATAACAACTGAATATCTCTTCCGTGCTATCACAGATGTCTTTCTGAGGGTTAAAATATAGCTTTTCCTTTGGTGCCAGTCATGGTTTGTCATGTAACATTAACTGTGGAAAGGTGACAGTCAGGAACTGAGACAAACTGAAAATAAGATTTTTATGAGGATATCATAGGGAAAGCACAACCACATCAATTATATGTTTACCCGGAGCTTTTTCTTCTTCATCATCATCAGGAGTCACTGAAGGCAGATAGCGCAGGATCAAATAAGATCAGTATGCATATTAAATTATTACGTTTCAGGGAATAATATCTAAAATTTATCTTAGTGTCATTACAGCCCAGTTACAACATAATATCGTTGCCACAGTGCAGCACCAGTCAGCATTTTTTTTTCCTTTGGGGGGTGGCAGCAGATTCATTAATTTAGTAATTCTAACAATTCAGGGATCACTGTGTAAATGCCTTGAACTTCAAAGAAATTGTTTTATGTATGCAATATTTAATGGACCATTCTATGGATCAACACAAGACTTTGTAACTAAGTCAAGGGACTCAACTATAAAAATGAGATGAATGGAATGGTTTTCGGTAATTCAAAGTTAATTATGCGTATCTTCCCCCAATATGGCTTTATTCAAACTCCATTTTTTATGAAAATTGATATGGGACCATTTTATGGCATAATAAAGTGTGTTCTACCATTCCTATAAAAATCATGAAGGTATCTCACCTCTGGATGTAAATTTTTAAGTTGATCTAACACTTTGTGAAGTTCAGCTTCAAAACTTTACAAACAATTTTCTTGATGTAGAGACAGGATAAAGCAATAGAGGGGCAACCTTACATGTCTATCATAATGATTCAAAATTATCTAGTGAAGATGAAACTAAGTCAGTCCCCAGATCTGTGTAATACTGGATATACAAAGTTTATATTCAGTAAATTCTGTTGTTTTACCTGCATTTGCTCTGTCAGCAGCTGCAGACCCTGGGACTTGTTGTACTGTGAACATCGATATTTTAAACAAATTTATATGTAGATGAACATACTGATAACAGCATAAGCATACCTTATTCCTTCCAGGCCTCTCAATATATCGTAATATTTAGCTTTCATAACTTCATACTAAACAAGAAAAATCTATTACATAAACCATTTGCTGAGAAAAGCAAAGCCATAAATTTATTCACTGAGATCTCAAAAACAATAGAACAAACAATTTCAGAAAATTTGCCACTGTATAACATTTTCTGGTAGGACAACTTATGTGTAGTAACACATTTGTATCATTTCAAACTCATGTCCATTAACTGAGCAATTTGATTGCACTGTTAAACATACAAACATCTTTTGGATGCAATGAATTTGATGTATTCTTTAATTCCTACTTTATTCTTCCTCACATACATGAGGTAATGATTTTGACTTCATTGTTACATGCAACAAGCTTAAACCTTCCAGCTTTGCCCAGTATACACTTGTTTCTGCTCTTCTCTCTCCCCTCCTCTCACTGTTGAAAATACATTAATGCTACTGCAAAATGGTCATGCACCATGACACATTTAAAGACATCACCAATAATTTATATATAAGTCCACCCAAATATGGACCAATAAAGCAGATCTGATGCATTTTAGTTCAGCTGCTTGGGAGATTACTGGTGGAAGTTGTTTACTGTGCTCACAATGTGAAATTCATCTCATCATCAAAATAAATAATAAATGCCATAATTAAAAGATAGTATACCGATGGGTCACTTAAAAGACTGACTGGCTGGGATGCACTGGTGTCTATGATACAGATATGTCAGTTTGCATTATTCATTGATCACTTACCTGCAGCAGGATCAGGTTGAAGGTAGCAGCGTACACTTCTCCGCCATTCAAAGTCTGTTGTCTCCCTAAGCTTCCTCTGACACATATTTTCCATTATGTCTTTCAGATAAGTAGATTGCTGTGAAGGAGAGATTCAATACAATACAGCCTTCCACATTTTAATTGGCCGCATATGAATGAGTCATGTTTATAAATGTATCTAAAGTTCCACACTATCAAAACAAAATGTATGTGCCAGTTTATTCTGAAAAATCTCCAGCTTCTGGAACAAAAAAAAGGCTCAAGAGTTCAACACAGTATATGATCATTTTCTGTTGAATCTTTGAAACTTTGTCTGTCACAAGTGTTTTATGATTTCAAAGTAAAAATTAAAAAACTCTCATATATGGTTCCGCTCACTAATCAAGCTTCAATTGGCAAATTTCTATGTGGAGTGGCCAAATATCATGCAATCACCAAATTATAAGAATAAATTATTCAGAATATATATAATAACGGCTTTGGAAATGACAGTGAAAACCACTCACAGTGATCATGGCCTCTATGCGAACCCGATGCATTGGCAGCATTGGCTCATCACTACTTCTCCATGATCCTCGCAATAAGACTGTGACCAGTTTGCCTGTGGCCATGTTGTATTTACGCAGACCAGCCTGCAATGCTTTTCTGTCATACTTGATCTCAGCAATGGCAGCCTCACATTCCTGACTCCAGTGGTACAACATGCCAGTCCGACATACTTGAGCTGGATACTGCAAAGTTATGCAAGAAAAATATTAACACTCATAGACTCATTTTAACTAAAATATATCCAATTCTTTTTTTCTTCAATATCCAATCATGTAGAATATTCACTGATTACTACTATACAGCTTTAGTATACTGCCATTACAAAATACGATGACTTTATGGCACGGCTACAGCTAAAACACAGATTTGAAAAACTTGATTTCTAAAACCTTTCTCTCAGAGGTTGTAAAACTGAACAATCATGGTAAGATGGGTCCACCCTTTTTCTATGCCTCCTTAACTTACCTATATCCAACTTGCAATATCCATTACTACAATGACTTCATATGCCATTTTCCCCTTATGACTCAACATGAAAGAAAAACTGTTGTTGTTTGGCTCAAAATCAATGAAGACCTATTCTGCCTTGTAACAAATCTGACATCTGTAATTTGGGACAAAGAACTTGTGTCAGTGTTGCATGTGGGGTTTAGGCAGTTTCCAGAAAACTACCTAACAATACTCTTGATTTTGCTTTGATTGGAAAAGAGTTAAGATGCTTTTCCATAAAATTGAGGCTTGTTATTTTTTTGTTCTTGTCAAACTCATAATGTGACATATTTCACAAGAAAATAGGCTTTATTATAACTCTTGGGTTGTCATGAACTTACCTTCAGAGCCCACTCTTCAATACCGATCCCATCATTGCAGTCATTGATGATAGCCTGGTTTAAATGCTGTAATGTTTCACCCACAGAATCTCTCAGTTTGCCTAGCCACACCTCTACTCCATCTGTCAGAGTAACCTGAAGACAGAAGAGGAAACGTCATCAATGGCAAAACAGGGTAAAAGCATCCAAATTTTCATGGTCCTAAAACTGGCAAATCGCAGTTTTAGTTCTTGTTTGTTCCAACTCCACTTTTTGCACAACTGAGAAATTCAACATTAAGTATTACGATTATGGAATAAATCCCAACTGTGAAACAGCTTGGTAGCTGCCACAACACATTCTAAAGTGTTCTAAGTGTGCATTTGTTTTGCCTTCTCTAACGACTAAAAGATCTCCAGTTTTTTTTCAGAAAATTGAGATAGAGCAAGCAAGAACTTATTTTGCAAAAAAAAAATAATAATATATATATCTCACAAAATGAAGTGCTTCAGTAGGTACCATTTCCGAGCAAACCCAAATAGAGAGCATTGAAATGAACGGTGAATACAACCCAGTATTTTCTGAATTCAGCTTGACTGAGAAAATGTCCCTACTGAAGCTCTTCCTTCCTTCACAAAGTTCAAAGCTGGAAACAAATACTAAAAAACAATGCAACAAATTCTGAATGAATGAAACTAAAAGAAATTAAACAAGTTTTCCGTGACTTTGGACCTCCATCATGTGTTTTCTTGTGGGTTTTCTTCAAAATGTAAATGCTTTTGTTAATATTAGAAGCCTGGCTGACATCTCTTTTAATCTCTCCTTCCTTCTTGTCCTCACTCGATTCACTGTCCTCACTCGATTCACTTTCCTCCACAAAGCAAAATACTTACTTTTTCAATAAGAGTGAGTACTTCTCCATCAGCACTGTGCACAGCTGTAGCATCCATCACAATGACATCATCAACCAAGCCTTCTGATGGCAACATGGTAGGTCCATGTTGAAGAACACTGGGGTTGATACTCTGTCGATAATCAATTTTATGTTAAATGATAGATTTGAGTTTGCAATGAAACAAACAGTGGTCAAATAAATGCAGTTTTGATGAAATTAAATTAAGATTACCGGGAAAATGAAGACCGTTTGTGTATTCTGGAACTGAAGTACCATAAGATGCAGGTTGAAAGTATTTTTATTGACATTTTTTCAATATGTCTTATACAGCCTTTCCGTTTAACATTTCCGCTTAAAGACTACTCTGCCCAGCCAAACGTATTAGAGCTGCCAGTAGTAAACTTTAAACTTTGGTATTTGGAGCTTGCATTGGTCTAGAAATTGAAACAGTGTATGCATTTACGGAAAGCCCATTTTACCATCTCAGGCAGTATTGCACCGAAAAATTTAGCTGGATTAATCAACTAAAAGCTGCAGTTAGGTCAAGTTTACCTTGATTTGCTCAAGATAGTGTATTCAAGAATGCAAAAAAAAAAATTAGAAAGATGGAAGTAAAAAGCATAGCCTACATAGTGCTGGTGTAATCTCTTGTCGATTTTGGGTGGTGTGGTACTCCGAGTGAGTGCAGAGAGAGCACTGCTGGGTGACCTGGCTCGGTCATGTGGTGAATGCCCCAACCCAGGTGTCCGTCTCATGCCACGACTGTATGGCCCACCACGACTGTCACTATCATGGTCACTGTCGTCCAGATCTAGTTCATGGGCTTTCTCCAGCTTGACATCAGCTATTGCACTAAAGATTGACCTAGATTGGCAGAAAAAAAAAATTTCATTAGATCCCATACCATCAATATTGATAAGAATTCAGAACAGAAACTCTGACGATGGTTATTTGACCTGTATATTGTCACTGCGCTAACACAATGTCCAATCTCACTTTTCACAGTGTTGATCGAAGCAAATAAAACTGTTTTAGGCAGGGGAAATATTTATTTTTTGGTGTCAGTTGTTTCATGCATTTTTTTTACATGGATGGATTAGCCAATCTATTTATTGTTTACACAACAGTGTTGGGTCAACTTCAAGAAGAACATGAAAAACCAATATATTTTTGATCTCAGTCTGACTTAAGCTATGTTAATACATTGATGATATCTAATTCAGGCTATTTTGTTGGTTATTACAAAAATAAAATATAATACAGTTTATATGTTATGATTACTCTTCTGTCCATTACTAAAGATATCTTGTACGAACATGTACATAAATGACATGTTACCAATATGAGTAAGACATAATTTACACACTTCGTTTGAAATACTGAGGTCTCCTTCAACTCAGTTTCAACTAAACTGTAAAATAATAAGATTTCAGTTGTTACTGAACAGAAGCATGACTGGCAATCCCCAACTTACTTAAGATGTGGTCTGACAGATTCCAAGTCATTGGGGCGACTCAGCAATGCCAGCAAAATTGGGTCAGACACAAAATAAAATCTGGGGAAAGATCTTCTCTTGTTGTCCAGATATCCCACGAGGCTCTTGAAACAAATCTCCAGTTCTTCATGAATGTGTCGCAATACCACAGCTTTGGGCACCTCTCCACCATAACAACACTGAAATAAACAATTTTTATTTACAACTTTGTTCGGACAGTGCACTCTTTGTGCTTACATTAATATTTGTGTTATATTATACTTCATGATCACAAGGAGAAAACATGGAAGCAAATTTGCAAAGTATTTACCCAGCTCAGTTTTAGGTTTTACAATATAATAATATATGTCTGACAGTACAGTGGAAGGGAATGAACAGTATGTTTAAGACTCTATGAAGGAAACAAATACAAAAATTGGAATTTTTCATAAAACAAAAAAGACGTATGACTGTTCATAGAAATATGAGGCTTTCAGTAACATAATGAAACTTACCTGTAAAACATTCCTTGTGTCAAAAGCTCTCTTCATCATTTTGGTCCAACCCTTGTCAATACGAGCATATCTTTTGGCTTCCTGGGGTAGTTCCTGTGTAATTGAAATGGAAAACTTACTATGCATTAGAAATGTTTTATAAATATTAAATATATTCTCTAAATATTATGTTTAAGAAATCAATCTTATGTCATCTCTCAGAGCGTGCTTACCCTGACAGCCAGTGAGTTACTGAACACAGCCTCCAGGTACTGCCACAAGTCTTGAACTTCTAGCCAGAGCTCCAACACTTCAGCAACTTCTTTCAGTTTCTCTGCCCAGGAAGCAGCTTCATCTCTCAGTGGCCCAATGTATCTGGTCAAGATCAAAATTTCTCATTTACACCCACACTGATTAACGTAAATACAGAGCTAAAACATTGGGTAGTTTTACAAGACAGCCTTGTGCTTAATATCAAAACACAGTCATAAGACTACTCACAAGTTAAGGTATAACTATTTAAGAGTCTAAATACTTCCACAAATATTAACTGAAGTATATTTGTTAACACATTCTTGTTATCATATGAAATTTTTGTACTTTTCAATAACACAAGCTATTGAATTTGTATGTGATACACTTCCCCTACACAGGTACTGTGGATCATATGGCCTAAGCCAAGAAAACTCAATGGAAAACCAAATATTAGCTACAAATTTAACACCTGAACATTTCAAAACCTCTTCCACAGCTTGCAAAAAACACTATAACAAAGGATTTAGCATTAATTCCCAATTTCAATACCTATGAATTTATACAATTTTAACATCTAAATCCTGTTCAATGTATTATTAAGAGATACCTATTAAAACTTAGGAATGACACAGACAGTCAACAAGATAGCATCACTCACCTGGATGTCAACATTACTGCAAGGAGGGCTTCAGCATCTTCCAGCTGTTCTAGCAACCTTTCTGTCAAAGCTTTGTCCAAGAACATGGGGCCTCGCTTCTTGTAATGATCAAAGTTGAGCACCTGTGACAACATGAAGGTGTCAGCAATCAGTAGGTGAATGTAAGCCTCGGTCATACACATTGTGCTTGACTACAATGCATATATTACAATTTATCATAAAGTTGTCATCTTTGTGGAAAATGTTTAATTTCTGCACAATAAAATATTCTCTCTTAACAGGTATGGACAGATGGATGGACTGATGGATGGATTGGTAGATGGATAAAAGCATGAATAAATTTAAGGGTATGTATGACATGTAAGGAAGTGAATCCAAGAGGAGGGAGACAGGGAGACAGAAGAGATAATAATGGATCTGAAGTAATATATTCAGTAATGAAAGGATGACAGAGCAGCAAGTCTGAGAGGTTTTCAGAATGGTGTGGGCCATGATGACAGCTACTGTTCATTTTAAATGCAAAATAAAAAGATTATAATTATTTATACATTTTAAAGGATGGACTGACGAAGAATAAGTTGGCTGACTGAATTAATCTGGAATTCCATGAAAATTCAAATCAATTATCATCCTACCTGTTCTGTCCATTCTTCTTCTGTGACTCTCATCTTGATCTCTAATTCCAACTCCCTGCTGGCTCCCTTGCACATTTCCTCAATCTCTGTCTTGTGCCTAGAAAACAAAAATCATACATGATATATATATACACACACACACACACAAAAAGAAATGAACAAATCAAAAGTGTATCTGCCAGGATTTAGATTTCCAGTCATCTGTCTAATCAGATATGATGGATCATTTGGAATATGCAGGCATAATGGGCTCTCCTCCTTTCTTCCAAGTTATACAGTATCAATTTCCGGTACATGTTACAGCAATTGAAATGAAAACTATTCCAAACAAGTTATGTTCATATTCCAAATAATGGACCAATTACCATAGCATCCAACCACAATGCAAGTAATCTTAGGATATTATCGTACATATCGTCTGACGGAAGTTGGAGACGCGTTAAAACCAGCCTTTGAGGTTATTGTTTTGGAACCATAGTATTTTACATAGAAAGCTACAACTGAGCAGTGAATCATCATCATCAGTTGCCCTGTCTGGAACAGATGTTGGCGATCATGGCTCTCCACTCGGATCTGTCATCAGCCAGAATCAAGAAGGAGTTGTTGTGACATTTATTTGTTGTCCATGAATTAAGACTTTCAGTGAGTTTTTATCTGTCTACCCCTGCTTTTCCTGCCTTCAATCTTCCCTGTGACTGCAAGATGTTCGAGGCTCCTGAGGCAACAGATGTACCCTTGAAATTTCAGTTGCCTCTGTCTTATTGTTTTAATTAATGATCTTTTCAGACTAGAGTCTCTCAAGATTGACTCATTTGATTTTTTCTCCATCCAGGATATTCTCAATCATTTTTCTTCTAATAAACCACATTTCTGCCGCTTCTAGTTTCCTCTCCATTTCTTTGTTCATTGTCCAACATTCACATCCGTATAAAAGCACTGACTACACATGTTTCAAGACTCTAAATCATGGAAACAAATTAACTTTACACGTGGTGGAATGACATGTTTATTATAGCAGCTAAAGACCTCTGATATGTGATACAAGCATGAAAAAAAAAAAACAATTCCATGTCTCTCACTTAATGAGTCCAATGTCCAACAGATGACAGAGTTTGAAAACGTTCCCTTCCAGCTGGAATGAACTGTGGGTGACTTGCATCACTTGAAGCCAGTGGCGGTTACGGATTTCCTATTATAGAAAGACAATAGTTAGAAGTACCAATCTCAAATATAGGAAAATGTTTATCTGAAGAACACTATGATTATTATATTAATAGATATATCATTAGAGCCAACACCTATTATTGCTTTTAAACAGAATCATGATAAATGGCTTGCTGAGTTTCAGCTGCAGCCCCCACCCCCCTTCAAAACAAGACAGGTAACCATAAGAAGCTATGAGTTGTATAAACCCTAGTGACAAGATTTTTTTTTTTTTTTTTTAAAGGAATGAAAAGAAAATTCATGGGGTCACAGCAGAGCTTGGAACAAGCTTAAAATGTATGACACAAGGCCCAACACTAAAAACAAATGATGAAATAAACTTCAAGAGAATTAAAAATACAAAAAGTAACCAGATTTTGATAAAACAAAGTGATTGCCCATTTATCATGTTAATTTTCAGCCTGTAACTTACATAATGAAACAAAGAATTCAATTTTCCTTTCACACAGTAAGAATTAATGAATGAAAATGAGCATTTTCCTTTTTTTGGACATAATGGTGCACAGAGAAAATAAATGTAACATAAATGCACAAATAAACTATACCAACCCATAACCATGACAACACCTAATCACGAGGATGTTCAGATGAACATTTTGTGCACACAGAGAAAAAAAGACAGGATGGAAGCATACACATATTAACATATTATACATCTGCATAATTATGAAATTTTAACAAGACTGACAATTAAGTTGACATTATTATTTAATCACCTAAATGTACTTACTTTGGTTACCTGTACACATTTAAAACCTATTTTTTGTTCTAAAGAAAAATGGCAACACTTGTCATCATTTTAAAAAGGAAGTAAAGCCTCCAATCATGAAAAGCTTTTTAACCGCTGAGCCTTAACTCTTTCGGGACATATCCGCACCAGTGAAAAACATGTTCGGACGTATCACTGATTCATATTGTATTCTATATGCAATTCTCTTTTATTTGATGTATAACGTTTTATTTTACTGTCAATACTTTTTTGCTGTAAGCGTTTTTCTGAACCATGCTGTCTTTTCCCAAAGTGGGAGAAAATTAATTACACCCAGACTTGACTGTAGCCCTTAACACTGACGTCCTGAAAGAGTTAAATTCTACAAAATATCATATTTCTCGTAGAAAAATGTATAGGTGTATGTGGGCATATTTTAAAAGATCTTGAAGTTGGCTTTATCTTTAATGCTTTTGTTGAATTTGAGCCACAATTGAGTTGAGCAGAGGAAATGTTCCGAGATTTTGAGCTGGTAAAAAAAAGACACATTTCCTTCAAGTAGAATTGAAAAGTATGACAGGAAATTCCGTTCTGCACTGGAGATCTAAACTCTAAAAATCACATCTATGTATGCCCGAGTCAGCGAACCAACTAGCGCAACCAATGCGTGAAACAATCATCACGAGTACACCAGAAATAATTATATCATGCAGCAACCCAACAGAAAAAAAAATGAACTGAATTTTATAGAATATTAATGAAGTATTCCACCTTAAATTCAGTTCACTACTCCTAGAGATTTCTGTATCTACCCCCCCCCCCCCCCAAAAAAAGGCTATTATAGCAAAACCTCAATTCCCCCAAAAAGCTTACTAAAAGAACCAGTATACAGAATAGCTATTGGCAAAATTCTAATCAACAAGAAAATAAAAAACATGATATGTCCCAAACGTACCAGTTTCTGAGAGACAGCATTTAATGCTACATGTGGAAATGTCACGAAGATGCCTGATTTTTTTACATACACGTTTTGATTTGCTTCCATTGTCTCCAAACATCAATAAGTTAGTGGCAAGTTTTGCATTTTATGGTTACATAAATGTGTGAACTCACTTTTAAAAAAAAAAATTTGAAAATTGGGCTAATTAGAAGTTTCACAGTCACAACCGACATTTCAGACATAGTAACTGCAGTATGCAGTGAAGTAAGGGGTGAACTCCTAAGATTTCACTGTGAAGGACAAAACAATATGTCGACAGAAGTACCTTGAATGAAGGGGTGGGTGGATGGGTGGGTTGAATTATATTTTAAAAAGGGGGGGGGGGGGGAAGCACTGAAAGCTAAGACAGGGAGAAAAGAATTTAACACATATTTAGTAAAATGGCAGAACAGCTTCCAGTCACTCAAGATTTGGAGTACGAGGGATGTTACACTTGTCACATTTGGAAGTGAGATAGTTTCACGAGCATACGGGGCATGCAGACTTGAGGAATTTCCATGATAAGGACACCCAATCCATACTACTATGAAAAGTTCAGAGTAAAACTCCCTTCTACACAGAGAGAGAGAATTAATAGCTGTTAAATAACCTTGGGAATCCATAACATGCTAAACACCAGTAATTTGACTGAATAAATGGGTGCATGTAAAGCTCAGATATTGACAGTGATGCTGCCTGAGGTGTCTAGGACATGTCAAAAGACAAGGTCCTATTATGTTTTATATGATGGTGATAGCATTCTCTGTTTCATAGCAGTAAAAAATACATCCAGTGGAATGATTTTCAGTGCCATATTGGATAGATAATAAAATAAGCACAGAGCCCCATTTTTTTTCTTATTTCTGTTTGCACATGGATTGATAAATTCCATTAAATTTCATAAAGAAGAAAGGAAGAAGGGAAAAATCAGCTCTGAACTTATAGAATATAACTGGTGAAATAAATGCTTTACTAATCATTTGGTGCATGCTAGAACTCAAGACCCAAGTAAAGCTAGAAAAAAAAAATATGCATGATAATTTGAAAACAAACTCAGAAGACTGTGCTTCAGCAAAAGATAACTTTTACTCTCCTTCCTGGAATTAAACATGTGCTATTCAGTTATTCTTCACAAAGACACAGACAATAAATTTGAAAGATAAAAAACATGGGATATGTTTCCCACAGGAAACAATTAAATGAATCATAAACCTTTCAAAACTATTTTTATTTGATGCTTTTCAAAAATGTGTGTGATAGAAAATAATAATGTTAGCCACAAGTGAAAACAGAAATTTAAAATTTGCGGAACTGTTAAAATAGACCTGTAAAGATGAAAAAAAAAATTTTTTTTAAAAGATGAAGAAAAGAAATTAAAGATGACACCAGTATCCCAGTTTACAATTTCAGGGAGAGCTCAGGAATGGGAAATAAACATGAAAGAAATTAAAACATAAAGAAACGAGGTGGCAATGGTGACTGAGCAAAACCAAAAATAAAATGGGGCAAGCAAAACAGAAATGATGCACTGAACACAATTTCCTAGCGGATAGGTAGCTAGCTCACATACTTACATTTAAATTGAAACGATTACTTCCCTGCAGATGGATGGTTAATTTGCATTTGATAGAGCGACTTGCCTTTTAAAACATATAGTACACATTCAGTCAGTATCAGGGACACTGAACTCTATATTTACATGAAGAAACAAATGTAAGTAAACTGGCCATTAAAAATTCAGATAACATTTCGGGACCTTATTTAATGTACCAATTTGAATCATAAAATCAAATCAAGCAAATTGCTTTTCTTGGCTTTCAAGTTATGATTCACTGATTTCTCTAATGAGCAGTATCAAATTTCAAGTTTACTTTACCAATTCAGATCAAATTTCACATTCCAACCCAAAATTCTGTTGATATCCATCCCAGGAAAATATTTCACATGTATGTCAAGAAGTCTTAAAAATAAAAAAAACAAGAGCTATAAATCAAGAGGCAGAACATCTAGTAAAGGGTACAGGATTGGAGAAGAAACAAAGTGAATAAATATGTGACAATATTTTAACTTAAAAGATGAGAACTTATATTTAACAACCAGTCATTGTTACTCAACAATCCTATTTTCCTAAGAATAATCTGCATTTTGCATTGTTCACAATGTAACTAAACTTTTAAGCTGTGTTTCAGTGTGCGTGTGTGTGCAGAGGAAAAAGTGCTTAAAAGCAAAACACACTATCTGCTTGCATCAGAATCATGTGCACAAAGACTGACTTGCGGTGATGCATATGAAACAAGATCAATTTAATTTTCCTTTTTTCTTCTGTGCTGGTGATTTCTATTCCTCATAAGAAAATGTGCTATTAAAGAGCTGCTGTAAGAAGACAAGCAAAAGAACTAGAAAATAGTAATTTTCATGTGGACATAATGTAAATAAACTCTTGGTGTTACCTTGGACGCTAGTTTCTGAAGCAGTGGGAAAACCTCCAAATAATTCTGCAGTTTGGTTTTGAGGTCATTGTAAGCATCCCAATCTTTGAGTTTACTTGGCAGTGCTAAACACTCATCCCAGTAGCCTTCAACCTGGAGACAAAAAAGAAAGAAGTAATAATAAACATACGTGTTACTGTTACTATTCTGCTGTCGCAGGGGCAGAGCGACATATGTCCTCATTCACAGTTTTGAGAAAAATACAAAAAACTTGTGTGGCATAGCCAGCCTACACATGTAAATAGTTTCATTTATGAGTTTGTCAAACCAGAAGCTACTATTTCAGTAGCAGATACATCTATCTGCTTTGGCATAAAAGAATTATGTGTAAGACAAGTTCATAGAGACTATAAAGTAGAAAAAGGCCATGATTTCAGTTGTGACGCTCTGCCTTTGCACAGCAGTATTGCCAGATAAGATGTGCTAAATTGGTACTTTCATAAATGCTGCAATGCTGCAGAATGAAGCCTTAAATGGAGATAATGGTTTATCACAAAGAATTGTAACAAGAACATCAACCAAAACTGTTGAGAAATAGAATGTCAGCACTCTGATGCTTAAAAACATCAGAGACGATAACTACACAATGGCTACACTGTAAAAGAATTTTTGTTCATTTAAAAAAAAATTTGGGGTATCTGATTTTCCTGCAAAATTTTAGCAAGCAAATTCTTAAATGATTGTCGTATATTTTCACTAAAAACCCAGTTGATGACGTCTTTTTTTATGCACAATTCAAGTCATCACAACTGTACCTCAGCTGATGCTGCCTCCAAATCAACTTCAGCCCACAAGGTATCTCTGAACTTGTTGTCAAAGCGAATAAACTTCTGGAACAATCCATACAACTGACTCAGAAGGTCCAGCTCCTGTAAGTGACAAGAAAGTGATGAGAATCCTTTTCTGATTGGTGACCATTTATAATTTGGCAACAAAACTAAAATACAGAATAAATCTGGGCTTAATGGGATCTGTTTTCTTACAAGATTCCAGTGGCAACAATTTCTGAGGAAACTGTAAAATGGTGTAAATGAATGCCATAATTTTCTCGCTTTCTTCAGTATCACCGAGCATAATGGTGCTATAAGTTTCCACATCACCAAAAGATGAAGGAAAAAAAGGCATATTTTTACATGCCTTTTTATCCTGAAATAATGTTGTATGATATAAATTTTGCATGCTACCTCTATCTTAAAGGCACAGTATTTGCAGTCTGCTTTTTTCTTTTTTTTTCATCATCAACATGTTAGATAATTGCATTAAACAATTATGATAAAATTATAAGCCCTTTTATTTTTTAAGTCTTCATGTCTCTTAACTTGTTGAAGTTTAGAAAGTACGAATAGAGCAAAGTTCATTAATTAATGAATTACAATAAAATTTATACCTCTCCTGTTTTATCCAGCTCTGGGAATGGTTTGCAAGCAATACCAAACAGTTTAGACACTGAGTCCAGTGTTTTACGTTTGGCATCATAGATTGTGTATCTGTGTTGGAAGTCATGTAACCTTGACACACCTTCTGCTGGTTGAATACCTGGCACAGCTGGGCCTTGGGCATCGAAAGCATTGCGGAACTGAATTACCTCTACCACAAATGTCTGTCAGAGGAGAGAAACAAGAATATAAAAATAATATGCTATGAAATATTGTTTATCAGCTGAAACGTGGAAAAAAAAAAAGAAGATTTTTTGTTTTCTAAAATAGCAGCAAGATTTTTATGTTAATGTTATTTATAGTCACACAGTTGCTCCTGTCCTGAAAAGATCAACAACTGTGTTAATAAGTATTTGAATGCCCTTTCAAAGAATAAACTGTAACTCCTGTGAGACACTGTGAGACTATGGGAGATCTTTGGATAACGAGAACCCCACTAAACAAGTGTTTTGATTGGTCAGTGATGCCCTTACAATCTTTGGAGGTGGGGCCACACTCAGATCATGAATCTGGGTGTTCTCCTCCAGTCTTTAGGTGGTAATTATGTTTGAACCCTCAGAAGTATTAAAAACGGCAGGGATGTCTCATAAAACTGAGCTCCACCGATGTGGTTTTGCCAAATCTTCAAGTTCTGGATTTGCTACTTCAACACTTGCACTTACCTTGACCTGCTTGTCAAGTTCCTGTTCAAATGCTCCTCTCCTCTCTTTCAGCAGCACTTCTCTCACTTGTTCTGTCAGTTCCACCAACTCTGCCCACTTCTCTCTCAGGCTGTCCACTTCTTCAACTTCATTTCTGGGCAGTCTCAATTCAAATTCCCTGTTAACCATCAAAATTATTTGCTTATCTCTATTTCCATTCAGTAATGGATCAGACATTGTGGGTAATTTGAGTCAGGGCAGAGTAATTTGTATAAGATATCAAAATGTTCAAATGGAGGGCCATTTTGCTTTACCTAAGATTTCGCAAAATGACGCTCTATGAATTTGTGTAAAAGCAGACATGGTTCTTTAAATCAGTCTTGGCAAATATCTTGCGGCTCATCTACTGAAAACTGGTCTAGGTTAATGAAGCAGTTTTCAATCATATATTACAGCTTGTTTCAAGAAAACATTTTCTTTATTTAGGAAAGATATTATGGACTCTAAATCTGATATAACTCCAGGGTTTTAATTAAAAGGTTCAATATTCAATGTGAAGGGGGAATGGGAAGGCAATATATAGAGTCTTTCCCTATCCATTATGAAGACTGGCTATAGGCTTGAAGCTTGGTAAAGAATTTAAAGGAGGAATTTCATGAATAATCAAAATGATGGCACAATATGAGGTGACAATATAATACATATGAAAAATATCTTAAACTGAGATGGACCTATGGTTATCGTAAAAGTGCTTAGAAATAGGAAGGAATGACAGGCTGTCTATGATTTACTTATAGTATATAAGTTACTGAAAAGCCAAACTCTATTGTCAGGTTTTTCATCCATGTGAAACATATACTGCCATAACATTTTCTTACCTGAGATTGGCATACATAGTCTCAATGGGAAGATAAATGCCATCAATTTTATTCTCCATATCTCGCAGTTCTTCTAGCAAATGCAAAGCAGAATTGAGCTGATCCAGAGTTTGGACATGTTGTTCTAGTCGAGATTTCACATTGCTCCTGTATGATACCACACTGTCCAGTTTTTTCTGCAAATGTATTATTTGGCAAGAAAATGAAAAATGGATCACTACCATTCCAAAAGTTGAATTTCCTTTCATAAAGTAAGGCCTTTTAAAAAGAGAAATGTTTTCAATTTGTCCTGCAATAAATATTTACAGTTTAACAGTGATCTACCTGATTTAACTAAAAAAAAATACCATATTAATGTTGAGGTAAAAGTTCTGTAACTTGTTGAACCTTTTTTGTTTTTTTGCTGCTCAATCTCCCCTGCATTTATTTCTCTAAATCATATAATTCCTACGATCTTTCCATTCCAAAATGAGTAACCTTGTTCTGGTTTCAAAATTCTGGCTTTACCACAAACAAAGTTTGGATGCACATACCTTGGCCTCCTTATGTAATACTGAAGCAAACTTTGTCTTCCACGCCATGGAAAATCCATGCAGACTGTCCTTGATTGGGTCAGAAAACAGGCTGACAGGTCCAACTGGTAGCTGACCTGGGATGCTCAGAACTTTCTTCTCCAGATACAGGTAACGTTCCACCTTTAAAATAAATATGAGAAATAAAATCAATATTGCATTCCAATAAACCATATTTGTCACGAGCAGAGTTAGGGTCTTGGGGAGCATTCGACTGCACGAGAGGCAGCTAACTCACACTCGGACACAACCACACAAGAAAAGTATTAAACAACTAGAGTATCTATATATGTCAGGCCGGTCAGGCCATGTTTTACATAAATATTAATAAACAAAACAAAAGACAATAGAGGTATATTCAAAGCAATAAATTCTAATTACTAACTTAATCTATGATATTCATGTAATTATGGTTCCTTATTGGATGTACTGCAATCAATAGCAAATAGGTATATTATACGAAACTAGATATCAATTTAATGTGACAGTTGAGTCGCCACTGGCCAGTCGCCAGGCAAACTCTCCCTAAATCATATGGGCTTGAATGTTAGGAGAGCCCAGTACGTTCCAAGCCTACAGAAGCACACTTCGGCTTGTAGGTAATTACGCAGTTGCAAAAAAACTATTTATATATATGCACAATCATTATTCAATTCATCAACAATGTACCCTATTACTTCAATCATACTATGGAATTAATTCTATAACACAGGCCACTCGTCGTCGAGCGCCAGCTGGGATTTCCCTAGACTTCCTATGAGGCTGTGGTTCTCTCTCTATCTCTGATCTTCTATTATGCTTGAACAAATAAGATATATTACCATTGGTCACGCCTACTGGTAGGCGCGAACATCAAAATAGCGCAGCGTGGGTTTTCAAAGGTCAGCCCACTCAGACCTTTCTTTCTAGAGCTCAGTCAGTCCGTTAGCAAGGACTTCTAGTCTTCAAACCACACAGTTCAGGTACTGGCCAACCGGAGATACTTCACGACACGATGCTTCTGCTCGTCTGTATTCCCTAAATCTGAACGTTACACGATGTTTTATACTATCTGGCTACCCAGCAGTGCTAGTCCGCTGGCCCAATTAGTTCAGCTATCTCATAGGTCGAAACCTCCCACCATTTTAATTGTAGTAATACGTCTGCACTATTCTACCAGCCAGTTAACGTGCAAAAACTTATCTAGTCATACTTAACAATGTCAACTATCCCCACCTTGTTTCACCCTACTCCATTACTTATTAATCACGAACATTAAAACCGACAAGCGTGACTCTAACAGTTTAACTTTACATTTATTTACTCACCAACTATAATTCGCGAGGGCCGTTCAAGGCCACCAGCCCATTTCTCATGGCCCTGGTAAAACAACAACAACTCACTCTCTGCGTGAGTTTTAACAACATCCGAATCATGACACATCCCCCACCCCAGTTAAAATTTGCAATTTTAACGATATAACTGATTATCGTAAGGGGAAGGCATGAGTCGAGAAATTGCTCGAAAGGTGAACTTAACTAGGTAATAACTAAGACTACTACAAAAGTTGAAAAAAACCTACAGGACGGGTATCCTTGATGGACAAAACTTCATGAAAATCTTAAGGTTCCGTCCAAAAGTATATATCTCTCTGAGGATTAAATCTTACCTCTAAATACGTAGACATTAACAATCATAACTCGAAAATTTTAGAGTAAACATTGCTCCTGTGCGAATGTCATCAGGAATGCATACATACAATGAATAATACTCAAGAAAAGATAACTATAGTAGCATCGATGGCATTAGTGGATCTGGACTCCTGGTCTGCCATGACTTCTCGTCCTCGACCCTGGGCAACAACGTCTGGTGTGGCCAAAATACGGGTCGACGTCAGTAAAATAGCTGTTGGAACAAAGGAAAGCACAGGGGTAGGTGAAAAGTGTTCACAATGGGTGAACAATATGTGATACCATCCCTCGGTCTCTGAATGAGGTGTCAATCCCATCCAACGCCAACACATATGACAGACCTAAATAGGAGAACAAAAATTCTGGTCTATCACAACTAGAAATTTCGGCATAGTTAAGCTTAATTAACACTAACAGAAGCGTCCTTAAGATAAATTAATCTGATGTTCTCGTTCAAATTTCATGTAGCGCTTCTCGCATTTAACACTAATCTAGATCTCAAATAACATTACAATTAAATCTTTCCAACATCCAATCCGGTATAGATGAGATGCCACGAGGCGATAGCAGTTAATTTAATGCGCCGTTTCCGTACGCAAGCCATGCACACGTCAAGTGTCACAGTCATCTCGGTAATATAGTCATAATCGGTTCAATTCAATATCCATATCGGGTATGTTCTTAGGTAACTCATCCACTGGCCACATGGATAGTCACAATCATAATCGGTTATTCTTACTTGTCATATATAGTATTACGTTAGATGGTCCACGAAACGCGGAAAACCATAGTCATAATCGGTTGTATAAAAAACAACTCCACACTTCTCCAAAACTTCTTAAAACGCGACCACGCAGTGTCCTCTGTTACCACTGCAAAATATCTCAAAACGCGACCACGCAGTGTCCTCTGTTACCACTGCAAAATATCTCAAAACGCGAACACACAGTGTCCTCTGTTACCACTGCCAAACATCTCATAAATAATCGAAAAATACCAATATCATCCATCCCACGAGGCAATCTCATTATTGCTCTCCTCGGGTCGACGTCATACGCAGACGACTAAAAAAAAGTATCCTCAATATATATAATTCACATAGCTCTCATATTGATATCACCTCGACACTGATACAGACTCTTCCCCTGAGACAATTTATTGCTCCTTCGGGCGGCGGCACCAGCCGACAATAAAACCAATACTCACTACTCATCACTACACAAAAAAAAGGTCACCTCCCTGAACAGTCTAATACTGTCCTCTCGGGAGCCCGTCAATTTAAAGACGAGATCGGTATAAATTAATAATTAGCAAGAACTGGCAGTGTACTCACTGCACGGATTCCAACAATTCAATAATAGTTGTCACTTAAACAGTGTTGTCACTCTACAGCACAGGAGGGTTAATTCTTAAAAACTTTTCCCTCTCACCAAGCCAAGTTACCTCTAAAAACCCCTGAACGTGTCAAAACACGTGAATCAATGGAAGTATGTAATCAAAAAAAATATAAAAAAATAAGTGTAACCAAGAAAGATAAATACTATATAACGAATATATAAAAAGGTAATACATTACAAACAAGACGCAAGACTAACAGAACGAACGATAAATTACAATAAGACGCTAGACTAACAGAAATCACGAACGACAACAGACCCGACTAACCTGAAACTATGTACAGAAAGGTAAGAAAAGCACAAGAGAGACGTCTTCCTAAAAGTACCAGGAAGATAGAACGCTAACAATCTATACGAATAACAGGTCCCTACAGAACTATTCAAGGCAAAGCATACCTCACACCCGGTTTAAACCACCATCTAGATCGGCTAGTCTGGCAAGAAAGGTATGCTGAGTCTCGATCCCTTCCAACCTCCCGCGTATCTAATCTAAACACAAAAGAAAAAAAATAATGCCTGTCAAAAGTAGGGGAGCTGGAACGACGAACCCCTCAAACGAAGACTAATACAGATGGTTCACTTAACTGGGTGAAATGGACTGGCTCTTTCCCTTGGTCCACAGCGCTGGTCTTGTCTTTTCCTGTTAGTAGCTGTCAGTCCCTCGTAGTGGTCCCAGGATCAATGACGAGAGGACATGCCAGACATGTGGGGGAGAAACAAAAAAAAATTAGCAGTATACAAAACTATAAACTACAAAAAAATGACATAAATAACAGTGGAGTCTAGAGTGGTATCCCTGCAGATGTTGACGGGGTCCTCTTCAGATGTCAGTGGGGTCCTCTAGATGTCAGGAGTGGTGAGGATGTCCCCTCCAGATGTCAGTGGGGTCCCCTCCAGATGTCACGAGCAGAGTTAGGGTCTTGGGGAGCATTCGACTGCACGAAAGGCAGCTAACTCACACTCGGACACAACCACACAAGAAAAGTATTAAACAACTAGAGTATCTATATATGTCAGGCCGGTCAGGCCATGTTTTACATAAATATTAATAAACAAAACAAAAGACAATAGAGGTATATTCAAAGCAATAAATTCTAATTACTAACTTAATCTATGATATTCATGTAATTATGGTTCCTTATTGGATGTACTGCAATCAATAGCAAATAGGTATATTATACGAAACTAGATATCAATTTAATGTGACAGTTGAGTCGCCACTGGCCAGTCGCCAGGCAAACTCTCCCTAAATCATATGGGCTTGAATGTTAGGAGAGCCCAGTACGTTCCAAGCCTACAGAAGCACACTTCGGCTTGTAGGTAATTACGCAGTTGCAAAAAAACTATTTATATATATGCACAATCATTATTCAATTCATCAACAATGTGCCCTATTACTTCAATCATACTATGGAATTAATTCTATAACACAGGCCACTCGTCGTCGAGCGCCAGCTGGGATTTCCCTAGACTTCCTATGAGGCTGTGGTTCTCTCTCTATCTCTGATCTTCTATTATGCTTGAACAAATAAGATATATTACCATTGGTCACGCCTACTGGTAGGCGCGAACATCAAAATAGCGCAGCGTGGGCTTTCAAAGGTCAGCCCACTCAGACCTTTCTTTCTAGAGCTCAGTCAGTCCGTTAGCAAGGACTTCTAGTCTTCAAACCACACAGTTCAGGTACTGGCCAACCGGAGATACTTCACGACACGATGCTTCTGCTCGTCTGTATTCCCTAAATCTGAACGTTACACGATGTTTTATACTATCTGGCTACCCAGCAGTGCTAGTCCGCTGGCCCAATTAGTTCAGCTATCTCATAGGTCGAAACCTCCCACCATTTTAATTGTAGTAATACGTCTGCACTATTCTACCAGCCAGTTAACGTGCAAAAACTTATCTAGTCATACTTAACAATGTCAACTATCCCCACCTTGTTTCACCCTACTCCATTACTTATTAATCACGAACATTAAAACCGACAAGCGTGACTCTAACAGTTTAACTTTACATTTATTTACTCACCAACTATAATTCGCGAGGGCCGTTCAAGGCCACCAGCCAATTTCTCATGGCCCTGGTAAAACAACAACAACTCACTCTCTGCGTGAGTTTTAACAACATCCGAATCATGACAATATTATTGACCTACTTTTCTACTTCTGTTTCATCTAAAGAAGAGAGGCCATAAAAAAGTATTGCTATGGCTAGTAGGCTGCTAATCCTGCTACCATAATACCAGAATTAGCAGTTTAGAAATGCTTTTTGTATATGACCCCAGGCGCTTAAGATGACAACTTGGATATTACTAAGGTCTGAAACTGAAAAATGGCAGAAGAAAGATGGAACTATCTGTTCACTCTGGTCATTTCCAACCAGTCTCTTCCTTCTTGGTAAGGCAATCAGATTTCAGCACACACAGACAGAAATCATGACAGACTTTTCACCTACCTCTCTCTTGATGGCCACCACTCCTGGATCTGACATGACAAACTCATTGAAGTTGCCATACATGTCATCTTTCCATAGGAAGTTGTAGTAACTGAAGTGGAACAGGTGTCTGTTGACTAGGCCACTTAGTTCTGTGGAGGTAAGAGGTGGCAGTTTAGCAGTCATCTATAAATCACTAAGTACTCCTGCTCCTTCCTCACAACAAAATAAGCACACTTTTAAACTCCATTTTTCTGTTGCAACCAACTGGTACATCATTCTTCTAACTTTTTTTATATTACATGTTTTAATTTTCATTAAATAAACATTGTAAATTCACAACATATGCAAATAAAACAAGCTTGCTTGAGAAATTAGAAAATCATGAATAGGAGATTGGACAATAATGTTACAGTTGACAGAGATACAGGTCAAAGTTCTACACAGTTTTATTTTTCTGTCACCCATATTTCATCATTTGACCTGCCTACTAGATCTCTCATATTATCTCATCTCATTCTTCGCCATCACCAGTGCTCTAATGTTTTTATTGTTTTCCCTTTCAATGGCGTCAAGAATACATCAAGAGCAATTCTAGAAACAACAGTAATAAACAGAACTAACCATCAACAATTGTGGAAAGCTGAGAACACAGTTCTTGTACATTGCCATCACTGCTAATCATGCCATAGAAAGATTCATCACCAGATTCACTCATCCAGGAAATCTCTGGAAAAGAAATACAGCCATGAAACATTTGAGGTGCCACTGAAAAGTTCAAAATTCACATTCCATTTACAGATAGATTACTGACAAACTAAGGCATTTCAAAATTCATAAAATCTGTTATGTCCAAAATCCTTGCACATACATTCTCAGATGAAGCCACAACACTGAAGAGGTTTTTGAAAACTCTCAGAAAAGTGTTGATTTTGCCAGATTGGTGTAGCCATTTTTATTTATTTTCTGTCATTATTCAAAACACAAAAAAAGTGGTCTTTGCAAGGTCATTCAGCAATTTGACATTTCCTGTTTTACAAAATTATCATTTAAAAATGAAACTCTTCAGCACTTAAGAAACAAACCACAAAATTGTCCCACAAAAATAATAATAATCAACCGAATACATTTTTTTTTCTTTAAGAATGAACACTTGTTAAATTAGACATGCCCACCATTGTTTGCTTCAAGAATTGCATTGGCTGTCTCTGTGATGGCCTTCTGAACAACATCAAGAGTTGGTTGCACTACTATGTTAGGTATGGAGAATTCCACATTCACTTCAAATCTTGAAATTAAAGAAATGAGACAAAAAAAAAACATTCACAAAAATATCAGTACGAGCATGACAATCTTGTGTGTCAACACAAGAGTACTGAAGGCAACTGGAGAGATGATAGTAGCAAACAAATGATGACAAAACACATTCTTACATTATTATTCCATAACTTTCCATAAAATTTCTTATCTTTATCAAAGAAACATACACATAACAATAAACACCCTGGTCAGTGGAAATAGATTGCAATCATCCATTTATTCGGTATTCCTGAACTTTATGCATATAAACTCATGCTCCTGTTCTAATGTTTGATGAAAAAAGCCAGTATTGCTCCACTCAAGAAATATCTGTTGATATTAAGAAATGACCCTAGGAAACTGTTCAAGTTTTTTCAAGAACAATGGAAACAGAACATTTACAACTGATCAGTACCATATATGATGGATCTGTAACCTAAAATATTTTGTTATTTTCAATTTGCCTAGATGCGTGCTTATGGTAAAATTTCACAAAAGTAATGCGCAACAAATAATGTGATAAAAACATTTCAAGGCAGGTGCTGGGCTCTGATCAATAAAGAAGCAGAAATGTAGCACAAAACACACAAAAAAGTTTTATTTTATAAAGTCTTACATCTGTAACAAATAAAAATATTAAACTAAATTTTTAAAAACATATTTTCCCTATCCCTCTCTCTCTTGTTTTAAAAAAAATCATATTCCTATTTTGTACCGAGTCCTTTTGCCACCCCACTGCTTTTCTGTGGTATTTATAATTTGCTCTTATAAATATCATAGATGACAACATGAAAATTAGCCTTACTGCAGAGGTGTGCTAATCATAGCATTCTCTCCTGGTGACCAGGTCATCTCAGACAAATTGGTCATATTACTTGCTGGCCTATCAGAGGCTTGAGAATGACGACCTCCACTTTGAGCTGAGTTGTTCCGACTGTTACCAGCACTGGCATTGCTATTGAAAAACAAATACATAAACAATTTCATCCTACAAGTTCCTAAAAGCTACTGAAAAATCTTAATGAACAAGAAATATGAAGAAGATAAGGTGTTCTGTCAAACAATCCTGATTATTTATTTTTGAAGTAACTATAAGATTGAGTCATGTTGACTGCTTAGCCCCTTTGTTGTGCTCTGGTTGTACTGTTATCCTAAAATCATTAGTGCGAGTGTACTGTGGATGTACATCGTGCATCCTAAATACCATAATGGGAGTGTATACAGTGGGGAAAAATATGCAACAGTGAAGGGGTTAACAAGAATTAAGTAATTTATGAAGAGGACTAATTTTTGGCCAATAATATTACAAACATCATGTTTCAGCCCATACAAATTCCACATTAATTTGTAAGCATCACAATAACAAATTAAAAGTAGTAAGAAAAAGCTACTGCAGATGTAAAACCTAGTACTAATCTAGGAATTTTACCACATCTGGATGACATAAGGATTCTAGTTCCCGCCAACAACTATTATTCTTAAACCACTTAAAATGTCTTTGCTGCAATTATCTGCACAGCTTTTAAGCATCTCAAACTGCTTACCATGTTTTCTTTCACTTAACATAATTAGTGAGAGTGTCAGTAATTAAATGCAAGTGGCACTGACAAAATCGGGCTTAACCCTCACCCTGAGAGGGGCAGCAATTGTCGGTATTTACTCGCAAGCGCCCACACCGCACGGGCGGCAAAAGTCGGGAAGGTCAAGCTGACCGCGCCACGCGCAAGCCCTATTTTCACGCATCAGGTCACTGACCTTTTTGAGACGGAACCACCGTGTTATTGTTCACTGTATCTCTTCTAAATCAAACGCATTGTGACATGGACATGTTAACCAGTGAACCACTGGTCGGAATCACAAAGACTAAGCTTTCAAAGGCTCTCCCCACACTTTCAAAAGATGTAACATCGACACGCGAACTGCTGCTCAACAAATTTGCAATATTATCTCATTTTCTCACAGGCTGACCACCATCTGGAGTTGTCTGTATCTAAGAACCAATCAGAAACAAGCTCTGAAATAATCTTTGCCCCAAATGCCCACATTGGTTTATTAGTATGTGTCAATCAGGATGAAACCATTTGTGTAGGGCTTGGGAGGGCGTGGCTAGTTATCATGCTGCGTTTTCACGAAAACTACAGCTGTCAGTTTGGAATCATAAGTCAGATCATTGGTTAGAGACTGACAGACTAAGGTTTTGCTGGTTAATTCATTATCAAGCGTGATAGGGCATAGCAGCGAATGTTTTCATACCGATCAATAAAAACCAAACCACGTGGACAGCGTTTGTGGTCATCGCATAGCGGCACGGGTCAGTGACCCCAGATAAGATTCTCCGTGAGTAAGGTCACTGATCGCACAGCGGGCTTTACGGGTTGCGCGCGGGGTATGGGTTAAGGTGACAGACCAAATTCCTGAGACAATCCCTCCAAAGGGGGAAAAATTTTCTATGGAAATTGAGATTTACTTATAATATGAAAGCTTAGCCATTTTTCTGCATTCAGTCAAAACACTTTGCATGAAATCATCTTAAACATATTTTATTTTGATTTCTTAAAGAGAAATGAAAATTTCACCTTTCGTCCGGTTTTTGTCAGAGCCACCCACAAATATAAAGATTTAATGAATGTGGAACCCCTAAGAATATCAAGTACCTAGTTTTATCTATTGAAAACATCTAGTTCAGGACAATGTGTGTCTTACTTGTGGTAAAAGGATATACTGGAATATAGTTCTTGTGCAATTTTCTATGCTTTTCTCTTGTTTGAGATACTATAAAAAAAACAATAACAACTAAATGAGTGTATTTGCTCCTACTTGAAGAAATTGCCATAAGCTGCTCTAGGTGAAGGTGAGCTGCATTCACTGTGCGTTTCCTGGATGGAGTTTGGAGTGAATGCCCTGATTACTTCCCCAGTGCATCCTGCAGCATCAGCAAGACAAGCCAAAGATTTTGTAGTGGCACTGAGCACAGACTGGAACACCTGATCTTTGAAATGGGCTGGGGATAGGAATGGCAACACTTCAGTGAATCTATCTTTTTAATAAGAAACACGAGAAAAACCAACCTGTGAACTTTAACAATGCTATATTTTGTATTGGTAAGTGAAACTGAATATAAGATAGTTAATTCCCAGATTATACAAAGAGCCTAAAATATATTTAACCCTTAGAAGACAACAGGGCCCATGAAGGGTCCAATTATTTTAAAATAAGGGGCCGACCATCGGCCCAACTGAATTAGTGTGAAAAAAACGAATGGGCCCATTATCGGCCCATTTACAAAGCAGTTCTGATTAGTCATGTCATTGTCTCGTAGCAAATCAGAATGCTTATTTCATATAATCTACATATCTGTGCATGACAACGGCAGATCTTCCTGCTTCTGCAAACATATTATCGGTTTTTTTTTGTCCTCTGAACGCCTGCCTTTCTAGGTGGGTAACATCCAATACCCCCATCTCCAATGGGTTAAAAATGAACTGTTCAGAGAATGCTGAGGAAAACCGCAATTTTGAAATACAAAAAAAAAGCCAAATATAAATAGTATTTGAAAAAAAGACAATTTTTAAATAAACAACAAACTAGCCTGATAGCCTTTAATTATTTTCAACATCCATTCTTAACAAGAAATGATTATGTAAGTTGCCACAGAGTTAGCCTCTATATTGTATACCCCTCACTTTTTCAATATAGAGACTGACATCAGTGTCTCTTTCTCTCTCTCTCTCTCGCGTATCTTGGAGGAAGAATGGTATAAGTCTACATCGATATTGCCAAATCAAATTTCACTAGACCAAAGTACCAGTTCACTATATATGCTTAGATGATCAGCAGCTGTGCTATTGTCTTTACCTGTTCCACCCGACAACATTCTCCAAATTGTCACTCAAAAAATTGCCCGTAAATACTCCATTACCCCATTGTTAAAGTATTATAAAACTGAGATTAATTCAACCAACCAATTAGTTCAACAACATTTGCTTCCTCAACTGCTGCTTGTTGCTTCTCCTTCACATGTTCATCATCATCCAGCATCAGCTGCAGTTTCTTTTCCTTCAATGTTTGTTTACTGTCAGGCTGTCAGAGAAAAAGTACACTGAATTATTTGTTCATACGAATGGATTATTATTAATTACATAAATGAACATGGATCTATATATATGTATTGACACCAGGTCTTGAATTCACTGACTCATTTTGTTTGACTCGGTAATGTTATCCCTAGCATTAAAAAACAACAACAAAAAACAAAAAACACAGGCAATATATTAGTGTGTATCATGAATTTCCACATTCAATTTTATATCAAAATATAAATGCCTTTACTGTTTTGATTTCCAGTTGAAAAGAATCCATGAACCGTACATGCAATTCATTCGATTTTCAGTTTAATTATATAACTAACTTAACTGCTCTAGATCAATGAAATGTTGTAAAAATGAAAACCACATATAGTGATCTATATGACAATCGGTTACGTACAAAACCAGAGTAAAGAAGTGGGAAAACGTGAGCAGCAATCATTGTGCAATTGCTCCAATGGTGCAAAATTTTCAACAAAACACAATATGTGACTAACTTTTAAGTATTATGTTAAGAAGCATTCAAAACTTTACCAGAAAAATTCTTATGACGACTTATTCCTTTCCGAAATATAGAATGTAGAAGTACAAAATCACTGGAGTTTATAAAACCTCTTGGTAGGTTTTGGCACAATTCATATGTCATCAATTATGATCACAGATACATCATAAATTAAGGCTACCCCATTTTTTATTTCTGCCGCCTAGGGTAGCAAATTGGACCATATTTTTGGAAAAAACCACATGAAGCATACTACCAAGTAAACTCCACTGATCTAAAAGTTGCAGGTTTCTAACTAAAGTGAGCTGTTCATCTACTCATATCTTATGTCAAATGACTAGGACTAATAGCAAACCAGATATAATTATCAGGAAACAAACTGCCCAATTCTAAAGTTTCGTAATTTTGTGTTTCTGGTGGAAACAGGAGAGCTCCTCATTCTGCACCATGAGTAAAGAAAGACATCTTACCACACAATACAAAAGAAATATGAAGAATGATAACCAAACTGTCTGTCTTGGCTTGTTCTTTCCACAATTAATCTATTTTTAATTGCTAGACATGGCTAGCTGGTTTGTAGCTGATACCATCAAACTGATCTTCAACAAAACGGCATTTAATCATTTGCCTCCCTCAGAAAGCCACCATTTACAATATTGTGGTACTGTAACGTCTGGAAAGAGGCAAAAATAATAATACTGTTTAAAAAAGGGGACAGAAGAGACATAAAAAATTACAGACCAATAAGCTTGCTGGCCCACACATACAAGCTATTTACAAGAGCATTGCAAAACAGAATGGAAAAACAACTGGACGAGAACCAACCAAGAGAACAGGCGGGATTCAGAAAAAGATACTCAACAACAGACCACCTACAGGCCCTCAGACAAACAATCGAGAAATGTCAAGAATATAACATAAAACTGTGTGTAGGTTTCATCGATTATGAGAAAGCCTTCGACTCTATTGAACATTTTGCCATCACCGAAGCTCTAAGAAAAATCAATATGCAAGAGACTTATGTGAAATTGCTGGAAAACATACACAAAGACGCCAAAGCCAGAGTACACATAGACAACCACGTGTCAGAAACATTCAACGTAGAAAGAGGAGTGAGACAGGGAGATCCAATATCACCTAAACTATTTACAGCAGCAATAGAAGAAATCTTCAAATCATCAGGTCTGGAACTTGGAATAAATATTGATGGAGAACAGCTGAAAGACCCTAGGTTCGCAGACGATGTGGCGCTGTGCACGGGAGACACAAAGCAGATGGAGAAGAACCTGAACATACTAAACAAACACAGTAAAAAGATCGGACTGAAGATACACAAAGACAAAACGAAATATATGACAAATTATGAAACAGATGAAGATATAAAAGTGGAAAATAAAGTAATTGAAAGAGTAAACCAATACAAATACCTTGGCCAAACAATTCAAATGGAAAATCAAACAAGCTGTGAAGTGAGTGCAAGAGTAAGAGCAGGATGGAGCTGCTTTGGAAGGTACAGAGAAATTTTCCAAAATAAAGACATACCAATATCCCTCAAGAGAAAAGTGTTCAACCAATGCGTAATCCCCACGATCACATATGGATGCCAGACATGGACCATGTCAAGACAGATCACCACGAAACTAAGAACCACCCAAAGAGCAATGGAAAGAAAAATGCTAAACATAAAGCTACAAGACAAAGTACCACACACGGAAATACGGAAACAAACAAATGTTACGGACTTGGTGAAAATGGCTCTCAGATTAAAATGGAGATGGGCAGGACACCTAGCCAGGACACAAGATAACAGATGGACAAAAAGATGCACAGAGTGGAGACCGAGGACGGGGAGAAGATCACGAGGACGGCCAGTAGGACGATGGAGAGACGACATCACAAGAACAGAGGGTGCGACCTGGACAAGGAGTGCGCAAGATCGAAGCAAATGGAAGGCATTGTCAGAGGGCTACATCCTGCAGTGGAGGGACAACGCCTAGGTTCAAGGTTCAAGGTTCAAGGTACTGTAACAACTTTGCAGCAAATGCTGCACACCAAGAGAACTTACATTTTACTCATGCACTGAATCAGCAATCAAAACATCACATTTGAAAAAACACAACAAACAGTTTAGTTTTGTGGATTTGTGGTTAGATTACATTTTGCCACACAACTCTCCACCTCTTTGGTCCTTCTTGGTGCAAAGCAAACACATGTAATTAAATTAAAACTGTGCAACTGTGTATTTTAATAGGTAAATATATTAGGATGAAACTGAATGCATAATTATGGTGAATGCTTAAAATAGTAACATGGAAATAAATCATGTTGCATATTCACGACATGGAAGATTTTTCCTGATCTGGTTTGTTTTAGTGTCCAAGAATTTAAAATTAACTTACATGAATGCATATGGAATGGAAACTTTGTTCAATATCATGGACTTTGCTGTGCTATTACAAGTTATTTATCTTTATTATTGAGTAACTACTGAGGTAACATGAAATTCAAATTTGAAACAACAAATTAGTGTAGTCTGTAAGGTTACCTGTGTTACCTATGGTTAAACTTCAATAAAATACACCTTCCAGTTTATTTAATGTCATCTTCGCTAACGTTTCGTGGGTGATTTAAAAGCACAGCCATCTAGAACCGAAATAAGAGAGAATTTATTATCATGTATTCCCAATAAAGCGGCCAGGTTTCATCATGAATTCCCCTACTTCGACAAGGTTATTTAGCAGCAACAGTTAAAAAAACAAAACAAACACAATCATCACGACTACGTGCACAAATGCCTACTGATCTGGATGTAATAGTTTTGTCAGCTGCTTTCTGCCGGATGTTTCTGAGTTTGGACATAATTGTGGTGCGAGCATGTGCAACACTTTTGAGAGTAATGGTGTATTCCTGTGGACCATCAGATTCAAACATGAAAAAAAGCTGAATGAAAATTTCAAAGATGCACACCCCCATAAAAGTTTTTTGTAAAGTAACAAACATTTAAAAATAATTCTGCAAGAGAAAATTTAACCTGGCAGACCAACGGCTCCATTACAATAGGAATAAGATATCAGATGTATTGGGGACAATAAAAAAAGCATTAAGTCTTATTATGGCTGCATGATTGCACAAAGAGAGACTTAAACCTTCATAAAAACATTTGTAAGAATTCCTCATACATTGTCCCTGAAATGAAGGCAGGTTGTCCTATCCAGAGGCAGATCAAACACAAACAAACCTGAATCTTGCACTAAGTTTATGGCCATGAAGAGAAAGTTTGGGAGACTGGGACGAACTCATAGGAAAGGAAAGTAAAGCTGAAGAACAAATGAAAAGGAATGGCCAGATTTTGTGCTCAGCAAATTGAATCTGCAACAAAGACATTAATCTAGACTAAATCTAGTTGATTGGTTTTGGTTGAGTTAGATGAAATAAACCAGCAATAATTCTGTTCTTGGATTGCCAAACTGCCTAAGACTTAGGCTCACCCCCTGAGTATACTAAAGATAAGCTAAGACAGCTAAATTCTGCATTTGTGCTAGTACTGTTTAATGCAAAAGCCACCATTACCATAACATTATAGGTTAAAAGGATTTAATCGAAAGAAAGATAACTAGTGAATGGAGGTGACCACAAAGAATGCTATTAACAGCAACTAAATGACTTGAGACAAAATCGACATCTTCCACTATGTTTAGCCCAGCTGCTGCGAACTACTAGAACTATGCTTAAGAAAAAACGCACGAGTAAGAGTCTCTTAAGTTTGCATGAATTTTGAATATGCTTAGCAAATATTTTTATGTTTGGGACATCTAGATGAGGTACCAATAAGCTGCAGCCTTACTGCAGATCCCAATTGCACCAGGACACTACGCACTCATTTCTAGGCAGGCAAATACAGTTTCCCAGGTGCCTGGCTTATCAAAGGCACTAAAGAAAAGGATTATTGTAGTTTACCATCAAAGCAACATTTATAAAAGATTGCCTGAAACCTGAATAAACACAACAGGTCAATACAAAGGAGGGTGGATTAGATTAGCTGACACTTACAAAATTAATTTTTGGAACTGCTGTTTAGGCTGCAGCATTCAGTCAAAAAAGGGAACAAAAGGATGAAATAGAGGGTTGCATCATAAACAAATGTAACCTGATTTTTTTAAAAAAGATATTTGGGATGCTTGGAGTCCTTGTCCTTGACAGCATGAAGGTTATGTTGTAAGGGGTAAATTCTCAAAACCAAAGGCTAAATAATAACGTTTTTAAAATATCATAACTATAAAGTCTGATAAAGAAAGTAACTGAGTATTTTGGCTTCTCCTGAAAAATTTGTAAGAACTGAGTTACCCTAGTTTACCACATGGGCTTTGAAATACTCCCGCCACTAATTTTTTTTTTTGATCACAGGACTTCTCTGAGACTGTAACCAAGAAAAGCAGAGATATGAATGCTTTATCTTTTAACTCTTGCACCTCGTCTAACTTTACTTTTTCTCTGACCTACCCTAAGACAAAAATTAACACTACAACTATAGAGATGGAGATATTGAAATAATGTATGCGGTACATGCAGATAAAAATTATGGAAGCTTCAACATACAATACCATGGCACCAAGCACTAAGCACAAGATACATAATATAAGCAGTCATAATTATAAGCAAGCATGTAGTTACCTTGCGCTTTCGCTTGTGTAAAAGAATAGACAGGAAGGCTTACATGAGGCATACAAATGAGAACACATACAAGGGAAAAAATTTCACAGATTACAAATGAAGCAGAGTATAGTTTGTCTAGAGAGAAACCTGGACAGCAGGAAGACATTGCTGCTAGTAAGAGAACTGAATGAGTATTGAAGCACACATTTATCATAATAACTGAGCAGCCTTCAGGAGCAGACCAAAGTTTCCTAAGTAAACAATTTGCTTCTGAAGCAAGCATCATGCTTTGTAAGGCAGAATGAAGAATTGAATAGTTAAAAAAAAAGACATAATCATGTTACAAACAGTTCATAATCAATGAATGACAAAATAGCCTCTTTGTGTTTTTTTAAAGATTTATTTTTATTTTTAAACTGGAAAAGGAATTTTACCTGGCTCATCGCTTACTGAATATTTTGTTACATATACGTAATTATATCTATGGTTGCTCCACATACAACAGCATCATTAATTATTGTGTGGCAGTTTTGTAATACTGCAGTTTCTCATTCCATTCATGGCAGAAAACTGAAGAAATAAGATGTTTTCAAGCCCATTTTATGCATGGATACCAGTTTTGTTGGAATAGATAGAAGAGCTGTGTAGAAAGAATTAAGCAGAAAAAGAAGTCACAGCTGGTAAATCTGAGAGAAATATGATAGGAAGATTGAGTGACAGTCTTCATAATGCCACTTCTACTAGAAATTATGTCCACAAATATATTTAACACGGGTTTTACCTTTCTGGTGGTCAGCATATTGGCCACACTTTGCAGTCCCTCCAAAACTGTCTCAACATGGTTTTGTAAAGTGATTGATCTTTCATCGATGTTTTCTTTCATTTTGTCACGGAATTCATCTACTGGCTGTTAAATGAAATGAGATGGACTGATTTATGACTGGAAAATGCTCAATGTTTATAGTTTACAGCACTGTAAAATTATTTTTCTTCTCAAAATTTCCTCGATCTTTGATATAAATTACTTACAAACAATCTGTGCCAAGCAAATAAATTTGCAAGTCTGAAACTTATGAATTTAACCTGGGAAAAGAAATTTTAGGCTAGAAATTATTCACTTTGGTTTAATAATTAAAATGGTTAGTTGCCTACCTAGCCAAAGTCCACCTGGACTCCAAAACAGGCAGTATTGTTAAGCATACAGATCAGCGAGTATACTGCCTTCTGTGCAAAGCACAGAAATCTAGGACATTAATTATTAGAATGAGGCATCGTGAAAGCGCTGAAATTCTCAGTGTCATACCATATATGGAAAACACTTCTCACTCAATATCTGAGTTTTAGCTCTTTGTGATTTAGGCATGGCATATAACTAACCCCTTCAATTATCAAGAAACAAATATCTGTTACATGACCCATTAATGTATTGTTCCTATATTCTTCTTACCCAAGCTTAAATAAGAGGCTGCTCATTACTCACCCATGTGCGAGAGAATGCCATTTCCATGTCAAATAGACAGAAGTTTTCAATGGTATGTATCATCCCAATGACTTTGTCCTGCATCAATTGATTCACTCTCTCACTCAGATTCTTCAGCTTTTCTGTGGCTGAGTGAATCTGATGGAGGAATGCATCTGAAGGAAATGGATACAAAAGGATACATTTAAAAGAACCCACAACAGGTTTGTCATGTTAGAATCTTCGCTCCTACAATATATTCCCAGGTATGTCATTTTGTAAAACCAATGTTATCTAGTTTTCTTATAAAATGGGCTCAAGTTCATACTCTCAATATACAAAGCATTACAGGCAGATGAATTAATCAATAAGTAATAAAATTCATACCCAGGCCTCTGGAATACGGTGAAAAAATAAACACATGGAAGATGGATAAGATGCAATCTGTTTAATTCCCAAGCACACAACATCAATTAACTATCAATCAAACACTAAATCATGGACTTCTCTTTGAAACAATTTTCCCCCACCTTTTTATTTCTATTCCTTTTTTTTATTTTACCAATGTGTACAGTTATCTCACCAATGTTCATACTGTTCCAAGCTAAAGTATTCAATCCTGGTTGTAGCTGCTGATAAACATTTTCAACATGTGAATTGAACAGCTTCAAGAGAGGGCTCGGTATGGACTTGCACACTTCCCTGAAAAAGTAACACAAATGTCTTGTTTAGACTATACATAGTTCTTGTCACAACTATGCTACTATCCTTTTTTTTAGTGTGATACTAACAAATCTATTGGGTTTCAGTTTGAGTTGAGCTTTATGATGTGTCAATTAAAGTTCACTCATGAAAATTTACAATGTTAAAACATAAAAGATACAGAATAGACTGCACTATGGATATTCTATTAAAATGAAAAGCATAAAATGTATGTACACTGACCTGAGAAACTGCTCAGAAAAAAAAAAAAAAAGAAACAAACAGAACAAATTTCGTCTTTACTATGAAAGTGTCAAGACATTCACAAGTTAGTTAAAAAATTGCCAATAGTGTAGTTTCAAACCAATAAAGCTCATCAAGTCTTTAGTATATTTGTGTGACACTATATCAAGGAAATTAAAGCAGTAAACTTTATGTCAATGCATGTTGCTACAGGAGATAGAATGAGATGACAATCCTCACAAGAATAAAAGCATTGTATTTTATCATTTCTGAGCTTAAAAGCAAGCCGAGCTGGCTGATTTCTATTATGTCTCACGTCACATGAACATACTTGAAGTCTCTGAGGACCAACTCCAGGTGGCTCTTGTAACTTTTGAATCTACCCTCTTGTTGCATAACTGACATGGCAGAATTGGGTATCTGAATGCCCAGTCTGGTCATCCATTTTGCCTCATGAATCAGTTCAAGGACTCTACAGTGGCAAACAGAAATATCACATTTTTTCAGTTAGTATATTGCAACAATCTGTATTCTGACAAGCCGCATACCCAGCTTCAATAATTATGTTGAAAGTTGTTTCCTAAACCGAGGTAAGAAGATTAATTTCGTTCAATATTTCCTTCATTTCATTCTTCACTGACACTTCAGCATTTCGTTGGTTGGCTGTTGGAACCTCGCTGAAACTAGCCAATATTTTTTACATAGAAAGTTATAACTGAGCAGTAAACACAACTCAGCATTTTCTCTATCTGGTTTTATAATTTGACCACGGTCCCTTAACAGCAACATTAAAGGGCTGTTTTAACAAAGTACCAACAGTCCACTGACAGTTTGTGATTGACAGGTAAAAACTGTTCATTCATATAAATCAAATATTTCAGAAATCTAAAAGACAAAAAAAAAATTTAAAAAACTATCAGTGAACTTCTGAAGCAAGCACAATAACCTGCATATCCTGGAATAAGGATACAATTTCAATTCCAACAATCAGTCAGTTTAAAAGTTAAATGAGTGAATAGGTATAAATATCATTCATGTCTCTTTTATCTGATGCTGCTGCCTAGTCTCATTTCTGCATGTTAATGATCTCAGGCACAAGATATCCTTTACAGGAGATAGCAAAAAAACTGATTAAATGTGGAAAGAGCAAACAAAGATAAACAGCTTGATCACAAGTCTTCTTCCTTTTTTTTTTTTTTTTTGTGATTTCTATTGTGTTCTCTGTTTCCACCAATAAACTGTTGCTGACCGGATAAACTGTCGCATGTCAATATCACTACTTTTCAAGAGAAGCAAACATTTATTTTATTTATGTTGTGTATGTCATACAGAAGAACTATTTATTCCAAAGTGATTCCTAAAGACAGGAAGCAGAAAATTGTCTTGAAACCCAGCTAGATAGATTGGTAAGGTCAAAAACTAAGATATATCACATTTTCAATTTTTGGGAACTTTTTTTTGTACATAAAACAGTTTCCCTGGACAATGATGAAACATAGTTATGGAATTTCAGAGCTAGGCAGTTTGTGCTTGAGATCACTGATGTATATTAAGATTTTCTAACCTCTCATCTACATTAACAGTGATTTCCCCTGTTTCTGGATGCAGTACAAACAGAGTGGCTCTCAGTCCACTTCTTGCCTGCTCAATGTTGTTCTTCCACTGGATAAACCACAGGCTCTCAAAGGTCACCAACGCAGTGGCAAGGCGGTTGTAAATGCGGACCTGAACAAAATTCAATGAACTCATGAAGTTTTCATTCAACAAATAGTTGTTGGTAGGGGCTCTTAGTATTTTACATTATAACCACTGCTGAACAATGAAAACGCAGTATTTTCTCAATTTGGCTTTTTTAATTAGACTACATGCCCCTATCAGCATTCATAACAGATATAAGCTGTTATCAATCTTATCTTTAGGAACAAAATAAGAAACAGTGAACTCACGCATGAAAGCTTATATGGATAGATACTTCTAAAAGCTATTAATTTCATGTCTGCTGCCTATATAATAAAGCATCATCTTCAAAGAAACCCATAATATCGAAAATTCTGAGATCGTTTGTTCAATTTATTTTCGACGCAAATAATAATTCTTGAAAATGGTTGCAATGCCTCTTGGCTGTAAAGAAGTTTACTGAGAAACATACTGAGTCTAATGCCAACATATTATGTAGTGGCCTCTTGAGGAGGATTATCTGAGAGTAAACACAGTGGAATTATGAGAAAGGATATTCTGGAAAAAATCTCTGATATAGGTAGAAAGCATTAAAAAGGGTAAGGATTCAACAAGAGAAATTATTTTACCTGGCGCCCAAAATCAGCTAATGATGTCACAGCTTTAATGTCCCTGAATATTTTCATTGGGTCTTCAATCCTCTTCAGCAACTGCCTGGACCAATAGATAGCCCCTGCAACTGGTGGGGCATTTCTGACCATGATGGGACTTTCCTTGATACAAAGAATACAACCATTCCAAGTCACAATAAAGTCAAACAATATTATGTTGTGACATAATATGATGAAGTTTCCTTAACACTTGGAAATGTATTTATCTGAAATACACATTTAGTGAGAATGTAATTAATTACAAGACTCAAATGATGCACTGCAGTGGATGATTTCAATCAAACATCAATTTTGATTTTTAAAACTTCATTTAAGTTGACAAGATACAGTTATCCTGCCCAACAAAAATAGAAAAGCTTTTGACCACAGGACTTGTTTGAATAATGATAGACTGGACTGACCAGGGAAAAATTTCTGATAAACAGATGTTTGCTTTAATTGCTACTTGTAAATAAAGGTAATGTCATCATGAAAATGTATTTATATTTTGGGACAGCAGGTCCTTTGGATAAGACAGGTGGCTTGAAACACATTAAGGTACCTTGTGTTTTTCATAGATTTTCTGCACTTCATCCAGATCTGACTCGTACCATCCAAAGATCTCAACATATTTCTCAGCAACTGTGCCTCTCACACCTGAGCGGTTGGCAATGGGGTTGAATCTGAAATAAATAACAATATGATTTTTTAATGTGGCCTCATTTCCAGTGTCTTAAAATTATCATGTTTTATCCAAGAAAACTTGAGCGCAACATTGTAACATGACAATAATCTTTTGATAAGTAACTTCCGAAAATCATTACGTCACTGCATCCAGATCCAGATGACCTGTATTGCTGAAATGTACCTACATAAACTTCACTCTTTATTGCCAATGCTGGTATAGATTCAGATATTTCCCAGCCGCTAAAGCAGCACAAAAACCAAGCAGCATCATGTTATTCCTAAAATGTTCATGTTAATGAAGTAACTATACAAATACTTTAAGACTTTTAAAAGTACAAGAAAATTTCACTAAAATATACTGAAGCATGCTCACTTTGTGATGACATCTAGGCCTTGCTGTGTTTTCATCTTCCTCATGAAGATCACATGCAAATATGCTGCCAGGAATCTTTCAAGATCCTGAACAATTCCTTGAAATGAATGATAGTGTGAGTCAAATTTGTCCTTGTCCTGGAGAATGAGCAAAAGAAGAACATGAAAGTAAATAAAATTACATAGATAATTTTCATACAGTAAACATGACTTATACCTAAATGTATCTAAATTAAATTTCATACACCTTGTTTCAAATGCCTTATTAGCTCATACTATTTTTTTCGCTTAACTCGTTTGCTATGGTAGGCGAATATTCAGCTTGTAGGTTTTCACTTCACTATGGAAAGCCAAATATTTGGCTTGGGTAGATACCAATTTCCAACACCAATATCTAATCCAACTGCTTGGATAGTGAACCCTATCCCTGAGTTTCCTTTATTTAAATGTATGATAATTATGTTATGTCTTGTGTTCATACTAAGTGAAAGAAAAAACATCTTTGAACCACCCCCAAATTTCAAACTGGATAGTGTTGAGAGTTCCCATCCACACCCATAAAAGTTCCCATAGGGAATGAGTTAAAAAATGGCATACATTTTGTTTGTGTATTGTTAATTCACATGTAATTGCACAAAGCCACAACTATCAATCTAGCTTAAGATCTAACAAAGAATAAATATATTCTAACAAGACATATGGGCGGTGAAAGGATTTTCCAATATTATTACCAAAAAAAAGAACTCATTTCCTGAAAGCATTCACTGCAAGCATAAGAAAATCTTATGATGTTTTGATGATGATGTATGGTAATATTACATTATATACTAACAATTAATAAATCAGCTCTGATTATGAATAGCTATTGACACTGACTTACCAAACTTTAAAACTGAGTGTAAAAATTCTGAACTATTTAATATTATTTGGAAAGTACTCATAAATTGTCATAGATAACAAAGTAGACTGAAATTTTTGTTTTTCTGTTTAATCTTTGAAATTTTGTTGACGAAAGCATTTTTTTTTCCCTATAAACAGTTTATATATCATGCAACTTGCCTTTGATTCGACATCCAGCATGGTCTTGGTAGTGACATATTCCTTCATGGCCTCATTCATCTTGACAACATGCTGCTCTACCACAGCGGACACACTTGGACCTTCAAGGTCTTCATCCTCAGGATAATATTGCCCTATTTGTCAGACATGTTAAGAAAGGTTGTATTCCTACTATGAAAACTCCTACAAACAGATGACTCTACTTATGCCATGTTAAATCTAGCAATGCCACAATATAAATGTTACTCTATCTCAGCTATTCCTAAGATTCGGGAATGAAATGCCACCAATAGCTCTATGTCTATTCAATTTCAGATGAGTAGGTAAATACATTGTTGCACAGGACAAAAATAAGATAGTAACAGTCTATAAAGGAATATAGATTTTAAGATTGGGAAAATACATAATACCTATTTGAAAAGACTTAAATTTTCTTGATCGCAGCATTTCTATTGCAGGTGATTTCATAAAAAATAAACAACTTTCTACAAAATAGTCTTTGAAACAATTTTCTCATATTTCTATGAATTTATCTGTTTACAACAATATGTAAACAATGAAAATGATGTTATCAATAAGAGATGTTCTATGTTCAGAGGAATCCTCGGCCTGTTTTATTAGTTATCGCAGAAGGGCCCTTATATTTCTTTATTTCAAAAAATGCATTTACTTCTGAAAGCAAAACTTCTGATCTTCAGGAGCTAAAATATACAGATGAGCAGTTGTAAATTTCTGCCTTACTAAGAATAAATAATTCCTCCTCTGACAGTCCCCTAGGTCCATCATTCTCTGTGTTCAAGTGATCTGGGCGTTGGCTGCGTTCAGTGTTTGTATTGGTCTTAACGTCAGGTGTTTCACTTTGACCCTGCTCCTCATCTTCATCAATAGCATGCAGTGGGTGGTCATGGGGTGCCGAGACTTGGATTGCTGGTCCTCCAAAGTCATCGTCGTCATCCTCTCTTTCCAGCAGCTCTGTATGCACAAGGAAATTAAAGATAATCTTTATCATGTTGCACAGTATAATGAGAGCCATGTGAATTATTTACTACATGGATATTTTTGAAGAATGCACTGCGCCTACGGATCCATGAAAGAATTACTTTCTAACGTGGACCCACAATGCGTCCTGTCCTTTCTGAAAGAGTTAAATCTACAACTTACTTTAAAAACTTTTATTACACATATACAAAACTCTTTTCAGATATATCTTTTATCTTATCTAACAACTTTTGAGAATTTTACCAACATAATAAAATTAACACGGAACCATTTAATTCTGTTTATGAAATCTAGCAGCTCTGAATACCAATCATGAATGGAATACCAAGAAAGACGCAAAGTGGCCATTACCGTACTGACGCACCATAAAACCCAAACTTAAACTCAAATCTTTGAAGCCAATAAATAACGAGAGACGATGTCACAATAGAGCCAAGCACCATACCATGCTAGCACTACCTACATTCTGCCTCTACATATAATCAAGCATTTGTGACTTTCTGTTTCAAGAATATCAAAATATTTTCATCAATAACATTTTGAATTAATATTTCTTATTACAAAATTGTGATATTTTAACTCTTTGACTCCCCTAAGCCAGATTTTCTGGCTCAAGCCGCCGCCGAAGTCGGACCCTAAGCCAGATTTTGCAGCTCGGAATTAAAAACTTAATTTACAAAGCTACCGATTGTTGCAACGAAGTATACTTTTGCGCATGCGCGAAATTGGCTTTCCTGTTCCTTCCGCGAAACGTAAACAGTGATGGTGTGTTGAAATCGATGTTTTTTATTGTTTTTTAAAAATATTTTTGTGTTTTGTTGTGACATTGCGAAATATGTCGCCATATGTGTGATATGATTTTGATCTTAACTCAAAAAGTTTGGGAGATATCTTCATAAAATTTGGACGGTGAATTCATAATGGGATTACTGTTATTATTTCAAAAGTTGAATGGATAGGGATACATGCGGCGGTATGAGCATGGGGTAAGTTGAAAAATTTAGGTGTGAAAATCTGTTCTTGAATTTTTCATTTCACTTTGCTGTCCTGTTTGTGTATCAAAAGTGTGCAAAATCATTCTGTCAATCCTTTTATCTTATTCTGCATTCAATTTCCAACAAATTGATATGTATATTGAGTAGTCTAGCTCTATCCAGAATAAACTTTTTGTATGATTTTGAAATTCATATGCGGAATTTCGTTTGTCGCAAATTTACCTGGGGTCCAACCGTAAAATTCCACCGGGGAGTCAATGTGTTAAAGTTCGTGTTGTGTAGAATTTTACAGAAAAGAAAAGAAAAAAATATACAAAAACAAATTTCTCTCATAGTCTTGGTGTAGACAGGCATGACAAAGTAATTTGCATAAGTTTTTGTCAGTTTATTAACCTCACTGTTATTTTTCGTTTAAAATGGTGGATGTAAATGAACATGATCATAGCAACAATGGTAAAAATCATCAGCTTGTTGAAAAAGAAAACTCTGCAAAATAATATTTTCTTACCAGTCAAAGGATCTTTGGGTTTCTTCTGCCTGTAGTCAGGTTCTGATGAGTCATCAACAATCAGATCTTCCTTTCTTGGGCGTGGAATACCCACTAGACCTCGTCTCATTCTGATTCAAGAAATTAAAGTTGTATTTAAATTATATAACAAATTTGTCATCAATATGTGAACTGATACCATTTCAAACTAATTTTCATGTACTTTGCACTACTCACAATCGGTCCATTTCTAAAGATTCATGCCTGTAATATAGGAAATAAGCTTACAATAATCAGTTATACATTTGAACAAGATCAAGACTGTATTAACTCTCACAGTGACGAGGAAATCTGCTTCCACTTGTCCCTCAGTTGATAGGCCTGCGGAAGCTCCAGGAACATCCCGCAACTTAAGCATTAAAAATAGAAGATTATGTCACAAACCACAATATCATGAGCATATCAACTAGGCTCCGAGAATGTGGAAACATGAATTCGTGGCCTTATCACTGCGGGACAAGGGAGACGTGACCACAATATCGCAGGCTTAGCAAATGGGGTGTAGGAAAAGAAAGACCATGATATCATGGTCTTATCAATAATGGACAGGGAGAAAAACCACGAAATTGTGGCCCAAAAACACTGCAAGGGTTAAGATAAATGACCAAAACAAACATTTCAAACAAACAAGACAAGGCTTCCACTAAATAGAAAATGCCATCATGGAATGACTTCCTGTTTTACAACATACTTGTTGAACTGTGACATGGTATTAATGACTTCAAGCACTTGGCGGATGCGAGCACAGAATGAGTCGAAATGGGACAAGATAGCATCCTCATCAGCTATTGGCACACCATGTCCTGTAACATCAAGCCCTCGTTTGGAAGGAGACAGCTGGTTGTTTCTTGATCCACCGACAACACTGCCTCTCCTTTTTAAAGATCAAATATAAAGACATTACTTCTTCACGACCAGGACAATAATTCATACAAAATGCATAAGTGTCATGCTACTTATTTGTCACAGCATTTTTAGTACTAGTATGTCGTCCAAGAGTGAAAGATCTACAATTCTCATTGCTAGAATTAACCTCTGATAATTTTGCTATCCAAGTTCTATATCCACAGAATTGTTCTGCATTTCTCTCTCTAATATACTAGTTGTTGAAACGACTTTTGCTTTTGTGAAGAAAGTTACCATTATGGAATGTAATTTGGTTGCAATATTACTGGATAACGAAACATCTACTACATATGATATTCATGTAATAAACATCTGTCTCCTTGACATAACAATTTCAAAAATAAATAAAGATTTCTGCTATGTTTAACTATATAATATATTCAGTTCCCCATAATGATTTCTTGAGACTAACTTGAGAGGGTTATTGACTGTGGAGAAGCTGCTGACAGAGGAGAAGTGAGACAAAGTCTGGGTTGCTCCAAGTGCATCGCGAAGGTTCCGGAGGGAGTCTCTATAAAAGCTTTGCAATGCCAAGCAGGATCTTAGCCTAGTGTAGAGGGAGTCCTCTGGGACAAGGCCATCCCTGGAATCTTTTGTCTTGGCCCTAGAGACCTGGAGATGATATGCAAAATTATGTAATACGCTATCTCTTAAAGTTACCAAAAAAGTGAAAAATAGTTCTTGAAATGCCAAACTCAATTCAAACGGAATAATAAGTTACACTAGTATCCATGCAAAGATTATGTGGGGTGGGAGGAATATATCAGCAGAACGCCATGTGAGTGGACAGGCATGGTGACAATGAATGTTAAAAGGAAACCACAACAAATTTATGAAGGACACTCTTGAAGTCAAAGTTAGTTTATCCTACAAATGACAAGCTGAATAACACTTGAGGCAAACTAATTTTTATCGTGAAACTGCCATTCCTGTAGTTATTTTAGGTATTGCGGGCTTCATTCATTCATTAAGTGCCCTGCCCGTTGGCGTTGGCGATCATGACCCTCCATCTCTCGCGATCTTCCGTAGCCCTGATGACGTCGTTGGTGGTGTGCATTCCCAGCCAGGCCTTTAGGTCGTCCTGCATCTTTATACATTGTCGTCCCCGGCTTCTTCTTCCATTGAATTTCCCTGTTGTTACCAAATGTTCTAGTCCTGGTCTTCTCATTACATGTCCAAAAAATGTTCCCTGTCTTTTTCTGACCTTGTTTAGGAGTTTGGGAGCAGGCTTAGGAGCTCAATAAAAATGCTCCATACAGAAATAAATGAAAGAACATTTCCAGTACTAAATTCAAAATGGGATGGTCACATAATGTTTCATACAGTCGAGCACGGAAAACTCGAATTCTTTGGGGTGGCTTCATCTAGTTCGAGTTTGCCGAATTTCGAGGAATACGTGAAGCATTAATCATGAGGTTTTATTGCTGTGTATTCAAGGAAAATAATACAACTGACAACGTGTACCATGAATTACAAGTCGTCCCCCTCCCCCCTTCCCGTGGTCACTTGAAAGAGAAGCAAATTAAATTGGCGCGCGTGGCGACATCGGCACGCGACCTTTTGCCCGAACGCTTTTTTTTTCTCTTATGGAAGTGCGTCGGTAGGCCTAAGGACCAAGCATAGAATACACAACACACGGGGACCAAGTCAAGCCCAACAGCGACAAAATAAAGGGTGAACAAAACTCACCATTTTTCTCTGTTCGACTTGACTCCCGTTCGTACGGCAACGCTTCCTTATTTATTTTTTTTCTATTGCCGTATGACTATGAGCGCGGGACCATAGATGCACTACATGACCACGTAGTATATCTCTACGTGCGGGACAAACCAAAAAAAAAAAAAAGGTTATTTCCTGCCCGAATCGGTCGTCTCAGGTGTTTCAGTTGCCGTTTTTATCGGGGGAAGGGGGAGGGGGCGACTATCGCACTGCCACCACTAGGCTATGACTATGACACAGCTAACCGAGTGAAGTTTCTGGCGTTCGGTTGTTGTTTTTTTTCTTTTCTACTCCTAGGCTGCTGGGATGCTTGGATCACACTTGCAGCAGGAAAACTGGTTCGACCAATCCGTGTCACAGTTCGAGGTTCGCGTGAAATAACTACTAAGAATATTGAGAAATAAATTCGGGACCTAGACCTTTGTTCGTGGGATCCGTGATTTCGACTTAGGTGTGTTCGAGTTTCACGTGCTCGACTGTATATCTATGGCATATAGGTTGGCAAAAAAGATGATTTTGAAATATCTGTATTTCCAATCAAAATGTGTGTTATGTAAGCAAAACACTTAAAAAACTAAATATAAATAATTACCATGATACAGAAGACTGAAATATCAGTAATACATTTTCCAAAACCTACACTTACCTTTTCACCCGCTTTGTTCATTGATCTGGACAGTAAATCACACTGGAAACTTGTATCACGACCCATGACCTCTTCTGCCATTCTATCCCACAGTTCATCTTTGTCCTCGAGCACATTGTTTGTGTAATGTCTGATGTGGTCTTTGCAGGCTTGAACAAGTTGGTTTGTTACCTAATCATTGTAGAATTGTAACAGTATAAGAATATCCATGATGAATAATAATGTACTGTTCTGTATAGTTACGAGATTGGAATGACGTTATCAATTCAGCTCAATGTTATTAAGTGGTAACTAAAAGCTTGGAAGTTAAGCAAAACTGCACATGCTGTTTATTTTTCTATTGCTGATAGGGCAAAATTATTGTCCACAGCTCTGGATTTTTATTTTTTTTTGACTGCAATCTTATATATTTGGTCATTGGCCTAGTTATATATACAGAACTATTTAATTCTGTTTGTGAAATTTAAATTGATGAATCTTTAAATACCAAACGTAAATTACCCCAAAAAACTGTGAAAGATGCGAAGTTATCGTGCTGACACGTTGTAAAACCCAAAGCCAAAGTCAAACTCACCACTCATACATTTCTTGAAAGCTAATATTTCACTGGCTATGGTTGTCCAGCATTAAAACAATGAAAATGACTAATGGCAGTAGTAAGGTTATGGGCCAGTTTCCTAATACCTGTCCTTTGCTGTTTTGATCTGTTACTGAATACCAATCTGTTCAATTATGTAATGTCAACAACACACACAGAATGTAAAGTGATAAAAGGAGAAACAGAGTTTATGACAGACTTGTTGAAAACCAAATCAGTGAGTAAGCTTTAAGAAAATAACAATCCTAAAGCTAACCTTAGTGAGCAGAATGCCAAGAAAGCCTGTGCGAGCATAGAAACGAGATATGGAATCCATTTGCTTGATGGTATTGGCTAGTCCAGGCAGGGCAATGTTTATGATGTTTGCAGGGCTTGCATCTTGAACCATCTGGTCAAAGTGACGTTTCAGTGACTCCAGATATTTCACTTTGTCTTTGGTGTCATTAAGACTATCTGTTATACTGTTGGTTAAAAAATAAGAGAAACCACCAAAATTATATTTTACACCAAAAACATGGGTTTGAATTTATTTAAAAAAGAAAAAAAAAGTCAAGTACATTTTCCCATGTTTTCTCAAATTATGGCTTTGCTTCACTTTATATTTTGTGAAAAGTGTAATTTCTGACCATTCAAATTTGATTAAAAAAGATCTCTTATGATCATTATCGCAAAGAGGTGTTATCATCTATGTATACTTTACATGCATAATTTATTTAATCTTTCGTACAAAGATTTTTTTTTTTTCTGTATTTCCTGCAATGAAGAATCACAATGCACAATTTACTTGGAAAAAATGTATATTTTTCCAAACACAAAGTTTTTAGAAAGTGGTCTAAATTCTTTGCCCCTTTACCTGGCATCTGTGATCTTCCACTTCTTCAGAAGTCTAGATTTGGCAGTGATCAAGACAGCTAACACAGCTTTACATTCCTTTCCCTTGAGTTGTTCTGTGACATTTGTCAATAGTCTTTGTCGTCTTCTCCATCTCTCCAACTCAGACAGAGGTCCAGCATTTGGATCCAAGAACCTAAAAAGAAATGTCCATCACTTAGCAGATACCTTAATGAAAGAAAACTCCGAAGAAAAAGTTTCAGGTATCTTCACATACATTAGTACTAATTTCTTGCTTAATGCACAAATCGTGCCACCTGAAAGATGCGTAACATTTTGCAGTTAACTTGTGACACATGGATGTAATATCTCAGCCACTGAAAACAGTGCTGTTCTCAGTACCATGGTGCACTGATGCATAAATTTAGTGAATGACAGGTATGTTATGTATTCCATATCATCCTTAAAATATGCATGATTATAAGCATGTCAATATATCACTGCTATCTATTAATAAAGATTCCAAACTGCTTTCTACAGTTTGTTACACAACAAAATTTGATGAGGAGTTACAGCTTCTACTTCAGTCACCTACAGAAATAAACTGTTCCAGAGGTTCAGAAAATGTAAATGTAACATATGCACAGCACTGCTCACCTTTCATCTGTAGTGTCATTGAGGATTGCATCAATTGTATTCATCCACTCAGTGACCAGTTCTTCATACTGGTTAATCAAGAAAGGATCCAGAGCAGCTGCTCTTTGCATTTTGAAGTCATTTAGTATCACATTTTCAGGCTGCCGCAGCATCTGGGAAATCATTATATGGTACAATATATATTCGTATTTTAAAATCGTGTCATTAAAAAAGAGAAATCTTACTAAAATGGAACATTGATATGCTGATGCAACAAAGAAAATGCAGATGCAGATGATGATTTAAGTCCCATCCCAGCCAGTAACTCTACGTCAATCCACCACATAGGATCGACCTAAAATTTGCTCATGGGAATGGCATAGTTCCATTGTAGATCCTCTGATAATGATATTGCCCCACCATTGGGTAGATGTCAGAAATCTGCCCCTACGGTACTCCTTCCAACCCTGCCGAAACCCTACACAAATCTACACCAGACTGACATAAGGATGCTGGCTGGAATGCAGTCTTGTAAAAAAAAGATAATGAATTATGTATGACACTGAGATTACATGAAAGTATTGCTTGAGATACATGGTATTTCATTGAAAAGCCAGCAGTTTCACCCTGATTTAAATGACAGATTTACTTTCTCCTTAGGGACTTTTCAATCAACACGTACACTACTGACAAATATATTTTTACATTTTCACACAATAATGCTCACACTAATTGATGAAAATATCTCTGTTATTTCTATGAACTTTTGCAGCCTACCATTTGCTTTGAATGTGACATGGATGCAGCTGTCTCATTGAGCGCTGTGACAAACTTGTCCATGCTATGCATGAGGCTTGTACGTCCTTCTTCATTGCACTGACCCCAGTCTTTCTGTGCTCTGACCAGAGGTATGTAGATATCTGCCAGCAGTGAGTTGAGAGTTTCAATGGTGTTATGCTTCAACTCTCCGCAAAATATATCTCTTTCAATTTTATTTGGATCCACATCCCTATCCGTTCTGTTCCGCAAAAAGTACAGGATTGTGACTCTTTCCAAGTCGACATCTTTCAACGTTGCCAAGTTGCCCGTACAGTGGATTTCTCTAGTACTCAGCTCACTGGCATCTGATATTTCACAGTAGAAAAATAGGCGACAAGGTCCACCAGCTCTGAGAAACTTGTTGACTTTGGTCAGCGTGCTCTCCTCGCACATGAAATCTTCCAGGAAAGTTGGATTGTCATAGCTGCCGAGTTTGAAACTCTCCTGGATCTTTCCTGCGATCCACCAATGCCTTTCGTCCATTTTCAAGACTTCGTGTCCTCACAAAGTTTTTGTCGTAAATGCAAAATAAATATCTACTAGATCTAGCTATTGTGCAAACATGTTCAGAGGTTTACAGGCACTAGCCACTCAATAGATTAGTGGCAGCCATGATTGTTGTTGTTAGTAACCATGCCGGGGAGATGCCCTCGCCAATACTCGTACACTCTCGCGGTACCGGATTACCAAAGCTCTTCGGCGTTTTGTGGTCAAATCTCTTGACCCCAGATTGCATTATGAAACACAAACGCATTTATTCGGCTGTTTGTCGGTGCCATTTCATCGACATACTGAAAAGACGGTTAAGAATCCACTTCGGTGTAGTTTTCATATTGATCTCACAGTATGAAAATATTACTTCTATTAGTATTGTCCCACGATATAATAGGCTACTTCATTTTAACAATGATAATTAATCCCCCCCCCCCTTTTTTTGTGGGCGTAATTGAAGTTCAAGATGGATTTGCTGCAAATCCATCAACATACATTACGGCTGGTATTACACAATTAGCCACTTATCATAATTTCCATTGGAGTACGGAATTCTCTCAGCTGACAAGCAACCCCTCTGCGGACATCGTCTCGGAGTGGTTTCGGTGATTAAGTGTTAGGAATTTTACGTTACTTTGGTCCAAGATTGGGCCTACACTGTGACAGTATACCCTTCTAACAATAACAACAACAGCAACAGCAACAGCAACAACATTTTTTTAGTGTATGATTTGAAGCTGCAGGTGATTTAAGGTGTGTTTATTTTTTATCCAGCATTTCTTTTTCTTACTAAATATAGTTTTCTTTTTGTTTGATACTATTTATTTTTCAGCAACAGAATGAAGATGGGTGAAGAGGCTTTGCGAAATATCTTTTCATGTGCGTGTGTGTATTTGGCTACATTTTAACCAAAACTCTAATTCTTAGTTATCATGCACACAAAAATCTTATGTTGTGCATTTTTTCTCCTGTATGTGTCAAGTGAACACTTAAGGGATATGTGTATGACAGGTAAATAAATAAATGAAGAGGGAGGATAGAGAGGTGATAGCAATAGGTTTCAGGTGACAAACTAAGAACAAAAATATGATATTATTATAACAGTAAGTCAGAGGTTTTCGGAACAGCAATGAGCCGTGAAGACGGCTTCTGTTTATTTTACACACAAAATAACTGCATAATTCATTTCAGATTTTAATTCACACACAACAATGATAGACCCTCAAAATTTTGCATAGACCCAGTTTTGACCTTATAGAGTGAAATTATGAAGTATTTTGCCTTTTAAAGTTAATAATATTTATCTTACAACATGATATGAGTGAGCATTTAGGCCTATCGACATCGATTCGGAACCTCACACAGTAAGTGAATAAACTTCATGGAAAACATTATAATAAAATCTTGAAATATCTCTTCATAATTTCATTTATACATATCTAGACAACATCCATGCCAAATCTCAACAAGATACTCTCATAAATAAGCTCAGAACATCCGAAAAACCAAATCAAATTGCTTCAAAATCAACATTTAGGCGTAAAGAAAATCAAGATTTAAAGTTCAAAACCCTGATAAAACAAAAACCGTCTGGAGTGAACATATATTCTTCATATCAAATTTTTCGTCATCCAATTGTCTAAACACTCACACCAAATGTAGCAAGCTACAGTGGTAACTTAACACAACAAAAAATATTTTAACAACATACACCCATAAGTAGGCTATAAAGGCCAAACATTGCGGGCAAATCCAAGAAATGCGACTACCTAACTATGTTTTCTAGTGCTTAAAACTCCCCAGGCCCATAAATAAGCCCTTATGACTTCTCTAAAGCTTCCTGCTAGTGCTATTCTCCTTTTTGCATTCTAATTATTTTGTGCCTGGAGGGCGCTGATTTCTGCTTTCACTAAGCGAATATTGTCTTTTCTCTGTCCCTGTTTGGTCGTGCGTCTGCCCGCCTTAAGTCCCAAGTGCTTCATAAGCAAATATCATCCCTTTGAGCCCCTGTTGAAATCCGATGTCGCTAGTGCTGTTCCTAGACGGAGGCGTGCTCGTCCCACCATCAGATTTGAACGCAAATTAGCAAAACATTACCTCAATCTCCCACTTTCAAAGTCTTTTTTTTTTCAGTAAAAGAGACTTTTTTCGGCTGAAAAATATAATATATATTGATTCGGGTGCAAGGATGGCTAATGAGTTCAAAAACACCAAAATATCAAAATCGATATTTTGATGGTAACACCCATACTGGACCCCCAGAACATGTCATACACGTCCCTTAAGGGCAAATGTACACTTAAAATTGTTTTAGGATAATTTTGGCACAGCCTATCTCTCATGACTAATATATTGGCATATTTTAATTTTGGTTGATATAAGTATGTCTGCATTCTACAGATTGATATATTTAGTTAGAACGTTCACTTTGTTCAGTTACTTGGTCCATTAAATGAACCGTTGTTAATGTTAACAATTAATTACTACATTATTTTAGATATAACTAGTATCTTTCGTGCACACATTAAATTACTTTGCGCGCTGGTTGCAAAGCACCCAGCTTGAGGGGACACTGATTTCAACATAAAATTGCAGAGAGACCTGAGAAACTGTTCCTACACCAAGACTTTCGATAAAGGGGCAGCTGTGCAGGAAAAACATAATAAAAATGTTTGATTCCACTGGTCTAAGCGTTCCTCAGTTACATTTGTAATTGAAGAAAATAGGCCTTGTCTTTATTATTTGTTTATTTATTTATTTTGTTTATTGTAAAAGTAACTATCACATTATCATGCAATCATTACATTCATTTGATTCATATTTATCTTTTAATTCACCCAAATCTATTAATGTTGGTTTCACAGATAGTGCCGACAGGAATGTAGGTAAAAATGGCACAGGAAAAAAATGAACAAATTAAAAAGGAAAAAAAGATACAAATATATGGTGCTGGTGTGGAGACCCTTCATGCTGAAAGCAGAGCTCATCTACCAAGTGAGGACATCGTTAAAAGAATCTTCAAAACCAGCGCTTCCAAGCCTCCCCAGCAGAACCAGCAACCTTGCGAGATTTGCAGTTAAATGGTGAATGGTCGCCTACTATAGGACCCAACCCACAACGGTTCCATTTCTACGAAAAAGAACCATCCACAGATTCTCGCATCATTGCTGTTGATACCGATGAAGCCTTCACGCTATTCTCTTCTGCCCAGACATGGATCTTGGACGGCAACTTTGCTATGGCTCCGCCAGGTTTTCCCCAGCTTTACGTCATTCGTGTGCCTCTTGGTTCCACTGTTGTTTCATTGGTCTATGTACTACTACAACACAAGACGCGGGACATTTAGGAAAAACGTCTATGTGCAGTGATGGACAGATGCCAGCAACTGAACCAACATCCTGACTCTAGTACTGTAGTCTTTGATTTCGAACAGGCAGTCATCCCAGAACTCACAGCAGAACTTGGGCCAAACGCACGAACTCAAGGGTACTTTGACCACCTCACTAAGAGCACTCGGAAAAAGACACAGAAGGCCGAACAATAGATAAGATGGACACATATGATACAACATGGCAAATTATACTATACACATATTTGGACATACTGGTGTAGCAGGCCAGATTATGCCCCCGCCAGACTATACCCGATATCTATATAAAGATATCTCTTGCTAGGACAGACAGCGTTTTAGCACTCTGCTGACCACTTTCGGCCTATAGTGCCAATTTGCTTTGTGAAACGGCAAGCGGATGCTTACAAATTCAGCACCGATGCCGATTGGTAGGGCTTTTGATAACTGTCGTTTATTGGATGTTTCCTTTACCAAGCCGATGCATTAATTTTGTTCCGTCTGAACTAATGCTCTTCACCAATGTCGCCCTTATGCCCGGTAATAAGTGGTCTTATCCACAGCTCCGCTATTTTTACCAAATAAATGACGTATGAAAAAATGAAACACTCTTTGCCTCTGTATACCGGTACTTGTCCATAGTATCCGTTCCGCTCCGCTCCTCGCCGCTATAGAGGTAAAGAGTTTTTTTATACGTCATTTTCCGTAAAAATAGCGGAGCAGAGAGGATGCCGTTAACAAGTCCACGAAAACTAGACATCGTTTATCTAGCGATTATCAGGGAACACGGACCTGCGACTACTCAACCCACCCTGCTACGGCAACTGCTCTCACCGAGTTCACAACATCCTCGAACATGATTGTGGATGGGAAAGTACCTACTTCACCACCACTCTCTTTCATAAAGACTGCTGCAGGTTGTTCTGCTGCTGCTTTCTGTGGAAAGTCTAATAATTATATATTAGTTAACATAACAATAAAGTAATAATTATAATAATGATAGGAAGAAGAAGAAAGAGAAGGAAGAGAAGAAGGGGGAATAGGAGAAGAAGCTGAAGAAGAAGAAGAAGAAACAAATTTTGTCTTGCTGCTGTTGAAATTAATATATCTCTAAATTATTGCCAGTTCCCGAGGATGATTTTGCTCGCAAGATTTATGTCGTGCCGTCAGTTTTGATAACCATGCATTCGTACCCCACATGGATTACCGACCAGGTCTAGTCCGTAAAATTTGCAAATAATGGATTTTTCTTGCTTATTGATCAAAATGACGAAGGACCTAAATTAGAGAAGTATTGGAATTGAGGTAAGTATTGCACTCGCCATATGTATGACTATCGTGAGGTCTCGCTAATGTTTTAGCCTGACATGGTTTTCAGATTCAATTACCACTGCCAGCCTGGACATTGATAAGTTTACTCTATGCAGGACAAATAGAACCAGCGCCTCCAACAAGACCCATGGAGACGGGGTGTGCCTGTATCTGTCAACGAACGGTGATGCCACCCAAATAACATCGGTGTCCAAGACACCTTGAGCACACCCGACCTATTAAGACCCGCCTTTCTGCCTCGGGAGCTCCCCAAAGTGACAATGATTGTTGTCTACATTCCACTCCAAGCAAATGATGTTGCAGCCGCTACTATAATTATAGCAAACACGGCACACAGACAACAAGGCCGCCTTAACATCATTAGGGGCCGTGGGCAAAGCAATAGGCTGCGACCCACCCTCGACGCAACTTTTCAGAAAATCCCCCACACTACTCATGCATTGGGGCCTCCTAAACCTTTGGGGGCATCTCGGCAACTACCCAGTGTGCCCGTGCGTTAAGACGGCTCTGATAGACAACAGGCGCGCAGCCGGACGGAGCTGTATTCATAACCGGCGATTTCAACAGCTGTACTCGCGAGAACGCCCTGCCAGCTTTCCAGTAGGCCTACGTTCCCTGTCCCACCAGCAACAACCAAACCATTAATATCTGCTACTGCAGCGTAGAACATGGCTACATCTCCAGGTCCCTTCCACCATTGGGTGATTCCGACCATAACATGGCGTCATTGCTGCCCAGCTACCGACCCAAAATAAAGACAACCAAACCAGTGAAAAAGACTGTCACCATCTGGCATGAGGTACCATCGACTTTTTATAGTTATGCTGCAGATGATATTCATGAACTGACTAGCATCACATCTAAATCAAATTTTGTGAAGATCGGATCTCAAGTAAGAAAGAACTTATGTTTTCAGAATAATAAATCGTGGGTCGGCAAGGAATTGAACTTACTTTTAAATGAAAAGAAAAGAGCATTCCAAGAACAAGATGAAAAAGACGGAAATCCAAGGAAAATCGATAAAAATGAGTAACAATTTTCTTCGCACAAAACCAGACAGGTATGGAAAACAGATTGTTAGGTATGCACTAAAACAAACACCAAATGCCAATATGTAAATGATCTGAATCATTTTTATACCCGTTTTGGCGTTCACGATTTCTTCGCTGATATTTGTAATTTGAACCATGTTTTTTTGCATGATTTTGTCAATGCAGATTCCATTTGCATACATAACCTTGTAAAAGTTCACAAAAATGAATGTCCACAAGAGTTGTGACCTGATGGTATAAAGTACAAGGACTGAAAATGTGCCCACAAAAAGCAGAAAAATCTTTTACGCTTATTTTTATCACTAACCAGCCAAGTCATTCCCATGTGTTGGAAAACATCTAAGATAATACCTGTACTGAAAAAGATCAAAGTGATAGCAAAGAAATGAACGATGTAAGATCCACTGCACTAATATTCTGTTGTAGTAATGAAATGCTTAGAGGGGATTGTTTTGACAAGATTGTTGCCCTTTATAGAGCGTCACTAAGTTCCAATACGATAAGCTTACAATGAGAAAAGGGGTGTGAAAAATGGCATTCTATACTTTCTTGATAGCATCTACAAACGTCTTGATACTCCAAAGAACTATGCCCAAATCCTTTTCGTGGAGTTTTCCAGCGCCTTCAGTACCACCCAGCTACACCTCCTTGCTTTAAGTGTTGGAAATGAATAACAACAAACATATTGTCTCGTGGATATTGTCTTTATTTTCATATTCATCAACCCCGACAGGTAAGTTTAAATGTTGGACACAGCACTTTCTTCCCATTATCAACGCTTTATACGAACAAAGGAATGCCCAACGCTGCCTTCTATCTCCTGTCTTTTTCACCATTATACCAGTCAGTGTAAGAAACGAGTTTGGCAATACTCAAATAGCGAAATCTGCAGATAACACCGGCATCCAAGGCCTAATCAAAAACCCATTCGATGGAGAGGCTTATAAAACAACAGTCAGATTTGTTCAAGGGTGCAAAGATCATTATCTTACATTGAATGTAATGTGAGAGGATGAACGATTTTCTATTTTTAATATGTGCTTTCATGGTAGCTCTAGTGCGTGAGTGAGGGACGGCCACTCATAGTAGTTTAGGGACACTTGGCCGAGTACCATTAATTGGATTATTTCCCTTGTAATACTAGCGCGGGACCCGTTATTCACATCACGGTGAAAAGCGCGCATTTTGATTGGTCAGTTGGAAATGTTGACCACCGGGCTTCAAACTCTTATATCATGGCTTATAAGTTTCTTACAACTCGCTCATTCGTTGTTATCCACCGACAGAAAGACGGGAACCCGAATTCATTTTTGAGAGTAGACAATACCCTATCGGTACAAAATAGGTACTCATGATAACGTTTGTTATCAATGGAGATACGTCGTATTAATGGACGAAAGTATCCCGCACAAAATTGTCGAATGTTGTTAGTCCTGACACTTTGAAAATTTATATTAAAACTATTACCGGGTTTCTGGTATAAGTAGTCAGTTAGAATTGTAGCAGCAAGTTTCTACTTTATAATGGTACCAATTTCGTTGTGCTTTGATGCACAGGTCCTATTGAAATAATTAATAAGAGGATCTCGGATTTAAAGTAAACCACGAGTTAGACGCATGTTATCCCCGATAAATCCAACCTGGGTCAAATTTATTCAATTATTGCTGGAGGGGACGTTAGAGTAATTTCTGCAGTTTACTGGGATACCTAATTGACTTTTGTGTGCACCCTTTTAACCGTACTGTAAATTCGATTGTGTTAGGACCCTAACCGGTTATGTTGTTCGGCTGGACTCAATGTCCGAGCCTTTCACTTGTGCAACACGGGCTACGTAATAGCTCTCCCGGACGTCCGCGCTGGCTCATAAATAAGATGCGGGTTCGAGTGGTCAGTACGCTCCATCATAGACGCAGAGACAAGAGCCGACAGCACAGTGAACCCAGCCCAGCAACCCGGGCCCGTAGCAGCTCAGAGGCTTGCCGACGCTTGCCATCGCCACCCCGCCCCATAAGGCATGAAGCGGTAGCGCAGGACCCGGAGAGACTTTGGGTAAGTTGGAGACTATTATATTAGAAGTGACTTTAATTTGCGCACCCCCCCCCCTTTCTTGGGTGCCACGTAGAGAATGCTGATCTACAGAGACCATTGTGAGTCCGGCTCAACGGTAATTGCCATTGTCATTAGACGTGTAAGATGCGCGATGCAGCGCAGTGTCTTGATATTGTGACTTTATTGTCAAAGTTAACGTTTGCGGTGCTAGATGATAATGATGGCTCGCTGACCAAGCTATCACAATTTGCTTGTGTGCATATATATAGTGTATGTGTAGCATTGCCTTGTTGTGGTAGGCAGTGAGGATTTCCTGACATGTTAATGTGGATGACTTATGTTATAGCGAGCGGCACTACACACTTGATTGTATTACGGGTATTTGTGTACCTTGCCAGTACCACTATGCTATAGAGAGCAGTGTGATTGTGATTGCGTGTTTAGTGTTTAAGATGTGTAATTAATTACATGTATTGGAGATGTATAATATTAGTTGGGCCTCACATGTGTGAGCCCCAGGATTGTTCTGTGTGCGGCGGTGGATGAACAATGTTTCAGTGAGTCTACACATGTTGCAATGAGTCTCGCCGACATATATATATATATATCATGTGCATGTATTATAGTTATCCAGATGTATTATGCTTCTATGAGTTTCGTAAGTGTGTGAAGGACAGTTTCATTTTAAGGAATGTACACATTACTTTATGTATCTAGTGGTGTGTCATACACATGTTAGCCTGGCGGCATAGCTCCGCGGCTAAGGTCAAAGGGCATGACCCTTCAGTATCGATTGGGAGGGGAAGTAACCAATACAATAGCCCTGGGGCGGGTTAGTACTAATAATGGGAGTGGGCCTATGAGGATGGCCTGCATTGGGATGCAGCGTCTGTGTTATGGACGGTCAGTGGGCCATGTTGGCCACTGCGTTATTATTTTATGGAATGGCCACTCTGGATGTGCTGTACACCGGCTCAGTGGAGCGAAGCTATTGTGTTCTTGCCCCTTCATTTGTTATGTCCTTCATACTTTGATTAGTACATTAGTTTATGTTGCCAGTGTACTAGGAAACTCCTTGTGTATATGATATAGCCACTTGTAGTTGTTATTCATTAACCTTAGCGCTATTTTATTCCATGCATACATATCCAGTTGGTTATTGCTTAAATTCTATATTATGTTGTTGTTGTTTGATTTAATACTTAATACTATTACTATGTATGTCCACCATTGATTGCCTGATTAATGTTGTCATTATATCCTAATCATATTTTCGTCTTTTTCTCTTGTTCCAGCTTATGGCTGGTTGGGCTTCTTTTTTTGGGCTTCTTCTTTTCTGGGTTTCTCTTCTTTTTGTTTGGGCTTCTCTTCCCTTTCTTGATAGGGTTTTCTCCTATGCCTTTTTGTTTGGTAGTGATACCTTTGTTAGGCTTTTTGAATAAATAAGATTGCCAGCAGAACCCTGTGTTTGTTAATCCTGTGTATCCTTAAGGGAGTTACTATTGAACCCACGCAGTAACCACATTAGCCACTCGTAGTTCATCCAACAGTAAAGAAAGTAAAGAAGGTTGTTATTGATTTTAGAGGACAAGCACGGAATCTTCACCACCATTAGATCTAAAAGCGAGTTTAGCCCCAATAATAACACATAGCTAGATGAGAGCCATAATAAATTTTAACTGAGATTCCAGTTCCATGTGGCTTTATATTGTGCATGTTACTGAGTTATGAAAACTGTTTTCATCCACGGATGCATAACATGATTGTGTGCTCTTAAACCCATTGTGAAAGTGAACTTCCCTCGTGGGATAATAAAGTGATTCTTAGCTTGTAAAAACACTTGTGATGGTGTCCCCCAAAAAAGAATCAAGAACGTATAGAAGTATTTGCTCTTCAAAAAACAACAGTGCAAAGTGTAAAGACTCCATACACAGACCGACATTTGTAGTAAAACTTGCATGTGTGCAGGCGATGGAAAAAGTCGATTGTGGTGAAGTGACGATTTTGAAATCATTCTTCCTTTTCCTTAAAAAAAAATATATTTCGATGTACCGTTGAACTTTGTTTCTGCTTGTTTAGATAATCCTGTTAGGGATATTTTTTTCCAAAGGATGTCCTAAATGTACAAGGTTAGTTAAAGCAGTGTGTGGTTGCTCTTCTGACTGAAATTCCTCTCCTGGCTAAAAACTTCCTCCACTGGGAGTCAAGTGCCTCCCCTCTGAGAATACTTAGTTTAGAGCTAATTTTCAACAAATCTATTATTTGCCTTTGACCCTATACAACAAAGGATCTTGTGAAATGGAACAGTGTTTTTACAGACAGCATTATTGCCGGTCCTTGGGGATTTTCCCGAAAATCTTGGGGTTTTAGAGCTTGCGTTTTGGGATCTTAGCATTTTTTTATTATTTTTTTTTTACAGATCTTGAGATTTTTCGGGCTATTGCAAAATCTATATTTTGCTATTATTTCTTTGCAAAACAGAAAAACATCACAAAATTGCCCTTCCTTTTGCAGCTTAAAAGGTAAGATTATCGCTAAATGGCTTAAGGGTCAGTTTCAAATTACTTATGTGAGAGGATCCTTTGCTAATCTCGGCGCTGTTTAGCCTGAGTACAATATATAACGGAACTGTCAATTTTGAATGTATTTTTTTGAGGCTGGACAAGAAAAGATCTTGGGATTTTTTTTATAGGAGATTTTTGGGATTTTTAAAATTCTTCACCGGTAACGCTGGTTACAGATGCAGCACACAAACATACTGGGGCAAAATAAGGTCAGGAGAAGAAGCTCCCAGTGGACATGGTCAAATTTGTATGATCACGGCTATGAAATCTATTACATCAAGTTACTATTCTTAACCTTAAACTGAATCCCCTTTCTTTTAAATCTAAATTAGGTCCAAATACTGTTCCGCACAGTTCTTACGATAAGTCATTAGAACAACGGAGAGACTAGTTTCAGAGAGCGGGACATTTCAGTATTTTGTTTAATGGCCAAGTTTTGGGGACACTTAGAAAGCTGCAGTTCTCTCTATAGATAATGGTCTAAAATATCCAGACTAAACACTGTGCAGTCGACCCATTTTCAGTTTTTCAGTGTTTTTGTATAGGGCTCAATGGTGATTTTAGATATATATATATATATATACATCTCCCGGCATGTTTCCACTTTTCTGTACCGGTATTGAGAGTTTCAGCTTTGTAAGTGCCATGCAAGTAAAAAAAAAAAAAAAAGTAATATCTTGTAGCAGGAGCATAGGGCAATGGGACTTCAGAGCCATGTGGACAACAAAGGGCTTAGGGAACAAAATTTTACACCAAAACCTTTAACACAACACAGATCAACGGGTCTTCACACCCCAACACTGGTGAGCACCACAAACATCAAGGTATTTTCACATCTCCACGCATCACAGAGTCAAGACGTCCTTACAGTACCTCAACACCGTGAGCTCGACACAAGAGGCCTTCATACCTCAACACCGTGAGGACAATGCAGGTCAGGGGGTCTTCTCACCCTCACACTATGCGCACAACACAGGTCAAGGGGTCTTCACACCTCAACACCGTGAGCACAACACAGTCAAGTCGTCCTTACAACACCTCACAACACAACACAGGTCAAGCAAGGGGCCTTCACACCTCAACACCGTGCGCACAACACAGGTCAAAGGGCCCTCACACCTCAACACCGTGAGGACAATGCAGGTAAAAGGATCTTACCTTCACACTATGCGCACAACACAGGTCAAGGGCTCTTCACACCTCAACACCGTGAGCACAGGCCGAAGGATCTCTCTTTAATTCCATTCTGTGAGTAAGACACAGGTTAAGGGGCCTTCACACCTCAACACCATGAGCACAGGTCAACGGACATTCTCATCTCCACACTATGTGATTGCACAACACAGGTCAAAGGGTCTTCACACCTCAACACCGTGTTCGCAATAGGCAACTACAGTGTCCGCCTTTAAAATTAATTCCCTGAAGGACTTGTGTGTGGGGGTGGTTGGTCTTTACACTTACTAAATAATGAAATGTGAGCACAGAGGTCAAGAAATCTTCACTTTGCGACGAAGAGCCCAATGCACGATCTTTATAGAATATAACCCATAGTTCACCATGGGTCACGAGTTTTTCGATCTTGGTGCACAATCACATGACGTAAGAGAGGGGCTCCTAACTGGGGTAAATTTCGCCCACTGAGAAGGTCAGTTTGGTGATTTTGAATTTGCACATCTTAAAAATTGAAATTTAAAAAAAAAAAACACGAAGTTGAGAAGTAAATTTATAGGGCCTATTGTTATTTAAACTTAAAATAAATGTTACAAATAGTATATTGTTTTAAAGTTCCCTTTTCTCGATCGCTTCTTTTATGATAGAAGTGTGAGGTCAATTACTGAACAATACAAAGCAGGGGTAAAATCCTAGAAAATGGACAGTGCCGACTGCAAAATGTTTACCAAGCTTGCATATTTTTGCACTATTTGATCTTTTCATAATGTCTCTCTGTCTCTCTCTAGATTTATTTGAAGACTTGGAAAAAAATATATCGTTTTCTCAGTAACTTCAGCACTTATAACATACTTCAAACTGGCATGAACTTTTCAAATTACTTGGAAGTTTGACATGGAACCTGCTTACTTTATATAAGCATTTTACCCGAAAAACCAAGTTTTACAAGTTTTCTTGGTGTAAACTATATCCCAAAAACTTAAGGGACACAAATGTCTCAAACAGATAATTTTCTAATCGGCAAAAGTGCAGTTTAGCCTTCAAATTGTGTTAGGCTAAATGCATCCCTACCCCGGGAGGTCTTCCCCCCGTCCGCGCCACTTACCAAAAAGTTAACAAACATAATATGATTAAGATACAAGCTTAAACAACCTGCATTGGAATGGTCAGATGGACCTGGGGGCGTGAGGGTCTAGTCAGTTTGTATCAATGGGCGGTAGTTAGATTGACTAATCAGGCGAAAAGGGGCTGGGGTAGTTGTGTTTTCTTGACTGGCGCGGACGGGCGGAAGACCTTCCCCTACCCCTTTGTTAAAATCATCTATAGTAATCAATACTAAGTACGGCAATGAAAATGTCCAACACAATTTAGGAGGCTACACTGCCCGTTTTCCTTCTAATCCATGTATTCTCGTGTCTCTAAACTTTGAAACACCTTAGGAACTAGTCACAGACGTTCACCCGTAGTGGGCATTGTAACGTATTCTACTCTCTAAAATAAACCAGTTACTGGGTCAACCAAATGACAGACTCACAAGAAGTTGCTTCACGTTGCCGGGGATGATTTTCTAAAATCCCGAAAGCCGGCATAATAAAAAGCCCCAAGATGAGGCCAAAAAATCTCAAGATTTTTTTTTCTGACACTAAACATATGTCATGTACACTTGCAGACACTAACATGACGTCGCAGGAGCTATGGGACTGGTGGATATTTTTGTGATGTCATCTTAAGGACATCATTCACAAGCACACTTCATGATCGAAGAAAGATTACAATTTTATTTCCTGGAGGTGTCAGATCACGGGAACTTTTTTACAAATATATTTACTAATTTACTTTTAACAAGAAGTAATAATATTTGAAAAGCTGGAAACTCGTTGGATAAAAAAAAAAAAAAAACCTGTACCAAGATCCTAAGGGCCTGGCAATGCTGATTCATCTGTTATCCTGTATCAACGATCTACCTTTGAAGTACCGTAATCCTCAATTTTGTTTTGAAAGTTATTTTGGGTTAAGGCTTAACTAGGTAACTCTTCCCATAACTAGATTCGGTAATCTTTCCTATCTGCGTGCAAGGACGACTTCTGTTACACAAGAACCCGTCCTTACACATTTAATTATTACTTGGATAAATTGTTGTTTTTTTTAAAAGTTACTTACCTTCAAAGTGACATGGCAATACTAAAAAAAAAATTAACATACCAGAATGCACTCCCACTAGCATAGTCTTGTTATCTGGACCATCACATTGAAATTTGGCATATATTTTCTCTGTTAAGGCTTCTTGTCAGCTACAGGTCTATCAGTTTACACGTTTTCACTTGTATCCACGACTTGCCGAGTTGAAAGAACTGACACGGAGAACAAACTCATGATCGTGGAGTGATTACTGTATTGAGACTGTGTGAGCAGCACGAAATGAACGACGTGCAGGTGTGCATGTTATCTTGCGGTGGACCAAGAACTACACTGTGACGCCAAATTCATGCTTATTTGTTTGTTTGTTGTTGTTGTTGTGTTGTTTTCCGGCATAATAAATTCCAATTACGACCGCACATCCTGTGAAAAAGTGACGATTTCTTTCCAAATACAAGCAACAAAAATTAATTCTACTCTGCTGGATGAAGAGGGAAGTGACCAACAGAAGAAAAGGGCGGAGGTACAAAAACAACGCGGCAAAATAGGCTCGTGTCGTGTGGAATCGACATTTTACATGAGCCCTTCCATTATGTCTATTCTACTCATTAATACATGTATGCACACTCACCAACCACCAACAGCGAACTTTCTGATTTGATTTTTAAGCACTTCCCCCTGCCCCAAACCTGAATATAGCAATAATTAGACAAGTAACATATGCAATCAGTTGTTGTTTGTTTGAGAGCAGTAATAAACAGTAGTGATTACATTTTTAAAAATTATTTAAATGCATTTTATCTTATTATCTTAGATGTATATTCTTCTATTAACCCAATCTCCCGTCGGGTCCATGCATAGCCTTCAAATCTGAGATGAAGGTCTATCCATCCGTCCATCCATCCACCCATCCATTCATCCGTCCATCCATCCACCCATCCATCCACCCATCCATCCACATCCACCAATCCGTCTGTAATCTTTAAATCACTAACGCTTTCTCCTGTCAGTTGCCAGATCTCCATTCTCTTATTCTGTGCATTCATTCCTTCACAGCTCTCACTTCCCACCTCACTTCCTTTCAAAATCCACCCATCTCTTTACTTCTGAGCTTCACGTACTGTTCTTCCGTTGTCAACCTTCCTTCCCTTTATAATTTATCAGCCATTCTCTTTCCTCCCACATTTCGCGAGAGAGGATCGAGGGGGAGGGGTGTCAGCAGCATCCGTCCTCAGGTGGCAATAGATAACAAAACAAAAACAAAAACAACAAAAATAAAAAATCCGCCTTGCGATAATCGTTGATCCATGGCGAGGAAATGATGAGGGTAGACAACCCAGAGTTAACGTTATCGACCGCTTCCGAGGCGTCTCCCTGCCTTGCTTTTCGTCTCAATTATTAATTAATAGAGCTGATTGGCTTCCAAATTTCGTCTCACAACACACGTTGCCATCCAAAACTTCAAATTGAAGACTCAAACTGCGATAAAATGTTATACTAGCCAGTAGATAACCAAGTAAGTCGGCTTTGAATCCTGTAATATTTTTGGTAGTTTCCCTTGTTCTAATAAAAAAAATTGTATTGATCCCAGTGACCAACTTCGCACGTCACTGATTGATCCATAGTGATGATTAGCCAGGATAACGGGAAAGGAGAACAATTTTTCAACAATTATTTTCATTTTTTTTTTAAATTTGAGTTTTATTGCGTGTGTCAGTGGCCTTTTGTGTGCAAGGGTATGAGTTGTAGCGAACATGGTTTGATTCGAATCATGAGAAAATGTGAACATGAGAACATTATTTTGCGGTCATGCACCTCTTGCTTTCTTCATCACTCATGAGAATTATTCTTCCCAAACCTACGGATAATTAGACCACAATACAACAACAACTCTTAGTAATAAAAAAAATATCATACAGTAGGCCTACCGTAGTGGAACTAGAGGGTGAACATTGTAAGCACCTAAAACTTTGTGACTATATGGCCAAAAATTACGAAACTTTGTGTATTGCTAAATTTCTTTTACCGAAAATTATGTGGACACATCGATTTTAGACAGAATCTACTCTTTAATATTACGCTTATGTTTCCAGCTGCAAATCAAAATCAGACTGAAGTATTTTCGTCGAGTAGGTATAGAATCAAAAAGTATGATCGGAAATTAGCGAGTAACGATAAAAATAATATAATAACAATTGTCTCTGTAATACGACAGATCATAATAATAATTATTCACATTCTGTTTATTGTCCTCAGTACTGAAACATAGAGAGGTCTTCTTTTCTATTATGTACATGTGTTGATGTTCTTGTTTACAATCCAGCATTGTTTTCGTCTAACCGGACACGTTTATGAGAGTTCACAATTCATTTTGTAAAGTGCAGGATTAAGACCACTCAGATCGGTTGACATTGTCCTCTACAAAGCCCACCTGAATTGGTTCTGGAATGTTCGGCCCTTTATCACCTATGACATAACCCCCCCCCCCCCCAAAGATAGTCCCCAGTTCTGCATTTATTAGTCCCCAGTTCACTCTCACCTCCAGATCTTCCGTGTACATTAGTAATGAGGAGTTGACAGGGCCGTCTTAACTCTCAACATCATTATGGACTCCCGGGCAAAGCAATAGGCTGTGGCCTGCCCCCCCCCCCCCCTACCAAACTACCGGTGCTCAGAAACTTCCCTACCCTATGCATGCCTGGGGCTCCCTAAACCCTTGGGACCCCTGGGAAACTGTCCAGTGAGCCCATGCAATAAGATGGCGCTGGGAGTTGAAAATCATAAGGCACTGTATAGTGATCTGACCTAATTTGTGATATTCAGAAAGTCGCTATCGAACACCACCATCCGCTTAAAAAAAAATTGAAAATCGAAGGCGCCTGAGTGTTAAAAAAAATTTCAATAAAAAAATCACACTGAGGTAACTTAGTCTTAGTAATCAAACGACAAAACTTCAGATTTTTTCAGTGATATGAACTGTGCACAATGTGCGTTTTGGCTTTCGATTCCTTAAATACCAATTATTTTGACGAATAGATTTACACATGTTTACCTCTTAGTTCAATAAGACCTACTCTCAGCCTATAACCATCCAATTTTGTCAGCACCAACCAAAACTGTCTCATGGATTTATAATTGTCTTTCCATTTAATAGTTTTCCACACTATTGCAGGATACTGCCGTTGCACCACGGAACAGATATAGGCTACCTGTAAACGTGTCACTAAAGCAATCATCACCAACCTATAGGTCCCCCTAGGCACTGTCATTGTGTCATTTTAAACACCCTTTCTGCCGTTACGCTCACCCCCTCTCCCCCATTTACCCTTACAGCACTCAAAGACTCGTTATGTTACACATATCTACTCTGCCTTCCCTCTTTTCCGATGCCGCAACAGCACGAATGGACTTAAAGCAATTCAACAGAGTACCTAAGACAATATGTACACAAGCAATGGACTAGGACCCTGGGCTGTGGCGAATAAGACCCTCCACTTAACCTATCTGAATGACAGTTTTAGGCCGGGAATCTGAAGTGGAATCTGCTACGTCCACATTAGAGGCAACGTTTCTTCTTTCGAGAAGTAGCCGTCGATTCAAACAGGTTCCCCAATATCTGAATCATGCAGTTACGATTCGTATGGACCAAAGACCCAGCTGCATGTAATAATAAATTTGTTCATGCATCAAGACGTGAATTCTTGGACAGATTTGGGAGCTGGTTAAACAGCACAGTATACTAGCCTGTGCTGTAGGCTCATAATTATCTTGAAAACGTATAAATTATTTTGCTTCCCTTGTGAGACTTGGTCGTCAATGTAAATCCTGGTTCAGCATTTGGTTTGTTTCAAAATAGTTTTGCTAGACTGTGTTTTTATCAGTTAGGCCTAATTAGTTCTTGTTTGTTTTGTCTCCATTTTATGAAAAACTGCAGATTCTTTAGAATGCAGAAGAGGTATAACAAATGCACACTTTGATACTTGTAAGAAATGTGCTGTGGTAGGCCTACTTATCAAGCTGTTTCACAGTTCCGATTTATTCTAACTCCTTATCATAATGCTAGAGCCACAAATCATTATAATGCTGTATTTCTCAGTTGAGCAAAAAGTGGAATTGGAACAAACAAGAACTAAGATCGCGACATATGCGCGCTCTCTCTTTCTCTGTCTGCCTGTCTCCATTCGCCTGTCTGCCCATCTGTCTGTCTGCAGGCTACCTAGTTATGACCAGCATACACATATTAAAATTTGTCTACCGTGTAAAGAAAGCATATCTACGCCGTGACAACAGTGCACTATCCCAAATTTCATATACAGACACATAGAGAATTTATGGACTTCTTTTCATTTTGGGATTTATACATTGTATCTCTCGCCTGGATATTAAATTTTCACGACCTGGATTCCCACTGATAAGCTAGTGCCAGATATGCAAATCCACGCTGTAAACCTTCAATCCTTCATATTGCCCAGTGACAAAACATTATTAGCACTTTGGGCGTCTCTACACTTAGATCGCAGTGACCCCTAAGCAAAGACAGCACGTAATGGTTGGTTTGTTTACCCAAAGCAAACCTTTGTAACTTATTAAGCAGTTTGCGCTATCTCGAGTTTGCGCCAAACTGGTATCCTGTTATAAGGAAATGAAATGTTAGCGCAAAGAAACGGGTTTAGTGTGCACAGAATGAAAGCGGACGATGTTACCGTATAGGTTTTGCTGTTACATGTATTATGACGACGCGCTGTTGAGGAATGGTCTTTCCTATCCCATATTCTCGTGGCGTTGTTGGTCTATTCAACCATATATTATTTACCTATGTCAACGATACACTCACGGTCTGTTGTTCTTCCATTTCCCGTGCTTTCTTTCTTAGCCTCTTTGTTTCTTTCATTCCTCCCTCCGTCTTTTCCCTTCTTTTTCTCTGGTATTGTCTCATGTTCTCATTCTATTCAAACTCTTCCTTGGTGAGATCAAATTAATGTTTGACGAGGTTTCCTTTCTCTGAAGATTTCCTGTGTTTCCGCGCTCCGAAGAGTTTCAATTATTCTTGGGAGTTCTTTTCTGCCTTTATCACATGACACATACATTTTTTTCTTTTAGGGAATTTCTAATATTGGGGAGTGGGTGCCATTGATTTATCGTTAAACTTTCGAATCCTATGATCCCAGTCAGATATCTCATTATTTGTTTTCTTCCTTATAAGTTTACGCCGAACAAATACAAGATTATTCAGAGGGGACTTCAAGCTTAGCTTCAAAGGAATCCCTCCCCCCACCCCACCCACCCCCCAACGCTGTCGTTGGCAATGTCATACTCATCATTCATGTTTTTCATGGTACCGTCTAGTGTTCCTCCACTGCTTCACTCAAATATAAAGGTCTGAGCAAATACAAGTCATGTTGTATATCCCTCTCCTGGTCCCCAACACTCAATCTCGCACCCAGCTCTTACCCGACCCAACTTCTCTCTATGCTCATTAATAATAATAATAGAAATCCCGATAGGACTAAAACAATCTACTGATGATATGAGCAGAATTATGGAGCCGTTTCATTATTATTATTATTACATGTATTATTATTTTATTCGTCATGCATCAGTTTCATTGATTGACTAAATAAGCACAGGGTTTCTGAAATTAAACCATCTCAAGACCTGTTTAGGTGAATGACATGATGACATCACTGGGCATTCAACCAATGATACATTGTTCTACCTTGCATGTGCTGTCTTTCGGCTCTGATGTCCTACATAGTTGTCTTTTTGTGGGGTTGTGTATGCATGTCATTAGGCTTTTAATTCCGATTTTTTTCTTTAGTGTTTGCATTATTTCTTGATTTCTTTATTCCTTCCATCCATTCATCCATCCATCCATCCATCCATCCGTCCATCCGTCCATCCATCCATGAATAAACCAACAAACCATCATATCATAATGCAAACAGGCTTTTTTATTCTTAGTTCACAGTTTTATTAGTACCGCAGCAGTTCATATAATTTTCTTTTTTTGGTTAAAGAAAAGCCAATCGCCAAAAAATTGAAGAGTAATCAACAAAAATATCACAGATTGTTTAAATACTGAGCCATTCAATCATTCCATTTTTTTCTTTTTCAGTTGATTTTATTGCAAAAACTGCTTCTTTAATAAGATGATTAAATTAAAGAATCAGCTATTTAAAGTGGTCAAGAAAAATGATTTCTTCAAATACTGAGCCATATAAATCAAGCTCTCTATTGTTGTTCAACAAAATTTATCTGCTACTGAAAACTGCTACTGAGACTGATAAAAAAAGCCAGATGGGACTTGGGCTGGACATTCACAGCTGCAAGTCAGGACGGAAGTTTAGTATTCCTCCTCCTCTTCACCCTCACCCTCAACAGAGTCCACACCGACCTCTTCGTAGTCCTTCTCCAGGGCAGCCAGATCCTCACGGGCCTCAGAGAACTCACCCTCTTCCATGCCCTCACCCACATACCTGGGGTAGGAAACAATCGTGCATAAGTTACTGAATGTGTACAGCTGATCTTACTTATTGATTTTAAAGATAAAGACATGACTGTGAAAAAGTATTTTGTATCTCATCTGAGTCAACTATGACAAACTATAAGAACAACTCTGCTCGATTCTACAAATAAAGACCATGATGTGGTGAAAATCTTAAGAAAAGAGGTTGTAAAGAACTACAGTACTCTTACATTGTTTACTGAAAATAATACAACTGCCAGATGACAGAAAGGTTATAGAAGCTCAAGATTTTGACTTACCAGTGGACGAAAGCTCTCTTAGCGTACATGAGATCAAACTTGTGGTCAAGTCTGGCCCAGGCCTCAGCAATGGCTGTGGTGTTGCTCAACATGCACACGGCACGCTGCACCTTGGCCAGATCACCTCCTGGCACCACAGTTGGGGGCTGGTAGTTGATGCCCACCTGAAGAAAAAAAAAGACCAAGGAGGTTGGGAATTGTATATTCTTGGTTTGGGAGCCATATTTTACCCATTAAGATATTCAGAACGGTAAGGTATCAATTTCAAATACCAGTTCTAGACAGACTTCCAGAATTTGACAAATTACAATTAGGGAAAATCATTTTATAAGAACACTTTTACCATATTGTTGTGTGGAGATTTACTGCAAACAAGTCCATAATAATAGTATTCATAAATAGTAAACATAAATAGTTCCTTATATTATATGCAGAATCTAAAACTTTGTTCAAACTAATTCACCAAAACGCCCCCCACTCCCCCCTTCTTTCCCCAAACCAGTCTTTTTTTATAATTCAAAATAGTTCTACCACCCCTACAATGATTTGTATGTTATATGAATGCTGTAGATAAAGAGGCACAACGGTTACCTTGAAACCGGTTGGACACCAGTCCACAAACTGGATGGTACGTTTGGTCTTGATGGTGGCAATGGCTGCGTTGACATCCTTGGGCACTACGTCACCACGGTACAACATGCAGCAAGCCATGTACTTGCCGTGACGTGGGTCACACTTCACCATCTGGTTGGCTGGCTCGAAGGTGGCGTTGGTGATCTCAGCCACAGACAGCTGCTCATGGTAGGCCTGAAAGAATATTATGACAATGCTCCTTACTGACTCACTCAAATCTTTTTCAGCTAATTTACTGTGCAAATTTAAAACTGGATGAGTCAACTGAATGGCAAATATAAACTTGCATTGCCATGTTTAACTCCAAGTGAACAGAGGTCCCTGTTCCTTGATTATTATTGACATGAACATCAGTGAAAACCACATAGTATAGACATTATGACTTCTCATTCTCATTTTTCATCCCTCTGAAAAGTGTGTCTATTTTTTTTTTCCATATTCTTTCAGGTGGACATTGTGTGCTGCATTCTGTATTTCATATATCTACCCAAGTTTTGTCAAAGGAAATAATTATCCTCTTCACCGCTACTTTGAAAATAATCATGCAATCTAATCAAATTTGGAACAGATATCCGGACTATTTCTATGGTGATTCAGATCAGATACACCACTGCATACGTAAGAGTTTGACGATGAGATTTAATGTAATGTATAGATAAATTTCACAAAATTCTCTGATTTTATCAAAATGTATGTTGATAAAAAAAAATCTGGTTTCATTCTAGTCCTAGTATATTAAGATGATTTGATGGTATCTCACCTTTTCAGCAGAGATGACAGGGGCGTAGGTAGCCAGGGGGAAATGGATACGTGGGTATGGCACCAAGTTGGTCTGGAACTCAGTCAGATCCACATTGAGGGCACCGTCAAACCTGTGAAATGAAATACAGGGTAAAATTTATGTGAATGAATGTGTAAAATTTCATAATGTATCATGTGTTCAGCTGTGGAATCGTGTTGTTCAGACCTGTGAATTTTCTGAATTTGTGGTCATAGTTACAGGAATACATTTCTGTTTATTAGCTTCACCTCATGATTTCAAGATCTTATTATTTGTAAGGAAAAGTGTATTTCAAGATAGAAATCTAAGTATGTTTTATTTTTGTGAACTTTTATATTTTCCATTTACTCTCCAGAAAGGCAAAGGTACTATTTTATGTACTGATATATAACATACCAGCGATGGAAATCACCACCACAATGTTTGACATAATAACTAAGATGTACCATACAGCCTGCACATAGATGACTTTGCAAACATACATGGACTGCCACATTTAAAATACATATCTATTTTAAACTTCCACTGCAAAGGAAAAATGCCTACCTGAGGGAAGCAGTGATGGAAGACACAATCTGTCCAATCAGACGATTGAGATTGGTGTATGTTGGTCGCTCAATGTCAAGGTTACGACGGCAGATGTCATAGATAGCCTCGTTGTCGACCATGAAGGCACAGTCAGAGTGTTCCAGGGTGGTGTGGGTGGTCAGGATGGAGTTGTATGGCTCGACGACAGCAGTGGACACCTGGTAAAATCAATGTCAATCTCTAGATTTACCAATACACTGAGCAACCTAGTAAACTCTCATTACATAATCCACCAGTCTGTCTATTTTATGAAGTGCGTTCAATGCAATCAAACAAGACAAATGCATCACATATGCATCAAGTAAAGAGACTGATCATCTCATTTTATTTTATGTTATGTTATTTTATTTTACGGTATTATATTATATTTCATTTTATTTTTGAACCATTACAGCACAGCAGGCATATTAATTGGATCACAATAATACATTACGAGATGTGTACCTGAGGAGCTGGGTAAACAGCAAACTCCAGTTTGGATTTCTTGCCATAGTCCACTGACAGACGTTCCATAAGGAGAGAGGTGAAACCAGAGCCAGTGCCACCACCGAAGCTGAAAAAGGCACAAAAGAAAAAAATATGCAGTCAACGTATTGAAACCAGTGGCTCATTTTTTACATCCAGTTAGAGCACGATAGACTGTGATGGCCAGCTCAGTCTGAAAAAGGAAATGAGAAAAGGATGGGGGGAAAAAAATGACAGAAAAAAACAAAAATAGAAAGATCAAAATGATAAGCATGACCGTGTATGGAAGCTGTTTCTATGATATGTAAATGAAGAGGATCAGAGTTTCAGTTTTACTGGAAGAAATGAATGTGGTACCTGTGGAAGATGAGGAAGCCCTGAAGTCCAGTACACTGGTCAGCCAGCTTTCTGATACGGTCAAGGACAAGATCAACAATCTCCTTGCCGATGGTGTAGTGACCACGAGCGTAGTTGTTGGCAGCATCTTCCTTGCCAGTGATCAGCTGCTCAGGGTGGAACAGCTGGCGGTAGGTGCCGGTTCGGACCTCATCTGTAAAGAGGAACAGAGTTAAACTGAATAATGGATCAATATGGGCATATCAAGGACAACACTGGTATTAAAATCCATGTAGTTGCCATATCTACATAAATAGTTTCGAGTTTGCAGAGTTTAAATGCTTGTTCAAACTAATTAAACTTTTCTTCCTCCTCCTCCCACTCTCTCCCCTCCTTCCAAGTCCGGTTTATGCCTTTCCCTGAAATCCACAAGACTACAAGATTACAACAGTAGTAAAAGTTGGCGTGACGCAAGTTAAACCAATATTTTGGGTTCTAAAAAGTTGGGAGTGCCACACTGTCAACACTTACCGACGACAGTGGGCTCCAAGTCCACAAAGACAGCACGTGGCACGTGTTTGCCAGCGCCAGTCTCGCTGAAGAAGGTGTTGAAGGAGTCATCGCCGCCTCCAATGGTTTTGTCAGAGGGCATCTGACCGTCAGGCTGGATACCATGCTCCAGGCAGTACAATTCCCAGCAGGCATTGCCAATCTGGACTCCGGCTTGGCCGACGTGGACGGAGATACATTCACGCTACAGTAGAGGTAAAGGAAGAGTTGAGGGAATGTAGTAAAATAAAAGACTGCATGAACGTTCGTAGGTAGGGGCGGTTTTTGGTCATGCAGCTAAAAGTGTAATACTCACACTAGGATTTTTGTTTCCAACTTATGCTCAAGTTTCCAGAAAGTCGATAACGACAGGGTTTCTGTGACCAAGAAGCTAACTCTAACTGTAGCCCTAGCCCGAAGCCTAAAACTTTCAACAAAATTCACCCAGTAGACAAGACCCAATTGCCCACATGGGCAGATGGTCACCCTGAAAATGTTAGGAACAGCACAATTACCTTATTCGCATGTACAAACAACGGCAAGGAATAACTGCAGAAAGAAATATTATCAAGCTCTGGATTCTTGGCCTATACCACTGGTTTGACATTAGTCTATTTTCTGTGACATTTACATCGACATCACAGTCTTTATTATTGTTCACATGTTCAGAATCACTGGCCCCATATGAATACAATATGGCCAACATGTAGTTTCACTCAGTCCAACCCACTCCATATGTTACTGTACTTGTAAAGCACATGGTTTTGTGCTATGACGCATCCACATTTAACAAAAACACGAATCACTGGTATAAACTACAGTGTGGGCTGCACTGTTACTGATAAGTCGGTCACCTGAATTCCCTAAGTAAAAAACTGATATTTGCGTTTCATATGTCTGGGACTAAATCATACTCCTGGCGACGTTCACAGAGTTTTAGAAGGGTAGAATACACAATATGCCCGCCCGTGACTAATATCAAAACCAGAGTTTAACATTATTGTTCCTTAACTCTTTGTATGCCAATCACCAATATATCGGTTCTTCCACTGGTCACATTTGTGTATCAGTGCACAAGAATGCTGGGCTATTTTGTTTCGGGAAGAAAGAATGTCGACTTCCTATTAATAGATGTTGCTGTAGTTAGTCTTCATTCATCTCCCCCACAATTTTCTTCCTGTGTCGGCAAACACTATACACATCGTTTTCAATATATCCCCCTCCCTTTTCAAAAGCATCGATACATGATAAGAACACAGCTTTCGCTTTCACAGATGAAACGGGGTGAATCCATACAATGCCACCAACCATTTCAAGCCTTCAAATTAAAAAAAATGAACTTTCTGCAGGTCGAAACAAAGGCACTTGCAAAATCTCACGCAAATCCGAGCTGTATGAATGGCGGCGGGGCTTGTTAAAAATCCCGAAAGTTTCCGAGCACTTGTCTTAGTTCATTTTCACGCAGAAAAGTGCAAAAATACATACGTCTTTAAAACCAGATCATCAATAACAACAACGTAGTGATCATCATAGAAAATATAGAGACTTACCATGTTGACTGATGGACGGTTTGTGGTTTGAACAAATGTAAAACAGCAGCTGTCCCTAAAGACGACGTTAATGGGTCGAGCAGGGTAGCTAGAATGTGTGCCGGAGATAGAGACGCGGGGGTTTATATGTCACACCCGCCGAGTTACCATAGCGCCAGTAAACATTGTCACTGGCGAGCAAGGCTGACGCATAGGGCTGACAGAGCTGTGATTCGTGTTGCTTCATGATATTTAATCTTTTTCTTTAAAGCCCGCGCTGGAGTGCTGGCTTTTCAAATCTATTCAAAAGAATTATGCACAGAAATTAGACCAGGGTATGCAAATGTTTTTACGCAACCTTGGAGATTCGTTTCATGTTATTTGACATGTCATGCTGTTGCACGCAAAGCCTTTTACAGGTGTAAAAGTTCAGGGGAAGTCTAAAGTCTTGGGGGAGGCGGTGAATGAAGAGGTGGGAGCATGTGATAAAGCAAGGACAAAGGGAACAACAAAATCAACTTTCTAACCTCTTCAAACCCTCCCCCCCCCCTCAACTTTATCTGTACTTGTCCACGTTGTTACTGATAATGCAGTGAATTGTAGTGGCCTCCCTTACAGCTGATGTTGTTCTGTTGTTAGTGTCTGCAATAGAGGACAACGATAACAGGTTGAAGAAGCGTGCCAAAAAGTTCTATCAAACGCTCAACTGTACTGACTTCTTCAATATCTGCCCCCCCCCCCGTCGCCTTCTTTCTTTCTCTCTCTTGTTTCTCTCTCTCTCTCGCTTTCTTTCTTTCTTTCTCTTCTTTCTCTCTCTCTCTCTCTCTGTCTCTCGATTCTTTCTTACTCTCTCTTGTTTGTTCTCTCAGACCACGTCTTTCACCCGATCTCCTTTATACTCTGCTTTTCCCTCTCAGTCTCATCTTCTTCTCCCACCTTTGTCACCATCATTTTTATTTCTTTCTTGTCTAATCTTTCTTCTTTTACAATTCTCTGACTAGTCTAATTTATCTATCTATCTATCTATCTGTCTGTCTATCTATCTATCTATCTGTCTGTCTATCTATCTATCTATCTATCTATCTATCTATCTATCTATCTATCTATCTATCTGTCTGTCTATCTATCTGTCTGTCTGTCTATCTATCTGTCTATCTATCTATCTATCTATCTATCTATCTATCTATCTGTCTGTCTGTCTGTCTGTCTGTCTGTCTGTCTGTCTGTCTGTCTGTCTGTCTGTCTATCTATCTATCTATCTATCTATCCATCCATATATCTATCTATCCATCTATATCTATCTATCTATCTATTTATCTATCTATCTATCTATCTATCTATCTATCTATCTATCTATCTATCTATCATCTGTCTGTCTGTCTATCTATCTGTCTGCTTGTCTGTCTGTCACATCACCACGGATATCAATTATTATTTTCTTTTTAACAAAGTTACAAAGAAATAAAACATAAGATTTCAAAGGATTGTACATTCAGTTTCTATTCGACCCATTTAGGGACAGCCTTCTTCCCGAGGACCTATGAATATATTAATATAGGCTTAGATTTGCGACCGTTTTCAATAATTTTACCACTCGCTTTGTCCATTTGCCCCTTTATAAATTATGTTTATTTGCCAGCACTGTGGGAATAGGGCTTTTTTGTGTGAGTGTTTAAACATTTTGTGACAGCCATACGGTGTCAGCCATTCTGGTGCAGCAATGCAATTTTATTATCTTGCATTGATCCATAACACCGCCTATTGATTTGATCCAACGAGATCGATGAAAAAATTCCCTTTCACGAACATTTTGATTGTTAACTCAGCACCTGGATATTTGCAAAGAATTCGTCCTGTCAAGTATTTTCTTAACGCGCTCAGGCTGTATTTGAAATGGCTTCGTTTTTTAGTTCAAATTATTCACGGTGCCATTGGAAACCGATAGCAAATAAAAGAGACAAATACAAGGCGTGCCTGAAAACGTCGACGTGTCCCTTCGTCAGCACCAATTTTCTGAATGCTTAAGTTCAAACTTTCGTCAAGTAGTCTTTTATGGATTATCGCCGAATATAATTATATTTATCATTGGCCCCTAGCAACGGTGTAAATAGATACTGAAATGCCTATTTTCTTCCTTTTTTTTTTTTTAGTGTCTGCGTGTCAGGTGTCGAATTCTTGGCTCGGTGTCAACTTTTTTCTTTCCTTTAAAAAAAAAAAAAAGATTAAATTCAACTGTGGCGCTGAAATCAACGGGGCTGTCATTGATCCGAGGTATTTTGAAAAGAAATCGATAAGTTTTCGTGTCAGCGGGAAGAAAGGTGTATAGAGGTTGGAAGGGAACTAGGAGTGCTGCTGTGAGAAGTGCGTGGTATGGGCTGTTTGGAGGTGGGGGGGGGGGGGTTGGCTAGAAGAGGCCCAGTGAGAGTAATGTATAACGAAGATTTTTTTCTCTGGAAATGTTAAAACTGCAGGATGATTAAAATAACATCAGGTCTTGGATCTCGTGTGTAGGGGAAGGAATTTACAAAATAAGGATTTATTGGTGCAGATTGAAGACAACAAAAACAACAACGAGAGAGAGAGAGAGAGACGGACGGACGGACGGGTAGACAGACAGACAGTCCTACCTGAGTGTGTCATAACTATTATTTCTTAAAAAGTGAAGACCCCCGGGGAAAAGCCAGAAAATGATTTTTAAAATAAAATCTGTTTACGTATCGGACACACTGGCTGAGTCAGGGACCAAATTGGCTTATTCGTCAACACAATATTTATATTGCCGGATTGAAATGAGTCACGGTCAGGTGAATCACACAATGTCAATGCCCGTACTGTATAGTGCACAACACAGACAGATTAGACATAATGTCAATGTTTGTCTTGAGTTCTGCACAGTAGAACACACCGGACAAATTTTAACGACCAAGTTTATTTCAAATTGCAAACAGGTATTACTAAATAGAGGTGTAGACTTTGACGGACTGTAAGAATTAAAGGTGGACTCTGTTGACTGGAGAGGTGCGTACGGTTGTAGCTAAAGATATACTATACATTATTGTTGTAAATGGTGGTAAAGATCGAAAGATATTGACCGTAACTGGTCGATAGCTCGACTTTCTTCACCATGAGGACAATAGAAGAGAAATCAACATGGCCGCTGTGAGTAGCTGTTGTCAAAGATCAATACCGTGAAGCTGTCAGAGCTAGGAATATTAATTCGTCATTTCAAGTTCAATTATTGCCAAATTAAACCGCACAACCACTCTTATCTGATCACATACTACTGCATGGAGACACTTACCCAGTTACAGAATGAAGTGTGTTGACTGTAACTGAGGGTAGTCAAGGCCCAATAAAATAGTGTTCTTTGCTTTGACACAATACAGTACATACACTCTTATGCGATCACATACTACTGCGTGGAGACGCTAAAAGAATGAAGTGTGTTGACTGTAACTGACCGTAGTTAAGGCCCATGAGATAACGTTAACTTTCTTGAAAAACGGCGGGAACTATTGCTACATAGGGCTACAACTTTTTCTTTTTGCCCGATTTGACAGGGAACTCTTGCTGTAGAACTAAAAGTACTGTATCATTAAGCTTCACTATAAGAAAACATGACGTGGAAATGTTTCCTGAAATGAAGTGTCTCTATTTATCAATTATTTGCTTTAGCAACACGATTCACCTCGACCTGGGAACATCGGGCTGCATGGAGACGTTTAATGATTACAAGTGCCAGTGTGCTACCCAGAGCAGTGGCACACTAATCAATAAAAAATCTAAATTGCGAATTGATGACACGGGGATGAACTAGGCCGCTGTATCCAATGGATTTATTCACACACACTTAACTTGCTCGCGCGCAGTTGTTTCATCGGACTCAGTGGTTCGATTTCATTCGTGCGTTGACATGCCAATTTCCGTAAAATAAGAATAAAACGGCCAACTCAAGTTTCACCATGGTGTGTTATTTTGGTAGTTTTCGAGAAATCATGCCATAGAAAAGCAACCAAATTTCAAACCTTAAAAAACTTATATGATGCTAAATAGGGCCTACTTAGTGTTACAGGAACTCGTTACATTCTAAGATTATTGGCAGCTTTTTTTTTTTTTAATACATGTATGTAAATCCATGATTGAAGGGACAGGAGGTAACTGAGCAATGTCCCCTTGAATTTCATGCATCTCATCATTTCTTTCCGACTGGTGACTTACAACATGATAAGATAAGATAAGATAAGATAAGATAAATTTTATTCGTCCTTGTACAAGGAAATTTGTTTTGATCATTGAATACATAACAATACAGTTACAGAAGCAGAAAGTATGATACATAGCGCGCACACACACATATATACACACACACTGATAAATTAACTAAATTAACAAAATTAACAGTGCACACAATATGCTTCCCTAACTAAAACACATTGACCTGACACGCAGGACATAATTCAACTGTGCACAGATTACGATCAAGATGACGACATTATTGTAACATCCTAGTTGATGATGGAATAAACGATTTAAAGTAGCGCTCAGTTTTAGTTTTCTTTGACAACAGCCTTAAACTTCTTACAGATCTTATATATTCCTTGTTCAGGGGATGTTGGGGGTCATTTATAATAATATTAGCTTTTTTAATACAAGCACCAGTGTACAGCTCATCAAAATATGGCAGATCACAGATACAAATTTTGGATGCTTTTTTAATTAAATTATTGATCTTATTTTTATCTTTTTGTAAGATGTTTCCTCCCCAACAGACAACTCCATACATCAAAACGCTCTGAATAGCCATGGTGTAAAATATTTTCAGAATGCTTTTGCTAACTTTTAAAAAGCGGAGCTTTCTGAGGAAATACATGCGCTGGTTGGCTTTCTTGTATACATATGTTACATGCGCATGCCAGTTAAGCAATGAATCAAGCTCTTTTGTTTTCTTAACATTCAGTAGAAGATAGTTGTTATTACACCAACAATGAAAGGATTGTACAATGTTAGAATATTCGTGGCCAGAGTTAGGTAAAAGGCCTAAAATAGCAGAGTCGTCGGCAAATTTAAGAAGGTAAACGTTGTTGTGTGTCACAGTGAAATCATTTGTATACAATGTATACAAGGCAGGTGACAGCACGCAGCCTTGTGGCGCTCCTGTGTTTGTTGTCCTTCAGTATCATACGCATGAAATTTTACACTGGCACAAGAAATGCATATATTTTGTACTTTCTAGTTTACATTACATGTATTATGTATTTTGTCTGATGTTCTTTCTGAGCGTTCACGCTTGAAACCAACGTGACATGTTCTGAAGACCACTGAAATCCACTTGAAGAATGAAGAGGAGTATATAAATTTATTAAATACCATACAATGTATAATATAAATGCGTGGTTGTGTACTCTCACAGTGACAAGATTTTGTTGTATGTATTTTTAATACATGTAGCTCAACTTAAAAAGCCTTAACAGCCAAAACCACAAAATTCCACGAATCCGCAGAAATGGTGAGTTTGAGTTTGGATAAGTCATGTCGACACGATAACGGCCGTATTGTGCCAGGAAGAAGCAAGAGTTAGACGATAGAAATAATTATAGCAGAATGAGAGGACAGAAGAAGACCCTACCAGTAGCCCCCGCCAACCACCCGCAGAAATGGTTGAACTCTGATTATTAATTATATAGTCGAACAACGCCCGTCTTCTAAAATTATATCTCACACTCACAGTCTACACTCATATATTTTCCTTCTTTCATTCACAGGATCATACAGAGAACTAAACACATGAACATCCATACATACTTTCCCACAAGCAACAACACTGTACATGTACACAACAAAAACAACACCAGCAAATTTCTGTTGTGTTAACGTTTAATTTATACGTACACGCAAAATCGAATTTGAGATAGAAACTTGCAAAGAAATACTATTTTGTAATGCAAATTCGAAAAATAATATGAAGTCTCTTTGAGCTCCAAGCAATGCTGCAAATAAAAAAAGATATGCCATGTTAAGGACCTGATATAATGACAAACTGGTTCTAACAAAACGAAAGCAAACAGGTTTTTCTGTCACTTAAGTAAGTATAGATCCAGGTTCCAAGCACCAAAAAAAAAAAATATGTAATGTATTACAGCTTATTATTACAAGACGCACAGTAAGGCTGGGGTGGGGGGCTTTTCCCTTGCTGAACATTGAAAGGGGATTTCGGGCATAAGAGAGCAAGCATCGCTATCAATATTAGAAAATGAACGCATACTTCTTGACAATATAACTATAAGAAACGTGCAACTGCCTGAGCAAACATGTAGCGTGTACCTGTGAACACTTTCTCTTCCTACGTAAGAGGGACCAAAAAAGGAGCGCCGGCCTTGAGCCACCGAGCGTTGAATGAAACTCGCGGGAAAATGGCCAGATGTCACTGCAAGGGAAACGATCGAATGTGGAGTTCCTTAGGCCTTACAGTTTGTTATTATTCAATATTATTAGAGTATGCATCACAGCGCGGTCATCCGATTTGTTGTAAGTAAAGGGGAACATTTAAAAAACTTGAACTATATCTCCATTGTTTGGAGTATAACATATTAAACATGACCAAACATGTACGGTTACAAACTGACAGAAATTGTCAGCCTACATTGTATTATTCAGGCTAAACACATTACTTCACGCACGGTTAGCTCTTAAAAAGAACTTTGTATGAGTAATGTATTAATAAAGCCAGCATTAATTTTGTCAGATAAGTTTTGAATTAACATAGTGAGAAACTGTAACAGCTTACATGTATCCAGCGGAACCTTTCACCTTTCAAAAAACTAAAAGTAAGAGACAATGTTGGTTTATCCTAAAATTCTCAATGGCAATGCCATATGAAAAAAAAAAATCTTTGGAAACATAATAGTACATGTACAAAGTTACGTGGAACCTCCTGGCTTTTACAGATTCTTCTTCCATAGTACTTTAAAGCTGTGTGAACATCTTGAACAAAGACAGGTGACGATGAGAAAAGAAACTGCCATATTACCCTCTTTTCCTTTCCTTTCCAAAGTTAAAAATAAAATAATTAGAGATGGCAACTGAAATTGTAACCCAATGGATCTGGATCTAACAGCAGATAAACAATGACAGATGGCAACTGAAATTGTAACCCAATGGATCTGGATCTAACAGCAGATAAACAATGACAGATGGCAACTGAAATTGTAACCCAATGGATCTGGATCTAACAGCAGATAAACAATGACAGATGGCAACTGAAATTGTAACCCAATGGATCTGGATCTAACAGCAGATAAACAATGACAGATGGCAACTGAAATTGTAACCCAATGGATCTGGATCTAACAGCAGATAAACAATGACAGATGGCAACTGAAATTGTAACCCAATGGATCTGGATCTAACAGCAGATAAACAATGACAGATGGCAACTGAAATTGTAACCCAATGGATCTGGATCTAACAGCAAATAAACAATGACTAAAACTAAAAGATCTGAATGTTGTCCAGTTCAGTCTGTAAAACATGAATTTCCACCCTTTGCACCAAAAAAAAAAAGAAAAAAAAGAATTGGGGAACTCAATGACGTGACAACTGCTATTATTATTGGTGAATTCATTGCTGTAATAAGTTAACGTTCTTACGAACTGATATCAATATGAACGAATAAATAGGCCATGTCAGTGTATGTAATTGAAAAATGAGGTCAAAGTCATTTGCTACAATGATTGAGCCAAAGTTGTTTCTTTTACTCTCCCCCCTCCCATACGAAAAACATTAATTTGGGTAACTGCATAAAAACCCCCAACCAACACAAACTTATGTCTGCAATATTACTAATATTAACTAATGAAACTAGCTCTTGAAAGCAAATATCTGCATTATACATGTAATTATTATTCATCTTCAAAAATTGCATTGTACACATCAGCAACCAAAGCTTGCAATTCATAATTTAATACATGTATTATACATTGATTTTCAAGATGAAAATAATTCACATTTTTTTCTTCACCATAGGCAAAAGCTATGACATCTCATAAAATCAAGATACACAATACAGTTCTATACAATATATTGTACTGATACTGATAGCACTAACAAACATATTACAGAGCCCTTCAATGGGCTGGAAGGGAGTATACATGCATAAATATCATTTCATTGGTTTTGCTTTTTTAATCTCCCCTAAAATGCAAAGTCTCTTTCTGTAACATTTCTTTCAGTAATCAGTAAAATGCGAATGTAAGCTCAAAGATACAATTCTGGAATATTCCTGACAGTATTATTTCCCTTGTTCCGACCATAGAGCCTCCAATTGCAAAAACCTGTGAGCAGGTATGAAGTTCACAAGATTTTAACCTATATCCAAAAACAAGTACTCATGATGTTCTAAAAAATTTTATTTTATAAACATTTTTTCAAAATACAAATGAACAAAACCTTTTCACAAGGAACAGCGAGAGCTACTAATTAAATGAATTCAACAAAAATATCAGCACACATTTTCTAAATAGGTCAAAGTCTGACATTACATTAAGCAAGCAACATAGGAATATCTGATTACTAAATCTGCTTACATTCACTTTGATTTTCATTGTCCAGGGCTGAGTGCATGAAAGCTGCAAAAAAATCTCAAAAAAAAGAAAGAAAAAAAAGCACGAATCACCTAGTACAAAAAAATAAGATCTAGCTCTTTAAACTTTTTCAACCTAAGTTTTACAATATAAATAGTTTGCATCAAACCATCATCAAGAAAGTCCAGGGGGTTGGTAGGATGTTCTGAAGAAGATTGCAATATCTGTAATCATATTTTTGATCTCAATATTTTACCTTTTGCGTGGAACGGTTGACATTAGAAAATCTTACTAATTTGTAACAATTTAATGCCCAGATACAGATTGTCTTACCCCAAATTTCTGAAATTTGCAAAGCCAATTTAAAATAAGGAAATGAACGCGCAAATAAAATTTAGGATAAAAAAAATACAAAAGAAAAAATCACAAAAAAATTATTCGTTGATAAATTAACAGGTTCCAAATGCAGGACATTGGATATTGGGTGGCAAGTTTAAAATATGGAATTCTGGGCCTAGAGGCTTAATTTCCTTGTAAACTGGCAGATAATTCGAATACAGATATTATAAATAAGTATATTGAATGAACAGTCTCCAGCTTCAAAACTATATTTGGATATATGATAAAGGATGCAACAGCTGTTTTGTCTCATCTGAATGAAAATCACAATTTTCAGTCTCCAGGTGCAATAATCAACTGCGCAACATTAAAAAAAAAAAAAAAAAAAAGACAAATTTTTCACAATGGGAAAAGAATGGTCCTAACAGGTTTTGCTAACACTGAAACTTACATATGCATGAGCACTGAAGCGGCAGCACCTAAAAACATGTTATAAGTCTGGCTCTCTTCATACTGAGGCAGCGGTCCATAAGTGCACATTTTGCCATGTCGAGGTACAGCAAATACATGAATCTTTATACATATACAAGGACAAGAACCACAGAAAATTTGAATGACAGAGAAATACAGGGCTACAGAATGATCAGATTACTGTGCACCTATATACATTTTGAAAATGTCTCCTTTAAACTGTTTGCTTAATGCCATTTACTCATTTTTCAACATGATTTTGAAATGAAAGCAACCTATTTTACCACTATAAGTGAATAAATAAATGAAATAATTGGAACTGTAATTAATTAAAAAATAATATGACATAATTTTATCATTGATGAGTGCATGCTGTGAAAATTAATTCGGAGGTAATAAAAATAACAGAGGTGTACTCTGGGAAGAGAAATAAAAGGTACTATATGAACTAAAAAAACAGCATCTGACGACATGCATAGAGTAATGCCTTAGTGCCCAAGGGTGATCTGAAATGATTATCAATACTGTAAAAAGATTTTAACTCATCCATTCCTCATTGCATATGACATTATATCCTGTAAGATACAGATGTTGGTTATGGTTTTGATACAGGGATGGTTCAAAATGGTATAACGCAGCAGAAATACATAGCAGATCTATACTAATACATATATATAGATTGTGAGATCGGTGGAGACTGGATCAAATTTGGCACTCTGGGTTTTAAATAAGTCACTGTTTCACTGCATGATGATATTAGTAAATACTTTATTTTGCTTCAAATATTCTGAGTCTGTGAAAAAAGTATCAGTTTATGCTATTCCCTATTCCCCAATATAGTTCAAAGAAGGAATAATTGGTGTGGGATAGGATGGGATCATTTACATTCAGCAAAATAATGTAGAAGTATACTGCTTGATGATTAAAACAAATGACGGACTAATAGTAGTAATAGATTAATAATCGTGAATTCATTGTGAATCTAATCTCAGTCTGCCATTTCATCCTTTGCACCAGCATGTCATTTATTACACATGTGTACTGGCTATGTTGGTTAGGCAGCTACTGAGAACTAAAAATGGTTTTCCTCAGATGCAGTAACAAAAGCAGTAGGAACATACAGAAAAAACAGAAATAATTAAATACAGTGTAAATTAAGCTGAATTTGCTGAAATTTGATGAAACTACAACGCTCAGACAAGGGAAAGTTTCTGGACATTTGCACCGATAAAGGCAAAGCTGTAGAGTTCTGTTTGCATTCACAAAATATTTAATGGTTGCATGGTTTTTGTTTAAGACACATAGCTAGATAAATCACTAAATTATACATAAATGAATCTTAAATAAGAAAATTTTGGCTTCAGTAGATCTACAACACTACTTCATTAGGTTCTTTGCATTTCAAAGAATGTTCCATACAAATAAATACGAGGATGACAGCCTTGCACAAATCTTTTCAGTAAAGTGGACAAATCAATTTAGTCTGTGGGATGTAGGCCACATGAATTGAACAGAAGTTTGTTCACAGAAAAAAACTCTCTTAAAGCCTGGAAAACTGACTGACCTCTGGTTTGTCTTTTTGTCCGTGTGAGATTAACATCTGTGAAACAAGCCTTTTAAAAAAAACCATACCCATTATGGACATTTAAGCGCTCTCTTGCAAACACAATTTCTGAGTTTTGAAGACTTTAGGTGTCGCTATTCTCATACAAATGTTCTATAATCATTTTCATAGTTTATACAGTTTGACACATACATAAATAATCCCTTTACAAGAGTATCTGGATATACATTGTTTGCACATGGATACACATGGGTTAGAAATGAATGCACACAAAAAGGGAGGAAAAACAAAGGATGAAGGCTGGCAAGAAATTCTGTTGCATAAAATGAAAAGGCCAATGACAAGCTGAATAAAGGCCGGGCTGGGCAAGAACAATGAATCGACCAAATCACAAATTTTACTTTCACATACACAGTTTGAAAATGACTAATAAATAGTACATTTTCACATTAACTGTACACATATATTAAATGTTTGCCAGATGTTCTAACACTAAAATTGATTTTATTTCTTATGGTTTTTTTATGTGATAGTGTTAGAAATACCATGGTCCAAAAGAAATGTGCTCCATGCAACTGCTTGAATACAGGACATACACTTGAAGCTTATTTCAAACACTATAAATGTTGGACTGATTTTCATGGTCTAAGAAAGTTTTCAATCCAAAAACGCGAGCAACTATTTACATGTAAAGGAAACTGTCGCCTTACTGAACATTAACTATGTATGTTACGAGCCTGATAACTTCCCAGACCTAGTGTGAAAAAGAAACTTGTCTCAGAAAACCATCTCTGAATGAGGTGCTATTTAAATCTGAAGTAGTATTAATGCTTTTATACATTATACATTTCATTTCTGCAATGGAAATATGATTAACTTCACTTCACCCCTATAATATTACAAAATTTATTTCTAAACAGAAAATTTATTTATGGTTCATCAGTAGCAAAAGGCAACGATTAGATGGAACAATGAGAACTGTCCATATTTCAACATCGAGAAAGGAGTCAGACAGGGTTGCATACTTTCACCTCATCTTTTCAATATTTATACTGAGCAGATCATGAGAAACGCAGACATAGAAGATATGGGAATAAAGATCGGAGGCCGAAACATCACAAACCTTCGCTACGCTGATGACACAGCTCTTATGTCAGATAACATCACCAGCATGAAAAGAGTGTTGCACAGAGTGGATGAAGCGGGCAAGACAGCAGGCCTACACCTAAATGCTAAGAAAACGAAAGTCATGCACACTGGAACAGGGCACCATGAACACCAGGAGATACTAGTAAACAAAACAGCACTAGAAAAAGTGACTGATTTCAAATACCTAGGATCACATAAATCGCAAGATGGAAGCTGCTCAAAGGACATAAAAACAAGGATAGGAATGGCAAAACACAAAATGGTTCAACTAAACAACATTTGGAAGGATAGAGGCACACCAACGGACCTCAAAGTGAACATACTTAAGTGCTTGATCTGGCCAGTCCTACTATATGGTTGTGAAGCCTGGACACTCAAAAAGGCAGACATAACAAGATTGGAGGCAGCTGAAATGTGGCTTTACAGAAGGCTACTCAGAATAAGTTGGACAGAAAGGAGAACAAATACAAGCATCTTAGAACAGCTTGGCACCACCAGAAGAATAACACCTGAAATAAATAAAAGAAGACTTGCATACATCGGCCACGCGGCCCGAAACAAAAGCACGGCCCTTATGATATCAATCCTTCAAGGAAAGACAGAAACAAAGAGAAAACAAGGAAGACCACCCATTACATATCACGATAACATCAAGAAAGTCAGCCAGCTGGAAGTAAGTGAACTAACTAGGAAAGCTAAGGACAGGATTGGGTGGAGGAGATTTTGTCGTGACATCCACTGTAGCAGCTAACATCGATGACGATGAAGCCGACAGGTGACAGGTGACAGTAGCACCAAATATTTGAAGCAATGCATGACAAATACAAACTGTTAGCTTTTGTAGGTAACAACAGTGAAGCAATACAAAATCACAAAGTTCCACTTCACAAGGTTCACAAAAAAAATATTTAAAAATACATAAATAAAAATATCAAGATCTGGGTACCTGCATATCAAGACAAATCTTAAACTCCACAATCAGTGCAATTTAATAACTTCAATTCATTAATGTCTCCAAAAAAATCACTTTTAAACAGAGGTGTCAGCTCTGGTGTCAAGCAATGACTTACAAAGCATGGGCCGAAAATAACAAAACAAAACAGAAAGCGTATCTAATTTATCTGACACTTTCATCTTCATTTCTTGTGAGCAAGTTTATCTTCCACAATACATAAAGTAGAGCTGCTCTCGCCCAAGCATTCGTCTCCCCACACACATTCATTTTCTAGCTAACATGTTTCCGTAATGCAGTCATACATGACAAACTAACAAGCTCATGTTAATGATGATGACCTCAGCCCTATAATTTGCAGAAAAAAGGTAGAAAGAGAAAAATAAGTTTTCTTACAATAAATATCTAATCTCTGATCACTTCCTAGTTAAAAGCTGATACAAAAGATCAAGATGTCTCCACAGTTCAGGTAAAACCTATTAATCACTAAAGCCGGGAATTTTGATCATGACAACGGCCTCTGACAAAAACCTAATTTTATTTGTGGGCACTTGTGCAGAAATAAATTAACCCAATCAACTTGAATTTTTCTGACAACTAGTGTAAATAAACCCTTTTGCTGCCAAGCCTAAATGTCCTTCCTTTCTTTACACCTGGGGTCACCAAACTACGGCCCGTGACTTCAGTTCATCCGGCCCGCCATGGTACTTGGTTTTGTTTGATAAAACCAGGGATGTCTAGAGCTACGGGATGGACAAGCTTTTCTTCTGGCTTGCAAGTATTGAACAGATTGCTTATGCGGCCCGCGCTTGTAAGTCTGTCACTTATCCAGCCCTCTGTGAAAAAAGTTTGGTGATCCCTGCTTTAGACTACCAGAATGGATTATCGGGTAGAAAGATGGCAGGAAGTAATAAAATTAAGAGTGCAAAACATGCCAATATATTGGCCCTGTTGCAGCAAGTGGGTTAGTAATAGTGAACAGGAGGAAACTGTCAATCAGCTATTTCTCATAGACTGCTAGAATGTCTAAATGGCTGTACTGCATGATGTTTGAAGATGACCCGGCGCACTTATATGAATGACTGATACCTCTAGTGGTTCACATCCAAAAACATAATGGGCATTCATGAGAGGCCCCAAATTTCCCAATTTTCTGTGAAACTCATCAAGGCCGGGACGGATGCATCCTATTTGCCGATAACTAAACATTAGTGATCTGAAAAGAATATTTCAGGGCTGAACACTTTATATGGATATTTTTGCTATTTACAGGAAGACTGACATCTCGTACAATGTCTTGGCTTACTTTTTAACTATACAGACTGAAAGATTGCTGTCAAATGACTATCTGGAATATAAATGCATAATGATATTCCCATTCATTGCACTATTCAATGAGCTAAGCATGGTAGAACAGATTCGTTTTGCAATAAAGTTGAAAAAATTCAGATATAATATCTCTCGAGATCTTCATTACAGCAACTATTAAAATATGCATTAATAAAAAAAAAATACAATACCATGCATGCATGTGTGTCTAGTAGTAGTACAAGTAAATTTTATCATAGCATGGACAAAGACATAAAGATTAAGAGTGGTCACTAGTTCACTGGACAAACACCACTCTAGGCAGACAGTGAACAAATGATGTATGTTTCACATATATACATATGGCTTTAGTACATTTTCTTTCTAGACTGCATATCCCGTGTAAAGGTGGTTTTTGCATGAGCTTTGCAGCATACCAGTTGCAGTAACTTGATGTGAATGGTACCCCTGCAACCCTTCACAGCTACATAATTAAAATATGTGTGAACTTTTCGACACTGTACCACAAAATGGTACACTCTTTAATAGATATACGGATGACAAATAAAACAAGAACAACAGGCTATTACAATTCACTGACAAGTCACCTTACCATGTTAGTTCAAACTTGTCTACCATACACTATATCCAAATCTGAAAGGCTAGTTTGCAAGCACAAAACTTTAGTCAAATAACTGCCATATTTTGTCATTTAAATTTTGTTCAAACAGGTTTCAATATCCACAAGCTAACAGTCTGTAAACTATAAAGCAGAACTGATTTTTTCCCCCACTGTGAAACAAAAATATTTGCACACTCCTGAGTTATTGTTGAATTATATTATAATGCTTGGAAGCAAAGCCACATACTCTAGACTGCTAAATGAATGGATAGCTTAAGTCCTCACAAAATGAAAATGAAAAAGGTTGAAAATTAAACATGTGAACAGAAAATGAAACATGTAAACACTAAATGAATTAAGAGAATATTCACCACAGATTGTTAGAAAAAGTGAGCAATATTCCATTTTTCTGACATTAATATTTGTCGTAAGGCTCACATTTAGCACTGGATGGTCGGAACACAATTTCGACAAATGAATGTAAACGTAAGCACTTTGCAAACTTGCTTTCCCCTTTCAAATCATCACTTACATAAAAATCTTTCCAAAACAAAACAAATCCTATATAGAACAATTTACTGGTTTTACATTTTCTTTCATAGCCACAGAAGATCTTGTCAAAATTTTCTCTTGTTTTGTGAAGTTATTATGAATTACAAATTATGTGTGGCCAGCACTTCCTGATTCAAAACTGTTTCCAAATTTCTGTGTGCATAATTCTATATTTGTAATGAACTTTACCGACAGTATATGAGACCTTGCTATTAATAAACACACCACATTATTACCCCAAGCAATGGCATTTTCAAAGGCACATTCTCAGCTCAAGTATACAAAATCACAGACAACACTGTATGTTCTTCAATAACCTATCTTTTAATCCTCTCTCATGAAACTTCTTTTGTGTCTATTGAGAAACTTTACTGCTTCTTCCACAGCCTTCTATGTTGGTCTCAAATCAGAATGACTAATTATCATTCATTGTCTTTCTGACAATACCGGTATTAATTAAAACAGTTGTAATATGTGCAATGTAATCCCATTTAAACATAAATTTCTAACTCTGAGTGTTGGGAATATGGATTTGAGTGCAGAATATCAAATTATATCAAGATAATAGGTAGATGGTGTAATGGCCTTTGCTAAATAATGCAATATTATTACCTCACATGCTGGCTAATAGTACTGAATATGATACAGATCAAGTTGAAAGTGCCCAGAGCATAGTAATGGCATACATCTATATAAAACGTCACATAAAACACACAGACCACATAATGAGGAAGACATACACAAATGGATTTTTCCCCCATTCACCTCAGATTTCATTAAAATCATACATTATATGACTGAACCGCACAGCCTTGTATTCAGCTGCTCAACTGAGAAATAAGCCACTTCAAATCAATTATCACTCTCTGCAAGGAAGTTATCAATATCACAAGCTCCCTTCCATAACCATTGCATCATTTAAGTGTTTTTTTAATGTACACAAATTTGTGTCCAGAGCTCTGGACATATAAAATACACATAACCTAGATTTGAATTATTCTGAAAAATTCACTATTTGTACACATTATAACTGCAGCACATAGAGCACAATCCATACAAAATAATCAGGAAGTCTAAACATTCTTGTAATCAAATTTCAAAGATGGATAAGAGATACTTCCCCTTGCAACTAGCTAGTCATAAAGAATGCATTTGAAGTTCATCGCATCAAAACCACATTTTTAAAAAGAAACCAACTCTAAATGCTCCTGAAAATACATCTTTCATAATTTTTGTGTACACGGCAATTTAATCGATCAATTTAAACACCTGAAAACAAACCAATCATCAATATATATGAAGAAATATGAATTTGTTCACATATTAACCTAAAACATTCAAAACCGCAAACCTCTCTAACTATGAAATGAACATTGTTCACGGCAAAATCAGAAAATCTACCTAGAAAGTCAACTGTAAATTCTTTACATACACTTAAGGGAAAGACTAATCAGCTTTGAACTTTGAGTGACTGCAACAAATGGCTTCTGTTAGTAAATAATTAATTCTGCTACAGCGCACCCTGATGAGTAAGACATGAATACTGAAAGATGACTGCGGATATGCAAACTGCCGTGTCACAAGTTTAAAAGATCTTCCACTGACTTGGTACGAGAAAATGCCTCGTAACATGCAGAACCTCCCATGTATTTCTGTACACTGTCATCCAGCTCATCCTCTCTCAAGTCAGTTCCAAAAGATGGTAACCGCTTACTTCTGTTTTCAGCCAATCTGTTTGAAAGACAGGTTTATTTGGTTCACGGTTTAAGATTTACAATTTTAATGCAAGTCTCAAAAATATTATTGTCAGTTGGCTGTTGGAACCTCATTAACCCTATGAACCCTACTGCCCTCTTAAGAGGGCAAATCTTCCGGATACAATTTCCCTGCTGCCCGCTTTAGAGGGCAGAGACCTTTACCTTCTACAAGATGCGTCCGCATTACCGGTGGCCTTGGAGGCTTTTTGTCAAAATCATGATGTGGGCATGTTACATCTTCATACACTTACCTTAACTTTCCGTCCCTTACCGTTGTGTTTGTTTGGTGTTTTTGTCCCCAGAGTACCACATATAAAAACTGACCAATGTTTGGCCAGGAGCCCAAGGATACTAGCATGTAAGGGTTAGGCCGCCAGCGTTCAATGGCCAGGAGCCCGGGGATACAGGCATGTAAGGGTTAGGCCGCCAGCGTTCAATGGCCAGGAGCCCGGGGATACAGGCATGTAAGGGTTAGGCTGCCAGTGTTCAATGGCCAGGAGCCCAGGGATACAGGCATGTAAGAGTTAGGCTGCCAGTGTCCAAAGGGTTAAAACTAAATTCAAAGGCTGTAGTAAGAGGACTGCAGTCAAATTACAAAGCCAAGTAGAAAAAAATACTGAGCTGTGTTCACTGCTCAGCTATAGAGAATGCGCTTGACGTCACAGAGTGTTTTTTTGATCTTCCTACACTGAAGATGGCCGGCGGATCAGCTGATTAGTGTAACTTCATGATATGTCTAAGCGATTAAAATGCCTGCTGGTTGCATTATAGCTGATTGTTATGACAGGGGTGGAAAGGATGGATCCAAGCCTGGTCAGATTCCCTACCATCCATGTAAATAAGGGAAAGGAAGTGAAAGAATTGACTGAATGTCTCCCATTGAACATGTTCACACGTGTCATTGTTTACTGTAGTGAACTACTTTTAGCTCGCCGCCAGTTGGTTCGCAACGCCTTCTGTGCTCGCAGTGCAAATCAGCTAACGAATCAAATTCAATGCCACAATCGCCATGGTGATGCGTGGGTCCCGACAGCAAGATGACGGATATGCGCATTCTACCTATAGTTTTCTGTGTACAATACTACCATCCCCAAACAACAGCCTTAGAGTTCAGCTTTAACAAGGTTCCAACAGCCAACATATCTTTCAACAATTTCAGGAATTTAGTATAAGTTATAAATTAACTCTTTCAGGACGTCAGTGTCAGGGGGCTTCGGTCAAGTCTGGACGCAATTAACTTCTTCCCACTTTGGGAAAAAACTGCATGGCTCTGAAAAGCGCTTACAGAAAAAAAAATTACTGATAGTAAAATAAAATGTTATACATCAAATAAAAGAGAATTGGATGTAGAATACAATATAACTCGCCGATACATCCAAATGCATTTTTCACTGCAGCCGATAAATTGGGAAAACGTCCCAAAAGAGTTAAAACAACAAGTTTAGCTCATGCACTATTATTTTTAGCATTTCCCAGATATGTGTTCATGTGTGTCATGATGATGAAGTTTAAAAGAAGTGACTTAACATTTTAAACTTGTAAATTACTTAACAACACATCCATTTTACTGAAGTTACTTTACTTTTCCCTTTGCTTATAATTTTTACACCAAAACTTGAACAGAAGAAACAACAAAACTTTGTGCAATACTTACTTTGAAAACATATCGTCAATGTCATCATTGTCCGAATTATCAAAGCTTTGCTGCAGATGAACAGAGAAGAAAACTGAGTCAAGAGTCCAAAAATTAATGTGATACTTGAGACATGCTGCAATGCCATAGTTTTCAATTTCTAGACATATTAAGAGTTGCTAATCTGTCAAGCCTTTGGGAATATTACTCTGACACCTGGGTTTGAATTATTTTCTTTTCACTTGGCTTTCTCAGTAAAAACAAAAATTACAGTGTGCTCATAAAAATCTCACTTACAGTCAACATTTGAAGCCGTTTTTATTTGTGTACATGTTCTATTTGCAGCCAGGTCAATCTCCCAACAATGTAATATTTCAACAGCAATTATTTAAAGAGATGTGGTTTTGGCAACATAAGCTTTCAGCCATCATTCCACTAATAATATATCTAAAGAAGAATGAGAGAAAAATAATTATAACAACGTTTTTGACATTTTGGGTGGTAAAAATTGGAAATCAAATATACCAAACTCACCCAGGTTTTCCTTTGACTTGTGTCCTCATCTTGCTTCTGTGATGACGAGTTTGTGTGGGAGGTGGAGCCTGTTACAAAAAAATGAAGAAAAATTTTAGGTCACATGCGGGTTTTTGAGCATACAGCTGCGATATGAACTCAGCATCTTCATTATGTCTGTTTGATGCAAGTAGCTGGAAGCCTGACAAAATTATGATTGTTAGTAGCTGCTAAGCTGTCTAAAATGCTCTCCCTTTTCCTTGTTGTGATATCTTAACCACTTTGTGTCTCCTACGCTGCTAAATGAGAGGTTACTGCTGTTACCAAGTGTAACATTAACAACCTGTTAATTTGAGCATAAAATAAATGACGAATTCTTTCACCTTCAGTGGACCAAATACACACCACAGTCTGGATCTGAGAATTATTGAAATCCATGACAACCTTACCGCCAAATTGCTGATTTTCTCTCCTTCTGGATAAACAACTGAATTTTGAATACCTAGTCTTCAAGAAAGTATTCACATTAATACCCTCTCAAATGATTGTTGATGATGCCAATTCATGCAAAAAGTATGAGCATGATAAGCATTGTCAACCATGACTTTTCCTATTCAGATAAATTATATTTCATACTATTAAATATTACTTTCACAAAGAAACTTTTCACACATACACACACACAATAAACAGGCAATAAAAATATTTTTATAAAAAAAAAGATGAGGCTTAACACTACTAAAGGCAAATTGTGATTACATGGATTTCCCATTCTACAAAACAAAGACTGAACAACAAACACATTCATACAGAGTGCAATGATCCCAGGTTTAACTGACCTGAAATTATCTGAGGTGAAGTAGTTTCAGCAGGAGATGAAAGGGAGATAAAAGTGTCTGAGCTATTATTCATCCCATTGGTGTTATTGACTGGTTTAGCTTTCCCCTTATTAAGTGCTGCCTGCAGAGAGAATGAAAGCATGTTTGAATGTATAAACAAAGCAAACTGTCACAGCAAATATCAATGGATAAAATATTATGAGTTCCTTCCTGCCTAACAGTTTGGAAACAATGCTTCAAGTCTTTTAATGTCTGTGGCAGATGAAGCAAAGCTTTATTCATCCTTCTCAAAGCTGTTACTTAGAGCAACTTCAGAATAAAATGAAACAAAAGCCTACCATAATTCAACAGAACCAAAAATTAAAATTAAATTATGAAAAGAAATCTTAGTTTTAGAAAACTTGTGATATTGTGATGAAAAATATTCTCCAACTCTGTGAATTATCATTTAGTCTGGAATTAACACAGCAAAATGCAAAATCTGGTGCTCTGTCAAAAGACTTCTCTGTTTAGGTAACAGAATTTCATTGTGAAACCAGACAACATGGCCAAGGTGACTTTAGATGTCAATGAAAATTGCAGAGCCACTTGCAAGAAAATGTGCCACAGACATAAGATCATAATTTTCTCAGGCACAGATACTGCAAACGGTCTATATTCTCTTAGTCCCTCCAATAAACCAGACTATTTCGTGCAGCTGTGCCGACATGCATTTCTGTTCCTCATGAAATGTAGCTGTTAAGTGCTAATGTCAAAGACTTTTTAACCCTCACCCTCCAAAGGGCGGTGTATGTCGGCATCAACTTTCCATGCACTCACTCTGCACGGGCGGACAAAGTCAGCAAGGTCAAGCTGACCACGCAGTGTACAAGTCGGATTTTCATGCGAAAGGTCACTGACCTCTTTGAGACGTAACTACCGTCTTATTGCTCACTGTATCTCTTCTAAATCAAAGGCATTGTGACAAGGACATGTTAACCAGTGAACCACTGGTCGGAATCAAAAAGACTAAGCTTTCAAAGGCTCTCCCCATGCTATCAAAAGATGTAACATCGACATGTGAAACTGTTGCTTAATAAATCTGCAATATTATCTCATTTTCTCACAAGCTGACCATCATCTCTCGAGTTGTCTGTATCTAAGAACCAATCAGAAACAAGCCCTGAAACGATCTTTGCCCCAAATACACATATTGGTTCATTAATAATAGTATATGTCAATAAGGACGAAACCATCTGTTTAGGGCTTGGGGCGTGGCTAATTATCATGCTTTGTTCTCACGAAAAGTACAGCTGTCAGTTTAGTTTCATGATAAGTCCGATCATTGGTTTCGCTGGTTAATCCATTATCAAGTGTGATAAAGCAAAGCAACGAATGTTTTCATACCAATCAATAAAAACCGAGCCACGTGGACAGCGGTGGTGTGGTCATTGTACATCGGCAAGGGTCAGTGCGACCCATGCACGATTCTCCATGAGTGAGGTCACTGACCGGACAGCAGGCTTTGAGTGTCGGACGCAGGGTGAGCGTTAATACAAGATCTCAGACAATCAATATGGTAGCTGTTTACATTGCAATTCATTCACTTAAATATTAAAGCTGACGCAATATCTTTTTTTCCCTGTTCTTTAGGCAATATTAAAAGGGAAAGCAGCTGTTTCCACACTCAGGAGAAATCAATGAAATTAACCATTATCAAGACACCATCCAATTGGCCACAAGTTTTTTACATGATTAGAAATGTTTTTCTCACCTTTTCTCTGTTTGCCTTTTCTCGTAATGACTTCTTGAGCCGCTTATTTTCCAGCCACCTGTCTTGAGCTATGGAAAATGCCTGTGACACAGTTAATGTTACTGCTTGTGCCTGAAAAATGAAAAGTTGGATATATACATTTTACTTTTGAAAAGTTTAGCAAGATGAACTCACTGAGCACTATTCATTATGCTCTCCAATTTTTAAGTATTTCTTTCACAAAGAAACGTCTCACAATAAAAAAAAAAATAACCCAGGCAGTAAGAATAAATTTTAAAAAAAAGATGATACACACTACTAAAGGCAAATATGTAATTGTGGTAACATTAACTTCGCAATCTACAATCACATTTTAGGCAGTGACCATAAAGTTGCTGAGCTGTAGGAATATGCAGGTAAACAAACATTAATGCTACACAATTTCAATCTGTACCTCTGTTTGTTTGGCCACTAACACTAACTGTTGTCAACTCTACATTTAGATTCTTCAAACACAGGATCTGTCATGCTAATGATGTCAAATACTCCATAAAGAAGACTTACTATCTTTGTTTTAGCACACAGGAAGGCATGGCATTCCATAGTTTCATTAGTTGTATTTCTTGCAATGTAGGCAAAAACCTTATCATGCTCTTTGTCAGCTGTACAAAAAGATATTCTGGGGATAACATAAATTAGACATGATCATTTCTGAACACAACACAACATGCAGGACTTCAATCCATGTCTATGTGATGGGTTGATCCTCAACTTGGCGCCTTTTTTTAAAATTGCTAATACATCAAAATGAATGCAAGCTTCTTCTTCTTAGGGGAATGGAAATTATAAGTTACTTTCTTTCAGGTTTGCTAAAAGCCTCTTCAGAGATTGGATTTTCTTTTTTTTTTGACGATAAATGATATTTCATCATGGCACATATTTGCATGTGAGAAGTTGCAATTTAAATGTTTCCAGAGACATTTTGTGACTCAAAGTCTTGTTATAAAAAAATCAACAAGGCAATTACTTCAGTACTGTTTACATGTCCATAGATGGGTGAGAAATTGCTTGCACCCATGGTTGTTTAGGAACAAAGGAAAGTATTTTAAATCAGAATGTAATTCACATACCTATAAATGGAGATATCGAACATCACTTGGTTTGATGTCATGTCAACTGTGCGGATCGCTTTAGGAGACACTGTAAGTGCTGTCTTCCTGAGTTTTTTCCCTGCTGATTTGGCCTGTAAAGATTTTTAGCACAAATTTTAAATATCAGGACAAATAAAAAATATAGGTGACATTATTTTGATTTTCTTTCACTTTGATGACAACACAATAAAATATTTGTCATATTCACAATGTAGCCTATGTTCATTCTCAACATAATCTTTCTATGCCTTTACTGTTTACAAAGGCTGACTTTGAAAGTTTAATTCTAATATTAGTTTTCCAATTTGAACACTTTCTTTTTGACAACTAATGACCTCATTGTGCCAGGCAATAGGGTTAGATACTTATTAGAAATGTCTAAGACTCTAATTCGCTCTGGAATATTAACATATTGCAATGTTTCAAGAATAACTACCACTGTTTATTTCACCATGAAACCTTCTCTTATGCATAATCCAATAAATCTTACTGATAAAACAAAATTTAATGAAAAATTCTCTGAAGACTGAAGCCTAACAGATACATCCACTCTGAATCTACAAAAATGTTTAAATCTTACTGTGTCCCTTCTGTAATGATTTTGTTTGCAAAGCACTTTAGTTTAATGACAACTGGTTCTCCAAATTCTCAACGTCCAGTTTCAGATCTTACCATTGCAATGATATTTGCGACAGCCTTGGTGCTTGTACCATCCCCATATGTCTCATCTGAATCAATTTCTTCTACAAGGGTTGATCCAATATATTTGAGGTAGAAGGTAACCCCTTCAGCCACTGGTTCTTTATTCTCACCCCATCCTTCAGGGATTTCTGGGAATAACACAAAGTGCACAGCACTGAGTATCTCTTATTGCATCTACTTTACTTTCAGCTGTAATTTCAAACAAGTATGACGTATATTTTGCAAAAATTACAGAAAGTACAGTATAAAACAAAACAACATAAACACTATAGTTGCAATTCAGTCACTAGATTTCCACCTATAACCAACACCAAGTAAAATAATTGTGATAAATTATAAGCACAACTTGTGTCCTTTAGTCGTTAAAACTTCTTCACATCACCCCCCCTCCCCCCCCACCTTTTGGGTGTGGACTGTTTTACAACTCATCGATACACTGGTCGCCCACAAGGTGCAGCCACTCGTGCAGCCACTCATGCACCCGTTCGGCGGCACCTGCGATAACACGTGGTTTCATAGCACATACTGTTTTTGTTTCTTTGTGTTTGTAAACATACAATCATCATTATTCTTCTCTGAAAGCTTTCCAATGACACTAAATACATGGATAGCTTTATCAGAAGATTTTCATGAACTTTCAAAAACACCTCCAAAATAGTGCGTACACAGAATAATAGCCACTGTAATCTGTAAAAAATCGTACTTGTGTTTAAAACTTCAAGGTGATCAGGACTTATATGGAAAGTAAAGTAAAAGATCTGGGCACAATCTTAGATGCAGAGATGTCAATGTCACCATTTATTAGTCAGCTGTGTAAGAATCTTAATTTCCAGTTACGGAAAATCAGCAGTATACGGCACTGCCTAACTACTGAAGTAACAAAACAGCTTGTAACATCGCTGTTTCTCTCTAGGCTGGACTATTGTAACATACTGCTAAGTGGTCTTCCAAAAAGTAAAATCAATAAGCTTCAGTTAATCCAAAATAATGCTGCAAGACTAATAACAAGAAGAAAAAGGATAGATCACATAACACCAATATTTAAGGAGCTCCACTGGCTACCTATTGAGCAGCGAATAAAATATAAATTGGCTTTATTTTGTTATAAAGGTGTCAACAACATGTCGCCAGAGTATATTTCAGAACTTATAGAACTGCATCGCCCTGCAAGAGCATTAAGATCATCTTCTGACAACCTTAGACTAAAAGTACCCGTAGTGAACCTAAAAAGTTTTGGTGAAAGGGCTTTCAGCCATGTTGGGCCCAGGGTGTGGAATGAGATTCCTTTAGATGTCCGCAGTTCGCAAGTATTGTCACAGTTTAAAAGGATGTTAAAATGTCATTTGTATGAGAGTTTCTAGTCTATGTAAAAGCTATCTATTATTATTATTATTATGTGTGTATCAATGTGGGTTGTGTGTGTGAGTTTACCCATGTATTTTTTGACATGTTTCTGTAAAGCGCATAGAGCATTTTTGTAATGGATATGCGCTATATAAATGCCATCCATCATCATCATCATCATCACTGTAAAAAGGAACATACAGTAGGCAAGCAAGAGCCATGATCCCCGTAATGCGAAAAGGTTAAGCCCAATCCACAACTTTCATGGGAATGGAAGAGTTCTGAACACCCAGTCCAGTCAGTCCCTGACTCAAAAACCTATCCCTAAAGTAATCCTAAAGCTAATCTTATCCCCACCCAATCCCTTATCCATTCAATCAGAAAACAGAAAGAATGTATTGAAACAATCTGTAAAAAATCGTACTTGTGTTTAAAACTTCAAGGTGATCAGGACTTATATATGGAACTCTTTCCCATGAAATCTGACAAATAGATCTGCATTACATGAAACTGAACAAAGGAAATGTTGTAGTTGCTGCCCACCTCTCTTGTTTCATAATACAGTGCAATCCTAATATCTCGACATCAGTGGGACCGTCTGACTTGTGTCGAGATAAGAGAAAGTCGAAATAGCAGATTAGTGGTGGAAGGAAAAAAAAAAGGGGGGGGGGGGGGTGGATCAAACATCACCATTATGGGAAGTGGCCAATAAATAACGCAATTATGTCCCTTTTTCTTTTAATTACCGTCATATTGTCAATGTCACCCGTTCCTCCAATATGACTGCTGTGCGGAGCAGTTGCGTGGCAAAGATCTGCTGATATCAGAGAAATGCTGTACTAGCTATCAAATGCGCATTGCTTTACTTAAATTTTTTTTTTTTTAACCTGGACCTTCAACTGTTTCTTCAGAAGAAGTGATGATACCGATATACACACAGTACGGCAGTTAACGGAGAGTTCTAGGTCAAGGCCTAGTATCAACGGCGCACGAATGTTTTGTGGGAGAAAAAAAATTACTCAGTCTGTAGTACTCTGTACTTTTACCGCCGTACGCTTATATAATGCAAGGCACTCCACACTCGCGTTACTGAAGCCAAGGGTCATCCTCTGTGTCCACAGACCCCCTCTCCTTCCCCTCCCCACAAAAAGAAATAAAGAGGTCTTATATGCGGGGACTTGCGTGAGCATTTTTGGTAGCGCGGTAGTAGATCTAGTGCACTTGTTTTGCCGCGGTCGGGGAAAAATGTGTCGATATATGAGGAAAGAATGGAATAACACGTCGAGTTACAGGGAAATATTTAGTAGCATTAAAGAAGGAACAGGTTGGAACTTAAAAATTATGTCGAGTTACCCAGAATGTCAAGAAAAGCCATGTCGAGATAAGTGGATTGGACTGTACTTGAAAATAGCAAAGGACATAGCCTACTGCCTAGGATCATCCTGTTCATGTTTATTTCTATCTCTGTCCTTGAACTTGTAGTTGTAGGCCTAGATCTAGGTCTCAGTGTCCTGTGCTCATAAAGCACTTGTAACTTCTAGGATGTTAATTGTTATGTGAGAGTTAACTGTGTCAAATCCTATCCATAAACCATGAATATGTTCTCGATTGTTTACTTTCATAGTGACAAATCCGACAAGAACAACTAGATCTAGCAGGCCTATCGAGCCCGAGGAATAATCTTCCTTCCACAAAACCAAAAAACAATAACATTAACAACTGAAGTGTTAGATCTTTGGAACAGATGGGCTTGCAACTGCAAATTGTGCTGATACGCTAGAACAGGAAGGACATGGCCTCCCAGAGGATAATTGTGCAGCCTAGGTGTGTCCCGTCCAAATATTATAGTCACTGAGACAAAAAGGCTTGGGCACGCCTGTGTAACAGCTAACGCCTTCCAATGACTAATATTACGTGTGTGGGCCGATATCATTCCAGTCTAGCAACGGGCAGGGCTTTTGCGTTACTTCCACAACAAAAATTACTTGTTAGACAATCACCTGCCTGAGTTAAGGGCTCGAATAATCATTGCATTGCTGATTAAAACTAGAGCTAATTAATTTTCTTACTTGAATGCTTGGACTTCCCTTGATCTTTAAAAACATTGGGTGACTTCCGCACAGCACGAAACAGGGCGTCCATCTTGGATTCGCATATGACTGACCTCTAACCTTTCTAAAGATCTCGTCACTGCGGTCTTGGGCAAACATACCAAGTGTTTTAGACCAATCAAAAATCATCTCTATTTATAGGATTCTCGTGTTCGGATACACCGGCCACATCAAAGGTCTCATCAGTGTTTATTACTATACATATTCATCGATCTCTGAACGCCTGTTTTGTGCATAAATGTAAAAAGCACGAGACATTAAGAGAAAGAAAGAGAGAGAGAGAGAGAGAGAATTTTAATTCCCACTGCCTGTTATCCATGCACACAGAATTAAACAATAATCCCATTTGCCTCATTATCATAATACATGCAGATCTAATCATAATTTTTACAACCATTACTGTCACAATCATCATCATGACCATGGCCACCATCATAACCGCCCCGACTGTCTCTACTATTACATATCCAACTTCCACCATACGGTAACTATCACCATCGATCATCATCGATCGTCATGATCATCACGAATATCTGAAACGATTTTACACCCCATGTTGTCATCAACTGATAATCAAAGATTAAACTCTAAAAGCACATTGAAAATTTGTTTAATTTCTTGTAAGTGATTATTGAGAAATCACATAACAACTGCAATTAAATTCTTGACAACTTCGGCATTGGATTAATTGAAACGTGAAAATATCACGTCTTGATATAAAAATGATAAAAAACAAAAACAACAGCAACCAAAAAAAAAAAAAAAATGAAATATCTGTCCTACTAATAATGTAGTAACGCACTATTGTGCCGCAAGTGGAAAGCATTAAAAACGGAATAAGTCATCATCAAAATGCAAAGTACCGGTAATAGTTTTGATAACAAAATAAATAAATTCATACATAAACACAAGCAAAATATTCTGTATTTCATTATTATGCTATATTTATGACAATTAAATTGTAATCAAGTGGCACTGGCGTGCACAGCATCAGTTTTTCATAGCGACGCGCTTCGTAGGTGGCTACACATCATAAATTATAGGCCTACACCATCTTTATTTTGTAAAAGAAAATGATTTCAAATGAGAGAAGCATGTGCAATATAGTGTCCTCTTTTGTCCCAAGACCACATAACAACCTGTCAAACAAACTATATTATGATATGAAACATTTCTGTGATTCAAGATGGCAAAATTCAACAATGCAACAGGACGATACATAATTATGATAATTACCTGCTACAAAATAATAATGTGAAAAATAAAATAGGATGGAAGCAGCGATGATGATAATGGTGTAGACTGGGGTCGAAGAGGATGTGCAGGTTAACACTGATGATGAAAGTGTAATGAAATATTAATAAAGAGGTAGACCAGTCTTTCTCAAGGTGGGACGTACTGGGGTGTATCAATATTTTGGTGGGGGTGTGGAACTTCAGAACGGTTGTAGTTTTTTTTTTAATTTTTTTTATTGTTGTTGTTGTTTTTATAGGAGTCTCAATTTTATAGTGTAGCGCCAGCGCCAATGGCAAGGCTCCCACTGAAGTAAAAAATAGCTGAATAAAATTTGACATAAATTTTTAATTAAAACTTCTTTTGAATGTTTACATACTGAATCTATAATTTTAACTCCGTTTATACTGTATACTAACTGTTTTTTTTTTGGGTGGGGGGGGGGGGGGAATTAAAGCGGGGTGTGGAACAAGAAAGGTTGAGAAACACTGCGGTAAACGAAAGACCACGGATGACATAAACCACAGACGAAAGAAGAGGGCGCATTTAGAAAGACTATAGTTATTATAGTGACCGTTGGCCCTTAAATGGTGGGGGTAATACGAAAATTGCCACAAGCAAACGAGAATTTATGAACTTTTGAGATCATAATTGTAAAAGTTATTGACACAGTAATAAATCAAATAAATAAAGAAAGGGAAAAATAGATAATAAATAAATAAATAAATAATCTTTCTGTTATTTAAGTATACAAGAAAAACTTTGTCAACAGCAGGCTCGAAAACTATAGAACGGATCTCTCTGAAAATTGCTCTCAGACCAAAATAACTATAGGTACAGAACACAGTCCATTAGCCGCGACCTAGGACTAATCCACAGAGCGCGCAAGTAAGTGAACTCTTAACTGTGTGCAAAAGATAAAGGAGAAAAAGTTGTTTGAACAATTATAAACAATTTAAGATAAGAATCACTTATTATCCCAGGAAGGAAATTCTCTTTCACAGAGCATTTAAGAGCACATACATGGTACACACATCTTATGCATCATTACATAAACACGGTCATATCATAACTCAATAGACTCAGTAACGGGTATACAAGCAATGACACGGTAAGGAACCTTACTAAAATATGGCACACATCTAGCTAAAGTGTCTTGTCGAGGCGAAATGCCGAGGGCAAAACCGATTTTCTCACTCTGTATCTTTTTCTGTTTGCTTTCATGAATATCACTCTGCTTCGTTCATCAAAGGATTCCAGAAATGACATCCAACTAGTATCTTAATTGGGTTCGTCTAATGCGTCTTAAAATTTCCAGAGCCATTTTTCATTTCTTCTTTTTCCCAACTGATCAACACTCAACCAATGTGCCATCTTACAAAACATCTAATCAAAGAAAAATCTCTCAAATGAAATTAAATAAACCACAAAATAAATTAATATCCCCCCCCCCCCCCCCCCCCCAAAAAGGCAGCAGTCCTATGAAAGGTTTTGTCTTCCAAATACAATTTTTAATATCGCACGGGGATGAAAGGCCCATCGATACATGTAGCGCACTTTGATTGTTTGTTGTTTAGCAGTATATGTTCGTGCATTTTGTGTTGTGGCAAAGTTTACCGGACGTTATTTTTCTCACAGTGCTTCAAAGATACAGCACTGGATTTAAGCATTTTTTATAAATACTTTAAAGATTTTAAGTACAGCTTAAGTCTTTGGCCAGTAGCGTGCAAAATAATTATTCTCTGGACTGACTTTTTAAAAAGGGAAGGAAGAGATCTTTCTTTGTTTGTTCTTGTTTTATGTTTTATTGAGATGTACTTTTTTTCCCCTTACAACCATAAAGTTTAATAGCTGCCAGGTTAGCTCCATATTTTCGTAAACTTCAACAATTATAATTATGTAATTTATTTACAATTTTTTTCCACCTCGGCCTTCCTTTCGGAAAAAAGAGGATGATGAAAGTCATGGTCAGAAACAAAAATAGTAATAACTACAAACAAAAATAAAAAATGAAATAATGAGGAAGATGAATAGAAAACATGAAAAAAATGTACATTATATACAACGACTAGGTGACATTGTTTTTGGTGGGCAAAATCATGTTTGCGTGCAAGAGGGCGGAGGAGGAGAAGTGCAGCGAATAATGAGAAGTTACAGTTTAAAGAGAGTGCAGCTGACGGCAGTAAAGAACGGGTTCATACTCTGTTAACAGTGTTGAAAGATGGATGTCATATCCTAACGTGAACAGTTGTAAACAGCCAAGGCAGCCTGGAACACAGTAATATGATGATTACCTTCGTGTAAAATTCATTGTGATAGCAGCCCGTAAAATTTTTTTTAAAAATCACTTATGAATAAGTTCACATATGATTTTGTGCCCAACCCCCCCCCCCCCCAAGAAATACTGAAATAACAAGGGGGGGGGGGGCATGCTTCGAAGCTGAAATGATACGAAAATTAGAGAAACTGTTGAAAAACTCAACATTTCTGGCGCTTTTGACAACTGTTCACGTGAAAAATATGGGTCTGTGCTAGGTGTACATGTAAATTATTATATTAGCATAATTGGTCATGTAATGACATCACAGGCGTAGGTAACAAATAAGCATGAGGGAACAATCATGTTGTGATTGCTTGAGCATTAACAACATTCCTTAGAGGAGGGATACATCCACAGCTTAACTGAAATGTGTAAGTTGAATATGATAATGCTCAGCAGCAGACACCTTCAAATTGGATATGGTCTGACCCTTACTTAAAACATAACCAAAGGTCATACTAAATTGTAAATTGTAAAATGCAGCCAGTTTGAAGTACACGTAACTGCTGAGCTTAAAAAAACATGGCTATAACGTTTTGAAAAAAAAAATCAGTGTCTGCCGACAAGACCCTTCAGAAGGATTTTTTTTGGGGGGGGGGGGGGGGGTGGGGTAAAAAAGAAATAAAAACACTCAGATTTCTGATTCGATTTTGTTTTTCAGTACAGCTTTACCCATCATGTCCTCCAGGTGGAGCAGAGTTTTACAATTTATGAATAAGAATTTTATTGTCCACCACAGATTACCTTCAACAGTCATCCACAGTAATAATACTTCGATTGTCACATGTTATGACGTTCGTGTTTTTTTTTTTTTCTTTTTTCATCTTTTACATTTCTATATGGTCGCAGCTCTCCCCATGGGCCATTTGAACGGCATTCTGGTGTCTCACCTCTGATGCTGTGAACAGCGAGCGCCTGTGGTGACCTCACGTAGTCATTCAGTTGCACTCTTACTAGCTCTAGGTACCATAGGTAATGTACCATAATTCTCGTTCGTCCAAGTGTTGATGAATTTTATACGTGTGTGTACAGAAGACTACTAATTGGCAGTTCCTCATGCACTGTCTGGTGAAATCCATAGTTTCCTGTGAATTTACTGATATCCTCAATGCAGTTCTACAAGAATGGCAGCCAGTTGACAGAACTCACTCTGTTAGTCATAGCTGCATCCTTTCACCGGTTTCCTCTCACTTAAAGTTGAGAAGTTCAGCATTCAGAGACTAACAGATTCAGTTTTTGTGGTATATGATTATAGCCACAAATTGCGACCTAAATTCTTGTTTGTTCCAGTTCAAGTTTTTGTACAACTGAGAAATTCCACGATAAACGTTTGCGGCTTTGGTATTGTGAAACGAAATCTGAATAAATCGGAACTCTGAAACAGCTTGATAAGTGCGCAACGCATTTTAAGCAGGTGCCAAAGTGTGCATTTATTATATACCCCTTCTACTTATACTTATTAAAAGATCTCCTGTTTGTCAGAAAAATAATGGAGATAAAACTAACAAGAACTGAGGTCGCAAATAATTATAACAGCCGTTAAACTAAGATGGTTCGGAAATAACTGAAACTTCTATAATATCCTTTTGTCCTATATTTACATTCCCGAGAGTCCTGTCGTCCTCCAAGGTCTCTTCATGGTGTGAACGACGGACTATCCACATTTGGCGTTCTCTTGGCGTGTTAAACTGAGGTAAGATCAAATCAACAACAGAATGAATGGATCAGTAACAATAGCATGAAAATGTCAATTGTGTGTGAGTGTATGTGTGTGTGTGTGTGTGTTTCCCTTTATCTTTCTCTACTTCTCCCCCAGTTCGTTTCTTTGTTGCTGTCTTCGTACAAGCACCCCCTACCACAGGGCCGGATTTATAAACAGAGGCCCTAGGCTATTCCAGCTGTGAGGCTCCTCCCAATCCACCACTTTCACGATTAGAGGAAGATGGAAGTGTTTTAAATAGACTGAGTATAAACGATAATAATGATGATAGGTGTTTAAAACTCAGCACTTCTCAATTCCTTCTCGAAATGATACAGGCCAGGAAAATTAACTAAAGATTTGCTTAGAAACTACAGTGCATTGTAACATCATAATATTTATGTAAGAAAAGCATACCCGTGTCACAAGTATTATGCAGGTTGGCCTGAACGCCCCCCCCCCCCCCCCGGTTTTGAGGCCTTAGGCTTCAGCCCACCTAGCCTAATGGTAAATCGGGCACTGCCCCCCCCCCCGCCCACTTTTTTTTCCGACTGACTTTTAAAAAAAAAAAATCAGTCTTGCATATCTTTTGTAACTTAAGTACAGCTTAAGTCTTTGGCCAGCAGCGTGCAATATTCTCTGGACTGACTTTGTCAAAAGGGTTGAAGGGTTCTTCAAAAGGGTTCTTCCCGTCGTAAAGATTTCTTTTTTTGTGGGGTTTGTTTGTTTCATGTTCGTTCGTACTCCTGACTTTCAACTTTTCATCCATTCTGCCATCCTGTATTTTTCTTCTTCTGTCCTTTCATCTTTCCTTCTATCATTCTTCACCTTCGCTGCCCCCCTTCATTTTATCATGTCCTAACTTTCTTTTCTCATTCCATACATTTATAATAATCTCATCCTCTCAATTAAAATACATGTGTGGCTTCTTCTTTTTTATCGATTTTTTTTGAATTTGTTTTTTTGTTGTTTTTTTCCCATTCAATTCTACCCTTCTACTACTTTTTTCTTCTCATCACTTCTGTTGTAACCGACTTTCCGGTGGCATCTTTTGTTTGTTACCCTCCTTTGCTTTATTATTTTATTATCATTAATATTATTACATAATATTATTTTGTCTATTATATTACTGCATCTGCATCTATTTATCTATAAATTCATCTTCATTGAGTCCAATCTTTTAAGAATCTTCTTTAAAAATAATAAAAGTGTCCAATCTGACTCTGTTCACAATAACAATTTTCTTTACCGAAAAGCTTCCCTCATCCCCCTTTGTCTCTGCCAGGGAGAGTAGGCCCCCTTAAAATAGTAGGCTCAATTGCCCAACTTGCCCCCCCCCCCCCCCAAACATCTACATGTCTTCAGTCAACACAGTAGTGACAAAGACAGTGACAGTTTATATTGTTCAAGCTAAATTTACTTACCCTGACTGACAAAGCTTCCTTATGGATTCCTATGCATATCGTGCTGTCCAGTTCCATTGTATAAATGGACACTGTCCCATAGTGTGGCCTCCTAAAATGAATCTTGTAACTCTGTATCTCAGCCATTCTTCAAGATGATAGATGCAAACAACTGAAACAGCACAATACACATTAGCAAATTATAATGATCCATGTTGGTGCAGTTCATATGGTCCAATGGCCCCAATTGTGGTCTTCGAATAAAGCTGTTCATCAAGAATAATTTATATCAATAGGAATATGAGACTGTAGACTGAGCTTTGTCTCAATCTTTCATTAACACAACGTCCTTTCATACGAAAATGGGTTCTCTGCTATCACCGTAGGCCCTAAAAGCACTGAAAACAAAACAAAACAAAACAAACAAAAAACAAAAACAAAAACAAAACACATACACATCACCATAAAGTACAATAAGGACTAAATGTGGTGCCGGGCGTTTTCTAAAATCAATCTGCTTACACCACCCCCTCTCCTCCTCTTCTTCTCCCACGCTGTCGCCCCTTTGACTGTCCCTACCCCCCCCCCCCCTCTCTTTCTCTCTCTGGTAACTTCTATAAAGCCAGATCTGCCCTTGTGTTCTCATCTCTTAGGCGGCTTGATAAGGGTTCTTAGTATTTAAAAAACAAACAAACAGACAAACAAAATTTTTGCAATAGTAACTTTACCAACTCCCCCATTTCCCACCCCACCTCACCCTCACCAAAGATTGATTTGTAACAGATGAAACCATAATGCACGTGTCAACAAGTATAATTGCAGATTATAGTACTGCAACGTGCAATTTGACCGAACTGCGACGCATCGACGCATATGAAGCTCACGTCATTCTCGCACCGAGCAAAGGGAATATCCGAAAATTGTGTCATCACTTGACTCTACCAGCTTGGTCATCACCAAAATGAAAATCTGATATCCCTATTTGCCATGCTTGACCACTCAAATCCACCTTTATAACTCGTATTATATGATAGAATTCATGCCCCTGATAGGAGTGGACCATGTATGACTCATTTCTTACAAATACGTAACATGTAGTTTATAACTTCGTGAAAATCTCACCGGTTGTCAACCTTGCACTGAAATTACGGCGTTATATAAATATTAATTTGCTGACTTTTTTTTAAAAGTCCACAGCTCGCAAACATATAATAATGATTTGTTACCATTATCAGATTATTATAATGCCAGTCGTCGGCGACTTCCTAACACGTATGGATAGTCTACATAATAATGACAACTTACTGGAATGCAGATCTAACTGTAAAGCATGAGGAACGTGTAATGTTGACATACCTGTAAAGAACAGGGTTCACTGTGGATATGGCATTATTTGTACAGTATCACAGCACTGGGATCTGCGACCTTGATTCACATGTTTGTACATGAGATCAACCAACCGGCCTGAAAGGCGTTCGATGTTGCGTCAGTAGCCCAAATCGGACCTGCAAAACATCGGTGCGGCTTGATATGTCACGTGTCATCGATCGGTTTTAAGATTAGAATGGGGGAAAAACCCGCTATTACCACTACAGTGTCGTAACAAGAAACGGTCCAGGTTTTTTATTTCTTGGTCAGTAAAAAAATGTTTGAAGGACTTAAGTCGGGTATTAAATGTAAATAATAATAGTCAGTGACAAAGCATAGAAAAATTTGACAGATAAGGTAAATGAAAAGTATGAAAAAGTAATAAAAAAATAATTTTTTTCTAAATGTGTAACTGGCATCGAGATATTGAAGGCGACAATTTAAATTTCTCCCTATCTATCGTCAGTAGGGAAGAGAAGAAAAGGGGGCAAAGGAAACTAAAATACAAATGGAAAAAAAAATATGTATCAACCTCGGTAAGTCGAAGGAGGAAACGAAGTAAAATAAGAAATGGTAACGAAGATGAAAAAACAATGAAAGTATAAGGGGGGGTGGGGGGGGGGTGGGGGTGGGGAGAGAAAGAAAAAAATGAAGAAAGAATAATAATAAATATAAAAACAACAACAACAAGAAGAAGAGGAGGACGAGGAAGAAGACCATTAAAGGGAGATAAATGTGTTATCTCTTTCTTAATAATATTTCTTAGCGGAACTTGAGAGACCGAGAAGGTGAAAAATGAAACAACAACATCAACAACAAAAATTTTGATGATAAAACTATAATGAAAGCATGCAATAGTGACGACATTGTTACTTACTCATTTACCTACCAATCACGGGTGGAAAGGTTTTAGGAAATATCTATTTCTATGAAACACCCGAATAACGCAATATTGTAATATCCTTGCTATGTTGTAGTTTACAGTTCGGTGTGTCTGTGAACGATGGAGCTGCCCCGCAGCGACTGACTTGAAATACTGTTATTTGTAATGATCGGGAATTTCCAGAAAGACATGGCTGTAAAAGTAGTCCACGTATTAAAACGGGCAAATCCAAAGTGATCATGTACAGACTAGGTGAAAGACAAGTTTGAACGCCATATTTCATTTGTGTATTTCGGACACATTTTCGTATGACTTTGAACACGTTGTGTTTGTAAAATCGTTGACACTTGTGAGAATAGAGGCAGCCTGGGGGATGACCAACTAACAAACACAGGTAACTATGTTGTACCACTACATTCAGGCTAGAATTTACCGATACATGTAGACCCGACAGCTTCAACAACAACAACAAAAAAAGGTAGGCTATGTCTGCCTTATAAGTTACACAACTTCAGGAATTTCCCACATATTGAATTAATAGAAAGCTGTCCAACTAAATTCTAATGACGTAATGATACCTGTCTAACTGAAGTCTGTTATGACGATTCATAATATAAGTTCTTGTAAGCTTTATAGTACTGGCTAGTGGTATACCACGGACGTAATCAGTTTAGTCACTGACATAATTTGTACCAAGAAACTGAAACTATTTTCGTGAAATTAACATGCAGAAATACATGTTATCACATTGTTTTCCAGATTAATATTTGTCAAAACTAAAAGTATAAGATGTGTTTTAATTTCATGATTTTGAAGACAATCACCATTAAGTTCGTCTGTTGTTGTTGTAGCAGGAAATGTTAATCTTTTCTGTGATGACCTCCATAATGTAGTGTGTCTGTATTTGAAAGCAGCGCTGTGTCGTGGATGTTTCTAGAACATTTGTATGGGTGTTGCATAATTCGGTCATTTCCCAACGCGGCAGTACATTTCTTATCCCTCCACCCCCCCCCCATCCCGCTCCTCCATATATTTGTTTAATTCTTAATCGTATTTCAGCGGGTGAGACGGCACAGTGGCTTGTGACCCTGGCTCGTGTGCCAGAGGTTCCGGGTTCAAATCCCGCCATTAGCTAACTACACAGGACATTCTCCTGGTGTTTTTAAGGCACTCATATGCCGTCGGCCTGACCCGGGGCGGAAATATCATCCCTGAAATAGTCTAGCTGTGCTGAAGAGAGATGTTGAAAAATAAATAAATTAATTAATAAATAAATGAATAAATAAATAAATAAATAAATAAATAACTTGATCTCGCATTTCCACGTTCCTGTTTTAAAGTTTTCCAGTTAACATTTCTACAATCACTTCGACGTCTATTTTACTATCATTATGATTTCCATGGGCCTGGTAAGGTTACCTTAAAGGGATTTTCTATATTAAACCGTTGGCTACGCGAGGTCGTAACCAGCAGACATGCGTCTGAACGATATCATCCCTCTAAGTAAACTTGAGATCAGTCCTAAGTAGTCGGCTTGACGTAGGGTTACTCTCTGGGTTCAGCCTAAACCTCAAACTCATAACAATTACTTCTTTTATTGCAAGATCACTTTACAAATCAGCCATGCCCCCTTAACTTTTTGTGTGCCATGAATTATTCCACGTTTGCCGATACAGGAAGAAAATTGTGGGGGAGATGGATGATGACTAACTACAGCAACATAATAATATGTGAATAGAAAGTCAATTTTTTGTTTTCCCGAAACAAAATACCCTATCATTCTTGTGCACTGATACATCGGTGACTGGCACAAATGTGACCAGCGGAAGAACCGATCCTATATCGGTGATTGGCACACAAAGTGTTAACTTTAACAGTCATCGGGAAAGAGGAAAATGAACAACAAGTGCATAGTCATCTTTGTCATAGTTTTTTACACAAATAGCACGCTTAGCTTAATCCTGAACCCGAACCCCAGACCACAGATACCAGTATGCCACGGGAAATGTGCTATCATCTGAGCTATTGCGCCGTTGGCCATAAGGTTGATAGCCACTCCCTCGATATCGCGTTGACTTACACTGTAAGGTAAAGGTATAATAGTATATCAAGGACTACTGTAGTCCTTGTAGTATATAATTATAAATAAATTCAACAAAGCATTTCACAATGTCATAGTTTACATCTGTTACTGGTAAGTGTGTTCGTTTTATTTTTGTTTCATAATATCTTAATTTAACATTTGTTAGTATTTTTTAAAACTTTCAATGCGAGTCGCTACCTTTTGTCGTCTTCGTTTTTTGTTATTTAATTGGCTGATGCATCGTGAATGCTTGACGTAAGAAAAACTTAAAATATACACACTTTTCCACCAAGTCAGGATTTTGCAATTTTATTTCTCCCCCATTGCAAAATCTTTCCTGTACCCATAATGATCTTCAAATATCGAGGCGTATTCGCCACATTGTTTTATGTGGCATTTTGTCGATTTTGAGGTTTTGTCACAAAAGTTTTTCTCTCACTCCTAATTTTATTATGTTTTAGTGTCATATGGATGTATTTTTCGTGGGTATTTTTATGCAAGTTGCGATTCTGAGGGGTATTGAACAAACCCCAGATTTTACACAACTCTTCAAACTTTCAGTCTTCATTTTCTCGAAATAGCAAAACTCCTCATACAAGAATAATATGGGAAATACCCGACGATATCACAGTCAAACCTATCAGTGGTTCTCAGAGTCCGAGGCGAGCCCCCCCCCCCCACCCGCGCCTCTGCAATCCTCCCCCATTTTGACTTATCAGTTTAATAATTGTTTTCACTGTTTTACTGTTACGATGGTAACTATTGAAACAATCAATGACATCAAAGTTCTTTATTTCTTGCAATCAAATAAAAATCAAATTTTTTATTTCAGTGGACCACTGATATTTCATTTGATAGAAAGGGAGATAAAATCGTATCCCAGTCTGAAATTCCCCTCATTCCTCATGTCCTCCCTTGGCTTACATTCTTCCCTTTGATTTGGAATTCCCCTCTCCCCCTTTGGTAGCCAATGCCTCCCGTCAGAGGATCTCTAGTGAATCAGTATGTCACGTCCGCCAGCACGTAAACTTCCCAAACCAAATTAATAATTTCCAATACTTTCAGCAGCCCTTAGGACAACACTGTGAAAACAACCCAGAATAAAATATTAACTACAAGAGAGAGAACAATTATTATTCGTTGCCAGGGTCCTTAGGACCATTTAGCCGAAATACTCACAGGTGGAGTTTTGTTGTCACCAAGTTGTGCTTACATCTGTTTCCGGAAAGATACGTAACAGTTGCTGTGGCTAATTAGCTGAGTATAATCTTAGCCCTAGCCCTGACCACAAACCGTAAAAAAAAAAATTAAAAAAATTTCATCATTGTGAAATAAAAACCAATTTGGATATATTATTGTGTAAACAGTCAAACTCCGTTACTGATTAACTATTGCACCTCTCACGGCGATTAAGGAAACTATGATTAAATGCCTTACCGCTAGCTCGGGTGGAAATATTCGAAAAAATATATTTTCTAAAAAATCAACGCTTTCGTTGAGCTAACTTTCAAGGGTGTCAAGACGAACTTCTCGTCAGTTGAAAATAATGTTCCTGCTGATTTTGAAAGCTGTAAGTGCGGCAGTTACTGAGAAAACTTCTTAATTTTGTTTCAGAGATAGATGTTTGCATTTGTTATGCAGTTTGCCCCTGAATTTTATACAATCACAATATTTCAGAACAGTTCACAGTCAAACACTGCAACTCCAGCAGAGCAAATTGATTATTCGACTACTTGATGGAAAAAGGCAACATGTTCATAACCGCCGAAGACACGTCCGACCCCGAATACCCTGGCTTTATGGATGGTATCATCAACCTTCAGATCATCTTTGAACATCCACAGTATCGGTCAATGTCCATCTACAGGATGGTTCTGGACAGCACTGTACCCGTGTATGAACTAAAGGGAGACCTACAAAGCAAGGTGAGTAAGCTTCAACACTGAGTCATCTGGTCATCAGTCCGTAGATTGGTAAGGTGATTCATAATGTTATTATGTTTGTTGTTTACTCATGAATCAGAGGATGGCCGGCAAAGGGATCCTCTGTTTGACTGGTTACACCAAACGAATAGCGTGGTCGCCTGGTTATTTGAAAAATGTGTCTGTCGATGATTTGCTTAGGAGATTAAAAGACAGACAGACAGACAGACAGACAGGCAGGCAGACAGACAGACAGACAGATAGATAGATAGATAGATAGATAGATAGATAGATAGATAGATAGATAGATAGATAGATAGATAGATAGATAGATAGATAGATAGATAGACAGACAGATGGATAGATAGATAGGCAGATAATAAGATAAGATCAGATAAGATAAGATAAGATAAATTTTATTCGTCCTTGTACAAGGAAATTTGTTTTGATCATTGAATACATAACAATACAGTTACAGAAACAGAAAGTATGATATATAGCGCGCACACACACATATACACACACACTAATAAATAAACAAAATTAAGATAGATAGATGGATGGAAGGATGGTCGGACAGACGGACAGACAGACAAACAGACACACAAATATAGATAGATAGATAGATAGATAGATAGATAGATAGATAGATAGATAGATAGATAGATAGATAGATAGATAGATAGATAGATAGATAGATAGATAGATAGATAGATAGATAGATACGCTGGGCTGACAGGACAGCAAAGCAGGCAGGTAGGCTAATAGACACATGGACAATTTGACTTACAGGCAGGCTCAAGAGAACACACAAAGAGAAATGAGCCATTATCATCATCATCGCCAACAACATCATAACCACAGCACTTTCATCCACAGCTGCGAACCGAACCCAAGAAACAGCGATGGTTCTACAATGGGAGCCCGATCCCTGACAACAAGAGTCTGAGAGAGTCGGGTGTTCGGTCCCACGACAAACTCTTGGTCAAAGTCAACCAGATGTGATCTGTGTAACTTGCTCCTGATGATGGGAAGATAAAAGTGTTTTATTTTTTTTTTCCACTAATATTTACCCATCATTACACTTTTTTTTTTTTTTTTTTGTTGCTGGGATTGCTTTATTCCACAACTTACGTTGATAAACCGTATAACATCCAAATGTTTAATAAGCGTCTCTGATATGAGTATGGCATAGCCCCAACACGCAACGCCAGGTATGAGCCTTCTTATCTACCCCCACCCCTCCACAACCGCTCAGAAAAATGATGGTACCGAAAGGATTCTGTATAAATCAGTTTAACCTTTGCTTCACTCTATAATATGTTGTGAATTCATGTACTCAACTTTTTGGATTTTGGCAATTTTGTCGAGAAGTTTGTCTGCAGGACAATGATGATAACTTTAAAATTTCGATCGACAAAAGCGCAGAGTACAAACTGTAATGTTGAAATATTTTTAGGATATACACCCCTTTCTACATAAAACCCCCAAGCCTTTGAAGTGTAAAAATCTGACATAATGTTATGCATCCAGAGATAAAGTCATTTGCAATTTCTTCATTTTCCTAACCCACGAGGAGAAACGAGAACGTCGCTTGTATTTCAGGTCAGAGCAATAAAAACCTTTCGATATGGTAACCGTTTGAACTACATTTGAACCAGACTTTACGTTAGTACAATGCGAAAGGCAAAATGTTACATACATGTATACTGAAGGATTTTTATGATGAACCTGCCCTTCCCGAGCCAACTCCTAACTCACCGAAGAGGAAAAAATCCTTCAAAACAAAATACATGTGTGAAATTTTCAGTAATTGTATCCACAAATTCTGAATCACCAAAGGCCCTTACCATTCTTATGAATAATATATTGATATTCGTTGTAAACATGTTAGCCTATATAAGTTTAGCTGTCACAGTATAAATATACAGGCCTAATTATTTCATGCACCATTTTTTTTTTCGCTATAATGATGTATAATTTTAAGATGAGTTCCTCCATTACTTCGATTTAAACTTAGAAAAGAAACGTGGAAGCCGATTACATTTCATGCTAATTTAATGAAATAGAATCCATGAACTTTGAGTGAACCACTGTATTATGCTTTGATAGAATGTTTTTATGTAGGCATACTGCCCCTTCTTCTTTATTATTTGATTAGGCTGACACAGCATAATTATACAAAATGGCGCAATCGTTTTAGTTAAGACCGTGAGTGATAAAGTTTAGTATTTTAATATAACATCAGCCTGATTCCCATAAAAAATGATAATTCGTTCAATATAATAAGTCCTCTAGTTACCCGATACTTTTCCCGGAGCACCTAAGAATATTATGTCGACACAATGATGGACACGACTTTTCAGGATTCCGAAAGTAAAATTTAAACAGAATAATTGATGAAAGGCTTACAATTATATATAACATCTCCCTTTATGAAATCAAGATGGATTTTAAATTAAATACTACAGCCAAGATAAGGGGTGAAACACACCAAAGGCTGGTGAAGGCGCCAGCCCGCTGGCTCGCCGCCTATAAATTTTGCTTCACACTAGCACAATAGCCACTGCCCGCTGGATCACGCTGTGACGCAGATGTCCTAGGCGACAAGCCACCGGTCTGGCGCCTACAACAGTCTCGGTGTGTTTCACCCCTAAGAAGTGCTGTGTCCACAATGTCTGTAACATTGACACGAGTGCTCCTTATCTGCAGAGAAATGCGTTGCTCTCGTTCCAGCCATGGGACACTTTTAAATTCGCAAATCACGGATCCAAAAAGCAATGGTTTACAAAATAAGCATCAGTCATTAAGACCACATGATGCATAAAATATGTGAAAATTACATGATTTTTATAAGCCCTCAGCTGAAAGTAAGTTAAAGAGAAATAAAAGATTTCTGAAGAAAGAAATTAGTATGGTGATCAAAATGAGAGTACAGAGTTACTGGGGTATACATTTACAACAATATTCACCATTCAAAAACTAAGATAACACAGCCCTTCTTTTTCATTTCTTTCATCTTCTGCGCCATTTAAAAGGAGGTGAAACAGACCCAAGGCTGGTGTAGGCGCCACACCGGTGGCCCGACGCCTATCAACTTTGTTTCACACTAGCACAACAGGCACTGCCCACACAGCGCGGCAACAGACCAAGGCAGAAGTAGGTCCCAGACTTGGTGGCTCGCCGCCGGCAAAATGAATGGGCGGCGATCTGTCCTTCTTGTACCTACACGAGCCGTGGTCTGTCATGGTGTGGGCAGTGCCTATCGCTATTGTGAAGTAAAATGGTCCGTTTCACCCAATTTGAAATGGTGCTAAAGATGAAAGAAATTTAATAAAAAAAGAGAGTTGTGTGGTCGGTATGATAATTTTCACGTCATGAATATTGTTGTAAGTTTATCAATCTTGCGGTCATATAAAATTTTTGTAATGTAGATGGTCACATCATTTCAAAAGCTGTCCGCCCCAACTTTCAACTCGAGATATTCACTACAATTCTGATTGTCGTACGATATTTGTTAACATAACATTTATTATAATTATCTGACACTACTGGGATTTTCAATTATTGTTTTCAGCGCTTTTTTTGCTTGTTTTGCGTGACTTGTTTAACCTTTTAGCATGTTTTTCAATGTAAAACTGTTTCAAATTTAAAACGTAATGACAGAATGACGTCGACAGTTAGTCGGTTTGTGCATCATATATATGGTAGTGTGTTTTTGATGTGCTTAAATTGATGTGCATAGTTTGAAATTAACTGAAACATTTAGTACTTACCACATGGTGAAAACTTGTGACAAATCTAAACACAAAATCTAAAATCGCTGCAGACGAAAGAGTCATGGAAATTGTATTGTGAATTGCCATTGTTTATATTGTATGCTTTTCTCTATTGTGTTGGGTGGTGATTTTTTTTAGATTTGCACATGCCATATGATTTGTTTATCATAGAAAAATAAACAGACATACTACAGTTTCTATTGCGTTGGTCGTACTTTATTGAATTTGTGTGTAGTAACATTTAAAAAAAAAACATCTCTGCTTGTCCAGTGAGGATTTGGACCTAATCAATCACTCCAGGAGCGGACCTACATTTTGGGGATCCTGAAGCTTGAACTGTTATGGCGCCTCTTTGCTACCAGCAGCAATAGGGCAACACCCAACAAGGTCCAAAGGTTCTTGCTGCCCTTGCAAGGACCTCGAGGGTATTCACTCATTAAAAAAAGTTTCTTCGAAATGGCCGTTATGGCCATTAGCCCTCTTTAATAATCCCCCATACTCTTCTCCTCTCTCTCTTTCTCTTTCACTCTTTCTTTCTCTCTCTCTTTCCCTGTCTCTCTCTCTCTCTCTCTCTCTCTTTCTCTCTCTCTCCAGTCTTTCATTCTCTCTCTAACTCTTTCTCTCTCTCTCTCTTTCGCTTTCTCTCGCTCTCTTTCTCTCTCTCTCTCTCTCTCTCTCTCTCTCTATCTCTATCTCTCTCACTCTCTCTGACATATGAGGTAAGTGTCTCTGGATAAATGAATAGTTAATATGCATGAGGCATCTGTCAAACCAAACGAATAGAACAAAAAGGAACAACGAAACAGACAAAGACATTTTTAAAAGAGGTATCCAGAATCACAAGACTTATTTTATATTGCAGTAATGCTGAAAATAATACACTTTTGCATAATGGTTAATGATTAAAAATTAACATGGATGACAGTAACATTTACGTAATATCAAGAGGCTTACATAATGGTGATCAGCAATGTAAAAAATGATAATATAGATGATGATGATGGGAGCAAATGATAATAACGACAAAATACAGTGAATAACACAACATACAACCGATAACCTTTTTTTTTTGAGTAAGATGTCAGATGTTGAATAATATTATTTTCACTTTCACCATCTTGTTTGCGGATTGTTCGATGGCAATAATTATTACTGATAGAAATGCACATACTGCGTAGTGATTAACAACACAAACAAAATTGCAGTGTTGAAAATAAAAATTACTTCAAGTTCAAGTGAAAATCCACACTTTTCAGAAATTTGAAGTTTTCAAAGTCTGCTTAATGTAAGTTAAGGCTTCTTTGATTTCTATCTGTATTTTTGTTGTTGTTGATGATATCAGGCTGGGTCGCCTTCCATTAAAATTCAACATTTGGAAGCGGGAGGCAGTATTCGACATCGATTTTCTGAAGTGCAACAAATTGCTGATAACATTACATGATTACATTGATGTTCAGCTGTGCAATGGCGTTCTGAATCAATTCTGTGTTGTCTCGATTTTAGTGTGAGATGTGAACTATGGAGTAAACGGGACACTGCATACAAGACTATCTCAGTAGTTCGAGCGCGTCAAAACTGTCTTGAGTGAGCTGGCGGAAGGAGAGACCTCGCGGACTGAGTCAAAGCAACCGCAAAACAGTCTTAATTCAAAATAGACTTAATTCAAAATAGACTTAATTCAGCTCCGAGGCCCCTGAGAAACAGACCTTCCGCATGACTCAGTGACAGAGATCTTCAGCACAATCCAGTGTATATTCAGACTAATAATGCAACGGGCTTTCTGGTAGTGATTTCCATGTTATGGAACAGACTCGCTTCCACTCTTGAAATATCCCATCCTGACCTTAGTTCTTGTTTGTGCAATCTCCATTTTCTGAAAACCTGAAGATCTTTTCCTGGTGTAAAACAGCTATAACAAATGCAAGTGGCACTTATCTAGCTGTAACTCCTTATCATGACGCGACCTTAATTCTTGGTCCTTCTCTCTCCAATTTCTGAAAAACTGGAGATCTTTTAGTATGCGGAAGAGGTATAAAATATGCACACTTTGATACTTGTTTAAAATGCTTTCTGGCACGTGTCAAGCTGTTTCACGGTTCCGATTTATTCTAACTCCTTAGTCGTAATAAAAAAAAGCCACAAACGTTTAACGCGGAATTTCTCAGTTGTGCAAAAAGTGGACTTGGAACAAACAAGAAACTAATGCCACTACAGACGACCTGAATATACCATCATTTAATTTTTCCACCTCCACTAGTCATGACTTTCCTTGTTTATTAACAGTGAATGAGTAACAACTGTCATACAACTTGAGCATATATTTCAACTGAGCATACATTTCAATCTCCATGTTATACTAAGCTGCATACGTCTTGCAAAGAAGTTTTAAATGACTGCAACTGTAACTTTTCAATCGCTGGAGACAACTGGATGAAATAATACATCTTGTCGCCTTCAAGTCAAGTTCTGTTCATCCCATACATGCACTAAATCTGACTGAGCATTTCAGGCAAGTTAGAAACGGTCAAAATTTAACCTGACAGGCTGAAACCTCATATAGCTCTGAACCGTGTTATATGATTGTCCAAAAAAGGACATCAAGCCATTAGATAAAGAAAAAAAATTATTCCACATGAACAATCTTTATTTATTTCATTACAAAACATGTCAGTTAAGCTAAATTGTTCAAAATTTACAGCCGTTTTAAGTTTGTTGCAAGACTTATGCAGCTTAGTAATAGTATATAATTACTTTCGATGAAAACCCAACGTATATGTTAGAAAACCATTGTCTTCATATGCGAGTTCTACGTGAGGAACTTTTTGAGTTTAAAATCTGCCAGAGTTGACTCCTGGAGTATCTTCTAGATGATGATGACGATGACAATGAAGGTGATTGTCGTCTTCGTTTCGACGACGATGATGAGGTGCCAGAATGCTTCCATCGTCGTTCTCTCATGCGCCTCTGCGTAACTAATCTCGCTTGCCTCTGCGCAGCGGCGATAGATTTTGCGCAAATACTGACGTCACAATAACCCCATTCGTGTTTTTTCTTGCTGGTGAAACACCAGGGGCGATTCCGTCTCAACACGGATGGGTTCCTGCATTTGTTGTGGTCCCCAAGACCATCCCCGTCCTCCCCACCTTCTTTCTCCGCCCCTGCCTTACTGACTGTAACCAACGAGTGATTATGTGGGTAATTCTCAGTCCATTTTTGACACGTGAAGCCATCCCGAGTATGATCTAAATCCCCTCTGTAGTTTCGGCCATCAGCATGAGTGCCCTCCACACATTTCCCTGGGTAGAAAAATAAGATTGAGAGACATAGCTAGACAACCATAAGACGAGGGTTTAATATTGCTATAACACTTTTGGGCTGTTAATTCCAAGACCAGTGATATAAAGATCTTTACTATATCTATGACAGTTTACAAATGCAGCAGTTTAGTTCGTCAAGCTGAAGAAGTAAACATAGGAAGGGGGGGGGGGGACTGAAGAGACAGACAGACGGACAGAGAAAGGAAGAGAGAGAGGGGGAGAGAAAATATGAATGGGGGAAAAAAGTGAAGGGATAAAAAAAAATGCATTCTAAAGACAAGGATAAAGATGCTGAAAAAAAGAAAAAAAAAAGAAAAATTCAAAAAACAATTACTGCATTTACATCTGCGCACTCTTCAAAACTTGAAAAAAAAAATAATTCTTTTTACTTACTTCGTGCATCCTTTTCACAAATGTATGCGTGTTCAAAAGCCGGTTTCTGGGAGGCAGATCCCATCCATTCACCCTCCCATTCAAATTCATTGGTTCTTGGGTTTTTTCTTATGATGGCTGAAGTGTAAGTGGCAGGATGGCCATCGGCCCAGTTTGAGTATTTCGTGATGTTTCGTACAGAGCCTTCTCCAATATACCAGACCATGCGATCTCCCACCTGAAATAGTCCAGAAAGAAGGTCACATGAAACATATCCGGGCCCTAAAACAAGCTACAAATTGAACTTTTAAAACCCAAGATTATGATGTTTCAGTGGGGCATGATGCCCATGGGCGGAGGAGGGGGGGGGGTCCATAGGACTTTAGATAGCATAGGGCTAACACAGCATACCAGTTTCTCTGCCTCTGCAGCTGCGATAGCTAAAATGATCTAACCACAACGAAGACCCTACAATAGTCAAGAAGAGAAAACTGAAGTGGTATGGCAATGTCACAAGAGTTGCCGACCTACCTCTCAAAAACCATCTTACAAGGCAGAGTTCCGGACAGAAGAAGAAGATGCAGGCGGGCAGAGAAAGAAATGGGCCGACAACACTGAATGGACCCCCCCCCCCGCCCCAAAACAACAACAACAAACAATCAAACAAAAACTGCACTATAATCCAGGCAGTGGCACCTGATCGACGTAAATGAAGAGAGTTAGTGCCCTCATGACCACAACCGGTCAAGGGACCAGTAGAATTATCTGAGAAGAGAACCAACCATAAAATGCTAGCAAGATGTGGTCGTGTCACCTAATGTCAAAATTTCAAAAATGACCAAAAAGATATTGTCTTACTTTTCTAAACAGATAATACATCGAGGTAAACGGTCCCATGGTTAAGATGAACCATAATGTTATGCACATGTGTGTATTAATTAATATACAGAACTTTCAGAGGACTACAAGAGGGGTCATGATCTGGAAAGTTATTTATGACGTAAAAATCCCGTGAATTTCAAGGGGGGATAAACCTAGCTTTAAGTGCTTTGTTTTTAGTGGACAGGGTATTGTCCCTTGGATAACGATCACAGCATGGATCATAATACTGTAAAATTTAAATAAAAAATAACATATTATTGCAGTGTTCATTTTCTTTTCCAGTAGCGGATCTACTATCAAGCTAATGAAGCCTAAACTTCAGGGCCACTGATCTTGGCGAGGCTCTGAAGAAAGTTTTTTCACTTGGTGAATTTTGGATAATGCCGGCTGTTGTTGCTGGTTGCAAAGGGGCCCCATTACAGCTCAAGCTTCAGGGAGCCAAAATTGTAGGTCCGCCACTGCTTTTTCCACTGGTGCAGTGTGTCATGATTCAGATGTTGTTAAAACTCACGCAGCGAGTGAGTTGTTGTTGTTTTACCAGGGCCATGAGAAATTGGCTGGTGGCCTTGAACGGCCCTCGCGTATTATAGTTGGTGAGTAAATAAATGTAAAGTTAAACTGTTAGATGCACGCTTGTCGGTTTTAATGTTCGTGATTAATAAGTAATGGAGTAGGGGTGAAACAAGGTGGGGATAGTTGACATTGTTAAGTATGACTAGACAAGTTTTTGCACGTTAACTGGCTGGTAGAATAGTGCAGACGTATTACTACAATTAAAATGGTGGGAGGTTTCGACCTATGAGATAGCTGAACTAATTGGGCCAGCGGACTAGCACGCTGGGTAGTTAGATAGTATAAAACATCGTGTAACGTTCAGATTTAGTGAATACAGACGAGCAGAAGCATCGTGTCGTGAAGTATCTCCGGTTGGCCAGTACCTGAACTGTGGTTTGAAGACTAGAAGTCCTTGCTAACGGACTGACTGAGCTCTAGAAAGAAAGGTCTGAGTGGGCTGACCTTTGAAAGCCCACGCTGCGCTATTTTGATGTTCGCGCCTACCAGTAGGCGTGACCAATGATAATATATCTTAGTTGAACTTCAAGCATAATAGAAGATCAGAGATAGAGAGAGAACCACAGCCTCATAGGAAGTCTAGGGAAACCCCAGCTGGCACTCGACGACGAGTGGCCTGTGTTATAGAATTATTTCCATAGTATGATTGAAGTAATACGGCACATTGTTGATGAATTGAATAATGATTGTGCATATATATAAATAGTTTTTTGCAACTGCGTAATTACCTACAAGCCGAAGTGTGCTTCTGTCTATGGCACGTTGAGAGATAATCTGGATATTACAGTTGTTAGGCTTGTATAGCCAAGGAAGTTAATATCGTGAATATTGATTTATTCCGGTTTATAGCAGAGGGAACGCTGCTAGGAGTGTACGGAAGATACACTGGGAATATTACATTGGTATCGTTAGTTAACGACCAATCACGGAAGCAGTAGACTGACTGCTTGAGGATTAGGAGATATACGTGAAGGAGATAAGTGATCACTAGGATAGCTCAACCACTACTTGGTTGACTAAGACATACTGTTTGTTGTTGATTTCGTTAATTTCGTTCATACTGCAGGAACGAACACCCGCAGAGTGCAATTGATACATGGCTTCCAGGGAGAATAAAGTTAGAGAGTTTTGATAAGTTGTCCTCGATTAGGACATTATATCGCATTATCGACCGGTATCATGGCCGAACTACAGACATATTTGGAACTCGCTCAATCATTTGGCATACCGGAAGCTCAGCGTGCTTCTTGGGTTGACCAGAAACTGAAAGAAGAACGAGAAGAAAAAGCCGCGGAGAGATTACGCCTAGAAAAGGCTGCGGAACGAGAAGAAAAGGCCGCGGAGATATTACGCCAAGAAAAAGCCGCGGGACGAGACGATAGAGCCGCGGAACGCGCGGAGAAACAGGCTCAAAGAGAGTATGAGCTCGCTTTGAAACAGCTGGAAGCGAAGCAAGCCCAACCTACCGGGGCTCCGGAAGTTACTTCCAATAATAAAACGAAACCTAAATTGCCAACCTTTAATGATAAGGTCGATCGCATAGATCCCTACCTCCACCGTTTCGAACTCCATGCCGTTTGCGCGGGATGGCAGCGTGGTGAGTACACGTCATGCCTCGCCAATCTTTTGACAGGGAGAGCGTTGGAAGTTTTCCATAGCCTCACTATTGATGACGCTAGGGACTATGACATTCTAAAGACCGCGCTACTAAAGCGTTTCCAACATACGGAGGATGGATTTCATAAGCGTTTCCGCGATTGCAAGCCGGAAGCATCCGAGAATTTCTCCACTTACGTGGACCGCCTCCGCCACCTACTCAGCCGTTGGACTGAGTTGGCCGGTGTGGAAGAGGGAAACTACAAGAAACTATATGATTTAATAATTAAATACCAAATATATATGTCCTGCCACGCGGACCTGGTGGCGCATTTTAAGGAGCAAGCCCCCAAAACTACCGTCGAGATAACATCGATAGCGGAACGGTACGCTGCGGCTCACCCTAATCGATCGTTAGCTAAAGCTAAATTAAGCGAACCGTGTTACGCCGGCGTTGCTACTAGGACACCGGTACCGTCGAGACAATCACGACAGCCCTTTCGACAGTCGCCGCAGGCTCGTCCACGGTCCGAGCCGCCGTTTAACAGGAGACAACCGAATCCCCGTAATTTTTCTCGGGACTGGGAACCCCGATATTCACGTCCTTTCCCTACCGGAGGACCGCGTAACAACTACTATCAAGCGCCCCCATTTCCTTCTTATCGAGGTACACCTTCCATTCCACTGTTATAGATGTGGCGGCGAAGGCCACATTCGGAAACAATGCCGAATTAGATTAGATGCGGCAAATGCATGCTCTGTAGCATTCACCGAAAACCGCGGTAACAGAACTAGGAATGCCGAAACCGTAAATAAAGTTATTCCAGTTATGTCCGCCCTCCACGAGCGAGGCGCGCTGACACTATATGAGGGACAAGTAAACGCCATACGAGCATCCGTATTGCGAGATTCAGGCTGTACGACCGTCGGTGTGCGTGAATCGCTGGTCCGCCCTGCACAACTCCTGGATCGCGATGCGACATGCATTACTTTGGTGGTTCAGTTGAACATTTTCGTTTGGCGGAAATATATGTTGACACTCCGTTTATAACTGGTGTTGTCACGGCCTGTGTACTACCAAATCCGGTTGGCGACCTAATCATTGGCAATATTCCCCATTTAAAGGACGTCTCCGATAGCGAACTCGAGATTTGGGACGATGAGAACGACATTGCGTGTGTCACGACAAGACAACAATCGCGTCGCCAGAGAGACGACACATTACGATCGCCTGTCGTCGACTTGGATGTGACCCCCGAGATTTTTCGTAACGAACAGCACACAGATCCATCACTAAAGCCCCTCTTTGCTAAGATTCACCCGGACAGCCCGGATACAACCAGGTTCTGCCTGAAAGACGACCTCCTATATCGCGTTTTTCGGGGAAAGCGCGAAACTATTTTGCAATTGGTCATACCAAGATCATTTCGCCGAGACATCACCCGCCTCGCTCACGACACGCCATTGTCGGGCCACCAGGGCAAAGCGAGAACAAAATCGAGAGTCCTGTCTCAGTTTTTTTGGCCCGGGGTTTACGGTGACATAAATAGCTATGTGTCGCGTTGCGATACATGCCAGAAAAGAACCCCCAAAGGAAAAACTTCGCGGGCACCTATACAAGAGATGCCGCCGGTTTCCACTCCATTTCAGCGAGTTGCCGTCGACATCGTCGGGCCATTACATAAGTCGGATAGAGGCCATCGGTTTATTCTATCAGTAATCGATTATGCCACCCGTTGGCCTGAGGCAATCCCGTTAAAAGAAATATCGGCCGATCACGTCGCCGAGGCATTGGTCACCATATTCACGCGCGTCGGATTCCCATCCGAATTATTATCCGATAGAGGTCCGCAATTCACCTCCGACCTTTTCAGGAAAGTACTGGAACTCACGGGCATTAGGCAGAAACTTACGTCACCATACCATCCACAGTCCAATGGCTGTTGCGAGCGCTGGAATGCCACCATGAAAGCTATGCTGGCACGCGTTTCAGCCGATAGACCTGGTGACTGGGACCGTCGACTTCCGGCCATCTTGTTCGCATATAGGGAACTCCCAAATGCGACAACGGGTTTTTCCCCGTTTGAACTTTTATACGGTCGTAAACCACGTGGCCCGATGGCCATTTTACGCGATTTATACGCCGGTTCTGATACCGACGTTCCTGATACGCGATCCGCACATCGTCGATCTCCGACATAGAATAGTTAATGCATGCGACCTGGCTCGACAATTTGCATGCGTACGGACCAGGTCATTTATAGGATATCGCGATCAGGGTAGTCGGTTAAGAACCCTGTCAGTCGGAGATCGGGCATTGGTGCTGTTACCAGAAACGAACAACAAGCTACTCCTCACTTGGAAAGGCCCCTTTCTAGTTAAGAAGCGACTCTCGAGAGTTAATTATCTCATTACCATCCGTGGTAACGATAAGGTTTACCACATAAACATGTTGAAAAAGTATTTTACCGATGATCAAGGTCATCACGATCATTCTTGCCATGTTGTGGCCCAAGCAAACGCAGCGATGGTCACTATCGATGACAACGACCGGGAGCCATTACCTATGACTAGATCGCTCCTGTCCTTGCAAGCCACAGAGGACGCGACTTCCGTTAATATCAATCCACAGCTGGATCAAAGTAAGACACGGGACATAATGGATCTTGTTCGGGAGTTTGCGCCACTATTCACTGATTTGCCGGGTAAAACATCCTTAGTTCAACACGTCATCCGGTTGCACTCGGACGTACCCGTGTTTGTTAAACCCTACCCGCGCCCGCTGCACGCGCACGACACCATACAGTCCGAGGTGGAAAAGATGCTCAGCTTAGGAGTCATTGAGCGCTCGACGAGCCCTTACTGCTCGCCGATTGTACTAGTAAAGAAAACAGACGGTTCCGTTAGGTTTTGTATCGATTACAGGAAGCTTAACGCTCTAACCATTTACGATGCTGAACCTATCCCGAATCAGGAAGAGCTATTTGCGCGATTGGCTGAGTCGTCCGTATTTTCGAAAATAGATTTGGCTAAAGGCTACTGGCAAATCCCAATGGAAGAGGCCAGTAAACAGTACACAGCGTTTCAGACCCCTATGGGTCTCATGCAATGGAGGTTCATGCCATTCGGTCTCGTAACAGCACCAGCGACATTTGCGAGGATGATGAACATCCTATTGCAGCAGACACCATACGTCCTAAGCTACTTTGACGACATTTGCGCTTTCCATACGGATTGGAAAGGCCACTTAGAGGCACTTCGTCAAGTGCTTAGTAAACTTCGAGATGCCGGGCTTACAGCTAAGCCTAGCAAAGTCTTCCTGGGTTATACGCAGATTAACTTTCTAGGACATACTATCGCCAAAGGCGTCCAAACACCGGACGACAATAAAATAAGTAAGATTTTAAAACTCCAGGCTCCTCATACTAAGAAGCAGGTTCGTAGCCTGTTAGGCTTTTTAAGCTATTATCGGAAATTCGTTCCTAATTTTTCGGCCCTTACGGCCCCGTTATCCGATCTTACAAGAAAAGACCGACCCAATAAAATTATCTGGACTACGCAGTGCGCCACCGCGCTCGCGACAGTGCAGCAACTGTTTTCCAGTTCGCCGCTGCTTATCCTACCAAATATTAGGCACACCTTCACCGTCCGCACTGACGCGTCGGACCAGGGAATTGGAGCTGTTTTGCTTCAAGAGAGAGATGGCTTATTGCGCCCGTGTATGTACGCTAGCCGGAAATTACTTCCGAGAGAACAGAGATACGCTATCATAGAGCGGGAGTGCCTGGCGATTGTATACGCCGTAGACGCGTTTTCCCGCTACCTACTTATGACGGAATTCGTCATCGAGACAGACCATAAACCGTTGTTATTTTTAAAATCGAACCGAGCCAAGAACGCTCGTTTGACCAGATGGAGTCTGGCCCTTCAGGAATATCGCTTCATTATAAAGGCCATTCCTGGTGGAGACAATGTCCATGCCGACCTATTATCACGGTTACCTTAATCTTGTTGTATTTTAGTCTGTCATATGTATTGGCGTTGGATGGGATTGACACCTCATTCAGAGACCGAGGGATGGTATCACATATTGTTCACCCATTGTGAACACTTTTCACCTACCCCTGTGCTTTCCTTTGTTCCAACAGCTATTTTACTGACGTCGACCCGTATTTTGGCCACACCAGACGTTGTTGCCCAGGGTCGAGGACGAGAAGTCATGGCAGACCAGGAGTCCAGATCCACTAATGCCATCGATGCTACTATAGTTATCTTTTCTTGAGTATTATTCATTGTATGTATGCATTCCTGATGACATTCGCACAGGATCAATGTTGTACTCTAAAATTTTCGAGTTATGATTGTTAATGTCTACGTATTTAGAGGTAAGATTTAATCCTCAGAGAGATATATACTTTTGGACGGAACCTTAAGATTTTCATGAAGTTTTGTCCATCAAGGATACCCGTCCTGTAGGTTTTTTTCAACTTTTGTAGTAGTCTTAGTTATTACCTAGTTAAGTTCACCTTCGAGCAATTTCTCGACTCATGCCTTCCCCTTATGATAATCAGTTATATCGTTAAAATTGCAAATTTTAACTGGGGTGGGGGATGTGTCATTATTCAGATGTTGTTAAAACTCACGCAGAGAGTGAGTTGTTGTTGTTTTACCAGGGCCATGAGAAATTGGCTGATGGCCTTGAACGGCCCTCGCGTATTATAGTTGGTGAGTAAATAAATGTAAAGTTAAACTGTTAGATGCACGCTTGTCGGTTTTAATGTTCGTGATTAATAAGTAATGGAGTAGGGGTGAAACAAGGTGGGGATAGTTGACATTGTTAAGTATGACTAGACAAGTTTTTGCACGTTAACTGGCTGGTAGAATAGTGCAGACGTATTACTACAATTAAAATGGTGGTAGGTTTCGACCTATGAGATAGCTGAACTAATTGGGCCAGCGGACTAGCACGCTGGGTAGTTAGATAGTATAAAACATCGTGTAACGTTCAGATTTAGTGAATACAGACGAGCAGAAGCATCGTGTCGTGAAGTATCTCCGGTTGGCCAGTACCTGAACTGTGTGGTTTGAAGACTAGAAGTCCTTGCTAACGGACTGACTGAGCTCTAGAAAGAAAGGTCTGAGTGGGCTGACCTTTGAAAGCCCACGCTGCGCTATTTTGATGTTCGCGCCTACCAGTATAATATTTTCGTATAATAGTTTCGTATAATATACCTATTTGCTATTGATTGCAGTACATCCAATAAGGAACCATAATTACATGAATATCATAGATTAAGTTAGTAATTAGAATTTATTGCTTTGAATATACCTCTATTGTCTTTTGTTTTGTTTATTAATATTTATGTAAAACATGGCCTGACCGGCCTGACATATATATATACTCTAGTTGTTTAATACTTTTCTTGTGTGGTTGTGTCCGAGTGTGAGTTAGCTGCCTCTCGTGCAGTCGAATGCTCCCCAAGACCCTAACTCTGCTCGTGACACAGTGGCTGGCTTTTCTACAACGAAATCCAGTTTGTTTGTTTGTTGTTGTTGTTGTTGTTTGTCATTCGTCAATAGTGCTGATAGTGTTGCTGTATAAACCTGGGCAGTATCCGTCGATAATGTTGACGGATAAACCTGGGCAGTATCCGTCGATAATGTTGACGGATAAACCTGGGCAGTATCCGTCGATAATGTTGACGGATAAACCTGGGCAGTATCCGTCGATAATGTTGACGGATAAGGGCGGCCTTTCTACAATAACAACTTACTCTTCTACCGCCGATTCTCCATGTCATCACAGTGGGAAACTTTCTGTGAAGGTAAGAGTTGAGATGTTTCTGTTCTCTTTTACTTTCTATCATCACCAAGTGAGAGTTCATATCTCGACATGTTCCATGTGCTGATCCAAACTGTTGCTTTTCCACGAAAAACTTGTAGCAAGTTGTACCATATTTTCTCCAGCCCTTGTGGCACACTGTGTGAAAAATCAATCAGTAAACGATAAATAGTCCAGGGATCCCTGGTGAAAAGTGGTGTACTCACCCAGCGGTCCACCCATGGGTTCAAGCGTCTTTACCTATCTGAGAACAAGAAACTAGGATAGTTCATAACTAGAATGGCTAAAAGAGAGAAGTGGGAGTAGGGAGAGAGAGAAAGAGGGGAGAGGGAGAGAGAAAGAGAAACTTTACGACTCGTAAACTAAAGGTACTGCTTTAAAAAATCCGAAGTTCAGCAAGAAAGCTAATTACTAAGTCTTCAAAGTTACGCCTGTTTTAAGCGAGTAGTTCGAAGAAAGATATTGCAGATCGTCAAAACACAATTATAATTACCTAAGTCAACGCCATTTCTCCTTTTTTCAAAAGTGAAAGAACACCCGCCTCACGTGTTTGTTATGTGCGAAAATAGTTTCATTATTCCTCAGTTGACTCACAGGTTATAAAACCAGGCCCGTTTTTAACATCATTATTTGGCCCAGTGCAGATTCTTTTGTAATGAGCGGGGTTTTCTTCCCGCTTTCAAAAAACCAATGTAAATTTGCATGCATGGGGTTCCCTAAACCCTTGAGGCCCTTGGGCAACTGCCTAGTGTGCTCATGCGGTAAGACGGCGCTGCATAAAACAAGTACACCAACAAACAAACAAAACAAACAACTCTAAAGTTGCTAAGATAATCATATTCAAGCTTATAACTATCTCACAGACCGCTACAGACCGACAACATACCTGATTCTTCCGAATCCTTTCTCTGGTTACACTTGTACATATCTCGCAACTGAGCAATGTCAATCGTGCTTAACGCCCTCCTTTGACCAATCCTCAATCCCAGTTTTTCTCCAATGCCAATCACCTGGTCAGATGACAACAATGCACAAGTGATTATCTATGTCTCAGATATGCAGATTGCAGGCTGAAGAGACACCAATAACTCTAAAGTAAGTCAAATTCATAGTACCCGTTGCTTTGCACTCCTAACATCGAAGCTTTAATAACTGAAGACCCCAGAGGAAGATCAGTTGAACAGCCAAGGCTGTGTATCAGTCGTGGAAACCTGAAGTTTGAACGTCTCCAGCACGTGTAAGGTTTTTTTTGTCACTAAACATGCTGTTTTCTTTCAGTGCAAAATTAATCATCAACATCCGGTGCTGATAACTACTTTTCAGCTGATATTGTCGAGAAGATTTTAAACAGCATATACTCAAATTCTAAAAAATTCTGACAATATCTATTTTCATAGTGGAGTCTTCAAATTTTAACCCCAAGAACTATCTTCAAACTTATGATATTTCAGCTGTCTAATAAGAATATAGACTAAGATTGATACCAATGTTGTTTTGACAAATGAAAAATAATATTGCATTTATCTGCAGAATTCATCACATGCCCTGGCAAAGTGTATTTCTGAAAGAGGCGTGTGACCAAAGTAAAGGTTAAATGCAGGAAGTTTCTTTTTGATCTGATGGTAAAAAAAAAAAAAAGTTACCTTTTACGACAAAGGATTCAAATGTATCTTTTTGGTCAAGTAATATTACATTTTATCACCTATATCGTATTTCTGTGAGTAATTAACGAACATGTAGGGATTAAATGCTGAAAACTACATTAGTATGTGCTAACATTTGAAGTTCAACCGTGATTAGGAGAACTCAGTGACTTTATTGTTCACTTCGAGTACCAACCAAAAATGAAGAGTAACTTTTCAAAATACTGAGGATCACTTTCAGCAGAACTCTCACACCCGGCTGTGTGATTAGAAAATCGGGCCCACCAAGACTGTTGGTATAGGCAGAATGCGCATATCCACCATCTTGTCTGTCCGGACCTACTTAAGGCGTCGTGAACCAATCGGCGGCGAGTTCACTACTGTAAACAATGACACGTGTGTAAACGCGCATGGGAGACGTTCGGTCAATTCTTTCACTTCCTTTCTCTTGTTCACACGGATGGTAGGGAATCGGACCAGTTTGGATACGTCCTTTCCACCCCTGTCACAACAGTCAACTGCAATGCAACCAGCAGGCATTTTAACTGCTTAGACACATCTCGAAGTTACACTCATCAGCTGATCCACCGGCCATCTTGTTTGGCGGAAGTACAAAACAAAAACTCTGTGGCGTCATGCGCATTCTACCTTATTGATTGGTGCGTTTCAGTTCACTCCTACCTGTACTGCGATCAGTGGCAACTTTATGTAAACACTGCTTCTTTCAAGTTGTTTTCATTTCTTTTTCTATTTTTTTCTTCGGGGTATGTGTATGTGTTTCCTGCTCTCCCCCTGTTGCAAGCTTGCATCCTTATTTATATTGATCCTGTAAATTTTATGTGTAATTATTGTTTGTTTTCATTAAACTTCTAAAATATTTCGTTATTTTCTAAGATCATTTTCCTAAGCCCAACTTGCTATTGCCCAAAGCTGAAAACAGTCACGGTTGATTAAAGGAAACACTCAAAAATGATTTTGAAGGCTATTTCAGTTTTTCGGCCACTATCACCTAATTTTTTACTCGTTATATACCTTGTTTCCTCCCTAGTTACATAGATGCTCCATTACGTGTTTACAAATGCGTGAGGACATTTTTATCCAGTGCGAGATTTGATGAGACCGTGGGCGTTTTTAACCAGTGTGAGTTTCGAGGCGAGTATGGACATTTTTATCCAATGTGAATCATATTGCTTTGATCCAGTGTGAGTCACACTGTTTTTATCCATGACCTCAAATTGACTGCGGTAGTTAAATTTTATAGCTTTCAATGTACACAGTTTACATTTTAATTCAATAAATAGATAACTTTTATGCTATTCTGATTTTCTTTATTGTCCAGTAAAGGCGAAAAGGGTTTCAAGTCAATGAAGATAGAAGTATAATCTATTATATATTTCAGTAACTTTGCAACCTTTGGCACGACTGACTGACCAAACTATACACTCTTCAGGGCTTAAATTTGGCAGGAGGGTGGCAATTGAGATAAGGAAGATGATGGCTATAATTAAAAGTTGTTTACTTCAAGCATGTATTTAAAAAAAAATAACTATGTTAATTGCTATGTAACATCTGTATTTTTGCATGTTTGTTTCGTAATATTATTTAGTACCGTGCATGTCATAAAAAGTAACTTCATCAACCGCTCAGTTTGGTGCGTAGTGTTCTGGTGCGCATGGGTTCTGAAGCCAGACTGTAGTTTATTACTTTTATTATACTAGAGAGAGGGGGTGGGGGGAGGGGGAATCACATGATTGTTTATTCCGGGCAATGCCCGGTAGGTCATCTAGTCTATTATATATTTCAGTAATTTTGCAACCTTTGGCATGACTAACTGACCAAACTATACACTCTTCAGGCCTTAAATTTGGCAGGAAGGTGGCAATTGAGATAAGGAAGATGATGGCTATAATTAAAAGTGGTTTACTTCAAGCATGTATTTTAAAAAAATAACAATCTTTATTGCTATGTAACATCTGTATATTTGCATGTTTGTTTCGTAATATTATATAGTACCGTGCATGTCATAAAAAGTAACCGTATCAAGCGTTCAGTTTGGTGCGGAGTGTTCTGGTGCGCATGAGTTCTGAAGCAAGACTGCTGTAGTTTATTACTTTTATTATACTAGAGAGAGAGAGGGGGGGGGGGGGATCACATGATTGTTTATTCTGGGCAATGCCCGGTAGCTCAGCTAGTAATTAATGTTTGCCTTTTTTTTTTTTCTGCACCCACCTGAGCGTAATTTTTTTTGCTGAAGGAAAAGTCGGAGCTTCTCCAAACTTCCACTCATTTCTACTCACCTTAATGGTGGGTTCTCCATTCCGAGTAAAGGCGTATTTACTGTAATGCACCAAGCTGACATAGTCGTACGGGTACCCTCTGGAAGTTCCTATCCGTTTCCCAACTTTCTCAAAATCAGGCTTAAATTTGTCCGAAATATTGTCTTCCAGTATCTTGACGTACTTGTCTCGGTCTGACCTCGCCTTAGGCAAAGGAAAGAAAAATAAATTATAAATATTAACGTGTGAAGTTATAAGAACTAAAATGAGAGAGTTTGAAAACAGAAAGTTGTGAAATATGTATCTTTTTGGTCAAGTAATATTACATTTTATCACCTATTTAATCGTATTTCTGTGAGTAATTAACGAACATGTAGTGTATGTAGGGAAAATGTAAGATCTGGGTAGAATTATTGGCACATCTAATTATTCCACATTGTTAACAAGCATTTTGCCGTTGGTTAGTGGGCGCTTCTGGTAAGGTCTTCTTCTGTCCTAGCATTCTGTTGTATTCTGTCGTTCGTCTGGCTCCCTCCTAGCACTATGTGACAGTTCTCGTGACAACGTGCTTTGTCCAAACTCAAACTCAAACTCAATTCCTCCCTAAGTGTTTGATCGTCTTTTTCCTCCCAGGAAAACAGGATTCTGTTCATTGTGTTTTCTTTCTCTTTCTTGCCTCTCTTTGTCAATATAAGAATCCAGAACAAATTTTCTTTTTTTTTTAATCTCCTCTTATGTATTCTCAACTCTGTGCGCACATCAAGGAGCTGGTGCACATACATTTTTCACTTTAGTAGAGAGCCCGACCCCCCCCCCCTTCCCTCTTTCACCGCAGGCTATCTCGCACCTCTATGTTTCAACGCTAAGACATCTTATCAGTAAACTGTGCATAGCCATTCTCGAGCTGACGCGCCGTAAAACCAACAGTAGGACTAAAAATTCCTGTCTTCCTTTCACCAAAGCTACTAGAAATGATAAGATGAGACAGCTCGGGGTTTTCGCGTGCACTGGTTTGGCAGCGCCACCCAGTGGCGTACGCGTGAGAGGTGTAAACAACGGCATTTTTTACAAAGCCGAATAGAGGAAATGCCGAGTTTGTCTTCAGTGTTCAGCTCTCATCCTAGACCTTGCTGGAAATCGATTACTTTGTAATTATAAAGTAGTTCGTTGTAGGAAACCTCTGCCTATTTTTTTCCCTTTTATAATGTGGTACCAATGTCACATTCGTTTTATCAATTTACCATCATACCGAAGATAGGTCTAGTATATTTTTAGAATAACATGAGACCGAGGCTGGATTTTCCGTTCATGACGTAACTCGGGCGCCGTCTGCCCAGCAGCAAATGCAAGTAAGAAAACAATAGCGGGAACTATGAGGGGTTTTGAAAACGTTTAAGGTCTTTCCTTTAACAATAACAGACTAACCTTGGATTTTCCTTCTTTTCGTTCTTCCTCCTCTTCTTTTTCTTCTCCAAATTCACGAAAAATACACCATCATGGAGAATCACATCAACCGTTGCATCGGAGACGCATAACAGTACAAACAGTTAGCAGTCGAGTCCCAAGCGCTGTCGGTAGGCTAAAAATACTTGTCGAGTGAGGCCGGGGAAGCCGCACGCACATTAATAGATCTATGCCTAAGCCATCTCGTGAAAATCTGTTTCCTCTCTCTTTTTCCTTCCTTCATCCGCCCTTTTTGTGCTTTGCTTTATAGAAAATGTCATATTCAATTACATACTGCATATTTTAAAAATATTTTTGCGGTGAAACTGTCTCTGTAAGCGAAACCGATTGATATTGTGTCTTATTTTCTATGCAAATCCATTGTACGAAGCTCTGGCTCTGCGCGCCGAGAGTGGGCGGTGCCCGTGACCGCATGTAAACGGTATTTTAAGAGGTCGGAAGAAGGGAGTGTCTGATCTTACCAATCTTGTATCTTTGTTTTCGCCCCTTTCAATCACCATATCAAAAGTATGTATACATTTTTATTAAGTGTTCCTGCAAACATTCATTCATTCGGTCATAAGAAAGATACAAGAGACAATAAGATGAGACACCGCCTTCTTCGCTCCTCTAAAAATCGTGCACCCAGTTTGCCCGCTGATCGACAGCGGGGTTCATGGCGTATTGCATGAAAAGAATGCTTGATAATACAATGATAATTTAAATTAATGATGACGATTTGTAACAGTGCTACTGCGTCTAAAATAAATATACAAACCCAGAGTTTTCCTACAACCACTGAATTTACAAAATTAGTGACTCCAACCAAGGCCTAAAGCGATGGCTGAACAGTGAACAAAATTCAGATTTTCCCTGTATTGGCTCCCGTCCATTCGCCGCTAGGTGGCGGTGCGAAATCTATACTCGCTAAACCGGACACCTGACTCATTTTATCGTATTTAGTATCTTCGGTCATAACCATTAGCGCTCACAAGATTTGCTTGTTTTTCTCATCTCTCCCCCGACTTTTGCCAGTTTCTCAACAAGGTCACCCGAGCCATTTGAAGCGCAATTTACCTGGTCCATAATTAGATGATCAAAATTACCTGTTCATGCCAAGCGCCCAGAGCATGGACAATTTCATGTACCGCAGTTCCCATATTCTCACAACCTCGACCTAAGCTGATCATCTGGGCACCACCAACACGGCCGACCTGGGACCAGCACCTGCAAAATTTGTACTCACCTAAGTGAATGATTATTTATCGCATGTGTAAACGATGGTTCACTGATTTTATACTATTTCAGCAGGTACGTTTACGGAACGCTAACTTTCGATCCTGAGCGCAAGGAATGCACTTCCTTTCCCTGCTTTTCCCGATACTCAAAGTATCCACCGTTTACAAGCGGAAAAACAACCACACAAAACCGTATGTCCCATGTTTGTAAATTAGTTGTCAGGAGAGACTAACTGTGTAAAGTCAGTTCGTACTTAATGTAAAGCCGTAATAATTGGATTATTAGTTTTTCACAGGTATCATCGAAATGTTGAAACCAGATGGTGAAAATTCACTACAGTGATAGTATTACTAAAAGAAGTGGATGGTATCATCTAGAGTCTTTGGTAATAGTGAGAAAAACGGCTGTGGTTTTTCTTACTACATAAAGATAAACTTAAATTGTTGACATTGTTGGTCAACGAACTTATTATTACTACTATTGTTATTACTATTATCACTATTGTTATTAAGTGATTATGTTTTGTTTATTGAGCCCTTTCCTGAGTTTGTTTGCGGAGTCAAATAGTGACATTATTGCCTCTGTTAAGTCAGGGTTTTTGCTTGACATGTACGTGCATATAACGTGCACTCTCGTTACTCTTGCGTAAAGGTCTGTGCACTTATAACAGTACTATCAGCCTCTTACCCTGGCTCGCTAATAAAGCGAACGAAGTCTTTATCTCTGCTCCTCTTTGGTATAAATTTGATGCATGTGCGTTTTTCTGCGTGCCCGATGGCTCTTTCTATCACTTTTTTGGCCTCAGAACCTACAGAAAGACAGAATAACACACTTTTTTAACATACATATATTAGGTGACAAATATACATTTCACTAGATTTATTTCTTTGATGAATTGATTTTTACTGCCCCCCCCCCCCCACCCCCCTTCCCCCTTTTCTGTCTCTCTCTCTCCCTCAAAAATTGCCTCAGTTCATTTTTGGTTGTAACCTACCTGTTGTCCCCTGCAGGCATTTACTTTTTGTCTGATTCTCTGAGATTTTAGTAGCATCCCCTTAACACTTTTTGCTTTCAGTTTACAGCTATATATCTATCACCGTCCATTTTTGTGTCCCTGTCTATATATCACTACCATAGATCTGGCTATATCCTTACACCATGTTCGCCCGAGATACACGTTCTCTCCTACCACTTTTTTACTGACTAAGAGTAAACACATAAAATGGTTATTAAATATAGACAGAAAGATAGATAAGGGCCGAAGAACAGGACAAAGGGAGGTTTTATTTGTATTTGTATTTGTATTTGTATTTGTATAACTCTTTAATCCCATTTGGGAAATTTTGCCTTTGTGCCATTGCAGCCCAGTTATAACTGGAGCAGGCACGTCGTCGCCACAGTGCAGCGCCGGTCGGCGTTTTTTTTTTTTTTTTTGGGGGGGGGAGATGAGGGGGGAGGGGGAGGGACTGGTAGAGATGAATTTAATTTAATTTTGCCCGGGCAGCGGCCTGTTCGGCCTGCTCTTTACGATTTCCAACTGCCAAGGTATCTTTAACGTGCGCAACGTGCACACGGGCCCTCCGAATTTTTTCGTCCTTATCCGAGAAGACTAGGTACTCGATCCTACCCCTCAATAGAATCAGGGACACGAAAATATGAGAAAAATCCCAAACTTCCAACATGCCTGCACGGCCCGGGTTTCGAACCCGGGACCCTTGGCACGAGAGGCGAGCACCTTAAAGAGCATGTCAGTATGATGTTAACCTACTAATGCCCCTGGCCACTCTGTACGGTACTTCTCCTTTTTTCCACAACCTTTTTCTCAGCCTCATCGTCGCCCTTTTGCCGCGACGTCTGTACCGGGATGCAGGGTAGATGTAGTCACTCATTGTCTTGTCCAGTACAATATCACCCTATTGATTGAGCAGTTACGTGGAGTAAATTTAAAATGAAACAAACTATGATTTCGTCAGGTATTTTTGCGATATTGTTATTGCATGTGCATTTTTGCCTTTTCGAGAAAATGAGGATTGAAGTTTGGCCGGTAAAAAGGCTAAAACGCACTAAACATTACGTGCACATTACAAGAACATATCTCGAAAAAATTTCAACCGATTGGAATGACACTTATACATAATGAAATTACGAGTGAGAAAACCACTTTCATGACAAAACGTCAAAATCGGCAAAATGTCGCATAATAACACTATGGCAAATACCCTTCAATTTGTCTTTATCCAGGCAATACATCACACTTACTCTTGGTAATTTCTCCATAAATAGGCTTCAATATTATGTAACTGAAGGGCTTAGCTCTATATAAATATCTTCCTAAATCACACAGAGCTAAAGCGGAGATATTAAGCAAAAGATGTGTTTTTCATGTAATAGTATGTTACGGCTCACAAAACTCCAACTCTTTCACGATGGCTCTGGCTAATAGTACCAGTCTTTTGTTAATGTGCTATGTACAGAAGACACTAAACTCGCTGGTCCTGTACAACTACACTGCTTAAGTGATTGTTTTGGAGTTCAGGTGGGCTGTAAAGAAGTAACCCGTTCAATTTTTAAAATATTTAATTCTCCCACAGTAAAATGTTTATGAACGAGGAAACAGAACAAAGTTGTCCTGATTAAAAAAATATTTAAAATCCCCAAATTAATTCGGTTGCACAGTAAAAGCAGAACACATTTCGCGACTGTTGGTGTTAGCATGTGATGGTGATAAAGCGATTTAACCAAACAATAATTATGCAAAGTGTCACAATAGCTGATTGACATTTTGCATTTAAACATGGCCAATAACCAAAATAGCAACGATAGCGATGGTATGGGCAGAAAAAAAAATATGTAGAGAGCTAAGAGTGTTTACGGAGGGAAAACTAACAAAGGCCAAGTTGCAGGTTTGTGTAACTGCAAAATAATCTAAGATTCTAACTATACAGCGGAAACTCCAAAACTCAGACAGTGGAAACGTATCAATTTTCGCTTTCATCGGAAGCGATAAAGACTCTGAGTTGACCGGTAAGTTATACTGTTACTTCCTGTCTAACATGAAAAGACAGCTCTGGTTGAAAGGTTCGGCAGCGAATGGACGCCATTTTCCTGAATGTCCTCACAGTGTAGGGGTAGGGATGGCGGTTTTGGGGAACCGGGGAGGGGATAAAGGAGAGGAGATCCCTTAGTGCAAAAACATAATTATCTTAACCAAGGTCTTTGCACGTTGAAAACTGTCTAGCAGAGTGTTTCTCAACCTTTTATATCCCACCCCTCTTCAATTTCCCCCAAGAACCCGTGCCCCGCCATAATCAGACAAAGTTAGGACACACTATGTACAAACAGATTTTCACAGAAATTTATGTATTCAGTATGTTATACATTCAAAAGAAGTTTTAATTGAAACGAATACGCCATAGATAAACAACAACTTATCTATACAGTTGTGTTAAAATATACTATGAAATTAAGATTTCTGTGAAAATTTCCTACGTCCCATTCTGAAGTCCCACGTCCCACCAAAGTATTGCCACCTTGAGAAACACCGGTCTAGTGTGTTAGGCGTGCCATGCCGAAGAAAAAACAACAACAGTAACTGTGATCTATCTTTCAGTCGGGGATATGCTGTGATATTCTAAATTTACATCATGATGTTATACATTTTGCCCAGTAATGCATTTCAGCTGTACACAATTTACGGTATTTCGAAATATTCAAGGTCTAAAAATACAATATAGGAGATAACATTACAGTACCAAGCTGTACAAAATGTTGTTTTTCAAAGCTAAGCTCGGTTAGTTCTGGTTCATCAAATGTTATTAATATGGTGCCTGCAACTGCACTGATGAAGAACCGAACACGATTGAGAATTTGAATCTGGTCATTGAAAACAAACGCCACTCGGCAGATAGCCTACTTTGACTGAGGACAAAACAACTCCAAGATTTACCTGATAAAAGACAGTACCTCCTGTCCCTCGGGGCCGGGGTGGAACTTGTCCTGATTTTTCGTCCGACATCCGACACAGGGACGGAGGACAAATATCTGTGAGTCGGTGGAATGGGGGAAAGGGGAAAAGACGTAATCACAAATATCAAAGAGACCCATTCAGTTGGAAAACTCGTACAGAAGAAGAAGACTTGTTTTTGTTTTGTTTTGTTTTTCAAAAGAAAAATTGATTAGTTAATAAATTCTTTGCTATTACAGGTGCGTAGTTTCAAAAACAAAGCATTCAGTTACAGTAGCATAAATGGTAGTTAAAATTATGTACTGCTGTTGTATTTAATACGAGAAATTACCTCGCCGCTCAGAGTAACTTTAGGACTAAGGGCAGTAATGTGGAATATAAGTATATTGTGAACAGAGACGACATTAAACTTTCACTTTTCAAAAATTCACATCTCGATGGCTACACCGGGCCGCTGTCTCATGTAGGCCTACCAGCGAAACAAAAACAAATATGATAACAGTGAAAGATTACATTAAAAACAAAGCAATACACAACAACAAGAACAAGAACAAACTGAAAAGTGAAAAATAAAATTACAGCAAGATTATTTATATTATATATATATTTGGACAACTTGGAGCGGTCCTTCCCTATGCATAGAAAAACGGCTAAACGTAGAAAGTTCAAACTTTCTGTGCTCATTAGTTAAAAAATCTACTAGGTTTTTACACATTCATTTTGAAGATATAATGTGTGGAAATGTACAAACTGAATTTATGAAGTCATTTGTTTTGTTACCAGTTCCAATCATCTTTTTAAAACACCATTTTCAACATTTCCAAATAGGTTTTCCCCTGAGGCCGTGTTTTGGTTTAACAGTTTGGTCACCTAAGGCTCAGGAACCGCATCACACTCAGGCTTCAAACTTTGCACAACAGCATATTATCAATGAGACATTAACATGGGCTATATTAGAAATTATGAAATGTTCAGGCTTCTACGTTTCGTTTTTCATTGTTTCGCCATCATTTAGATCTATTTCGAGTCATGGTTCGCCATTTTAAGGTTTCGTTATCACTTCCTGCGATGTGTTCACTATCAAACACACTAACCCGTGCGCAAATCATGCTATTGTACGGGATGCGCAGGGTGTCAACTCACAAAGGCAGAGCAGTAAGACTTATTTAAAAACAAACAAACAAAAATAAAATAAATAAATAGGAACAGGCAAGATGAAGCAGGTCCATAATAATCACCCAGAACTGAAACTAATATTCAAACCGATTTATCCCGGGCAGGGCCGGGGACCTCAGCTAGTTATCTATAATTGAACACTCAAATCCTCTGTGAAAAAAAAAAATCTTCATCTACAAACCTCACAAATTGTGTCGGAAATCATCTTCCGCCAATAATCGCAGTAACAGCAAATAAACAGTGTAAAAAAGGAAAGTTCAGTGGCCACAACAGAACGGGGAACACAACAAAACTCAGCTGGGAAAACCGGCAACAGTAGTGCAGATGTGAGTGTGGGTAAATTTTGAAGAAAGTTTTGACAAAGTGACGGTCGTCTCACTGAGAAAATGACAAAAGAACACATGGACAGACACCATAGAGAAATACTCGAACAAAAAGGGTAACATTTCTATCGGGGCCATCCATTAAGCACGTGTGCTAAAAGAGGGGGAAGTTCCAAGCGTACGAAAAACGTATATATATATTTTTTTTTTAACGAAAAGCGTATATATGAGATTTGGAAAAAAAAGGGGGGGGGGGGTGTGTCTGGGAAGTATACGTGCGCTTTTCAATTTTCAATTGCGATAATAAATTAAAAAGTTTTGGTTCATAATTTTTTTTACCTACACCCTACCTCAGACGCACCAAAAAAAAAAAAAAAAGGAATTGTGTACAAAAATCGATTAATCTGTTCCTTTTGGCTATGCATCTAATGAAACAGCTAAATATTCTACGCAAAATGACAATTTAATGTTTTAAAACATCAAAGTAAATTGCGGACATTTTAATGGTCACACGCTCGGATGATGAGGGAAGTTGGGTTGAAGTTATGGCCATGACAAACGTGCAAGATGGTGGAGGGGCTGAGTGAATTAAAAAAAACAACAACATGCCAAAATCGAACGTACACACTTTATGGACGGCCCGTGCCCAAAGCTGTTCGTCAAACAACCACAATGTCTATGCTAATGAAACAGACTTTACGACAATGAGTACCACCTTTTGGCACTTCTCCCATAACAACTTCTAAATTTTAAGCATTCTTTATTGATGGTAGTCTTCAAGATGAAATTCATCCAAGCCCCAGAAATTGTAAAATGTTCATTTAAATGTTTATTTTTATCTTCCACTCACGACTGCAGCTGAAAGAACTCAAAACACGCTTTTCAAGGCCATTAGGTTCTGCAACTCTTCCCGGCTGCCAATTTTTTTCTTCTTTAAGCGCCGGACTAGAAGGCATGAGCTAAGGTGGGATGATTTTAGCGCTGTCTGGGATGACGAAGGTAAGGGGTGATCCGTAGAGTACATATGCTCCATTTTGCCAGATTTTAAAAACATTTTTGGCCTCTCATACTCTTGGCCGCATCACCCCCCCCCCCGTCCCTTGCATGAGTGCATATAAGAATAGTGTGCGTCCACGACAAAACCTTGATTTTCTGTGACCTTATGTGACATTGCACATGTACCATTTGACTGTTTTTATTAGAAACATTATTTGTGTATATATTTCAACAACTTAATCACTGAAAACAACAGCAATAACAAAACACTATTTACTTCATTACCACCGTTGAAAAGCGCACATACTCTCTCTAGAGCCCCACAACCCCCACGCCCTCATGTACGCTCTTGATAAGCTGGGGAGAGCCCCTCTACTCCCTTCCCCAGCACACATACTTTATAGATAACCCTTAAAGTGATTGTTAAGTACTGGTAGGTTCAAAGACTTTGCAAGATATTTTTGCAGGTGCTCGCTAGTACACTAGTGCGGCAAGTTCACTTACTTCTGTTGAGCTGGGTAAAGTCCCAGAACTCAGCTCTCCTTTTCCTCACGCGGACTATAATTTTTGCCCATAGACCACCAGTGTTCTCCCCTTGTTCGGCGTAGACACAGAGATGAGGTACTAGAAGCAGCACTGAAATGGCAAAGATCTGAGAGGAGACCCTGTTGACCAACATCGTCACCACAGAATGCTCTTACTGTCGTATCTGAAGTCCTTTATGTTGTTTCGGTTCCTCTCCTTGCGAGTTCTGGTTTCCAGGTGTGAATGTCCTGGTTTTAAAGATAATGGCAGAGTATTATAGGCAGACATTTAGATGATTTGAAAAACTGACCAGTTTCAGAGGCAACGCGCCATTTCAGTATTGAAAGTGTTCATTTCCTTTGTTGTATTCAAATATTTATTACTTTTTTTTTCACATGGGCTTTCTCATAAAGAAATACCATACTCGTACAGATTCAGGTTAAAATTTTCAGTGCATAATGAATAGAAGCTCATGAGGTTTCCGAGCGAACAGCCAGCACACAGAGCTTATAACATGAAAAGGCATGGTTCCAGAGGAAAGGGGCGTCCCAGATAAAGATAGATGGAGAGTGTCAAAGAAACAACCGAAAGAATCAACTTAACCATGGCAGACGCCATCCATCAGGCCTCCTTCCGATAGTTGCCTCTGCTCTCCACGTTTAATGGCACAAGAGGAAAGGGAAAAGGAAAGGAATCAAGAGAAGCGGAAAAGATTATATGAAATTGCTTTTGTTAAGTAGAAACATTGTGCACAGTCTCAGTAACTGAGGGCAACATGTGTTGACACTGATATTATGTGATGAAACAAACCGTGAGATCATTTTGTTCATTTTTGAAGTGAGATGGAATTTATACGAGCATAATGTTTCATCTAGAAGTCTAGTGGATCAGAAATTGAATGTTATTTGAAAGCCATGACATACTCAGGAAAAATAAGATTCCTGTGACCAAAAACAATATTACTGGTGAAAAAACAACACAAAAAAGCATCATTACAAAACTGCCTCTTGGGGTGGGTGTTATTATGAGCTCAATACTTTCTCCAGAAAGTAATTCGAAGTTATATTTAATCTCAAAAGAAAACCATACATGTGCCAAATTCAAACCAGACAAGAAACTGAATGTATTATCATTTTTTATACCTTTCGACTATAATGATGTCGAGAAAATAGTGTAAATGAAATACAGAAGTCGAAACTTTTTTTTTCCCCACTAAAACGTTTACTCAGGATGATGTTATTGGAGGAAATGTTCAAATGTCATGCTCCCATTCTGCTACAACACTCCTTCTTTCTTCTACTAAAAAATCTCCACCAAATAAGACTTTTCTAAATCAACTACTGTGACGCACAGACTGACAAACTTCGACAAAATAAAGACTTCAGCTCACAAGCCAAACAACTCTAGGTAATGAATCACGCTCGGATTTGCCTAAAGGTTCATATGATAAATATAAACGACAACATCCATTTGATCTGTTTTTTAAACTGCCGTTTTTTAATGTTATCAGTACACTTTTGCCAAGGCATAGGTTAAGCAAGAAAAGATATCTTTATCTGAGGAAACAACTTACCGCAGAACCTGTTATGCCCGCACAATGGCGTAAAACGGAGCACCTTTATGAAAAGAAATGGGCGTATTTCTTAATCGACAGATACTATCTGAAACCGAAATTTGAGGCTTCCAATATACTACCGCAGACAGTCTGGAGATCACGGATTTTGGTAGACTCGAGGATATCAAGAGATTTTCACTCTTAAACTTTTACTGTTCTCTGGCCTACAACAGGTGCGGCTGAGCAACTATCTTGAAGGAAATCAAAATCACACTGAGGAATAACAATTTTAATGGCACTTCAATAGTACATAAACTCCGTATTAGTAAAAGCGAACTTTACGGCACTTCAACGCGTCTTTCCCCACTCCTCCATTAATAGCAAACACACACTCTTCAAAGTTTATACACTTCTTACTCAGGACGCCTGCACATAAAATTCATCCAAAACATTAAACACTGTATAGGTTTTATAACAGTATCACTGTCTTCCATTTACGACCGACACAGACTGCATTAATAACACACAATATTCAACTAATCAGATCATGAACCGCCACCAGACAAAATGCCTAAGGCACACATTGCAGCAACTTTCATCTAATGCGCGTTGGCACCCACCTCCCGGTTTGGAATAAAAAAAAAAAGATTCAGGTAGAGGGTATACACGTACTTAAGCTAATATCTGCTGCAGTGGGGTCCTTTCATACTGAATAAGCATATTTAATATGTGCTCTACACAAGTAACCAATTGTTGAATGGAAGACTGTGAAAAGAGCGACCTGGAATAACCTACCCTATACAAACTAGTGCACGCATGCTCGCACACATACACGCACAAGGTGCCATGAGATTTATGGGCGAAATGACAGAGGTCAGCGACGTTTAATATTTCTGACCCGACTGATTCAGAAAATGTGGTCAGTCGGAACTGTCAAAAGTTCATGCACTCCTAACAGACTACTTCTCTGTTAACGGTTAGGCTATTGCAACTCAGGCATAACGAATGGGGAGAGTGTGTGTAGAAACATTATAACAGAGCACCAGAAATTAAACAGAATCGCAGAATTTGCATTTGATTTCCACCGGCCAAAGTCAAAATGTCACTTTTTTAATCTTAGAATATAGGAATAAAAGAAGTCAAGAAAATACTGTCTTTACTTCAATACGACAATTTTGATTAAAATCTTCCTTGGTTATATTTTGGTTAAGCCTGTAAATAGGATCTAGCTCCAAACAGTAAGTTCATAAACCATAAACGGATTTCCGTCGGACGAGGAAAAGGACGTAATATAAATTATTATTATAGACTGTCACTTAACAAAGATCCAAACAGTGTATAATAAATTGTATAAGATACCGGTGTATATAAGCCGCAGCTCGTATTCTCCCTTACCGGATCAACATTAACGACATCAGGTAAAATGATTAGTATTAGTGACGCCACCAGATCTCATGTCACGAGAGTGCATTCATGCCGGGATAATTTCACGACAAACATTCAAAAAACGTCTGCAATCGGGACGAAATTTCAAGCTTCTGTCCCGGTTTCATGGCGCTTCCGCACGAAATAATTATGATCACTAAAATCGCTTGCGTATGAGGATCAAGTGACTAAAGTACACATGTATTGAAGTTTATAGAGAAGATGCAGTTTGCTGAAAAGTTTGGAAGTAAAGAAATATTTAGGAATATTGTGCAAATGGAGAATGCTAGTAAATCAATGATTATATAAGCGGTTGGATACTCCACAATGCATATAAAAATATCGAATGGTTCCAGTGGAAGATAATGTTCATGGTTTAAGGCAATGTACTCACAACAGAGTCAAAAACATGAGCACTGTCATTCTGAAAGTACTTTCACCCTTTACATTACCTTTGAAACATAGGTACTGGCGCGGATACTTTTATATGGTTTTGATGTCCCTCAGCGTGCAAATGACTACAATGTGTCGAACTAGACTTAGAGCCCATACACTTTTGGCTCATTTTCGGTAGTTTTGCCGAAGCAAGTCAGTCTCGAAGAAAAACGAACCGAAAAGAAAGCGGAAGCACCATACTCTCCAAAAGGCTCTGTGGATGTTTTTCACATCTTTTCGGCTTTTCCGGGAAGACCGGACGGACGTCATTCGGCTAAACTGCCGAAAGTGAATCGAAAGCGAATCGAAACCGAAGACACCGTTCTTGTCCCCTTAGACTGATGGGCACATTTGTGATTTCTAAACTCTTCGTAGAAGAGAATTTGGTCGGTGACCCTAATCCAACATTAGATGAAGGTCTAACGCTATTGGGACATTAGATATTACTATGGTCTAGGCTCTTGACTTCGTCTGAAAATTCAATTTCGCTTTAATATTTACTGATCTGTGTCTAAATTTCGTCTTGGTCTTTTGCGACTACTTTCCTTATACCTGCCGATGCCCAACAAAGTTCCCTTGGCCCTTGGAGCATCATCTATAAATAAAAAAAAAAAGAAGAAAGTGGTGATTCGAGACTTGCTTGTTTAAGTACTGGCACTTGAGTATTACAATATGGCATACGTCAATTCTAAGTCTTTCGATTGTTATACTACTTACTGACATCCAAAGAATTCTTTGTAATAATAACGAAACCAAAGACGCACTTTCCACTCTGCCCTCGGTGTCAGAGTTCAGAGTTCGCCACCATTTGCACTAGGCGAATCGCTGAACCGCCGTCGACCCATGACCGCAGACACTCTTGAATGCCACAGTCAATTCTGTAGACAAATGTTTCGTAATACCCATCGACCTGTATTTACCTACCCAAGTTTTGGAGTGCAGTACATTCCGCGGCCCAGATAAAACGGTAACCCCCTACGAATAAACCACAGCGATACTAAGATCTCCCCGTGTGCGGAATCGGGCAAGCCATATTGTCCGAGATGCGATCAGTTTACATATAGCTGGCTCGAATACCACAAAAATATATGAGAAACTTAGCAGTTATTGTTCTGAAAAATAAAACAATATATCTCAAGAATTTTTTTTCCTCCAAAATGTAATTATTGTGTATGCTGGTAGTTGGCAATTCATTATGAAGTACGAAAACAAAAGAAACGAAAAGACAGAGCCGTCTTAACGCATGCGCACACTGGGCAGTTGCCCGGAGGACCCATGCATGAAATAATGGGGAAGAAAATCTCGCTGATCACAAAAGAATCTCCCCAGGGGCCCATTCATTGTGGAGACGGCCCTGCGAAAAGAAAAAGAAAAAGAAAACAACGAAGAATTGCGCTCACAGTTACATTGGGGAGAACTTGTCAGTACATATTTCCATTCAATGCCAAGCAACGGTGAATGAACGTGGTCACCATTAAGGTGCGTGAAACCGTCTGCCAGAAACTCGAATGCAACTAACTACCCAAAGACAAGCAAGAACAACCAGATTCATGACACTGCAGGTAACCCATCCAAACCCCCAGAAGTTGAGGACCGAAACACACTAGTCTGACGCGGGTTCTCGTTCAAAGCAGCCAGTTCTGCTTTCTCAAGGAAATACATGAGTTCATGTATCTGAGACATGAATAAACTAAAAGAAACTAAAAGAGAAATTCCTGTCAGGCGCATATTATTGTTTCCGATTCAGTCTATAGAAAAATAAAAGTGGAACTTTTTACTCCACTTTGTCTAAATTCTGAATCAGCCCTAAAGGCACTCTACGCCATTCAATTCATCTTTTGTGCCTTTTTATTTTTCATGGTTTAGGGGATTCCTTTGACAAAATTATATTTGACACGTGAGATTTATATCATCTGCATATTTCCTTTGGAAGTGCAGTGTAAGAAAATAACGTATCTATTCAAGTCCTGAGTTAACCGAAAGTAAGCTTATCATCCTTGGTGTATATGTTTGCTTATCAAGTACTTTGCAGCCTTGAACAGATACTTAAATTTGCTGTTTAAGACCTGTTACTCGTTTTAGGCAGAAGAAGAAGATATGGATTCTAAAATATTGGACTATAAATTCGGCCATAGCAACTTCACTGAAGAATGCCAGAAAGTAAGTATCTCTTTTGCCAAATAGCGAAACTTGTGACAAGAATTAGAAGAGGCCGTCGTCACAAAAGACAATGTGTGTATCTGTTTACTGGGGTTTGTTCATATGTTGGGATTCATTGAATCTATTTAAAGCCGTTAGTACGCTCTCACGCTCTGTGGAAATGTGCAAAAGGGTATTGTTTACCGCCGAGACCTACTTTCCTCTTCATGCTAATAATGGTTTCACGGAACTTCCCGCTCTTGCTGTGCAAATCGACCAATAGTAACGTCTCTCTATACATATCGCAGGTATAGAGCAAAATTGTTGTATCTCCAGGTTTATGAACTGGGGTTCATAATGGCAATACTCTAATAATGACAAACTGCTTCTTGCAATTTTTTCGTTATTCCGCTACCTTTAACCAGTTCAACGTTGCAGAGAAGCAGCATTGTTGAATCTCCCTTAAAAATGAGGTCATTGAGAGCAATACTGTGGCATTTCCGAGACAGTAAGCTCCCATTATTCATAAACTCGTAGATACAACAATTTTCCTCTATACCCGCGATATATACTCTCGCAGAACACCGAGACTTTCGTTTTGTGCAAAGTGAAGTAGGCATGTTTCTAACATAAACCACCAACCCCGCATATTATACTGAACATGCAGGCCTTGACATTTCTGAGATAAACATTGTGTGTTCTGGAAATTGACGAGGTACACCTGTATCAAATGGTGAAAACGGTGAACAAGAAATACAGATATACGGCTGAACCTCAGTATCTGACGAGACCACTGGGATTACTCGTGGCCACGAAGCAGAGAGAAACCAAACACAAAGGTCTTCAGGATTCTTGACGCGTGGACTTCGCTTAAACAGCCTGAAACTCTCTCTCTCTCTCTCTCTCTCTCTCTCTCTCTCTCTCTCTCTCTCTCTCTCTCTCTCTCTCTCTCTGTGTCTCTCTCTCTCTCTGTCTCTTTTTCTTCCTTTTCTCCACTCTACTCACGCGTGTCATTCTCTTTCATTGAGAGAACTGATAGATATGCCAAAGACTGGGCATCGCCGTTCAGTTAATACAAATCGTTTTTGAAATCGCATTTTGAAGAACTCATTTCTTTTCTCTCGAGAACAGCGACTGCACGTAAGGTATCCCCAAAGACTGTAATCCACTCTGATGCTCTGTTACCGTAAAACAAAAATCCCAAATTGCCATTACACGTAAAACTAGCACAGTCATAAATTCCACTTTTACTCACAAGGAGAGACTGCAAAGTGTATTACCAACGGCTGTTTACTGTACCCAAGCTCTGTTACATCGTGAAATTCCGGAGATTGCTGTATCGTAATGCTTTAAGCTCGCAAAGTCACAAATTATACATTTCTTTCTTGTCTTGTCTTTTTTTAAACATATAAATGACATTTTTTCAGCTATGAATCTCTAAGATACCGGTAAGATAAACAAAACTGCACCATTTTCTTTAGGAAAAACGGTTTGTTTTATGTAAAAATAACCGACCTTCGTCATTTGTCGCCATTTAAAACGATTACACTTGTTTAACATTCAACATTTTTATCACTATTCTTATCCACGATCTGTTTAGTGCAAAAACGTTAGAAACTGTGAACAATTGATTCTCATCCTGACCTTGACAGTCGCTCGTTGGCATAACCGAAATTTCTCGCCCGAGTTTTGTGGTACACGTGAGCAAACGGAAACTCATTGTTTCTATCACATTAAAGAGTGTTTTTAGAACAAAGTAACTTTTTTTCAAAGTTAAATGTAGAAAAAGAAATGGATGTTGCAAAGCCCCGCAATAGAAAAGATAAAACAACAAGTTACTAGATACTATAAATCACAAAACAGGTAGAAGAGAAACCACGATAACATGCTTTCGATCCCGCCAGACCTTCGTCAGAAAAAACAACTGAAACTGAATTTAAAAAAAATTCAAACAATTATTTGAATAAAAAACAAACCCAGCTATTTATCTGTTATAAGTTCCTCAACAAGAAAGACAGTCTGTCGGCTTGACCTGCACTCTATTGGGGAGGTGACCTAGCTAGTTTTGTTGCGGTCAAGTATTGTGGCGGGTTACCACTGCCTGGAAATATATTTGTGACCCCTCTAGTCAATTTAATAATTAAGTCGGATTTGGCCACATGGAATCCCGTTTAACTCTTTCCAGGCACTTTGTCAATGAAAACTAACTTGTACAGACATAGCGAAAATATTAAAGAAATTAGAATCAACCAAATCTCAGTTTGGACATAAATCACCACAGACAGATGAAATTGCCGTTTGCTCCTCTCGACCCTCGCGACTTAAGTACTAGTTTTAGAAGCTTGATCACATTTCAATGCCCATGAATGACAAGGCAGGGGATATCTGACACTGCATTATAACTGTTTACCATAAACAAAACAATGCACCATTTTCGTTAGGAAAACCGTATTGTTTTATGTAAAGATAACCGACCCACGTCATTTGTTGCCATTAAAAAAAAAAAAAAACTTAAAACTTGTTTAACATTCAACACTTTTATCACCTCGAACTTTTCTTACGCGCCTTCTGTTTAGTGCAAAAACATTAGAAATTCTGAACAGTTGATATTCATCTTGACCTTGGCAGCCGTTTTAAAAACAAATTATTTTCGACATTCTTGACTTCACGTGTTACAAAACGATCTAGCTTTGACCATTTATTTCAACAACTAACACCACTGTCATGATTTTGTAACGATTTGCCGCCAAAATAAGCAAGAAAAGTTCATTATTTCATTGTCATTTTTGTGGGGTTATTTTCATTCGTTTCCGGTTAGATATTTTATTTGCCGCTAAATTTTGTCTGGGAATACGAGGCATAAAATAATGTCAGAATGGTGTCTAAACAAAAGATTACAGAGTTTGATTTATATTGTTTAGAGCAGGATAGCAGCGGAATCTCGTACTTTTAACCCGCATGCAGCAAATGAAGAGGAGATACATAGATAAGCTAATACACAAGCGATCACTTTAAGAATCATGAAATCTTTTCAGTCTAAATATTTACTGCCACCCAGGAGAGGCCAGGCTTTTAAAGCGTCAGTGCAAAGCTTAGTCTACCTGAGAAACAGGAAGACACCACTAAAAATAATAAACACCACAAGAATTAAGCTAACTTTTCATAGTTTGCACACCTTTTTTCATCTGTTCATTGCATTTAGTATTAGGTAGTGCATTCCTGTTTTGAATTTTACGTCCAATCAAAATGTTATAACTTTGCAGACGTCAAAATTGTTTTTGGCGCAGATTTCCACAGGCCTAAATACTATTTTTCTTCTGTTATACCGGAGCTTGTTTCGTTAAATAAGAAAATGAATGAGATAATTTGAAGTCATAAATTATGCACTAAATCTTTAATTGTTTTATTTTCATCCATTCTGAATGTTAGAGTTAAGTCAATCTATCTATCTATCTATCTATCTATCTATCTATCTATCTATCTATCTATCTATCTATCTATCTATCTATCTATCTATCTATCTATCTATCTATCTATCTATCTATCTATCTATCTATCTATCTATCTGTCTGTCTATCTATCTATCTATCTATCTATCTATCTATCTATCTATCTATCTATCTATCTATCTATCTATCTATCTATCTATCTATCTATCTATCTATCTATCTATGTATGTATGTATGTATGTATGTATGTATGTATGTATGTATGTATGTATGTATGTATGTATCTGATTGAAATAACGTACAAAATGTAATGTCTATTGTACGGAATATATTGGTGTGTTGTACAGCTGAAGATGGTTGAATATGTGATTATGTAAATGGATGTATTCATTGCATGTAAAATCATATAGTCAATAAAGTTCTTGAAATATGTATGTATGTATGTATGTATGTATGTAGACTTTTTATTTGAAAATATCAACAAAAAACTTGCAAGTGATCAGTGCATTATCAGTACGAACAAATGTGTCAATGTTGAAAACAACATCCCCAACAAACCTGATATATTGATTATTGATGAGAAAGAGAAAATTGTGTTTATAGTGGAAGTCTCTGTTCCCTTTGATAGGTTTATTGATATTTGTTTTAATGAAAAATTTCTGAAGTATTTACCACTACATAATCATTTCAATGATATGGGATACACAAGTAAAATCATTGTCTTTATTGTGGGTTCACTGGGGACAGTGCACAATAAGTCAGCATCAGGTTTGAAGTTGTTGGGTTTCACTAACAGTGAAATAAACCAGTTTTGTAAATTCATGAGTATCAGTGCTATTATTGGGTCACACAGGGTCTGGAAGAAAAGATATCATTTAATCTAATTCATCTCTAACAATATTTTGTCATATACAGTAGCTTTCAGTGGTGCATTCACTCCCTTATTTCTTCGTTTTTTATCAGTCAAAAGGCTTTTATCAATGCAATGCATGTTGGTTATTCCATACACTATATTACTACTATGTATTCTCATTACAATGCATGTTGGTTACTCCATACACTATATTACTATTATACAGTTTCATTGCATTACACTATTTAGGTTGTTGGTATGCTTGTAAGCTGATATATTATGTTGAATATGTGATTATGCAATTGGATTGTTCATTGCATGTAAAAAATCATATAGTCAATAAAATTCTCGAAGTATGTATGTATGTATGTATGTATGTATGTATGTATGTATGTATGTATCTATCTATCTATCTATCTATCTATCTATCTATCTATCTATCTATCTATCTATCTATCTATCTATCTATCTGTCTGTCTGTCTGTGTATCTGTCTGTCTGCCTGCCTGCTTGTCTGTCTGAATGTCTGTCTGCCCATCTGTCTATCTGCCTGAATGCTTTTGATCGATCCGTCTCAAAACCTCAATTTCGTATGATATCAGGAATAAATAAATCTAGACACACTCTGAAAACAAAAAAGGCAGATATGAATAAACGGATAGGCAAATTGATAAACAGCTAGACGGGAGCACGATGCATCAGATGGTAGTAATGATGATCAAGGCATGAACAAGCAGAGAGGTTATAAGATTAAATAAAAACTTCCAACCTGCAAAAAAAAACAGTAACCAAATCCTGAGCTCTTACGAGAGCGAAATGTTGTCTGAGTTTCCACACACTATGTTCACTATGAACAAGAAATATTTTCAAAGATCCCTATAAATATATATAATACTGATGACTCGGAAATGATGAGTGTGCAGGCGTGACACACTCGTTACTATGTGGATCACGCACGAAACCGGGGTTAGAAAAGGGAAACACAGGAAAAAGGGAGGGGAATAACCCATGAGTCGTCCGTCTCGTTCATGGGATCAATTGCGCAGTCTGAGTTTTCTCCCTTCGTCCGCTCGCTGTGCTTTCAAGCGGCAAGAGGTATTCGTCACCAAAAATGTGGGGCCTTGGCGAAGAGGATGTTCTTGTAAATTTACTCAGGTGGAAAAGTTAGGTGGTTTTAATCCAATGATCAAATAAAGGCCAAGAAATGAATTTAAGAGTGGGCACGGTAAACCTCCTACGCAATTATTAAGGATTGGATTTTGATGGGGGAGGAAACTAAATACATGTGCTATGCATCATCTATTCCTTCTTATTTTTTGTTTCGGTGTTGTTGTTGTTTTTTTGGGGGGGGGGGGGGATGAGGACCCTAAGACAGAAGGGGAGAAGAGGAATCATTTCTATTGTCCAACAAATGATGGGTATTCGATAACGTAGTATGTTGAGTGGGGAGGTGTGTCAGGGGAAGGGTTGTTTTTTTTTTGTTGTTGTTTGTTTTTAGATCTGCAAATAAAATGTCTAGAGATAGATCGAAGAGATGTCAGAAAAAATGTTCATTTATTGGTTGAGTCACAACGTATTTTTTATAACTGCAGTCAAGGATAGCAAAGATGTCTTTTCGTCATTGAGGAATTTTATCTTTCATTAATTTATTAAACTAGTTGAGGTCCCGGCCCTGCCGGGGATAAATCGGTTTGAATATTGGTTTCAGTTCTGGGTGGTTATTATGGACCTGCTTCATCTGGCCTGTTCCTATTTGTTTATTTTATTTTTGTTTGTTTGTTTTTAAATAAGTCTTACTGCTCTGCCTTTGTGAGTTGATACCCTGCGCATCCCGTACAACTGCATGATTTGCGCACGGGTTAGTGTGTTTGATAGTGAACACATCGCAGGTAATGATAACGAAACCTTAAAATGGCGAACCATGACTCGAAATAGATCTGAATGATGGCGAAACAATAAATTTCCAATAAAAAAAAACTACAGCGATTTGAGACTTGTATGCCTACCGATAGTACGTTTTTTAGGGGGCATGCTGCATCAGTGCATGCTAGATCTAGCTCTCACAGACACTACTGTGATTATGAATCGAATTCCGGGGCCGGAAGTGGAAAAGCGATTAACAAAGAAAGAGGTCATAGGTTAACGAACGTACAATTCGGATCAAACGCTCTCGCAAATTTACTGTTCCATTCTTATCGCATTGTTGGAATAACTCACGAATCCCATAAGCTTTTTTATGCCTATGTACATAGGAACACTGGTCAGTATCGTACAATTGTGTGTGCCAAATTTCAGTTCAATACGTGCAGTAGTTTTTGAGTCCATAGGGAACAAAGGGGTTTTCTTACATTTTTTTTGTATAGATCAGTCGAGAGGACAATGCGAGTTTTAAGATTCTTGTTTCTGGTCAGATATTTTATTGCTTTTTATCTCTGCACATATTCTGTTTCTAGTTCAGTTCCCATTCATACTGTGCAAAGCCATCAAAACACTGAGAAATTCAGAGAACCACGGCTTCATTTTGCAGTCTGTACACTCTTCTCAACACTACGAGAAACATATTGGCCCAAACCCACCGACCTGAATGTCAAACTCTATGGTGCTCAGCCAGAACTAAAGAAAACCGTAGATTTTCTTAAAAGAACAAATCTGCAGATTTAGATTGGTGAACGAAAGAAGAAGAAGATCCTGTTTTCTGGCCAAGTGCATATTGGCTGTTAAGACTAACCCCTTAATAATCCATGTCCCTTTGGCAAATGCAAACAGTATTGGCTCAAAGTTTCCAAGTTAAATTACGATAATCATAGATTTTAACAATGTAAAGTCCAGATTGTTGGGAAAATAAAGAAAGTCAGTAAATCTTCCACATCTGTAGTGTTATCAATGTCGTACTTATTATTATTATATGATTGTTCTAATTGACAAGTCGTTAGAATACGTATTAAAACGCTACTCTGTATGATAACTGTAAGGTCTTCTTATCAGGTACGTTATTATGACAGTCTGTAATCTAAAACTTATTACCTTTTTACAGAACTTTGAAACCAAAGTCAGAATCATCTTGAGGTACACACCACCCTCGAGCATACAGGTCACGGTATGACCAGAACACCCAGCTCGACCACTCCGGGTTAATAAGAGTTTTGTAGGTAACGAAGCTAGCCCGCATTTTTCAGTTGGCTTACCTGTGGAATGTGTGGCTTCCCCGTGTCCATCTATCGCCTTACCATCAGTGCGGGCTAGGTTACCACCCACCCGGGTCTATGCTGCTGTATTATGTACAAAGATTGCATAGGTCTGGCACAAAAGCTTATATATAGGAGTCGCAAAACGAAAGAAAAAAATCACTTCGTTTAGTTTTTTTTTTGTTCAGTTTCCATTTTGCGTTGACCAAAAGAAATTAAAGTCACATACAAAAGTATAACACTGATTGAAAGACCGAACACATTTAATGTTATTAAAAAAAAGATTAATCTGATCTAAATTGATGAATACATTATTACTTTCTCCGTAGTATGGCCGTGTGCTAGTTGAATTTCATCTCGTTTGTTTTTCTGTCTGCAACTGTCTTCTCCGTTTTAGGTAGTGCCTGTGTTGGACAAACAAGAATTTCTGGCCATGAAAGTCACTAACACAGGGAGTCTACTCCCGGGATATCTTACAGTACACTAATGTGTAAGATATCTCTGGTTTACTCTTATTTCTACTGCAAGCAATGGATGTCACGAAGCAGTGATCTTTTTTTTTTTTTTTACCTAGGCTTAGTAAATACCCAGTAGTGTCAGAAAAAAAATAAAAAATCCTGGCTTATGTTGATATTTAATTTGCTTCTACACCGGAAACCCCAGCAATCTTTTGTTTATACAGCAGCATTATGTGGAATGTCCTTTTATGCAGTGACGAAAAAAATATTTAAAAAAAAAACACCCAGAAAATCTGTTACATTTCTTTCCCTGATGAAGATCAATCGATCAAAAACCTGATTTGTCTTTTCTTTTCCTTTTCGTTTTATTGTATGATTTCTCTATTATTTTTCAAGCGAGGCTTTGCAACATTATTTTTCTTTTCTCTTTGCCATAATTATTTTGCCTTTTAAGCAGTGGCTTTGCAAGGACCATCAAGTTTCTGCTCTGTGCAGTTACAGGTTTCAATTAATGAGTCCCCTGTTTTATGTGACACATAGCACGAATCGTGATCAAAATCGTCCATACGAGTCATTAAACCAGCACAACAAATAGTAGAGAAACTTGCAAGATACGGGAGAGAAAGCCTAAGATAACCCAGGGCCCGCTATACCCTGGCCAGTGAAGAGAGCTTGGATACGCACAATAGCTGGGCTTATCCGGCTTGCAATGCTGCACTGTCATTTTGAGTTAAAGTACATGTGGTAGGGTATTTTCCATATTGTTGTACATTGTGCATTTTTGCCTTTTTAGTAGGGGGGCCAAGCCGTCAAATGGCCGGGAACCTTGCACAAAAATATATGCTCCTGATTTTGCTACAAATGTTAGGAGAACCACTCTGGGCTACTGAAAATGCCTCCAACAAACTATCAGTCTTAGCGTGACCTAAGTATACCCTGTTTCGTAACTGGGTGTATACTGAAAGTTTCCTGCTGGTTGTGAATGGAAATTAAATTCCGGTTCTAGATCCGATCGATGCCACCAGTCCTGTGAGAATTTGAACGTTATTCAATAAATGACGAACTCCAAGATAGCCGCCGCTGAAAAGGTCCGGTGTCCTTCACATTACAATTGAGAACAACTTCCACAGTGGGTTTTTTTTTTTACAGTTGGAAATAATCGAGTTTGTAAAAACAAACAGAAACATATCAAAATAGACATACTCATGGTGCCAATTGTTTAATCTTAATTCGAACAAAACCATTTTTGAATGGGTGAGGGGTGATGCAAATGCATTTAGTCTCCAAAGACACCTACAAACTGATCACCACCGTATCAATAGATGTGTAATTCAGGTCATTAATAATATTCTTTCATGTCATCACTGTTTCACCAAAACCCCATTACTTCAACCATAGTACCTTCAATGGGAGAATTCTCATTTTTAGGTGAGTGACATCCAGTTCACCGATGAGGTAGGAAACTGGTTTTTAGTGGTCTTCAGCTGGATTCGTCTCAGCTGCCACATCCCTAACAGGATTGCTAAAGAGGTTGTCTCCTTTCGTTTGCACAACTGAATACAGGACACTACATTAGCTTGTGCTGCAGCTCGTTTTGCAACTGCAGCTAAACAGGTTAAGAGCTTTTTTGGTGCTCTCAGCTGCATCTCCTCAGACCATGTAGTCACAGTGCAGAGGGTCGAAGTTTGGAAATGAGCCACCGGCATTTCCACGGTAACACCTGATGCTGAACGTCCAGACATTGTGTCTGACTCTGTTCATAGATGGTGAAAACCAAAAGAGCTTTATTGTGACATACCTCTTGGCTGCAATTTTCGTGCTGAAAAGATGCATTTTCCTCATAAATGTCCCCGGCGCCCGATGATGCAGCGAAGCTATGAAGTGAAGCAGAATTCTATGATTTCTTCCTCTGTTTAATACGTGTTCCCAACTCTTGGAAGACAGAGGACATTACATTTTTAACTTGGTAAGAACTGTAGTGTTTCCAGTGTCAGCAAACGAGAAAACAGTGTCCCTCCCAGTGAGGACATGGATTGCAAAGATGTTCAGCATGATGGCTTCGGGGATGCTGACAAACAATATTAACGGACATGACATTATTGGTTGGCAATAATACTTTCATGAAAGATACTATATTGACCAGACTTCTATGCATTTCTACGTGCGGGGTGTTAGCGAGATATGGCGTACGTCTGTGTCGTCTGAGTTGACTTTAAGGTTATGATGCCCATCACTGATTTCCTGAATCATGTGATATACCACAATAACACCAGCCTTCTCGTGATTGATAGATGTGTGCTGAATTCCACCTCCCAAATGTACTGGTTGTGGGTCTGGGCCTATGACAATGAGATGTGTATTAACCGAATGCTACAGAGACCTCACCTGGCTGATAGTCATCCGTATGGTTTGTTCTTCGTACGTAACGACGATGAGAACAAGGGTCTGCTGGGGATGCGACGGCTCTTCGTAGTGTTAATAGAAAAGACAATTGAGTCCTCTCTGGATGGGGTGGGGGGGGGGGGGTATGCAGCAGGACTTTCTACTTAGTTTGAAACACTGGTCGAAAACCACATACAGAATACGAGCATTCTCATCACGAAGGATAAGTCCCTTCATCGCTGAAGTGATAAAGTCAGACACTTTGTTTGGGGAAACTTGTCGTGGCATGGGTCCACAGGCAACACGGATGTCTACATCTGAAACCCTATGGTGAAATTTTCAGTAGAAATCTTACACACTTTGTTTCAACACTGGCTTGCTGGTAGATTGCATTTCCACCATTTGACCAAAGAGAGATGACGACAGTGAGTGAGTTGTAATGGGAACAATGTCTCTGTTAGGTTACAAACGCGTGCACAGTTGAATCCAGGTTCAATCTTTAGCTCAAGAGTGGAAGGTGTATCCCTGGCCCTACCGTGAATCGCACAATAATGTGTTCTCACAACTTCAGATGTCAACTCTCTTTTGCCCAATATTCTACACACTCTACGCAAAAATTTCATTTTTTTTTTTTGTTCTACCGATGAAGGAAAAGTACAATATTTGAAATATTTGCAATTAAAAACGTAAGAAGGTAAGCAATGCATTTGAAGAAATTTGTTTTCTCCCTCTTGTAAATCTGTCCCTTGCACTTATGCAGTTTCATAATAATATGCGGTCACATTACTTGGCACCGATAGGTTTATCAGTTTTCTGCTGAAGCCTTGGGAAACGAGGGGGGGGGGGGGGATTGAGGGCATGGTTAGCGAGATATGGCAGTACGTCTGTGTCGTCTGAGTATTTAGGTCGTTTTTAGGGCATTTAGGTCGTTTCAGTGAAAAGATCTGACCAAATGCTATGCCACACACCAATTTGCGATGCACAGCATGTCTACTGGAAAGAAACCACCCCTTAACGAGGACAGGATGAAGCCCTGTACGAAAGGCAGGTAGTACAGTCTGCAGTGTACGTAGCTGTTGTGATCTTCTGCGAAAAAATATGGCAGCAATCAAATGAAAAGGCCAGTCATCTTCCCTTTCTCCCCCCCCCCCTTTTTTTTTCTGCCAGTACAAAAACAGTCATGATGGACAGTCACTGCGAAACCGTTTGTCCACGATTGCGTCGTTCGTTGACTTCACAGTTTCCTGTTCACGCATGTCTAGGGTCCACCATCTTGCGAATTTAGTGAATTTGGTGATGAATGCTGATCTCAAGAGGTCTTTGACGACTGATCTCAGTGCCCAGCTCGCCGCAGGCTGGTCAGTTAGTTTACCGCCCTCCTGTCAGCTGGAATTGTACCTCATTCAATATTTCATAAGAGCGAACAGTATCGGGTGCAGGATCATCGATATTCGGCATCGATATTGTCACGTCACAGGATAGAACATCAAAGGATCGCTAGTGTTGCAGTACCGTGGGTACCTAGGATCGGTGCTTACGAAGGCATTGTTACTGATGAAAGCGAAACATTTTGGCCTCTCATAAAAAAACCTTGACTGGCATCATTTGGCATCAAACTGAACCGAGATCAGTAACTATCTGACAACCTAATTCAGCAATAAAATTTCCCATACGTCCAATCGCTAGGCTCAGACAGCCTTACATAGAAGCCACACTCGAACTATATTGCGTCAGTTTGAGAACAATTTGTTGTTAAGAGGCAACAATACCACAGAGAGCATCCAAAAGGAAAATTTTTGGTAACAGATTGGTAAAACTATAGAAATTTATCACAGTGGTATTGGTTGTTCTTAGTACTCAGAATGGCGGAGCAGGAGAAATGAGTGCTATAATTCTTGTATACAAAAAATGTTAGGACGTTTGGAAATTCTAAATTTATATTTTTTGGGGATTAATGTTACAATTAGCAAATTCAAAAATGTTTGTAGCATCTTTCTAAGACATCTGTGGTAAAAACATTTAGATAGAACCTTATTAGTCACTATAAACATGGATCCGTAATGATTTATTCGAAATTTTCAGATTTTTTTATGTGTACAGAGTTCTTGACCCATGATATGCAGAATAGTGGACAAATAATATATTTGAAGCTTTTAATTCCTGGCCTGTCTATCTGAGAGTAAGTGTGTCGAGTATCAAAGCTTTTGGTAGAAAACTGAGAAAGTAGTGAATATTTTCTTACGCCACCCCCGTTAAAATTGAGCTATATTATCTAAATAGAATTGGGAACAAAATCGCATCTACATACATAATGCCACCCTTTAGCCAAATATATCCGGCAGTTTCTTACGCCCAGGGGATCACTTTAAATGAAAATACAACAAACAAGGGTATATATTTTAGTGCAAGGTCCAACGCTTATTTAAAGAGATAGAGCAAGTTGGTCCCCCTTCTATTTTCGAGAAAATGAGGATTGAAAGTACGTCGGAAAATGGGCCAAAACGCATACAACATTACACCACAAACACATATCTCGAAGAGTTTTTAGCCGATTGGAATGACAGTTATACATAATAAAATTAGGAGTGAAAGAATCACTTTCATGACAAAACCTGAAAATCGGCAAAATGCCGCATACCGCAACATGGCAAATAGCCTGTCCCTCGATATAATTATGTTGTATGTTTCACTTACGTCAAGGAACTCGAGAGAGAGACTGCCATGCAATGCTTCATAGTCATTTTGAATAAGAGAAACTTTCAAACAGTTGGAGAAGGATTTGTATTTTGTATTTGTAATTGTATACTTCTTTAATCCCATTTGGGAAATTTGCCTTCGTGTCACTGCAGCCCAGTTACCATTGGAGCAGACACGTCGTCGCCACAGTGCAACGCCTGTCGGAGTTTTGTTTTTTGGAGAAACATGGACAAGGTGTGTGAAGTTAAATGAAACTAACGCGTAATCTGAATCTTTTTTCCAAAGTTTTTCTGCACATCGGGAGGTAAAATATTTACAGAGACATGATACTTTACTGCATCAGGCCGTTACTGATTAATATGATCTATCTAGAAATATTTGGTGTCTTTTGTTGATGGTGACAGAATAAATGTTTTTCAGTAGATCTTTTGAGATTTAAAGAAAGAGAGAAAGAAGAAGGGAAGGAAAGGAGGAAAGCAAAAAGAACGATGGAAAAAGGAAGAAAGGAAGAATGAACGAAAGGAAGAAGGAAAGAGAGAAAGAAAGAAGGGTAGGAAGGAAGGCAAAAAGAACACACAAAAATGGAAGAAAGGAAGAATGAAAGAAAGAAAGGACAGGATGGAAGGAGGGAAGGCAAAGAGAACGAAAGAAACAAGCAAGAAATGAAGGAAGAAAAAGAAATGTGAAGTGTGCAACTTTTGTGGTGTCAAATGAAACAGACCAGCAGGTCTCGTTAGCACAAAACAATTACATGGCATAGAAGATGTCAAACTCAGAGCAAACGAGCAAAACCATCCCAGGCACGATATCCAGTCACTTTAGTTTTGGAGAAATATGTGGCACACACTTTTATCGCACAAAAAACAGACGTGTTCCATTTGCCACTGTTCAATTTTGGCGATAAAATTCAGCAGTTTATCTGAATGAATGTTATCTCCTTTCGTCAAGAAATAACCGATGATAAAATCAATAACATCATGAAACAAATCTCATAAAATAATTCTTTTTTTGTTTTTGTGTGGCATGGAGTAATCAAATTATTACGGTAATTCCCATAAACGTTCCAGTCAGATTTCACTTGTCATATTGGCTCAGGCTGATATTGAAAATTGCAGTGGGGCATGTGTGTGGCATTTGGCTGCCTCTGGGAAACAGTCAAAACGTCTACTGTACTTTGTCCTACTTTCTTCTCTGCCCCTGTTTGTTTGTCTGTCTGGCCGTCTATCTGTCTGTCTGTCACTCTCTTTGTGTGTGTGTGTGTTTGTCTGTCTGTGCATAACTGTGGGTATGTAAATAGGATACATATTTTGTCCGTCTGGATTATTGAAAAAGTAATCGGAAACAAACGAAAACAAATTGAGAGACAGACTGATGTAAGGTTGTGAAGGCAGACAGGAAAAACACTGACTGAAAGATGATATAACCCCGAAGAATAGACGATCTGCCTCATACACGGAAAGACAGACAGACAGGCAGACGGACAGAAAGACAGGTAGACAGGCAGGCAGGTAGATAGATAGATAGATAGATAGATAGATAGATAGATAGATAGATAGATAGATAGATAGATAGATAGATAGATAGATAGATAGATAGATAGATAGGTAGATAGATAGGTAGATAGATAGATAGATAGATAGATAGATAGATAGATAGATAGATAGATAGATAGATAGATAGATAGATAGATAGATAGATAGATAGATAGATAGATAGATAGATAGATAGATAGATAGATAGATAGATAGATATTACCAAGAGACATTACCTGTATTTAAACCTTATTTTAGTCTGAAGAATCTGGTACTCGGTGGCCACTTTTATTTTGATCATTCTGTTGGCCGCTGTCTTTGTCTAGTTTTTAATAGTAATGGTATAACTGTGGCTGGCACAGTTGCGCATAATGTGACTTGACTATTACTTGACTAACAATATTTTCTTTATTTTTTTCCTAATGTATATCGTTTTTTTGTGTGTTTGTTTTGTATGCATGCATACACAGTACACTTCATGTGCAGCAACAGATCACGGTATCATCAAAAACAAAAATATTCAATTAGATATTAACTTCCAAAACAGATACAGACAATTTAATTACGTTAAATCGTAATGAACAAGATCTAAATTTTATACAAGTTCCGACATTTTACAAATGCTTGATTCAGTAACACTGATTTTAATCAAATGCACCGAAAGAAACTCAGTCAAACTACAAACAGACAAACAGACACCAACAGGGGTGAAAGTTTACTGTACTGGTAATCGGAGACTCTTAAGTAAAGAATGGTGAACATGATCCTTCAATGGCAAACATTAGTCAAGTCCATCCACTTTACTGTCCGGACAAACAGTGTTCTGATCACTGTCGTCACAATCGCAGCATTAAGCTGTGTACGGAAACGGAAACGTCAAAAATCCGTCATATAGTAAAAAGACAGAGTGTTTCCATGTTTACGGGAACGGCATTTCCGCGCACATAAAAACATCTTTCTTTTTTTTACTTCTTGAGGAGTTTTGACGTTTCCGATGCCGTTTCCTTTTTCGCACACAAGAAAACCCAGCTTAAGAAGATTAAGAGTTAATTTGTAAAGTATTTACAGGAAAATCGTGATTGTGTAACCTTTTGTCACGGAAGGCTAGTCTTCAAGGGTTAGTTTGTGTTGCAATTGTTCGACTGTGCAGATCAGTCTCTTCTTCTTCTGTCTTCAGTGGAGTTGGGTTCTCTCTGATGTCCAACTCAGCAGGAAGTCGAGGACGCCCCTCTGAAAGGATATCTGACGTGGGGACAGATAACAGAGAAGAAGAGCGCTTTCCTCGCCGCCCAGAAATCCTGAAATCTTCATCTTCACTTTCACTGACGGGTAGCCGGGGTGGTGTTGGTGGTTGAGGAGTGGCATCCACCTTTTCTACGGTCATTTGAAACACAGGTGATGGTTTTTTAACTGGCTCAGAGTTTATTTGGATAACAGGGCTGGTTGGTTTGCTCTGTTTCTCATTTCTGAATGTAGATCTGCCCGTATCTGGGAGCAGCGGCGTTGAGTAATGGTCATGGTTGGAGCCAACTTCTGACTCTTTGGCATTCTGAGTTTTATGGGGAAATCCTTCACTATTAGTTGAAGATGTTGCGGATCTCGGGGACCGAGAGTTATTTTTCTCTTCGGGGCGTTTCTCATTGTCAGTTTTTTGTCCTTCTAGAGTTTCTCCACCAGGGGTTTTATTTATTGTCACTTCTCGGGTTGTCGGCAACGCCAACGGAGCTAAAGTATTTGATCTTCCAAGAAGTTCCTTACCTGTTTCCCCGTTAAGGCTGCTGGCATTGTCGTCAGTGGGCGTGTTCGGACTGGAAACCCCTCCGCCTTTTCCCTCACTATTTTGTAATTCCGACTTTTTTCTCGTCCTTTTGACTCGTCGCAGTTTTACCAACCGAATGCCCTTTTCTTCCAGATTCCCTAAATTGCCAATTGGAGATTCCACGCATTTCAGATCGATCATAGGAAGATCAAAGTTAGCCTTACCTATACTAGTGACAGACTGTCGACTTTTCCGAAATATCCGTCTATCAGTCATCGTGCTTTCTCTTGACATGAAAGATCTTTGTGTATCCTGCCTGCTTGGAGGCACTGGAGTTATACTTCCACCGAGAACCATGACGCTGACATTGTCTCTTGGTGACCGAGGAGTGATTTTCTTCCTTATGGAGGCTGAGAATTCATCTGGACGTGTTGGAAACATGAAAGGCGTGTTCTGGGGAGGTCTGAACCCACCCAAAGCTCTGGCGCCGCTCCGAGACTGAGAAACTCTAGAGGCTTGTTGTCCATGTTTCTTGACGCCAGTGCTGATGTATTTGGTTGTTTTGTAGTTGAAGATGTCAGTCATATCCAGGCCGGGAGGGGGTTGGTTACTTTGCTGTAACTTCTGGACTGGTGGTAGCATGGTCGTAAGATCCCCTGAGGAAACATGTGAAATGTCCGGTTCATAAAGTTTTCAGATCTGCTTTGTAAAAGGCCTTAATGCAGGGTAACCAAGTTTACAATAAATATAAAATAATAATGATAATCATAATAATAATCACTTTCGTTTTAGTCCTGCTGTTGGCACCCCCAAGCTTTCTATGCTACGGCGTCTCGTCTCATCAATCGGGCAAAACCCTATTTGCAATGATTTCTCAGAATCTGCTGCATCTCCTCGCCTTCAACAAAAATCGGGGATAGTGCTGTTGATATTGTCCCAATCCACATCTCAACCCAACCCCACCCCGGCCCCCTAACCCCCCAATCTTTGCTACTATTCAACTTTAATCTTCAAAACGATCATTTCAAAATCTTATAAATTTGGAACTGCAAGAAAACTTAAGGTGAGTGAATAATGGTAGTGATGCACTGGACCAAGTCTAGTTTGCCTCAGTATCAAGGGAAGAGGTGAACTATGGTATTAAAAGGTGCCTCGCACGCTCTGGAGACTTAAACAACCCTGCCTTGCGGGTTCAATGGCGTCAAAACTGTCTTGAGCTAAATTGCGGAAACAGAAACCTCGCACAGAGAGTCAAACAGACTCAAAACAGATTAGACTTATCGTACTACCAGTCTAACTGAGAGACTGAATGTGGAAATTTTGATACACAGATGGTGAGGCTTGTTAATTATTGGATGAGACCCACCAATGCACCAATTATTGTAAAATGTCTAAATTCAGCTGTTTCATTCCATGTGTACTTGATAGCTTGATATCTCTAGAAAGTGCGTACGGTTTTTGTAATGATAATTGTCGAATGATATCAAAATAGACGATAGCTGCTATCATTAAATAATTTCATTTGTAATGTGCTTGGTAAGTTAACTCATTCCCTACCGCGAGCCGCATTTTGCGGCTCAGGATTCTCACCCGCCAGGACCGTGAGCCGCGTTTTGCGGCTCAAGAAATACGGTGCCTGTCTATTCCAATATTTCCAAACCACTATTTCTATCAATCTTTCCTATCTTTTGAAATTGAAGAGTGACTTCCTGTTCCTCGTTTGAAAGCGTTAGTCAGGCTTTAGCGCGAAAGAAAGGCATACGAACGACTGTTTTTGAGCAGCATTTACTTCCAAGTTTGTAAGTTCAGTAAAATGGAGCCAGGGCCATCAGGGGAACGCCCACCCAAGCGTTATTGTACTAAGAAAGCTATGGGAATGCTGGATTCGTGGATAAATGGCACTGAAGACGATGTAGACGAACCATCAGTGTTAACTGAGTCAGATACAGACGGTGGTGAAAGCAGTGGTGACGAGTATAACTCAAGTAGTAGTGAGGAGAGTGATGGTAATCTGGAAAATGGGCGTGGCACTCAGCAACAGTGTGCTGGTAAGGGGAAAGGCCCTATGAATAGACCTGGAACTGGAGGAAAAAGAACAGCAGGGGCTGCCAGTACTAGATCTAGTACAACTACTGGCAACAGAGGTCTAGATCTAGATCTAGATCTAGATTCTAGATCTACTGAAGTGGAAAAAGCAATTTTTTAGCATTTTTTTCAGTTTTACTACATTTTTTTTCTTGTGGTGGAATTTTTTTATTTTTCATCGTATTTATTTGAAATTTTCATGATCTAAAGATAATTGGATTATAAGTGACCTGTGAAAATTTCATGCATATTGGATTAGCAGTCTTTGAGATCTTCAAACAGTAAGTTGAAAATTTGTGTTGTATTATGAAAATTACATAATGCACTTTCTGTTTTGACAACCTAATCTTTGTCTGTTCATTTCAAAATAACTTTTGACTAACATTGCATGCAAGATGTATTATTTCTCTTCATTTTGATATATAACACTTTGGGGTTTTGGTGTCAAAACATACGAGCTACACTAAATTTTGTGGCATCAACTGAGGTGAAAAATAAGGTCAGTGAAAATGGGCTGGTCAGAATGAGGAAAATGGCCCAGTAGGGAATGAGTTAATTTGAAATGCGCATTCAGAGAGAGGAAGGTAAAGTTTGCCATCACTGCCTATCTCACTCTACTCACAAAGACATCAACATTAGTATGAATAAGACCACAGAGAAACCAGTTTACCTGACAATGGTACTTTCCCACTAACGTCAGAGGCGTTGTCTGCCCAGTCAATAATGGAGGCTCTGCCGATGGTTGTCGTAGCGGAAGATATCTCTTTACTCACAGATCTGCTTTCCCTGCGACCAGAACACATAGAAGACGTCTCGCTCAGACCCACGTAGATTTTGCCTCTGTGATTGGCGAGTTTGATGGTTTCAGGCATGTTTGCCCCGACCACGTCCCCTTGGCGTAGGACAAAACTAGGACGGGAGATACGACTCGAGGAAGAGATGTCCTCTGTGAAAACTCCATGGTTAATTCTCTCAAGAGACTCGAAACTGATGGTCGTAAATCTACGACCGCCTTTTACGGTTTTCCTTGTTTTATTCTGAGCTTGGCTTGGCATTGTGGGATTGCAAGTTTTATTCTTCCAAGAATTCATTAAAAATTTGACTGTGTCAGACAGTACTTGAGAGAGCCTACATGGCTTCAAGTGCCCCTTGCGGTTAGAAACAATGCTGAAGTAGGTCTAGGGCGTTCAAAGTTGGGTCTTTAGTCCTCGTACAATCTCATGTGAGCCCAAATTTAACGCTAGACAATAATGTAGAATTCGGTGTTTTGAAAGAGTTATTGATCAGCTTATATAAAGTATATCTATCAACGAGGCACTATCTTCAGCGAGAAGATCCGCCCATGAAAACACTCTGAGAGCCAAGGTTGATCAATGCGTCTCAGGCCCGCAATCTGTGATGACCAGGCTATGCTGTCTGTCGGAAACTGGACGTCAACATGTCATGCAGTGCTGTAAATAGAAATCAGGGTGACATGATTATAGAGACGTACCTAGAGAGAAAATCACTATAACAAATGTCGTTAACGATGGTAAATTAACAATATACCAGAAGTTGGTTGACAGCATGTCTCATTGTTCCGTAGAAAGAAATCAGAAAAAAAAACGTAAAAACATAGTTGTTTATATCTATGAAACAAAGGGTCGTGACAGCAGTCACTAAGAACAGTCACCAATTCGTGCTCAGATTCACCAGCTAGAAGTCCTGATTAGAAAAAAAAACCAAACGAACAGAATCTGTAATTGTTTAGCAGGGACAATAGTGTTCACTTGTAACAGCGAATTGTTGTTTTGGCGCGTTGTTGGTGGTATAAAATAGAAAGCTTGTTTGTCTGCGGTTCATTCCGGTAGCTTAATAGAGGCAATAAAAGAACACACATAGAACAAGATTTTCGCTGTTTACAGTACTAGCGTAGACCACAGTCTAACAAATAACTAGACTTAGCGATACCATAGTGTTACATCACAAAAAAACAACTATTCGCCACTCTTTTGTTTTGCTGTACCAAAAAAGCTAGCCAACATTCCTTGTATTACATCTAAGACGGTTCACTCCCATTCATGTTTCAAAACAACCTAGTCAAATCTAGGCCTCTACTATTTTTATATTACATTGTAAGATTACTGCATTGGGTAAATAAGTTTACGATGTAAACACCCGAAGTTCAGATAAAAACAAAATGGCGCCCTATGCTTTGCCAATGACATCCCCGAAGTCTCATTCGTCGGTCTGGTGAATTGTCAGTCCGTGGCGTAGACTGGAGTATCTTATTTCAAGAGGCAACAAGCCCCGAGAACATCCCATGCAAATTTCGACGATTTGCTCTCCAACAAGGGTAAAGTAATTGGCGCAAATACAATGGACGTATGATACTAATTACTAGTAACATGATTATGATTATGTCACGCTAATATCTTCGTGAGCATGGTGAAACAATGGCCAGGGCAGTGAAATCAATATCAACATTAATAACGCCCCTAAACAACGCATTATAGGAGGGAAAGAAAAAAGACAAAACGGTGGAAGAAGACGAAACAATGCGACTAGGACATTGCACAATGTCACCGGCATACTTAAGTTAATCTGCCTATTCTCGTTTTTGCCCATATTTTCTGTACGTTATCCACGTGACAATTTGCGGAGATCTATCCCTGTAGCTGTCCGACTTTATGTCTGTAGCTGTCTGTACAGACAATTCCGGACAAAGTGAAAAGACTTGTTAACATATGAGTAGACAATTCTATGCCATGCCTATTGATCTTTGCCTCTGCGAGCTACCTGGGACGAGCTTATTCTTCCACCAATGAGCCGCCCTTGTTACAGAATAGATATGCCCGAATGCTTTGCCTTAACGCACGTTTCCACCAAAGTCAGTCCAGCCCGGCCCGGTCCGGCCCAACTCAGTGTTTATTCTTCTCGCTGGGAGTTGTTATATCTTCTATTCCACACAGTCACACTGCTCTTGCCGACAACACAAAACTGGACCCATTAGACAGAACAAGGAAAGGCGTGACATATCACGACCTTAGGTTTTGTCTATTCTATTTCCATTTTCTGAAAAACTGGAGATCTTTTAATATGTACAAGAGGTATAACAAATGCACACTTTGACACTTGTTTAAAATGCGTTGTAGCCCTAATCAAGCTGCTTCACAGTTCCGATTTATTCAAATTCCTTATCATAATATTAAGGCCGCTAAAGTTTGACGTCGAATTTCTCAGTTGTGCAAAAAGTGGTGGCGGAACGAAAAAGAACTAAGATGCGAGATACGGGTCTGGCCGAGCCAAGCTGGGCTGGCATGGAGTGCTTTGGGTTGACTTTGGTGGAAACATACAGTTGCCAAGCATGAACGGATACATGGCCTAATTGGAAAAACTTCTCTGCCTATGTACATCCAATTGCGATAAGGTTCTAATGACGAGGAATCGACCGAAACGTAGGCCTGCAGTGATGAATGTTTTGTAGTGTGCTGAGAAATCTGGCAAAACTTGCCCAGCCGTAAGAAATTGTATCACCAAGGGTAATAAAATGTTCTGGTAATTTCTTTCTAGCAGTTCTAGGAAACACAAATACATCGACAATTTGCATTAGCTCAAACTGGTGCTACGAGAAAACCAACACAGGCAAAGAAATGTTATGAACGAAAATGAATGATTACTCTTTCTCCTCGCCCTCCACCCACTTGTTTAAAAAAAAAAAAAATGCTAGTAAAAACAATTTCTCAGGCAGTTTACTGCACCTGACATATCTTTTCAAAAATAAACAATTATTTCATTAGAAAGAACGGTGGGTGACCTTTAAAAAGAAAGAAGAGCCTAATATATGACATGGGGCAAAGTTATGAGAGACAAAATAGTGCAAGAGAGAGAAAGAGAGAGAGAGAGAAGAAAGAGAGAGAGAGAGAGAGAGAGAGAGAGAGAGAGAGAGAGAGAGAGAGAGAGAGAGAGAGAGAGAGAGAGAGAGAAACAGACAGACAGACAAAAACACACACGCACACACAGAGAACAGAACGTTAAAGAGATATTCAATCCACGCTTCAAATGAAACCTTATTCCTTTTATAATTAAGTGCATGGTTAGTGGGTGAGCTATACAGCTTACACTTGGCGATATTGCAACAGGCACTCCGCTCAGTTCAGATCCAAGAACGGTTCATTAAACCTCAACTATAAATTACCCTGCGGCATAAATCTGCAAAGCGATTAGCACCAAAATAAATGAACACCGGTGGTCTTTGTTATAGAGGCAGTTCATGGGTTGTTCTATACAAAATATGCTTCTAGTTCATGCTCAGTGCAGATCCAGGCGGGTATTAAGACAACATTTTGCACCTTCGATAATCTGATTATTGTGTCCATGATCCAGTAACTTTATTTTTGTCATTATATCAAATTATATCAACCAATAAATTAATCAGTCAACCAAACAACTTGTCCACCAACCAATCAACCAACCAGTCAAGCAGCTAGCCAACGAATTAAGCGTCCAAGCAATCAAAGAATCAGTCAGCCAGACAGACAGCTAAGCCACCAAGCAGTCTGCCAACCCGTCAACCAACCAACCAACCAAAGGACCAATCAACCAACCAACCAACCGACGCATCCACCCATCCATCCATCCATCCATCCATCCATCCATCCATCCATCCATCCATCCATCCATCCATCCATCCATCAGTCAATCAATCAATCAATCAATCAAGCAAGCAAGCAAAAAAGCAAACAAGTAAGCAATCATCTATCTATCTATCTATCTATCTATCTATCTATCTATCTATCTATCTATCTATCTATCTATCTATCTATCTATCTATCTATCTATCTATCTATCTATCTATCTATCTATCTATCTATCTATCTATCTATCTATCTATCTACCTATCTATCTATCTATCTATCTATCTATCTATCTATCTATCTATCTATCTATCTATCTATCTATCTATCTATCTATCTATCTATCTATCTATCTATCTATCTATCTATCTATCTATCTATCCATCTATCTGTACTTTTAGAGTAGGCCAGCAACTCCGTTCTTTTCCCCTACATTAACTAAGTAAACATAGAAAATTCCATGTCGGGTAGATCAATAAAAGTAAAAGATGTGACGGCTCCATAGCAATAGCAATAGCCAACATTTCCATCACCAATCACTTTCACAGCGCTGAGTAACAAAGAAACTGATCAGGCCTATACAATTTGCCACCGACTTCCCCAACACTGTACGACGGGGCTTCTCTTTACTTGTGGCCAAATCGTGGAAATCAATTTTGTACATACGAAACCATAACATGTATCATTAATTTCCAGATCGAGACAGAACTCAAGAAACGTCTGTGACTGGAATGTCATTTGTCGCTAAAAGAAAAAAATGCTTGTCGGCATCGTTAATAATATACATAATTCACAAATTCTCCAGATTTCAAGGCAAAAGGCTTTTTTTTTTTATTTATTAGACCACCTGCTGTAACCACGTTTTGCATGTAGATTTCAAATACCGTGGAGGATACACCCAAGTTTGGCTTTTTTTTAACATTAGTTTTGTTTTTAATTTTTCTTTTTTGAGTTTGCTTTGTGTCACTGACTGCTCGCCTCCGATCTCTATTTTTTTCACAGGCACCTAGCCTGTGACGTGAACACTTTTTGCCGGCTGATTTAAACCATTCGACGTGCTCGAAGTTAAAATTAGAACACAGGAATACCCTGCTGCTTGCTTTGGGAATTATTTCGGTTTGCCGAGACAAACGTAGCATGGGCAGAAAGTGTCCGACGGGGCAGTGGTTGGTTTGGGGGGGGGGGGGGGGGCGAGGCTTTCAAGCTTGTAGGAATATATTCCCTGGAACACAAAGTAGGAAGTGGTGAAATGTACAAGTTCTATTTACTCTGATTCGGAGTAGGAACAATGTTGCCAATGTATTCTTGATCAAGAGCAATTTAGAACAATAACGATCAGGCTAAAAACCATGGCCCAAAATAGCATTTTTGAGAGAAAAAACAATACAGCTTCTTCATTATCTTTTTAAATATTTATCCTATCTTCCTGGGTCAGACTAATTTAAAATAATTTCCCTCGACCGAGTAAATAATTCAAGCTGATGAACAAACTCATCCCAGCAATCAAACTTCATTTCAAGCAAAGTGTGCAGGGTCTCCGTTCCGTCTGTGGTCGCCATTATGTACGCTTTTAACTTCGAAGCACCCGGGCTGCTACGCGAGAAACGCACGGGTTGGTAAAAATAAAAGGTTGTCGTTATAAGTACGTACGCACCCCAAGCGTTTTGCGCTAGGGGTGCGTACTTATACGTACTATCCCTAGTCCGTCCTTATCCTCAACCCCAAATCTTATCGAACTTCTAACCCTGCCCCCCCCCCCCCTTACTCTTTCAACCAAAAAACTGGAGGAAAACAAAAAGAAAATCTGAAAGAATAATTAATTAAGGCTGTTGTTAGGAGTATTTCGGTTGGAGCACTCAAGATCTGGAGTAACAAAAGGCTTTAAAATACGTACCCCTAGTGCAAAAAAACTTGGGGGACGTACGCACTTGTAACAACATCCACAATTCAAAACCTGGCCAGAGGAACCTTTCTGGTTTTAGTCTAACCACAGACGGGTGTGAGAAATCACTCCATTTACCTTAAAGTCTGGGTCTCTCATCTTATTTTAAGACGACGGTTATTGTCCATCCAAAAAAAAAAAAAGAAGCTATGAATTCAGAATTTGGCATCTTCGGCACGATAAAAGGAAGAATGAAAGGAAAAGAGAACAGTTTGTATATTGGCGACTAAAAGAAAAACAAGAACATGCCATCTTTATGAGGTGGTGGATTGGAGATAAAATCGAAATGTCACATGCGTCACACTTGTCATGTAACAGATATCAAATTTACCCTAGGGATATTTTGATCATTATTTGGCTTTCTGTCTGATTAAAGGGCAGTGGAGGGACGGGGAGAGAGAGAGAATCGGGGGAGGGGGGGGGGAGACAGATAGAGTGAGAGAAAGAGATAGAGGTGAGAGACAGAGTGACAGAAAGAGTGAGAGAGAGAGACAGAGAGAATGAGAAAAGAGTTAGAGAGGGAGGGAGAGAAAGAGATAGAGGTGAGAGACAGGGTGACAGAAAGAGTGAGAGAGAGAGACAGAGAGAATGAGAAAAGAGTTAGAGAGGGAGGGAGAGAAAGGGGTAAGAGACCAAGTGAGGGAGAGAGAGAGAGAGAGATCGAGACAGGGAGAGACAGTGAAAGGGAAAGAGGGAGTGAGGAGACGGGACAGAATGATAAACACACACACACACACGGTGAGAGAGAGAGAGAGGGACAGAATGATAAACACACACACATACACGGTGAGAGAGAGAGAGAGAGAGGGACAGAATGATAAACACACACACACACACGGTGAGAGAGAGAGAGAGGGACAGAATGATAAACACACACACACACACGGTGAGAGAGAGAGAGAGAGAGGGACAGAATGATAAACACACACACACACACACACGGTGAGAGAGAGAGAGAGGGACAGAATGATAACACACACACACACACGGTGAGAGAGAGAGAGAGGGACAGAATGATAAACACACACACACACACGGTGAGAGAGAGAGAGAGAGGGACAGAATGATAAACACACACACACACACACACGGTGAGAGAGAGAGAGAGGGACAGAATGATAAACACACACACACACACGGTGAGAGAGAGAGAGGGACAGAATGATAAACACACACACACACACGGTGAGAGAGAGAGAGAGAGGGGGACAGAATGATAAACACACACACACACACACACACGGTGAGAGAGAGAGAGAGGGACAGAAAGACAAAGAGAGAGAGAGAGATAGAAAATAACAGAGAGATATATGGTCAGAGACATAGAGCCAGCCAGACACAGATAAAAACAGCAAGAGAGAAGAGAGAGAGAGAGAAAGAGGTGAACATTAGTAACATGAACGGTAATACTAATAGATCTTTTGAAACTATCCATTTCCAAGCTTCATTTTTTGAAATTATAAGATACGTGGCATAAATTTGCACGTGTGCATATGCTTGTGCATGAATCTGTATGTGTGTATGTGTCTGTACATGAAACTGTATGATGAATGGGAGCAGAATGTTCAATTCCTTTGATCAAAGTAACCATTAAGTTCCCACCACGACGTATGACGTGCGCCATAAATATCCTCAAACCCGAAGAGGAAAATAATGAAAAGATAATCTCTCATTAATTTTATAAGAGCGATTATTTGAGCCATGTCACCGAATTACACTCAATCTTTTTATCTTTATAATTTTTTTTTGTCCGTGTTTGTTGTTGTTTGACTTCTCCTACTGGAAAAAAAACACAACTCTTATCTTTTTGTTCCGTTTTTGTTTTGTTTCTTTGTTTCTCATTTTTAAAAATCAATATTATACTACATCAGTGAACTAACACCACTGACTTCTGCACAAATATCCGAATGAAGTATGTTTACAGACCGAGTTCTCGCCCCTTTTCTTCGGTCATCCAATTTGATTAATTTGGCATCGTTTATTGTTGCTATTTTTGTTGTCCAATCTTCTACACTTTCTGAGACTGGCAGGTTTATTTCCTCCCTCCAGCCAAGTTGGAGTGGAAGGTTCGACAATCACTTGCAGCCTGAACGGTTTTCACACAGAGTTAACTGCCCTCGGGCCGGATTTATGGTCCTTCTGAAATAGACCAATGGTTGCCCGCGGACAAGAAAAATCAGTTAGGGTGATTATATTTGCTGAGACAATAATCGATTAATTTAAAGTAAACAATTTGCGGGATTTGTCTGGGAAGACATTGTGTTATAGTCACCGCGGAAATAAATGACTACTTTTTTGGTTTTCAAGATAATTTCGCTCGCCCGTGCATCCGAGTTTGTTATGGCTCGTCTGGGGACAAGGTGGTCAAGAGGTAAGATGCTCGCCTCTCATGCCGAAGGCACCCGATTCGAATCCAGGTCGGTGCTCACATGTATGAAGTTTGGGATTTTCCCCATATTTTCCGGTCCCTGATCCTGTGGTAGGTAAGATCGACCACCTAGTCTTCTCAGATAAGTACGAAAAATTTGGAGGGCCCGTGTGCATGGTGCGCACGTTAAAGATACTTTGGCAGTTGGAAATCGAAAAGAGCAGGCCGAACAGGCCACTGCTCGGGCAAAATTCTAAAAAAAAACAACACAAATTCCTACCACAGCAAGAAAAATAAAAGAAGAAAAAGTGAGGTGTAAATGCCAAGGGCAGCGAAACCTCCTAAAATATAGACCTAAAAACAGTTTGTTGTGGCCTTCTAAACCATTTTATCTTATATTTTCTCATAATATGCAAGAAAATATCAACTACAAGAGACATCGCGACTTTAGGTCTCGTTGGTGCTATCTCCATTTTCTGAAAAAACGGAGCTCTTTTTTGTATGTAGAAGAGGTATAGGCCCATTGTGCATATCGGCCATCTTTGTTGTAAGGACCGACGCATAACCATGGCGATGGTGGTATTGATTTTGATTCGTTAGCTGATTTGCACTGCGAGCACTTGAGGCGTCACGAACCAACCGGCGGCGAGCTAAAAGTAGTTCACTGCAGCTAGCAGGCATTTTAACCGCTTAGACATATCTAGAAGTTACACTCATCAGCTGATCCACCGGCCATCTTGAGTGTCGGAAAAACAAAACAAAAACACCCTGTGACGTCATTAGCAATGGGCCTATAACAAATGCACACTCTGACACTTGTTTAAAATGCGTTGTGGCACTTATCAAGTTATTTCAGAGTTCCGATTTATTCTAACTGCTTAAACATAGTGCAGTTGTTAAGGGACCGTAGCCTAATTACAAAGCCGAATAGACAAAATACTGAGTTGTATTCTCTATAGCTTACGGTGTAAAGTACTACGATCGCCTAACAAAGAATAATACCAAAGCCGCGAAAACGTTTAATGTGGGATTTCTCAGTTGTGCAAAAAGTGGAGTTGGAACAAGCGAGAACTAAGGTCAGACATGGCATCAAGTGGCTATCAGACTGTTGAACTTTATTATATTCAGTTTCAAAGAAACAGGAAACATTACTTGGTAAACTGCGACTAATACGGGCTATTTACCTTAACTCTTTCGGGACGTATCCCCGATTTACCGGCTGCAGTGAAAAAGGCGTTTGGACGTATTGCCGATTTACATTGTATTCTACGTTCAATTCTCTTTTATTTGATGTATAACATTTTACTTTACTATCAATACTTTTTTTTTTTCTGTGAGTGTTTTTCTGCACCATGCTGTTTTGTTTTTTTACCAAAGTGGGAAAAAATTAATTACCGGTACCGGTACGTCCAGACTTGACCAAGCCCCCAACACTGACGTCCTGAGAGAGTTGAGGCCAGGCGCATACATGTGACATTACTGTCATGCTGCTGCCGTATCTTAGGTACATATCCCAGTGGACTCAGCAAAGAATCCGAGTGTCGCATGTGTGCACATTTCTAGTCATTCGCGACAGCAACACAACAAAATCGCATGTGTGTCACCCGGGCTAATACAGAGGAAATGTGTGCAGTGGAATTTAGACATTCAAAAGAAACATACAGAACGTCGCTATTAATTTACCCCGGACGAGAGAAGGTAGAGATTCACAATAGTCAATATTTTATACATGTATCGTTCGCAATTGCCTGCTTGTAGATGTTGATTGGACTCTGTGTTTGTGTGAGAGACAGAAAGAGAGAGAGAGAGAGAGAGAGAGAGAGGGAGGGAGTATGCGTGCGTGTGTGAATAATCCAATGTGGGCATAATCAATTTTGATTAAAATTGTTTGAAGTTCACATCAAATACTATATCAGCTGGAGATGGGGGGGTCTCTGGTAAACCAGTCCTAACATTCAAATTCGCCAACATAAAGGGATATTCTTGACATTTTGCGTTACCAAGGTTACTGTACTGTGTATCATATAATAAGTTAGCCTCACGCCAACACATCTAACACACTGACAGTTGATTAAATTCATTATAACAACGTTGGTCTAAAATGTACTGAGGTTTACAGTAAAATAATAATATATAATATGTACTAAATGTAAGTATTCTTATAAACTGTTTCATGAAGAACGACTTACGCCCCTTTACTAGGACTCCGTCGAGGTATCCAAGCATAACTGATCAAGCATCATTTTTTCATCGTTAGAATGGCTTTCAATTAAAGAGCACATCGATAAATCACTTCTTGATGATCTCTATTTCAAGCACGGCTTTTTTTTTTTTTTCTTCTTTTTGCCTATCACGTCAGAGACCTTTCATTGAGTGCCATGAAAGCGGCCTTTCGTTCCGGATCCATGCTGCAGGTATGGATGGCATAATCGGCCCGCAGGAACTGGTGCCAGTTCACGGATGCATTAGAACCACAGATTTCTCCACCCATTCGCCTGGCCCTTCTCCTTCCTGGAAGATCACGGATAAAAACCACTGGCGCAATTGAACACTTCAAAGTGACATAATTATCACCCGCTCACTCACCGCTATCCCTGCCCATCCCCTGCTCACCCCCTCTCCTTCCCGGAAGCGCACAGATAAAAACCTCTAGTTCAGCTGCATATTTCAAAGTATTATTATTATCATCGTCCATCTATTCCACTGTCCTTATCACTAGATGCGTCTTCTCTCATTCTTTTCGGTTGTCATCACATCCACCACTTCAGAAGCCCTCCAGAGAACCCCTCCACCCCCCCCCCTCCCCACACCACCACCACTAATCCTAGGAACTCACAAATGAACATAGTGGCTCTCAATTGAACACTTTAAGTTATGCCACAGCCCCACTCCATTTTTCTCTAGCTCTTATCTTTCCTCCTTTCTTTGGGACTCTCATCATACTACTCACATGTAGACCCTTACTTTCCGCCTCCAAACGCTTACTCCCCGTGGGTTCACAGGTCAGATAAAGAAAACCTCTGGCTCAGCGGAACCTTAAACAGTGCTAAATCTCACTTCTCTTTTCTATCTTTCTTTCATTTCGCGTATCATCACTCAACTGCGATTTTTTAAAATCAGCGTTTTACTCTGCACTGACGTCATTCGCTTTCCATTACGTTCCTACTCGATTGCGCTTGACAAAGATTCCGTCATCACGTTCATTAACGTTCGTGATGTCTAATGACTAGTACAATACGTCACAGTGGTGCCATGAAATGCATCCATCACGTCATAATGCCGTATCAGTTTTGAAAGTCTGTCACGGCCTCAGAATATTGCTCTTCGTTGGCGTTGATTCATCTGTCACGCAATGCTATGATAAATAATTAATATTAATTTTCCTTGCACTAACGACGTGCGTTATTAGGGGACAGTGGTTCTCAGAGTTCCACCCCACCCTCACCCCAACTCCGCTTGCGATCCTAGATTTCTTCCCTCTTTTGAGTATTTGTCATCTGATAAACTGGCAGCCAAGAACTGGGAAGAGATCTAGAGGGAGACCAGCAAATAGGTGGCAGGATGACGTCAGAAAGCATGAGGGCACCACATGGCAGAGACGGGCTGAGGACAAACCAATTGGAGGAAGTCTGCGGCGGGTTATATCCTGTTATGGATGAACAATGGCTAGAAGAAGAAGAAGAAGACAAAGCAGAGGAAAATCTTTCATTTCCGCATTTTGGTCCTAAATAGTATCAGTCTGAAGCAGAAGTTTTGTTTGTTTGTTTGTTTGTTTGTTTGTTTATGTGAACTGTCAGTGATCGTCCTTATTGTTCTGTTTTCTTTCTCGCTGTGCGAGTGTGTGTTGAACTGTTAGTGACCGTCCTAATGATCGGGTATATTGGTATTTCATTTGATACAAGCTTAAAAGCCGCGGAGCTCCGCGGGGACACCCCAACCACTGCCCCGCCCGTCACTTTCTACCCTCTCTACATCTGTTTCGGTAAACTGAAATAATTCCCAACGCAAGCAGTAGGGTATTCCTGTGTTCTAATTTTAGCCGCGAGCATGTCAAACAGGCTAGTTTAAATCAGCTGGCAAGAATTGTTCACGTTGCAGGTCATGTGCTAGTAAAAAAATAAAAAAAGCAACAGTTATTGGAGACGAGCAGTCAGCGACACAATGCAAACTAAAAAAAAATAAAAAATTGAGAAACAAAACCAATGACTAAATCCAAACTTCGGTGCACCCTCCACGCTATTTGAAACCTACATGCAAAATTGGTGACTGTAGGTAACCTAATAAATAACAACCTTGTGGGTTCAAAAGTTGAGAGTTTGTGAATTAGATAATTATATAGATTATACATAATGGACAGAGCACATTCTTTCCTAGTTTCTCTTATAGGATAAGATAAGATAAGATAAATTTTATTCGTCCTTGTACAAGGACATTTGTTTTGATCATTGAATACCTAATAATACAGTTACAGAAATAATGATATATAGCGCACGCGCACACACACACACCCACTAACAAATAAACAAAATTAATAGTTCACACATTAAATGCTTCCGTTACTAAAACACATTGGCCTGACACGCAAGACACAATTCAACTGTACACACATTACGATCAAGATGACGACATTATTGTAACATCCTAGTCGATGATGGAATAAACGATTTAAAGTAGCGCTCAGTTTTAGTTTTCTTTGACAACAGCCTTAAACTTCTTACAGATCTTATGTATTCTTTGTTCAGGGCTAAAATTCCACCTCTTAGATCTGAAATTTCTCCGGGGGGCGGGGGCAAGGTGGTCTAGAGGCAAGATGCTGGCCTCTCATGCCGAAGGTACCGGGTTCGATCACTGGTCGGTCCAGGCATGTTGGATTTTTTTTTTTCGGGGGGGAAAAATTCCTGTCCCTGATCCTGTGGTAGGTAGGATCGAGGACCTAGTCTTCTCGGATAAGGACAAAAACTTGGAGGGCCCCTTGTGCATGTTGCACACGTTAAAGGTACCTTGGCAGTTGGAAATCGAGAGGATCAGACTGAACAAGGACGCTGCCCGAGAAAAATTCTTTTTTAAAAACAACAACGAATCCCTACCACAACGAGAAAAATTCTTTTTTAAAAACAACAACGAATCCCTACCACAACGAGAAAAATTCTTTTTTAAAAACAACAACGAATCCCTACCACAACGAGAAAAATTCTTTTTTAAAAACAACAACGAATCCCTACCACAACGAGAAAAATTCTTTTTTAAAAACAACAACGAATCCCTACCACAACGAGAAAAATTCTTTTTTAAAAACAACAACGAATCCCTACCACAACGAGAAAAATTCTTTTTTAAAAACAACAACGAATCCCTACCACAACGAGAAAAATAAAAACAAGAAAAGTGAGGTTTAAGGCCAAGGGCAGCAACCCTCCTAAAATAAAGATCTAAGCACTGAGAGTCCTCCCTTGAGAGCCAAATGCCTCCCGTTTGACAGTCACTGATATTTATCAAGTGATGCTTTTGGTTCAGGACCAATGATGTGGGTAAATAGTCCTCCCTATTAGATGACAAAGAGAACGTAATCTAACATGAATGAACTGACATGAAAACAATGGTTATTTTAATTAAATGCCTTTGAATTACCCTTAATCATGCATTCAATTTGAAGATGTTCGGATATTTTTAGCCACATAATTGTATCAATGATGGGAGAGAGAGTGCTTGTCTCTCAGTGTTTACATAATGCATTGTGATGAGGTAGTTTTTTTTTTGGAGCCGTTGCTGTTGCTGCTGTTGCTACAGCTGTTGCTGTTGTTGGTGTGTTGATGTTTTTGCTGTTGTTGCTGATGTTGTTGTTGTTGGTGGTGTGTTGTTGTTGCTGCTGCATTTGTTGATGCTGTTGTTGCTGTTGTTGTTATTGTTGTTGCTATTACTGCTTTGGTGTTGTTGCGGCTGTAGTTGTTGCCGTTGTCGCTACTGATGTTGTTGTTGTTGTTGCTGCTGTTAATGTTGCTCTTGCTGTTTTTTGCTGTGGTTCTTGTTTGCTGTCGCTGTTGCTATTGCTGCTGTTTTTACTGTTGTTGTTTAATCTCCCTTTCCGGCACCGTGAAGCGATATCAGAGACTACGTTTGGGACACCGCCTTGCTTCCAGTGAATGAGTACCTTGCAAAATACCGCCAGAAATTAGTTAACGTGGACGTGGGTGGGACTTCAGTTTAGTATCTCCCTGCTCGGGTTAAAAACTCGAACCACCAGGTCATGGAAACGGCACAAAACAAATTGTTATTGTAGGAGTTGAGTATTATTACTTGCGATAAGCTGTGCGGGTTTTCCATATTTTTTTTTTTTTTAATGCTAAATATTTAATAGAGAAGCATTTGGAACAGTTTTACACTGTTAGTTGAATACGGAACATCATTCCTGTTGACTTGAGCGTTTTATCAGTTGTTTTGTAAAATGACATGACAGGTTATCTGTGTCGTGGTTTTTAAAATAGCAGCTATCTTTTACGGGGAGGTTAAAAGCTTGTTCCTATAAGGCTTGTTTTCATGGTTTTTTATCTCGTCCTTTTCACGCAGTTAGCAGGCGCGTTTCATATTTCCTTCCGTTTCCGCTGCAGGTGTTCCCATTTAATCGTATTTTTGAAATACCGTAATAATAAAACTTTCCGAAAAAACAACATTAAACGCTTGTCAGAAAAAGATATAAGTTGAGATCTTTGTCATGTTTGGTTTTTTGTTTTTTTTGGAAGCGCCTATCCGAACAACATGTTTTACGGATATGGACGGTGCATATCCGTACAACGCACACAATTCGATGACGTAGAACACACACCGGAATACTATATTACTGACTTTGTTAATTTGCATAGTTTTAAAAAATATGAATCGGCTTAGTAGCAAAACAATCCGACTTCTGCTCGGAGATTGCGTGATCTGCGCTAATAATAATAACTTGAGTGTAAGTCGATCACCAATGGCTACCCCAACCCCTTTTCGCCTAATTAGTCAATCTGACTACCGCCCATTGATACAAACTGACTAGACCCTCACGTCCCCCAGGTTCGTCTGACTATTCCATGTGTTGTCACTTTAAATTCGTGAACACCATACCAAGTTTTGTTTCAGAAAACCTTCACCAGTCGCGCTTTTTGGTAAACATGTTGTACGGATAAATATGCACTGTCCATATCCATACAACATGTTGTACGGATATACACTTCATTTTTTTTTTTTTTTGGTAGGCCTAATAACGTCAGATAACTCTGAAAACAAAACGGGAAAAACCGACTGACTCTTTGCACCATTTGGCCAAATCAAGTTATTTTTGTTTGTGCATCGAATGTTTTGGAACGTTTCAGGATCTGAGCTAGAGTGAAAGTTAGGATCAGCTTTAGCTGATTGGCCACGACACTTTGGTTGGCGACATCGGGCCCTTATTTGTTCGACCTCCACCTTTTCTGCACAACTGAGAAATCCGACGTTTCACGTTTGTGGCTTTAGTATTTTGATATGGAGTTAAAAATCAGTCGGAACTGTGAAACAGCTTGATGAGTGCCATATCGCATTTTAAACGTGCCAAAGTGTGCATTTTGTTACACTTCCTCCACGTACTAAAAGATCTCCAGTTTTTTAGAAAATGGAGATAGATCAAACAAGAAATGAGATCGCGACATGACTACATCTTTTTCGGAAATTGGCCACACGCTGATATAACAAAAGTCCTATAATGAGCACCTTGGCTCAGACAAACTTTGAAGTTAGTATCTATTGACCAGAGCATAATAAAAATTTGTTTCGTGGTGATAGGTAACCAAGAAAGAAGTTGTAGGATTTTAATCCCTATGGGCGTATATGGATCGATTTATTATCTACAGTAAATTAGAACTCATTGTAATGAACGAAAACATTATCGCTTCTAATTAAAGGAGTAATCAATCTAAATTTGTTTCGTGGTAATAATATGACCAAGAAAGAAGTTGTAGGATTTTAATACCTATTGGCGTACATGGATCGATTTATTATCTACAGTAAAGTAGAACTCATGGTCATGAATCAAAACATCGCTTCTCATTAAAGGAGTAATCAATCTAAATCTCAGTGTATTTTCCCCATGTGAACTAATGTTGTTTTGGCTCAGCACACCCTGTACTTCTCACGTGGCATCAGAATCTCGTAGGCGCTAAAGGAAATTGATTAATTGAGTATCATTTCGGGGAAAATGAAAATAAAAATGAAAGTACGGAAAACGCAAATTGATTATAAGCAAAGTGGCACACCATAATATAGGCTTATTAACTCTTCTTTTTTTTCTGTTATTTCTTTCTTGTTTTGTGTCTGGCGTCAGCAGAATTAAATTGGGTTTTCTAGAATGACGTATGGTTACCATTTCTGAGGTGAATCTCTAATATGTTCAGTCTGGATGCCTCTTAATCATGATGAATAATGTGACTGTTTCTTCCTCATTTGCTGCTACAGTTGTGTTGTTGTTGTTGCTTTTTTTGTTGTTGCTGTTGATGTTGTACCTGTTGCTCTGTTGCTGTTGTTTTTGTTATTGATGCTGCTGTTGCAGCTGCTGTTTCTATTGTTGCGGCTGTTGTTGATGTTGTTGTTGTTATTCTTATTATATGTTGTCGTCGACGTCGTCGGTGTTGTTGTTATTATTGCTGTTGTTGTTGTCATCGTTGTCGACGTCGTTGCTGCCGCCGCCGCTGCTGTTATTGTTGTTGCTGTTGTTGTTGTGAATATTGACTGTTTTCAACTCAGCCTCAAATTATATATCATTTTTGTCTCCATTTCAGCTAGATCTTGCCAAACTATACGTAAGCGAAACGTGAGTTGTCATAACAACATACCAAAAGTTAACATAAAGATACATACATAATATGTACGTATATGTTTATCACATAATAATTATCTATCTATAATGGGCACTAAATATACTATACAATTATGCTAACCGGATGATAAGGGATACTGGCCTCCATTATCACAAATTAAATAGATATGTTCTGCGGAGAACTAAAAACGTTTCTGAAAAAATCCATATCATTAAACACAGCGGCTACTCTTAAGCAAATTATTTGATTATATTGGTTCGTTTTTACAGTACTTTCCTGCTCTCCGTTAAGTACATAATAATTGATTGATCTGGCAAAGCTAAATAAAATATAAACCTTTGTTGTCTGCTTTCATTCTAAAGTTAACTGGTCACTATCGATCACACCGAAGTCGCTAGGAACTTGGAAACTGAAAGCACTGAACACAATGAAAGATCATAGGAATTACAAAGTCTCATAGTGAAAGCAGTGGCGGATCTACTAATGCAACTAATAAAGCTTAAGCTTCAGGGCCCCGTAACCCGGAGGAGCCCTGAAGAAACTTTTTGTAATGAGTGAATTTGGGATGTTGCCCGACTGTTGCTGGTTGCAAACGGGCCCCTTATTAGTTCAAGCTTCAAGGTCTCCAAATGTTGGTCCGCCACTGAGTGAACGACGGATACAGGACCAAGCGCTGACTTTTCTAATGCTTTATTTAGTCTCCTCATAAATGAACAAATTAACCTTTTTCTCGAGATTTTCTTAAGGTTTTGTGGAGTCTCATTACAAACATTGTGATACTTTGAATCGTAATAATGACTGCCAAAGTTTCTGGCCAGTCTCTGAACTCGAGCTTTTTTGTTAAACATGGTAAATTATTACGGTAGTATGATTTCAGATTTGTTTTTGTTTTTTCGGGAAGTGAAGGGACATATTTGAAAACAGAAAGAAAGACAGAAAAAGATGAAAGCTAAAAAGAAAATAAGAGAGAACGGGAAGTGTTAAAAATCAATGAATGATTGACAAAGTTTGCCATGAAAATGAAAGCACTGAGATATTACTTTGGCCATAGCAAAAGTGTAGAGTCAACGACAATATTAAGAAGGACCTGTCACACCTAATTTTATAATAAAAGCCATTAAAACTTACATTGCAAGCTGGTAAAGAAAGAGGGGACCGAAGACATGAATCTGCTGTTTTCCCTAATTAGCTACAGCGAATTACAAGGGTTGGTGTGCACGATAGTGTATAATACATTAAAGCGCACTTATGAAGAACACGCTTGAAACGAATTTACGGAAATAAAGAACCCTTTAAATAACTTTATAATTCTTTCAAAATTTGTAGGATTAACAATCAAAGCTTTCGTACCGTAACTTTGCAAAAAACAAAATACGAGTTGAATCATGTCGAGGGCAAACTATTTTACGTATCCGAACTCTTCCTCGGCTGGCATCGGCAAATATACACAATGGCATGGTTGTTTTGACAGGCACTATTCTTTATATAGTACAAGATGATATTATGGCTATAAACAACGGGTTTATTTGAACATTCAGTTATACCAGTCTCTTTGCTTACATGATAATTAAAAGTCTTCTTAACTTTGGAGGCGGGGTGGCTGGACGGTTAAGCGAGTGTTTGTTTTTTTTCTTCTTATTCTTCTTCTTCCTGGCAGTGCGATTGGTTTCTTACCAGGGGCCGTGGGTTCAGGCCTCGGCCGGGTCTTTTGACTTCCTCCTGTTTTCGCCCCCGCTTTTCTGAACACCGGCGAAGCATACATTTAAAGGAACAAAAACTCACTCTCGAGAATTAATTTACCTTGTTCACTGTCTCCCCCACGTTTCTGTATACCAAACATTCTTTAGCAAACATTAGCTTAACATACGATCAAAGCAGTGCCGGATTAAGGCATAGGCTTTAAGGGCTGCAGCCCGCGGGCCTCCGCCAACTGAGGGCCACAGATTAAGTGAAATTATAAATATCAAAACCTTATTTTAAGTTTTTATTGCAGGTCATTCTCCTTAAAACAGATAGTATTATTTTCATGAAAATGTTGGTAGGTATTGCATATATATGATTAAAAAAAAAAAAAGGTTTTGATATTTATGAAGCAATGTATATTTTCTATTCATCACTGTATAGATATGTTGTAGAAGTTGAATAACTGATTTCAAGAACCCGAAATTCGTGCTATAACTAATTGTTACTGGGGGCCTCACAATATCTGTCACCCAGGGTTACAATATCTTAATCCGGCCCTGCTCCAAAGACTATGTTATGATAAAAACAAAAACCATACGTTTGATCATATCTATGCTCCTTACCTTTGTAGAATATCAAGTCACAAAGCAATAATTGTTTAACTCCACTTCGTCAGTTCCTTTTGTTTGAACACCTGGAAAATGAAAGCAGAGTTGCACACTGAGCAAACCCGATATCTTCAATATTTTTCTGCTTCTGTAGGCACCTTAATCGGGTTTAAGCCGATCACGATCAAATCTATGACCCTTTGTGTGGGGAGCGAGATCAAATATCGAGCAGTGAGAGCGCTGATTGGGCACAACACAGGCTTGCGTCTGTGGAGTTGGTCGGAGTCGCGTGGGATTGTTTTGAAGACAGGGGACACTTATCTATTCTGGTAGTGGCAAGGACAACAAGCTATTAAACTCTCTCTCTCTCTCTCTTTCCCTCTCTTCCTCTCTCTCTCCCTCTCTCTCTCTCTCCCTCTTTCTCTCCCCTTTTCTCTTTTTCCCCCATCCCGCCCGAACTCAAGTTGCGAAGTCGAAAAATATCTGTGAAAAATAAATAAACGCAGTACCGGATTAAGGCATAGGCTGTGTGGGCTGCAGCCCAGGGGCCTCAGCCAGCTGAGGGCTTCCAGAGATTAAATGAAATTATAAATATCAAAACCTTATTTTAATTTTTATTGTAGGTCGTTCTCCTTAAAATAAATAGCATTATTTTTATGAAAATGTTTATAGGTATTATATATATATAATAATTTATATGACATTACGTCTTAAAGGCTCAGTAAACTGATTTCAAGAGTCCGTAATTCGTACATTATTATTAATTAGGCCTATTACTGGGGGCTTCACGGTATCTGTAGTCCAGGCACCTACAAAATCGTAATCCGGTTGTGACTAAAGGAAGAAAATTTTAATGTTCTGAAATTTGGAATATATTCTTTTAACTGCTCGGTCCTTGAATTTATTTTAGATTTCCTGTGGAAAAGTCAAAATTTTAAACTTTTTGCTTGCTTGAGATCATTCTGAAAATTAATTCAAGTCCTGTGCTTTGAGAATGAAACTCCACTAAATTCTGTAATACTGATAACAATCACATACCTGCTAGGTGGATTGATAATTTGAAACTACTAATCACTGATATTTCTGACAGCTGCAGAAGTTAGCCACAAAATTAATAATTCACAGCTCCCCTAAATACACTCTAAACCTGACAATTTCCAGAGGGTATACGTTGAAGTAAGGGATAATTTTAACCACGACCCCATCAATATTTATAATCGATCTCATATTTTAGAAATCGCCCACGGATAGCAGTCCCATGACGTCAGTCTGTCGGCAGACCCAACAAACTCAATATATTATATATGCCTTGCCGCACGAGCTTCCGTCACGCTGTTTTCACGCGAGAGTCTATCGTTTTGGCCGCCATATATATTTTTGGTTCCAGCGCAAATACTATTCCAGCGCCCCGATTGATGACGTAATTCCTGTTATCCATAAGTGACGAAGAAAGCTCGTATTATATTATATGGGGTTACGGATTAGCAGTTTGGAAATAGGTTGAAAATAAACTGAAATTTCTGGTGGTAATAAGGATTCCAGAATTGCTATTATTTTAAATTGTCTGTGTTTTATTTATGACTGCATGATAGGAAAGTGCTGTTTATCTATCTATCTATCTATCTATCTATCTATCTATCTATCTATCTATCTATCTATCTATCTATCTATCTATCTATCTATCTAATCTATCTAATCTATCTAATCTATCTATCTATCTATCTATCTATCTATCTATCTATCTATCTATCTATCTATCTATCTATCTATCTATCTATCTATCTATCTATCTATCTATCTCATTCTTTCCTTCATGGTTCATTCGTCCGTGCATATACTCTGTCTGCCTCCTTGTCTGCCTGACTCTTTCCTCTCTCTCACTCTCCTATAATAACTCAAATAAAATTATTTTTGAGTACTCTCTGTCAGAAGTGTAGTCTTGTAAAAGCAGAAGCTTAAGAAAGCAGCCCGTTTTGCACGGAGAGTCTCTCTCGTTAGTACGAATATCGTGGTTTCACCTAACTGCAAAATGACATTCAGAGACTGTCATGCTGGCAGTAAGGTGTACCCTGTGGGGCCAGTGGCTTTCTTGTTGAGTGGGAAATAGTAAAAAGATATCGATTGATCTTAAAGCATATAATTTCTTGTTGTAATTACACCAGTCTATCATCATAGAAAATGTCCAATACACTGGCTTTTACAAATGACTTGTCGCAAGTGGAACGCATTTAGGGCGTATTTCATCCCGATTGTCTTCCCTTTCAACATCGAGTAGAGTTGCTTAATCTTGTCTCCATGGCAACCAGGCTGAGGCTGTGGTATTGTCCCCACGAGTCCATTTCACCACGGCTATCTGCTTTTATCCATGTCTAAGAGGTTAATGGTTCAGTGTAGTGATTACAGAAATGATGTTTCCTTCTGTTGATTCCCATAGCTTTTGCCTTGGATTTCTATTCTTTGTTGTTGATCAATTCTCTGGATTTACAGCAAATAGGAAATCTGAACCTCTCTCTAGCGTAGAAATGGAACGGGGTTTATGGAAGCTAAGCTAGAGTGATGGAGAGCACGCACAGGTGATTAGTTATCTCGATCATTAACTGTTGTTTTTTGCCCGTGACAGATTTAGGATGTTCATTGTCAACATGACCTTAAAAAGTTTGTGCTGATGTTGTTGTTGTTGTTGCTATTGCCACTGCTATTACCCTGGGGGTAATTAATGATCAGTATTGTAAAAGCCGCAATCAAGGCATGTGCTCTGGTTAATTATACATAGAAAAAGACCACCTGGATTTCTGGTGTTTAAAAAGTAAGACAATTATTGTGAACTTAAGAAAGAGAAAGGAAGAAGGGAAGAAAGCGAGACGGGGGAAAAGAGAGAGAAGAGCGACAGAGAAAGAGAGAGAGAGAGACTGAAAGACAAGCAAACAGATGGACAGACAGACAGACAGGCTGGCAGACAGAGAGAAAGAGTGTAGGGAGAAAGGGAAGGGATGGGGAAGATAGAAACAAAGAAAGAGATCCACTAATAACTGTAAAAAAAACAAAAAAACAATAGTATCTGCCTGCCTGCACATGAGAAGGAAGAGGAAGTTGTCTATCCCGATTCGAAAGGAATCGATATTCGGAAGAAAAAACGACAACACTTTATTATTATCCGTTATAGGCCTACTATACACTCTGGTTGTACCCATGTCGATATATATCATAGAGACAGTCATGATTACATCTTATCTTATCTCTACTGCTTTTGCTCCTCGTCAAGTAAACAAACAAAATGTGCCCAAAGATGCGACAGAAACTTTGCGATAACTGCGGATTTTCTTGCCTCCGCGGCTTCCGGATACATTAAATTTGCGTAAACCAATCTACAATGGGTACCTTTTACCATGATGCAGTGCCCTCTGTAAAGACTTACGAATTCGCTCACTCACTGGATTCCTTTATGGTGAATGAGTAGGTTATGGTCTTTGGCCCTGACCACGATACTTAGATAGAAAAAACGTAGTTTTCAGTATAACCAAACCGGTGCTCTCAACTCGATTCATGTGCAGCTCATTGCTTGGGACAATGACACTAGTTTTGTTGTCGGGACTGAGAAAACCGCGAGTGCATTTGATGTCAAGAACAAAAACGGCTTAAGTGATGCCTATCTAAAAAACTATAAGATAGACAGACAGACAGACAGACAGACAGAAAACAGACAGATAGATAGATAGATAGATAGATAGATAGATAGATAGATAGATAGATAGATAGATAGATAGATAGATTGGCAAGTGAACAGGCAGACAGAAGGACGATAGATAGATGGATAGATAGATAGACAGACAGACAGACAGACAGACAGACAGACAGACAGACAGACAGACAGACAGACAGACAGACAGACAGACAGACAGACAGACAGACAGACAGACAGACAGACAGACAGACAGACAGATAGATAGATAGATAGATAGATAGATAGATAGATAGATAGATAGATAGATAGATAGATAGATAGATCTAAATGTAAATTACAGCTCATCTCGTATGGAATGGAATCAAGAACCCACCTGCTGGTAATCACAGTAGAATTCCTATGATGCAAAACCCGCTCTGATAATGAACTGAGCTATGTGGAAACTTTTCAAGTGACATACCGGTACTTCCCATGTATAATAATCGCGTATTACCACCTGAAAACTATCATGGACGTGATTTACGGCTATGTTTTTCTTTCGTTTCACCGTTGACCAGCCCTGGGATATTGGTCTATGACAGATTTAAGCAACTTACGATCGGCGAACCGGATCCGGTCAGCCGGGCAATTTTGACCGCCCCCCCCCCCCCCACCCGAGGCTGACTGAAATCACTATACAACCGGTCTCTAAGCTTTAAAATCAAAAAGTAGGAAAACGATTTCTTCAAATACATGTGTATTTCATTATGCCAGTTAAACACCTATTCCGACACCCCACTCAGGATGCCATTATAGAATTGGTCGATTTTTACATTAATATACATGTACAGTACTTGCTTGTAAGCAAATTATGTTATTTATAGAAGGGCCATGATGTGAGGTGAAAGTGTTCGGCCCTCTGCATTCTCATAATTTTCAGGTCTGGCCCACTCAATGAAGGGCTGATCATACCTGGTCTAGGCTACATAGCTTGGGTCTTAGTGGGTAGTTAAGTATTGGTTAATCGTCATTGAGCCCTGCCCAAGTCGAGGTCACGTCAATAAAAGCTTGGCGCCCACAGTTACGTCAAGCAGTAGGCTAGACAGACATAGCAGCCAGATTATGATTCCCAGAGGCGGCGGAGGCATCACTGCACCGCCAGTGGGGGTTCAGCTATTTGTGAATGTGTTTTTATACTGGGGAGGGGGGGGGGTGGGGGTGTAAGAGTATTTTCTTCTCATACAACCTTCTCACCCTCACTTTTTTCAGCTGAAACACGTTATCTTGCGGCAAATAAGAAATCTGACTCTCTCTCTGTCTTTTGAGTATTTTTTTTGGATTTATGGAGGTTAATTTGGAGTGATTAGAGACCACGCACAGGTGATTATCATCTCGACCATTAACTTGCCTGTCAGCATGACATTAAAACCATTTTGGTGTTGTTGTTGTTGTTGTTGCTGCTGCTGCTGTTGTTAATGCCACTCCCACCGTTTTGCACATAATGATCAATAATATGAAAGCCACACCCAAAGCATGATTGTATTTTGGTTAATTGTACATAGCAGAGAGACGGCTTGGATTTCTTAATCGTGTTTAAATTAGTGGAGGGTGGAGGGTAAACTTATAACAGGTTAAACGTGTGATAAAGCGGGAGGGGGGGGGCAGAGAAAGGGAGGGACAAGAGAGGAGGGGAACGAGTGAGAAAGAGAGAGGAGGGGGAGGGCAGAGGGAGCAAAGGGGCTAGGGGAGGGGGTGGGATGGGAAGGAGAGGGAGCTAGAGAGAAAGAGATTCATTAGCGACAGCAAAAAGATAGTGTTGTCTGTGTCACATTGTCACATTATTTTGAAAGGAAAAGGGAGAGGAAGTTATAATCAATCCCGCTTCGAGGGGAATTAATATCTGGGAAAGAAAAAAAAAACACGCTGTCCTCATTACATAGGCTACACTTTAACTGTGGTAGAGACGTTCGCGAGTACATCTTATCTTCTTCCCACTGTTCTTGAACCTCGTCATGTAAACAAACAAAATGTGGCCAAAGATGCATCAGAAGCTTTGCGATAACAACGGATTTCCTTGCATCCTCGGCTTCCGGGTATATCAGCGTAAACAGTCAGCAACAGGTACCTTTCACCGTGATGCAGTGCCCTCTGCAGAGACTGATGAACTCGCTCCTTCACTGGATCGCTTTGTCGTGTTGCGTTACAGTGTGGATGACTGGATTATAATACTGTATTTGGCCTTGAACATGACACGCTCTACAGTGAACATAACTTTGTGTTTGGGGAAACTGGTGCTCGCATCTTTCAGCAATGGTCTTCACCAGGCTTGTGAAGGTACTCCCCCCCCCCCAAACCACACACACACACACACAGGCCATTGTCCAGTCCACCAGACATATCTTGCCTTAAACGGGTTTAACGTGAAATTTTTTTTTTTTTTATACCTCTGTAAAAAATGAAAATATAATATTTCTAAGACGATTTCAAGCAAAACATTTTAACCGAATGCAGGAAGAATGGCTAGTCTTTCATTTTATAAGCAAATCTCAATAGTCAAACTCAAAATTTTGGGAAAAACCCAAAAGACTGAAAGTAGGCCAACCGTCAAAAACAGTGGTAAGCAAGTTGAGATGGATTGTATCAAATGACTAGTAATGCAAAGAGCTTTGTTCACTTTGTTTGCCTCACTTAGGGGCATGGTTAAAGTCATGAGCTTGGGAATTTTCGGTAAACCTGGTGAAGCCTAGCTATTTCCATAGAAAATGTTTCCTCTTTGGAGATGTGTTCTCAGGAATTTGGTCTTTCATCTTAAGCCCGATTTTGTTAGATCCACTCATATGATGATTAGATTTTCGCTCTCCTTACTCATAAGTACACTTTTCTTGTTCTACCCACCCTCATAGTATTTTCAACAGCTAAAATGGAGTGGCTCACAGTGGGAGTGAAAAATTGTCTTCTTCAAACAAGGCTGGACGACCCTGGTCCAGACTGAGGAAGATATTGCTCGTAGTGGTATCTCACTGAGGAGTCGGTTTGTTCAATGTTTTATCATGATCAGTACCTTAAATTTTTGCAGCACAAACTACACAATTATTACTGAGACTTGAGCAATTTAAGTTTAAGTAAGCCCAATTTTTTACCCGAACTCTCATTGTCAATACAGAACGCCACTTGTCTGGAACAGTGTTTCTATTACAGTATTAGAGGTGCACGCAGAGTGGGCGCTGCTTGGGCGCCCCTTGGACGGTGCGTGGAGGCCCCAAAAGGGGCGAGTAAGGGGAGAGGCGAGCATGCGGCCTGGAGGAGGCGAAGAGTGGAAGCCTCTCTCGGGCCGCTCCTCCCCAAATATTCATTACCGAGCAGGATGGACGAAGAAGGAATCCTCCAATTAATGATTTTCTATTGGTTAAGAAAACGATGGTTAAACAGACGCCGTTACTGGGTCCACAAAATCACCAGTGCCGTTCTACACATGGCGAATATCATCATTTAATGGAACAAGTATTTTCATGTGCTGAAAAATGTTTGTCGTGATCCTCTACTTTTAAGCTACTCCTTGCTAAAGTTGGACCATGCCTAGAAAAAAAAGAACTACCAACTTTCGAAAACCATTGTCACCAGAGGAACGCCTGATTATCACGTTAAGGTAATGTATAAATGAATAAATAAATATGGCCTGAAAGGGTCGAGAAAATTAGTGCGGCACTAAACCAACACGCTGCAAGTTTTTTTGGTGCGTCCAAGGTGCCTCTGTGGTGAGAGGGAGTGGCTAGCAAGGTGCGTCCACGCTGTCTTCGGTAACGCATTTCTTCTTGTCTTAATTTTGGTCGCTGCAAAATGGTGCGAGCAAGGAGCGGCCAAGTGGAAGTGGCGTCCAAGCAGCACCCACTCTGCATGCACGTAAGTTAGGGTGTGGCGGTATTTTGGTGGCGAGTGGGACTTCAGAATGTGGCATAGGAATTTTTCCACAGAAATCTTAATTTCATACAGTATTTTAAACTTAGCTTTACAGATAAATTGGTAATGTCATGTTGGTGGTTTCATTTTTTTTAGCTTGGATTAAAAAACGGAACTTAAGAAATGCGTGACTTTTTTTTGTATGTACTGTGTACTCTGTCAGGCCAGAGTTTTCTGCTATTGTATGACAGTACACAATACAGCCTGCTACTGTCACCCCCACTGTCATGTGGGTCATCTCGGGAGAGAGGAAGACTAGGGGAAGGTAACCCTGAATACAAATACCACACTGCCTTGTGTGTTGCTATGACAGCAAAGGCTATGGGAGTAAACCCAGACAGAAAATCAGGAGTGGAGACCCGAAGGTGGTTGTCAGGGAGAACTGCATCAAACTGGCTTCCAGCATCTCCTGCAGCCGGACTAGTTCCAAATGTATTGACCTGGTCTCTCCCTTGGGTTTAACTAGAATGGCAGAGAGAGGGGTGGTGCCTCTGGGCAAAGCACCATCTCTTAAAAATAGCCCAGGCAAGGCAGCAAAACGAGGAGGCGTTTGCTCGGGCTTGGCAAGCGTCTGTCTCTCCTCTATAAGCCCACCCATTTCCGATTTGGAGAGGACACTCCAGCCATCCGTTACGGATGGGCACAACACGGGAGGTGGCAGTTACCGGTGATAAGCTCAATCCATTTGGCGTACGGATGAGCGCCAGGGGTCCCCTCTGTCGGTGGGAGCGGCTTTTCAGCTGCATTGATCAACTACCGCCCGCCGTAACCTGGGCAGCCCCCAGGCAGTTGGGTGTTGTTCCGCCACGTCAGCCTGCTTCATAAGGTGGTTGGAGCTAGACCAAAAGTCAAAAAGCTGACGTAAAGTGTGCACCTGGCAAAAACAGAAAAATACTAAAACTTGGTACCTGGAACGTCAGAACAATGCGCCCAGGCTTGCAACAGCAAGATCTCACTGATATTGACTCCATCAGGAAATCCCAAATTATTGATCGAGAACTTCAGCTACTAAACATCGACATCGCTGCCCTTCAAGAAACTCGACTTCCCGACTCCGGGTCAGTCAAAGAAGAAAACTACACCTTCTTCTGGCAGGGCCTTAGCAGCGAACAGCCGAGAATCCACGACGTGGGCTTCGCCGTAAAAAACTCCCTTATCAATTCGATCGCAACTCCAATTGGAGTGTCAGAACGCATCATGACACTCAGACTGAACACCCGATCTGGTTTTACCAACATTATCTGTGTCTATGCCCCAACACTTACCTCCTCTGACGAAACCAAAGACATTTTCTACGAGGCATTGCAGAGGACTCTCCACAACATCCCTCTCACCGAAGGCCTGCTAATTCTGGGTGACTTTAACGCTCGAGTGGGAGCAGATCACTCCGCATGGCCAAAGTGCATTGGGCACTTCGGCATTGGCAACATCAACGAAAACGGGCAGCGCCTTCTGGAGCTATGCTCCGTAAACTCATTATGTGTTACAAACACGTACTTTGACCTTAAGAGATGCCAAAGAACATCATGGCGCCATCCCAGGTCTGGCCATTGGCATCAATTAGATCTTATTCTCTCAAGGAGGAAGAGTTTGGGCTGTATAAAAATAACTCGTTCCCTCCACAGTGCTGACTGTGACACCGACCATGCACTGGTAGTCAGCAAAATCAAAAATATTCCACCAGATTTTGAGGAACACCTCCAAAAACTGCCAATAATGGCCGAACTTGACGCTGAACCTTCCTTAGTCGAGCTTTCCAATGCAATCGACCACCTGTCTGCTGGAAAAGCCACAGGAAGTGACAACATTCCTGCAGAGGTATTAAAAGACCTAAAAGGCCCACTATTACCACACCTGTATAATCTGTTACTGCAGTGTTGGAAAGAAGGCGTGATACCACATGATATGAGAGACGCCAAAATTGTCACACTTTACAAGAACAAAGGAGACAAAGGCGACTGCAACAACTATCGAGGCATATCCCTCCTCAGCATTACTGGAAAGGCTTTTGCTCGCGTCATCCACTGCCGCCTTCAACAACTGGCGGAAAAAGTCTTACCAGAAACACAATGTGGCCTTCGAAGCAAACGATCAACTATTGACATGATATTTGCACTTCGGCAAATCCAAGAAAAATGTAAAGAACAAAACAGGCCGCTTATAACATGCTTTGTGGACCTAACAAAGGCTTTCGACACCGTAAGCCGATCTGGCCTGTATGCAGTCCTTAAATCCATAGGCTGTCCACCAACATTGCTAAAACTTATTGCATCCTTCCACACTGACATGAGGGCATGTGTCAACTTTGAGGGCTGCACATCCAATTCATTTGCTGTAAACAGCGGTGTGAAGCAGGGATGTGTTCTTGCTCCTACCTTATTTGGTATATATTTTGCAGCCCTACTCAAGAATGCCTTTGGTCAATGTTCAGGTGGAGTACTTATTAACACCAGAGTGGACGGCTCCATTTTTAATGTTGCCAGACTAAAAGCAAAATCTCGTACAGAGCATATTATGTTACAAGAGCTCCTCTTCGCAGATGATGCTGCAATCGTGGCCCACGATGAAACCACGCTCCAGGCTCTCATCAATAGCCTTGCCAAAGCCTGTGACAAATTCATGCTAAAGATCAGTGTCTCAAAAACTGTAGTTTTGACACAAGGCTTGAGAAACCCCAACCCAATCATGCTGAATGGCTCTCCTCTGGAGCAAGTGGGAAAATTCTGCTACCTAGGCTCAACCATCAGTGGTAGCACAGACATAACAACTGAAATAAATGCCAGAATAGGAAAGGCGGCCACAGCTTTTGGCAAACTCTCAAAAAGGGTGTGGAACAATAGCAAGCTGACCATCAAAACAAAGGTACTCGTGTACCAAACTTGCGTCCTAAGCACCCTGCTGTATGGCTCAGAGACATGGACCACCTACTCCAAACATGAAAGATCCCTCAACTCCTTCCACCTGCGCTGCCTACGCAAAATTCTCAAGATCAAGTGGCAAGACAGGATCTCAAATATCGAAGTTCTGAGCCGAGCCAACATTCCATCAACTCAGGCTCTCCTAGGCAAAAAAAGACTGCGGTGGCTTGGACATCTCCACCGTATGGAAAATGATCGCATCCCCAGACAAATTCTCTACGGGGAACTTGCTACTGGCAACCGACCCAGAGGTAGGCCACATCTGCGATTCAAAGACACTTGCAAGGTCACGATGAAAGCATTCAACATCGACCCCAATGAATGGGAGAACCTTGCAAATGATCGAAGCAGATGGAGACAAAAATTGCGCAGTGGCACGCTCGCAATAGACTTCAAGGCAAAAGAAACATACCTGACAAAACGACAGAGGCGGAATGAAAACACTCGCCAAAGTGAACCCAAAAGACTGACCTGCAATCACTGCCATCGCACTCTCGGGTCAAACATTGGTAGAATAAGCCACGAGAGAAGCTGTCAGTCAAAGTGAAAGTGAATATTCTAGCTGCTAAGACCGTCTGTAAAGACGCTAAAGGCCATATATATACTGTGTACTATGATCATGGCGGGGTGCAATTGTTTTTTTTAAAATGAAGTGGGGCGTGGGACAAAAAGGGTTGAGAAACACTAATCTAAATGGTGTCTTTCTGAATTATCTTGTTGCACGCCACAGATAAAAGTTGTGTGTGTGTATTTTTTTAGACATGTTTTGTACACCTAATTATGCCATTTATTAATTGTCACAAAATATCCACTGAAGCGAACACTTCCACTCAAGAAGAACAAAAACCAAAGGTGCTGCCATTGAAAGCATTTTATTCATGTACTTTTCATGAACAATATGAGTGACAAAACTAACAGAAACAACTATAGCAAAATTTATTAGTAGAATTATGTAGATTTGTGCTGAGCAGCAAACATGAACCTGCACAGCTTTGACTTGTAACTTCATATTCTCCTCACACGTACAAAAACGATCAGAAAATATGAGACATGCTCTCTTTCCACTGTATGAAAATTATACATATATATATACATCTATCACTCCTTTCTCACTCTTGTTCATCCACTCGCACACATGCACACGCACAGAGAGCCACAGCCTCTGTTTTCATCCAAACATTTTTTTAACAATGAATTTACCTATATGAAAAAGATTTAACATCGAAGAAAAAGCTGCCTTTTCAAATGAACTTTCACTGAAAAGTACAAGTTAGTTAACTATTGACATTGATAAGATTAACAGATCTCTCACTGCACCTTTCACACACCTTTGCACCGCAAAGTGTTCATGACATTTTGTAGATTTGAAGTTATACATTGACATGAAATCCAATCTCCTGTATCACATGAATCTCAAAATTTCTAGTCTTGACATTGAAGAAAAGGGAAAAACATGCTAAATTTCACAGTCCAACAACAGAAGAGATTTGGGTTTCATACTGACAGGTCTGTATGTATAGTTTATCAATTGAAACATTGATAAATGTGCTCGCCATTATGAGTTACACAAGTATTTCGCACAAACATTTGCACCAACAAGAAGTCTTAACCCTTTCAGTGCTGGTTCGCTAAAATGTGAACAACTTCCAGTTTGCATGACCACAATTAGCATTTTTCTGGTGATTGTGTTGGCCTAACAAACAGGCATTATTATTTCAGTCACATTTGCTGCATGAAAAGGAAGCACTAATAGGATGTATGCGTCATCGTCATCGCAAGTATAAAAAATCAGTTTTACAGCATTGGCAAGGAAAGGGTCAAACACTAGCAAGAACCTGGCAGACACCCCCGACTCCACCCCCATACACACCACGTCAATATTCCATATATTTATATCTCTCGCTCACTCATGCATCCATTCACATTCACACAAACACACACACAATAAACTACATACTAAATTTAAAAAAAAAAACACTGCCCGTTTTTCCTCAAACAATTCCCAATCCTAACACTGAATAATAAAACAAATCTTTACGATGAAGAAAATGACTTGTTCACATGATCTCCAAATACTATTTCTGTTACTCAAAAGTGAAAAATGATTTCCCCCTTCACATTTCATTCCACAATAACAGAAAAAGTATTTGAATTGCATATTCACGAGTCACTTCCAAGTAAAATAACATTTTAAAGGAGGAGCCATACCGATAACCAAAAAAATTTCTTCTCACCCGCCCCCCCCCTCACCACACACACACATTCATGCTTATACACTACTTATACTTATAAAATAAAAACCCACTGCCTGTTTTTCCTCAAACAATTCCCAAACCTTATAATAAAACTAAATCTTTACAATGAAGAAACGAACCTGTTCACATGATCTCCAAATACTATTTCTGTTACCCAAGAGTGAAAAATGATTTCCCCCTTCACATTCCACAGTAACAGAAAAAATATTTGAAATTGCATATTCACAGGTCACTTTCAAACAAAATAAATTCTCACTTTAAAGAAGAACTATAACAATAATGACACCCCCTCCCTGCAAAGTTTTTTGTACACTCACAACACCCCCCCCCCCCCACAACCCTGCCACCCCCCACACACAAACACACACCCAGCTTCAAGTTCTAACTATTTCACCTGAGCATTTGCATCAAAAAGAAGTTTTACAATACTTCAAATAATGCCCCACCTCCCAACCTTATCCACCTGCACCCGCACGCACTCACTCTCTCTCTCCTTCCTTAACATGGGAGTAGCAGTGACCACTTATAAACATGTACCTTTCACCCACACATTTTTGTACTACACAAGAGATCACCACACATTCTGAAGACAGTTAATATATGAAATCCATTCTCAAAATTTCTCCTGCTTCATATAACTATTTACTCCATAGTCTGATTATCTGGACAGTGAAGGAAAGAAGAAAAAGTTAAATTTAACTGGACAGCAACAGAAGGGATTTGAGCTTCATACCGACATAATGTAGTATAATTTTATATTACATGCAAAGCAATAGCTTCTCACTTCAAATATACTGTGTAACACCTATTACATCTAATGCATCTAGCACATATTTCAAAGTATACCAATGTAAACAAATTCAAGACTTTTCACAAAAACATGGAAATCACTGTCTTAATTTTTCTCCTGTTTCATATGAACCCCAAAATTTCTAATCCTGACGAAGGAATTTAATTTCACTGCACACCAACGGAAGATAATTAGTTTTCATACCGTCTGGTCTGCATATAAAGATATATTTGACATTTTTATTAACTGGAAGATCTTAAAACACTTAATATGCCTTGCACATATTCCATGGCAAGGCAAAGTAAATCAGCTAAAAATACTTCAGCTGAGCATTTGCATCAAAAAGAAGTTTTATGACACCTCGCAGAATGCAAACCAATTGAGTCGCATCCAATCAAACTAACATTCATCCATTATCAATGCAGAACAAAAGAGCAACATGTTCCGAAAGTTCTACAGCATCTGAGAGATGACAAACACCTTCAGAACTGCACAATAATATGAAATTCAAACCAGTTCAGAAAGAAAGCAGACAGTGAAAGTTTTGATTGAAAGAGAAAAAGAAAGAAAGGAAGAAAAAATATGACGGAAAAAAAAAAATGGCATGGGAAAAAAAATATCCCCATGTTCACGAAAACAGACAAAAATCCCATATCTTAAATAATGCCAATATGAATATAGTATACTGTATAAATTCGTTTTTAATTTAGCTCTCATATTCATTTTTAAATTAGCTCAGACAAGATGTTACATATTCATTTTTAAATTAGCTCAGACAAGATGTTACATATTCATTTTTAAATTAGACCAGCGCAGATGTTATATTTTCTAGAATTCATACACTATATTATACTCATATATGCACCAAAAGAAGTACAACATGAAAAAAAAAAACATTCTTGCATACCAAAAAGCCCATGGAAAAAATCTCTCAGTCAAAGCCACACACATCATATTTCTAATGTTCTACAGGTATCAAACATGCAGCAAACCTCTTCAATTATCAATTTACTTGCAATTATCACTAACACATCAGACAGACTATTAATGCCAATATGAGCACAGTATACTGTATAAATTCATTTTTAAATTAGACCAGCGCAGATGTTACATTTTCTAGAATTTATACAATATATTATACCCATACATGCATCAAAAGAACTTAACCATGTGCCGCAAAAGAAGTTTACATGAAACAAAATTCTTGCATTCCAAAACGCCCGTGGAAATAAATCTCTCAAACACCACACACGGCATATTTCTAATGTCCTACAGGTATCAATATACATGCAATAAACATCTTCAATGATCATTAACCATTAACCCATCCCATATCTTAATGCCAGTGCAGTATGAATATAAAATACTGTATAAATTCACTTTTAAATTAGCTCAGACAAGATGTTACATATTTTTAAATCAAACCACCACAGATGTTACATTTTCGAGAATTCATACACTATATTATACTCATATATGCACCAAAAGAACTTAACCATGTGCCGCAAAAGAAGTTTACATGAAAAAAAAAAAAACATTCTTGCATACCAAAAAGCCCATGGAAAAAAAACAGCCACACACACCATATTTCTAATGTCCTACAGGTATCAATAAACAATGTAAACATCAACCATCACCGACACATAACATATCTTATTAATGTCAACAGGAATATAGTATACTGTATAAATTCATTTCTAAGTTGGCCCAGCAAAGATGTTATATATATATATATAGATTCATTATTAAATCAGACCAGTGCAGATATTTTTTTGTTGTTTACGGCTCAGACTCATTGGATACCCATGTATACACCAAAAGAACTTAACCATGTGCCACAAAAGAAGTGGAAACATTTTCTAAACAGTGGACCAATTCACTAACCCTCTACTTATAACGGGCATCAAACTGACTAGAACCACATGTTACACCCAACCAGAGTATAATGTATGGATTCATTTGTAAAGCACACCAGTGAACATACATGCTTTACATTCTAGAATTTATACACTATATTATACTTATCACCGAAACAACTTTATGTCAGTACCTATACTTAACGGTGGACCAGCACACTAAGCTTTGTCTGCCTACAACAAAAGCATGAAACTAACCTGTTCTACATCTCATATGATGTTAATCCTAATCCGAATCCGAATACACTGTGCTAAATTCATTTTTGAATATAGACCAGTGAACATGCAGTCAGTTGAGACTGTTATAGTTAAAAAATATAAACTAACTACAATCTTCTCAGTAACGATACGCTGAAAATGATAATCTCTTCAGTACATGGAAATAATACTGGAGTATGTTGTGATATCTAGTTAGTCGAGTCTGATGTAGTTAAACTTTTCCCTTTACTAAATGTTTTTAATCCATTAACCACAGTCCTCGCAGTTCATGATATGGTAAAAATGACAATTTCTTCAGGACATGGAAATAATGCTGGAGTATGTAACAAAATAATGTACATACATAATTGATAAATGTGGCTGCTGACATTTCCATTGTAAATTCTGTACCAAATTTCCTCCATGCGGGGAGAGTTCATTTACCATGTGAAAGATTTCAAAAATCACAATGAAAAAAGCCCTAACCTTTGCTCTTGATTAAGACAAAAGAAAGAAGAGTGTCACTTTTAGCTACTGGATATTTGATACCATCAATTTGCCCTAAAACCAAAATAATCATTACGGTTAAAAACAAATGACTTAAAATGCCACTTTATACAATCAAAATCACTTATCAGAAGTTCTTTTACGCATGGATGGTGCAGATCTTTATCCAATTGTAATGCGCCTGAACTTAACCATCAAATGAAATGACAAGCATAGACTGGATGTATAATCTCCATATTTATCCTTTGCATTTTATTGGATCAGATTGATATTTCTTAGGCCCCTTTTCCTTTGCGTTTTATTGTATTGTTTTGGTATTATTTTTTACTCTTTCCCCTTTGCGTTTTATTGTAAAGGTTTGGTATTATTTTTTCCACTCCATTTCCTTTGTGTTTTATTGTATTATTTTGATATTTCTTAGGAGAGGCTTTGCTACCTACAACTTTTTTTTTCTATATTTTGACTTATCCTGTAGCAATTTTAACATATTTTTAACCTCTTCATTGCTACTACTGAGAATTATGGACTTGCTGTTATACTTCCGATGGGCAGCAAAATATGAACATGTAAAAATCTGAGGACTGACTCAATAATGACAATAATACTCTACATGTTAATTGTAGACTTTCTCACCAAAAACCTCTCATTTTTATTTGACATTTATCATTAGATATTTATATTTTTATTTATCTGAAGCTGTCTAGGACAGATGTCTAAATTAACCACAATAACAATCAATTCTCAGCAAGTCCAAGTTCTTGCCTACAAATGCCATTTCTGGTCTAAATAATGACAATACCACTATAACCTCTCATTTTTAAGCCGAGTTTTCACTTTGATCCATGTCCTCTATTTATTGAGTCATTCACTTAAGCAGGGTCAGAGTTTGTTGAAAAATATGAATGAATCCTTAACGCAAGATTTAACCCCCCACACCAAAAAAATAGGAAACAGGTGATCTTTGATATAAAGCTATCCATTTGACACTGACACACACATATGTATACATATGCCCAGACTGAAAATGCACACCTCTCTAACTCTTCTTTGTAATTCTAACTCAGAATTTTTTGTTGCCTTTTCTTTGAGTCAGCACTTTCAACTTGCAGTTGACTTCAGTTTCTCCTTCAGTTTAGCTCAGGCCTACAAGGTAACACGTTTTAATTATACACAGCTTATTGTTTACCAGTTTAACAGAGCTTCAACCCTACAAGTGCGTTGACCACACAGGTGGTGCTTCTCCCTATCTTTACCGATACTTTAGCTTATCTGAGATTACATGAAATTCTGCTCTCAAATATGCCACTGAAATCAATCTCACCCACATGCAGCAAAAACATTTTACCAAAGTTACAAAAGAAATTTACCAAAAGCAGTGAAGGAATTGTACAGTGCTCAACAAAAGAAATTCACCAAAAGTAGTGAAGGAATTGTACTATGCTCAACAAAAGAAATTTACCAAAAGCAGTGAAGGAATTGTACTATGCTCAAAAGAAATTTACCAAAAGCAGTGAAGGAATTGTATTATGCTCAACAAAAATTTACCAAAAGCAGTGAAGGAATTGTATTATGCTGAACAAAAGAAATTTACCAAAAGCAGTGAAGGAATTGTACAGTGCTCAACAAAAGAAATTCACCAAAAGTAGTGAAGGAATTGTACTATGCTCAACAAAAGAAATTTACCAAAAGCAGTGAAGGAATTGTACTATGCTCAAAAGAAATTTACCAAAAGCAGTGAAGGAATTGTATTATGCTCAACAAAAATTTACCAAAAGCAGTGAAGGAATTGTATTATGCTGAACAAAAGAAATTTACCAAAAGCAGCGAAGGTATTGTACTATGCTCAACAAAAGAAATTGACCAAAAGCAGTGAAGGAATTGTGCTGTGCTCAACAGAAATTTACCAAAAGCAGTGAAGGAATTGTATTATGCTACTTTAAATCGTTTATTCCATCATCAACTAGGATGTTACAATAATGTCATCTTGATCGTAATCTGTGCACAGTTGAATTATGTCCTGCGTGTCAGGTCAATGTGTTTTAGTTAGGGAAGCATATTGTGTGCACTGTTAATTTTGTTAATTTAGTTAATTTATCAGTGTGTGTGTATATATGTGTGTGTGCGCGCTATGTATCATACTTTCTGCTTCTGTAACTGTATTGTTATGTATTCAATGATCAAAACAAATTTCCTTGTACAAGGACGGATAAAATTTATCTTATCTTATCTTATCTTATCTTAAGGAATTGTACTATGCTCAACAAAAGAAATTTACCCGTATTCAATGATCAAAACAAATTTCCTTGTACAAGGACGGATAAAATTTATCTTATCTTATCTTATCTTATCTTAAGGAATTGTACTATGCTCAACAAAAGAAATTTACCAAAAGCAGCGATGGTATTGTACTATGCTCAACAAAAGAAATTGACCAAAAGCAGTGAAGGAATTGTGCTGTGTCCAACAACAGAAATTGACCAAAAGGAGCCAAAGAATTGTACTATGCTCAACAAAAGAAATTTTCGCACATGCAGCTAAAGAACTGTGCCATATGCAGCTACAGAATTGCACCATGTGTGGCAAAAGAAAGAAAGAATGAAATAAGTGTCTACTATGTGCCTCAAAATTGCATCATATGGAGCTCGAGAATATGAAACGAGAATTGTACCATATGCAGCAAAAGAATTATACCATATGCAACAAAAGCATTGTACCTTGTATGACAGGTGTAAGTAAAGAATTGTGTACCATATACACCGACGAAAGAAGAAAGAAAGACTGGTAGGATGTAGGATGAACAGAAGAAAAACATTTTGAAGGGAGCAAAAAAAAAAAAAAAATGAAGACAAAAAAAGAGCAACGGGAAGGAAGAAAGCAACAGTTGTAAAGTTGTCATTTCAGTAACCAATTCATTAAGGGTTTCAGTATTTGTAATGTACTAAATCAACAAAAGTAACAACTTTTTTTGGTTGAAAATTTAGTCTTTTTTTTTTTTAAAGCTGAAAGATCTTTCATCTGAATTTTTTAAAGTTTTATCATAATTACTAGAGATATGTCTTCAATAAAAAAAAAAGAATTTGAAATTCCACCCTTATCCCCTTCCTCCCAAAAGGAGTTCAAAATTCAGGGGAAAAAGTTTGTGAATCTCCCTTCCTCCTTAGTAATAATGAAAACAGAAAACCCAGTTCCAAATTTACAAACATACACAAAATTGCAAACATACCCAAAGAGCAACTTCCAAATTTACCAAAAATCTGGTCATCTCAATTTGAGGTTAGATTAAAGCGAGGCTCGCTGTCATGTTCCAGTATTACACCAGTCACAAGATTTGAAGTTCCATGATGGCAAATTGCCATGAACATGCGAGTATCAACTGAGTGGGGCTGCATGCATTCATGCAAGTGTTAGTGGTGTGGATAAAGGGCTTGAATTCTTCACGCATTTCTTTCCTGTCTCTCAGCTAACAGAGTTAACCCCCTTGAATGCTCCAAGCCCTTTACTGGAACATTCAAATCTTGTGACTCGCCAACACTGAAACAGAGATGGAGCACTAAATATTCATGTAATTTCAGACATTGAACAAACATTCACCGTGTTTAAATTACAAAGCAGCTCCGACAGGCCCAATCACCACTAGATTTTTATGAACTAAAAACTTACAATCTATACAGTCTTTACATCGATTTTACTACTGCGATGATTGGGGTGGGGTGGTAAATCAACTTCACAGAAAAGTCTTAAGAGAAGACCACTATTGGCTTAACGAAGGAATTAAGGAAGAGAAAGAAAGAATCTGTGAAGAAAGCATGTTGACACGATAAAGGCCATACTTGCCAAGAAGAAGTAAGTTGTCCGACAATGATACACAGAAGGAGACCCTACCAGAAGTGTGAAAGAAAAAAAAAGATACTGATAGTTGGAAAGAATGAAAAAAAGCATCAATTTTTCCAGGAAATTCCCAAAACTATCAGCCAAATACCCGACACTAACTAGACAGTACCAATGCATGTAACAATTTGAAATCATCCTGTTTCCTCTGGAATGCTATATTTATATTATACAAAAGGCCTTTATGGAGCCAGACTTGTGTAATCAGATCTCTCCATAAACTTCACAGTATACAGGCGGCAAACTTCGCAAAAGAATTTGGTCGTGACGTTACCTTAAGTAGCAACTAAACATAGCTTTACACTGAAAACTGACTTCAAATAATGCTAGATATCTAAAAAAAAAAAAAAATAAATGTTTCCCAAATGACCGATGACAAAAGAGCCAGACTTTAACTGAAATTAAGACTTAGATAACTCTTCCCCTCATCCTAGCCTTCAATCTATACCAAACAATTGCCAGATGTCGCATAATGTGATAGATTATGCAAAACCCTGCACAGTGAAATGGCGATTGTAAGCAGAACAGTAACATGTCCACCTGTTTCTTCCTATCCACTTGAGATAGATGCTTTCAGGACCACCCATTTCCTCTTACTGTTGAGAACTTGCCCCTCCATTGCACTTTTGGTTACCCACTATTTTGGATCATACTTGGATCATACTTCATCTGAGTTTTGCTAACGAATCTTTCCCAATATTTTCACCCTTATAAGCCAAAACAAAACCCAACTTCTGAGCTAACAATATTTGGATAATGTTCTCCATCTTAATCAACAAAGAGCTGAGGCGCCTAAAACAGCTTTTTGGCAAGTAGATGGTAGAACATTCCACATCCATTATCACCTAAGGTCCAGGTCTGGACCCCTCTGATAGACATAAGATCAGGGTATTTCTGTCGACATTTACTTTCTTAAAAGCTCCCCATTCTTTGGCCAGTCAAAGTCTTGCTTCCTAAGCTACATACAGACAGGATACAACAAAAGCAACATTTCCTCACCTCTACCACTAAAATGTCATAATATTACTGATCATGAAAATACTAAAAAGAATACAAGATAGAATGAAAAGTGAAAAAAAAGTGAAAGCAAGAAAGATAAAGAAAAGGGACAGAAAAAGGGTGAAAGAATGAGAAGGAATTGTACCATATGCAGCGAAAGAACTGTACCACACAAGAGAATTGTGCCATAAGCAGCAAAAGAATTGTACCATATGCTGCAAAAGCAAAAGAATTGTACCATATGCTGCAAAAGCAAAAGAATTGTACCATATGCTGCAAAAGCAAAAGAATTGTACCATATGCTGCAAAAGCAAAAGAATTGTACCATATGCTGCAAAAGCAAAAGAATTGTACCATATGCTGCAAAAGCAAAAGAATTGTACCATATGCTGCAAAAGCAAAAGAATTGTACCATATGCTGCAAAAGCAAAAGAATTGTACCATATGCTGCAAAAGCAAAAGAATTGTACCATATGCTGCAAAAGCAAAAGAATTGTACCATATGCTGCAAAAGCAAAAGAATTGTACCATATGCTGCAAAAGCAAAAGAATTGTACCACATGCTGCAAAAGCAAAAGAATTGTACCATATGCTGCAAAAGCAAAAGAATTGTACCATATGCTGCAAAAGCAAAAGAATTGTACCATATGCTGCAAAAGCAAAAGAATTGTACCATATGCTGCAAAAGCAAAAGAATTGTACCATATGCTGCAAAAGCAAAAGAATTGTACCATATGCTGCAAAAGCAAAAGAATTGTACCATATGCTGCAAAAGCAAAAGAATTGTACCATATGCTGCAAAAGCAAAAGAATTGTACCATATGCTGCAAAAGCAAAAGAATTGTACCATATGGACAAAAACAAAAACAAAAAAAAGGAGGGGGTGGGCAGGATGAATAAAGAAAAGGGAAAACATTGAAGAAAAAAAATGAAGCTGTGTTTGTCACACCCTGCATGTAGAATAGGACAAGATGGAAACAGAATCAACAACATACATGACCACAAGCAGAAACAAGGATACCTTATTACTATTAGGCAATCAGACCTCTTTGGTGATCATTTCTGACAAAAACCATGAAAATTTTTAATGTGAACCTCACACGGCCAAAGCAAGAATAAAACTCTTGAACTCAAAACCTGAAGACGACCAGAGGAAGAATTGTTATCAAAAACAGCTCAATCTAAAATTAATGGTTTTAATCCAAACACCTATACCTTAATTTCACAATGCTATGCTGTTTAACTGACGATAGCCTAGCAGTACATTTAAATTCAGGTTTTATACAATGTTAGAAAAACCTGTCAAGACCGATATTGCAAATCTATCAAGAGAATTCCGAGATCAGAAAGTTTTAACTGCAGATGACCAAACCATTTTTCTGGCTGCCATGCATGGGTTCCTGTTTGGCATACAATCCACAAATTACCATTTTAAGAAAACCTTGTCAATATTGATGCTGCAAACCTACCAGGACAATTTTGAGACCAGAAAGTTTACCCACAGTTGACTAAAAACCTTTTCCTGGCCAATATCTGACTTACTGCATCGCATACACGCACAAAAAAAAAAAATGATGCCAATTCCCAACTGAAATCTGTAAGAAACAAAAGCAATACTTCACTGAATGGGTCCCAAAAAAAGTCAACTGAAACCCGGGCACTGGAACATGATTGACACTGATGGAAAGAATTGGTATGTTCATCAGCACAGCATCCTCGCAACTATTCCTGGTCAAGGGACCAATAATACTAATAGAGGAGTCTAGAGGGAGACTCTCACAGAGAAAGTCTTAAAACTTCAAAAAGTTTGCAGCAAATTTGAAAACTTTAATACACATGTATTTTTCATCCCCCTGCAATAGCCAAGAATTTTTAATTCTGTTCTGATATTGCATTTAGTGTTCTATTTATTAAGGTTCTCCACACACCAATTAGCCTTTCAAACTCTGACCAAACTTAAGAGAGCAAATTACTTCTAAGACATGACTTACTGTTTTCCATGAAAAGGCTTGCAAATAGAGGTGACCATGTTTACGTTTTAAACCGTTTACTTTGTACTACATGTACTGGTCTTAACTCCTTGTTAATTTGAAAGACCCCTGGGGCACAGTTTTCAGTTGGTTTTCACACGAGTCTTTGGTCTTTATGGGTGTTTCTTGCCCCAGGGGTACTGGGTATAGAGTCCTGCAAAAATTTAGTTACTTTCTGTTCCAATTCCCAACAGTCACTTGTGTTCTGCATGTAGCTGCAATCACACCGAGCATGAAGGACAACGAGAAAGAATGCCCCATTCCGACCGCATGATACATTTGATTACAATTAAATGATCATTTTAGAATTGAAACATCAAAAATTTTTACAGGACCCTAAGGTGTGACCGCCCAGTTTCGGCCAATGACGGCAGATTGTACTATCATCATCATCTAGTAACGATGGGAGCTGCAAGATTGTCAGATTAAGTCAAATGAATATCAGAAAATATTTTCAAATAAATCAAAATCTGAAAACCAAGAAATGATATAGCCTTCAACATTCCAATTTGAAAAATTAGACAATTAGACCATTAACTGCATTTCAGAATTTTCATTCTTGAGTCTATCATAAGTGCCATATTAAATGCCCGAAGTTTCATTGGCCTAACAACAGATTATAAATAAGGGGAAGAAAAATACAGCCTACAATTATTTTCATGACAACAAAAAGCACATTTGGAAAGTTTTTTTTTTAAATCTGACAAGTCTGAAGCATCCATTGATCTGACACAACAAAGAGACTACATTGCTATACCTCCTGCACTTATCAGGAAATGTGACAACTCTACTCTTTCAGTTTGCAAAATCTGCATTACAATGATAAATCTGGTATGAACAGTTTAAGAAATTATGCACGGGAGGCGGGATGGAAGGTATCGCATTTCCCAGTCGAGGTCGGGTGTAGAGGCTTCATTGCAGACAGCGTCAGCAGGTGGATGAGAGTGGCTGGACTTGGCCCAAAGAAAGGAAAGATCTACAAAAGACCGTAGAAAGAGCAAGCCATTGGATCTGGTTGAAGAGAGAGGATACCACCTGGTATGAGTCCTGACGGTTGACAGTAGAGGCACACAGTCGAACTGGCAAGGAGACCTCACATCAGTGAGGGGGCTCGGTGCGTCATTAAAATAGCTGTAGAGAGGTAGAGCCCGAAACAGCGACGCATTCTCTCCTGATGATCTCCACGCCAGAATCCGGTCTGCGGAGCATTCGGCTGTCAGCAGCTCAGGGGGCTGTTTTCAAACTACTATACCTCCTGCACTTATCAGGAAATGTGACAACTCTACTCTTTCAGTTTGCGAAATCTGCATTACAATGATAAATCTGGTATGAACAGTTTAAGAAATTATGCACCTCTAGTCCAAATATGAAAAATTTAAAAATAAAAATGGCCAACGTGGATCCAAACACTGAGAAATGTTACTGTGGTGATATATACTTTTGAGTGCATTTGTTTGCTGACAAAAGAAAAAGGAACTTTCCTCCCCACCTGAATTAGTTTTAAAAAAATGTTTCTTTGTATGAACCTTTTTTCTGTCCATTATTCACTTTATGCTCTCCCAAACTTATAGACCTGAAGGTGAAACGGACTTCTGTCTTTCATGAAAAACAAATTTAACAGTCTGAAGTTACACCAATGCCCATCATACTCTTGGTCACTTAAATATTGACTCACGTGTCAAGAGCTCATTCTCATTTGCATTTATGTCTATGCCACCTTTCATTTGAACTGATTTGTTTGTTGCAGTTAAGACCAGCTATTCCTTTTGTCTCCCAGATGAAAAATATGAAAAGTTTTCTTACCTCAGTAAATTCTAATATTTTTATACTATTTAATTCATGGTTTTGACTGTGCTCGATCTCATATTTTGTGCTATGATTTTATCAATATAGAAAAGTCAAACTACATGCATGTAGTCCAAACTGGCGCTTGGCACTGCCACCAGCACACAAAATTGACCCCCTGGTTGTAAATCGCCAGACGCGTGTGATCAACGAAGCCTAAGGGCCCTGAGCATGTATAATCTAAAGCAGAAGAGGCTGCCCTTCACAATGGTATAAATTTTATCACTCTGATCTAGTCACAGTAAACAAATACATTTTGAAAATTTGTCATTTTTCATGATAAAAAGAAACAGATTTCTGGCATCCTATGTGTTTTATTGGAAAGAATATCCATTTTTACATAAATTACCAAAATTTCACTATGATCCATTGACAGGATCAGGCACAGGATCTAATCTCAGGTCAGATTTTCATCTTCTGCTCAACCTTATAGAAAGCAAATGTGTTTTTTAAAACTTACTTTGTTCACTTGTTTTGGTCAATTTATCAATAAAAGTTACTGTTAATATTGACAATAGTTACATAGGTAGAAACCTCTCACTTGTAAAGATACAGCATCTTTGTTATTGCCCATAATTGTTAAATAGTTGTTACACATATTTGTCAATATATAAAGATCAATTTTATTTATTTTCTCACCAAATTGCAACTACAATTTTCTGTGTCCCATTTTTTTTGGTTTACTAAACTTCAGTTAAAATTGCAGGTGATCTAGGGAATCTACAAGTTATCAAGTTTTTAAAAAAATTTGTTACATGACGATATTCAAATGTATTTGACAGTTTGTGAATATTTAAGGAATTTCATATCCTGTTATGAAGACAGATCTTATAATTCCAATTAATTTTACTGCTCTTCTTATTTTTGGAGGCAAGTTCATTGATATTTCATGACTTTTTGAAAATGGCCAAAATTTCACTTTCTTTTTGTCTCCCTTATAAATTCTGCAATAATTGCTCCAAAGCCAATTTTAATAGTTTTATGCTCATAAAAACTAATATTTGAATTCTCCCCATAAAAACAGTGTACTGTTTGTTATACAGAGACTGTTTTGTCAGTTTGAATGTCCTATAATGTTTCCTTCTTAAATTACAGCTCGCTGACAATGGTTTCTCACATATTATTGTGAAATGAGGCGAACCTACTGATCAATACAAACTGCATAACTTAAGTTTGAAGATATATTTATATAGTAGCAAGTTTGGTACCAAAATGTTCAGAATGAAAAGTTCTATCCATTGAAATAGCTTGTCTTTAGGAATCTCCATTTCAAAAAATCAGTTTGGAATACCTACTGCATACTACACTATCTTCTTTTGCAATTTTGCTCTTATTCTGCATCATATTAAGTCAAAATGCCATCCATTAAAAGTAAACTTTCAGAATGGAAAAAAAAAAAATTGAACTACATAAAGTTCCCTTGCACAACCATCAGTGACACTCAAATCTCTCCCAGTCTGACCTACAAACCACTTCAATAATATCCACCGCATCCTCTCCTCTGGTTGACAAATATTGTGTCTTTTTTGTTTGTTTTGCTTTTCTTTCCTTCTATCCATTCAATATTAATTATGACTGTCCGGATCCAACACACGTAACTTGTGAAATACAAAATACATTCCAGCTGCTTAAACTAAACTCTAAACCGCTTAGCTGATAATGAAAAGGTCTAAAGGGTTCAAATACAGCCATCAACACAATTCAGTACTTGACAATTAAGGGATATAAAATACTTCAATGGTGTTTGATCCCAGGATAGTCTGTAAAACAGCTTTGTATTTACTTGTTTATCTACATACTATCAAACATTTTTACTATCTTTTCTATCTATTTATTCACTTTAAATCCCTTCACTCATTTACCTATAGACATCTAATACATTTTATTCTGTTCTTGGTATTCTGTACTTAAATGTACAGCTAATTAGTTATCTGTAATCACTGAATATCATAAAAACTACAAAAAAACTGGGGTCGCAGCAGGGCTATAAGCAAAGTCAAAATTGGGCAAAAAGAAAAGGTTGTATGTTGCAAAACCCCGCATGAGAAATAAAACCCAAACAATCCACATGTAACAAACATTCATACAATAAACAAAAGATCTAGATCTTGAAAATGCTTTGTACTCAGTGCTGGTGGTCATCATCAGTGATTCTAAAGATGTGGAATTGTTCAGGTGTCAAGATGTGACAGCCAAGTTATCCATTTGCAGCAGATGTTCACACAATACAATAAACAATAAAAGTAAAAGATCTAGATCTGAAGATGCCTTGTACTCACTGCTGGTTGTCGTCGTCGCCGCCGCCGGTGATCCTGGAGAAGTAGAATTGTTCAGGTGTCAAGAAATGTTTCAGCATACACATGATGTCACAGCCAGGTGTCTGATGAATGGCAAAAGGTAAGATCAGCCTGGTCACATGTTGGAGATCAGAATTTCAACGATTTCATGGAGGTTGAAGTTTCAACACTGCTGGAGATCAGTGGGCCATGTCAACATAATACCTGCAACAAAAAACAAGTAAACATTATTTCTTGCTGAACAAGAACCTAATTACTGTCATTCCCATCTATATTCACTGCAATTCACATAAAAATGAATAACTCCCGAAAAAAACGACATCAATTTTACCAGATTTGGACTCCTCAGGTTAATTTTGAAGAGCCATCAATCCAAACGAAGATCATAAATGTTTATTAAAATAACAGGACTATAAATTTACATTCATGCAGCAGATTCTTGTACCATTAGCCTTATTTCAATTCTACCAGAACCTATCAATGTTACAGGTAAGTCATGAAAGAACAATGCTTGGAAAGAGTTCAGTATATCCCGACTACCCTATCCTTTGTGATTCCGACCTGCGGTTCACTGGTTAACATGTCCATGTCACAATGCGTTTCATTTAGAAGAGATACAGTGAACAACAAGTCGGTGGTTACGTCTCAAAAAAAGATAGTGACCCGATGCATGAAAATACGGCTTGCGTATGGTGCGGTTAGCTTGACCTTGCCGACTAAAGCCGCCCGTGCGGCGTGAGCGCTTGGGAAGCATGGGCGACATTTGCCGCTTTGCGCAGGGTGAGGGTTAACCTATCCCTAATCCTGTCCTTTTCAGTACCCCTAAACAATCTCATCCCTCGTCCTGTCTCTTGTCCTTTCCACCAGAAAATAAAAAATCAGACGAGTTTAAAAGTGGTTGAAACACTCATTAACTATTTGACTTTCTCATTTCTACTATTTCCATTATGTACTAAGATTTAACAGTACAAACTAGTATGATGTATGACTAGGTCATAAAAAGGTCATGAAACAAAATGATAATCTAAATCGTCACCATTTCCTGAGACTGTTGGTAACTCAAAAAGTCATTGTCTCTACACCAGAAGTCCTAAAATGAAACTTTTTTGCTTTTCCTGAAAACCGAAAAGTAGTCAAAACCAATTACTACAGTTTTAGAGAACAGTGACCACAGGCATAAAAAAAAGTGTTTACCTTTCAACAATTGGCCCACTTCACATGGGAGACCAGACTTTCACATTCAAGTGCTGTCAGTATTGTTTGTTTCTAGCTGAGGCTGTCATATCTGACAAGGACAGTATCATCATAGACATCTCTTCTGTGTCCGCTAGTGACTTTTGGCCCTCTTTGGGTGTGGCCAAAGTTGATGACAATGGGAGTGAGCTTGTGTTGTCTGCGATTGACATGCAGCAGACATTGGCAGTAGATTTTGATTACAGGCACAGCATTTTTTCCCCATGAGCGCTTGCAGTCGAGGTCCGTCAGCCACAATCCCTTCAAGGTCTTGGATGGATGCTGCTCTGCCATAGGTTGCCATCAGCGCAGTCTTTGCCTTAAATGAAATTTGTGCTTCTGGTCTCATGTCTTCATGGCACTCACAGCAATTCTGGTCTGCAAAAGATGTTGAATGATGGAGATTTTCATTACTATGCAACAAATGATGTATAGCTAAAGGATGACAAAACAGTACAACACATTATGACCTAAAATTATGAGCTAACATTTTACAATGCATATGTCAAACTGCCATTAAATTTTATACAGGCCGTTTCAGTCATGTGTTTGCTGCACTTTCCATCCACAAGTATTAAGTTCTCATCCATATGCAGCAAATATTCATACAATAAACAAAAGTAAAAGATCTAGATCTTGAAAATGCCTTGTACTCACTGCTGATCGCTTTTGCCATGGATTCTGGATTTCTGGAGACGTGGAATTATTCAGGTGTCAAGAAATGTTCCAGCATACACACATCACAGCCAGGTGACTGATGAATGGCAAAAGATAAGACCAGCTTGGACTGCCACATATTGGAGATCAGAGTTTCAACAATTCCATGGAGGTTGTTTCAACACTGCTGGATATCAGTATGCCGAGACTGACACCTGCAACAAAACAAGTACACTTTACTCCTGAACAAAAACCTCAATTGTCATTCTCAGTGGATTCACTGTGAGTGTGATTCACAAAAATGAATAACCACGCCGTGGTCCACGTAGATGCACGTTTCGGCCCTCGTCTAGATCTAGATCGACAGAAAATATAAAAACCATTTTGTCTTCTCGTTTAGTTTCCGTTTCACTGTATCGTTTGGGTTTTGCTAGATTCTAGATCTAGATCTAGAATCCAGCCTCAGCTCCTAAATAAAACATGCTTAGGTCCACTGAAAATAGTCACTTAAAGTCCACTATGCTACACTTCCACCACAAATTTATAATTGAGACTTGATGTTAGATTTAAATATCAATTCACTAAGCACACTGCTCAAAATCGTCAGGTTGGAAGTAGGGAGCGGCAATCTAATTACCGGAAGTACTCGGTTAATTTTTATTTCCGGGCGTACTTTTCCACTTTCGCAGTTTAGTGTACGGCTAATTTGAGCATACTTTTGCCCCTAATTTCCATTTTTCCGACTACACGCGTCCTTATCCGACCAATATCCAACTTTTCCTAGTAGTTTAAAAAATATGACCAATTTCTAACTTCCTTGGACACCCTGGTAACCCTAAACAATTTTATCCCTAATCCTACTACCTATCCTATCAACCAGAAAACGTAAATCTGCAAAGAAATGGACTTTAAAGTGGCCAGGACACTCATTAAGTATCTGACTTTCTCATTTACCTACTATCTGCATATAATGTAATATAAAAGCATATACTAGCGTGATATAAAACTGCAATCACTAGGTCATAAAACTGTCATATAAAATAATACAGGCATCAAACGAAAGTGCTTACTTTTAACATTCGGCCCACTGACTTGTCTCTTGAGACCCGACTTTCGCAATCAAGCTCTGTCAAGTACCGGTACTGTTTGTTGCTAGTCGACGCTGTCATATTTGACAACGACAATATGATCATAGTCATCTCTTCTGTGTGTGCGCCAGTGTCGTTTGGCCCTTTTTGGATGGCAATGGGAGTGGGCTGGTGTTGTCTGCAGTTGACATCCAGCAGACTTGGCAGTGGCATTTCATTAAAGTAATGACATTTTTCCTTATGAGCTCTCGCAGTTGACTTCGGTCAGCCACAGTCCCCTCAAGGTCTTGAATGGATGCAGTTCTGCCATAGGTTGACAGTGCCGTCTTTCTGTTGCCCAGAAACTGTACTTCTAGTCTCTTTTCTTCATGGTGCTTGCAGTACAGAAGCCGAGGGTGAATCAGATCCATGTGAATGATACACCTGCCTGTCAAACACAAGCTAACCACAAGCTTGTAGCCTGGTCTATCTACATTCTCAGGAGCTTGCGACTTAATGTGCATTGCTCCAGAATCTGTGACCTGGTGTATGTTTTTTCACCCCGTGGCTTGTGTCTTTCTTCCAGAGCTTGTGACTTGATGTATGCAATTTCTCTGAAGCTTGTCAACTTGTGCTTTTCTCCAGAGCTTGTGACTTGATGCCTGTTTTCTCTGGAGTTTGTGCCTTGATGTCTAGTGTTTCTTCAGAGCTTGTGATTGGATGTATCAGTTTTTTCCATAGCTTGTGACTAGGTGTATCTGTTTTCTCCTGAGCTTTTTGACTTGATATATCACTTTTCTCCAAAGTTTGACTTGATGTATCAGTTTTCTCCAAAGTTTGTGACTTGATGTATCAGTTTTCAGAGCATATGACTTGATATATCACTTTTCTTAAGAAGAGCTTGTGATTTTAATGTGTTTTCTCCAGAGATGTGACTTAGTGTATCACTTTTCTTCAGAGCTTGTGACTTGATGTATCACTTTTTGTCAAGAGTTTGTGACTTGATGTATCACTTTTTATCAGAGCTTGTGACTTGATGTATCACTTTTTGTCAGAGCTTGTGACTTGATGTATCATTTTTTGTCAGAGCTTGTGACTTGATGAATCCGTTTTCTTCAGAGCTTGTGAGTTGGTGTACATTAGTTTTCTTCATAACTTGGGAGTTACTCTACATCAGTTTTCTTCAGCGCTTGTGAGTTGGTGTACATTAGTTTTCTTCAGAATTCTTCAGAGCCTGTGACTTGGATGTATCAGTTTTCTTCAGAGTTTGTGACTTGATGTAACAGTTTTTTTCAGAGCGTGTGACTTGTATCTGTTTTCTTTCGAGCTTGTGACTTGATGTATCACTTTTTTTTCAGAGCGTAGCACTTGGTGCGCATCAGTTTTCTTCATAATTTGTGAGTTGGTATAAATTAGGCCTACTTTTCTGCAGAGCTTGTGAGATGGTGCACATCAGTTTTCTTCAGAGCTTGTGACTTGCTGTATTAGTTTTCTTTAGAGCTTGTGACTTGATGTACCAGTTTTCTTCAGAGCTTGTGAGTTGATGTATCAATTGTTTTCAGAGCTTGTGAGTTGATGTATCAATTGTTTTCAGAGCTTGTGAGTTGATGTATCAGTTTTCTTCAGAGCTTGTGAGTTGATGTATCAGTTTTCTTCAGAGCCTGTTAAATCATGTATCTGTTTTCTTCAGAACTTGGTACTTGATGTATTAGTCTCCTTCGGAGAATTTAAGTCTGTTTCCTCCACAGCTAAGGACAAAGCGACACATGTCCATCCTATCCATGTGGACAACAAGCCCATTTCGTTAGACATAATGCCTTGAATTTGTTATATGACAAGGCATTGGACCAGAGACTGGCAAGGATGTTCCAATGTCCATTTGCCTTCCTCATACAAAATAGCCATGCGATGAGCTCTCAGATTTGATCATGCCAAACATTTCAGACATTCCTAATGTGGGACCTGAAATGAACAAACGTGGGAACATAAGCATCAAGACCATTGAAATCTTACAAAATTCTTGTCTATTAAATATGTTAACTTTAGAAAGAATTTGCCTGGATTAGCTCCAGTGCCTTGCGGCGCATGTGCTGCAGTATATGTATGTCTAGAAAGAGTTCTGTACATGTACATCCCACCAGTTTGAACTTAAACAATTCCTAAATTCCTTCTTGTTTTTCGACTGAAAGTGTGACGGGTATGTTAGGAATGGGATTAGGTTTAGGGCAGTGTTGTGTAGAATTAGGAACATACCCGACTGGGTAGGCTGGACGTACAGAACTCCTGAATGTTTCTGAAAGTTTTTAATTATGACAAATATTTTGGCGTGGAACGAGTTGTAAAAACAGGAAATTATGCAAGTAAACAAAATGGACCGTCTTCACTGGGTAATACCACCACTGTGGTGTGCCTGCTGGATTTGGTACCGTACTTTTTAAAAATCTTATACTGTCAAAAATTTTTTATCTTCCACTGTCATTGCTCTCCGAGTTTTACTGGGCGTACCTTAATTGTCACGCATCCCAAGCGGACGCCTGATTTGTAATGTCTGAAACGTGAATTCTTTAAAACAATACATCATGAAAATGAGATTTTCTGTAACTAAAAAATATTGCAGTTTCAGATTCTAATAAACTTTCGGGCTTACCTTCAGCTTTGCTGTGTTCCAGTGTGGTGTGAAGAAAGACTGCAAATTCATATGAAAGTGTTTGCGCCAGGCTCGACGACAGAAAGCGAAGTGACATCTGTGTTTCTCTCGTCTTGTGTCACCGGAGGTCCAACTCCTTTTGTCTAACAACTAACAGGGCCGGTTATAAGTAATCGCTGCATGCGCACGCAGCGAGAATGAGTTGAAAGTTAATTTGAAACTCAGGAAGGCGGGAATGGGTTTTACACTGAAACATGAGATCATCGCGAGCACAGCTCGGTGTCTGCATGACATGAACGAGTAAATCATGACACAGTCTGTTCTCGTTATTCGATTCACTGAGTACTGATTACAGGGGCGAGGAAATATGGCCCTTGTGAGTGGGATCAGCCAATGCATTGGCTGGCCTAAGGGGAGCCCGAAAGTTTTTTTAAATCTGGCCCTCGAAATGCCTGAATCAATAGCAAATTTTAATGACTAACCGTCCCCTTAGAATGACAAGGTTTTATCTCCACTTTTGGACTGAAATGAGTTAGGCTACATGCTGCACACGACTTTTACGGGCCTTCTCCATTATGTGTCAAGTATCAAGCGGATTCGGTGTGCAATTTGTAAGTATTACTAAAAACAAAAAAGTATTGGTCTAAAAGCTATGATCACACTAAACTTCAATCCTCTATTTCTAAAAAGTTGACGGAAGGGAGTTAGAACCCTGTCATTCTAAGAGGACGAGATCCTCCTTAAACATTCAGACCTGAACACAAGGAGAAGGAGGCCTAGGGGATCTGGAGAGCGCAAGTACGTGCGCTTTTCAGTTGTTTTGCCAGTAACGAAGTCAAAAGGTTGGTTTTATTGACTTTTTTGGCAAACTCAGTTTTTTGGATCTACGTAGGCCTAATATATAAATCATGTATCTAATGGAGCCGCCCATGAAATACGTAGACCTGATTTTGGCGAGTTTGCCCCCCCCCCCCAACCGTAAGCTTTTCATACGCTTGGCCTCAACCCCCATCAACCCTATCTCCCATTGTAGGAGCGCCCCTGCCAGTTAATGATAGTACGCTGTTCCAAGGACGACCGCAAAAATTAAAGTAGTCCCGGGCTCCCTTTAAGAAAAAGTGGGAAAAAAAAATGAAAAAACATATCACCCGCTCATTTCACTTTACAGACTCATTACACCGAAACTTTCGCTAATTTTCACTCACTTTTAAGCCTTCTCTCATTCACTTGTATTAATTGTTCCATTCCTAATTCCTTACTCACTTCCATGACATCTCTCAAGCATTTTTATTCTTTATCCTGCATACTAGATCTGTATCACTCGTTCATTCTGTCGCGGGTTGTTGTTTTTTTTCAGTCCCTCATTAGTTTCTCTCCTTCTTGTGCGCTCTCTCTTACACCATAACCTACTCACTAACATTAAGTAGACACTCACTCTTTCACCATAACCTACTCACTAACATTAAGTAGACACTCACTCTTACACCATAACCTACTCACTAACATTAAGTAGACACTCACTCTTACACCATAACCTACTCACTAACATTAAGTAGACACTCACTCTTTCACCATAACCTACTCACTAACATTAAGTAGACACTCACTCTTACACCATAACCTACTCACTAACATTAAGTAGACACTCACTCTTACACCATAACCTACTCACTAACATTAAGTAGACACTCACTCTTACACCATAACCTACTCACTAACATTAAGTAGACACTCACTCTTTCACCATAACCTACTCACTAACATTAAGTAGACACTCACTCTTACACCATAACCTACTCACTAACATTAAGTAGACACTCACTCTTACACCATAACCTACTCACTAACATTAAGTAGACACTCACTCTTACACCATAACCTACTCACTAACATTAAGTAGACACTCACTCTTTCACCATAACCTACTCACTAACATTAAGTAGACACTCACTCTTACACCATAACCTACTCACTAACATTAAGTAGACACTCACTCTTTCACCATAACCTACTCACTAACATTAAGTAGACACTCACTCTTACACCATAACCTACTCACTAACATTAAGTAGACACTCACTCTTACACCATAACCTACTCACTAACATTAAGTAGACACTCACTCTTACACCATAACCTACTCACTAACATTAAGTAGACACTCACTCTTACACCATAACCTACTCACTAACATTAAGTAGACACTCACTCTTACACCATAACCTACTCACTAACATTAAGTAGACACTCACTCTTACACCATAACCTACTCACTAACATTAAGTAGACACTCACTCTTACACCATAACCTACTCACTAACATTAAGTAGACACTCACTCTTACACCATAACCTACTCACTAACATTAAGTAGACACTCACTCTTACACCATAACCTACTCACTAACATTAAGTAGACACTCACTCTTACACCATAACCTACTCACTAACATTAAGTAGACACTCACTCTTACACCATAACCTACTCACTAACATTAAGTAGACACTCACTCTTACACCATAACCTACTCACTAACATTAAGTAGACACTCACTCTTACACCATAACCTACTCACTAACATTAAGTAGACACTCACTCTTACACCATAACCTACTCACTAACATTAAGTAGACACTCACTCTTACACCATAACCTACTCACTAACATTAAGTAGACACTCACTCTTACACCATAACCTACTCACTAACATTAAGTAGACACTCACTCTTACACCATAACCTACTCACTAACATTAAGTAGACACTCACTCTTACACCATAACCTACTCACTAACATTAAGTAGACACTCACTCTTACACCATAACCTACTCACTAACATTAAGTAGACACTCACTCTTACACCATAACCTACTCACTAACATTAAGTAGACACTCACTCTTACACCATAACCTACTCACTAACATTAAGTAGACACTCACTCTTACACCATAACCTACTCACTAACATTAAGTAGACACTCACTCTTACACCATAACCTACTCACTAACATTAAGTAGACACTCACTCTTACACCATAACCTACTCACTAACATTAAGTAGACACTCACTCTTACACCATAACCTACTCACTAACATTAGGTAGACACTCACTCTTACACCATAACCTACTCACTAACATTAAGTAGACACTCACTCTTACACCATAACCTACTCACTAACATTAAGTAGACACTCACTCTTACACCATAACCTACTCACTAACATTAAGTAGACACTCACTCTTACACCATAACCTACTCACTAACATTAAGTAGACACTCACTCTTACACCATAACCTACTCACTAACATTAAGTAGACACTCACTCTTACACCATAACCTACTCACTAACATTAAGTAGACACTCACTCTTACACCATAACCTACTCACTAACATTAAGTAGACACTCACTCTTACACCATAACCTACTCACTAACATTAAGTAGACACTCACTCTTACACCATAACCTACTCACTAACATTAAGTAGACACTCACTCTTACACCATAACCTACTCACTAACATTAAGTAGACACTCACTCTTACACCATAACCTACTCACTAACATTAAGTAGACACTCACTCTTACACCATAACCTACTCACTAACATTAAGTAGACACTCACTCTTACACCATAACCTACTCACTAACATTAAGTAGACACTCACTCTTACACCATAACCTACTCACTAACATTAAGTAGACACTCACTCTTACACCATAACCTACTCACTAACATTAAGTAGACACTCACTCTTACACCATAACCTACTCACTAACATTAAGTAGACACTCACTCTTACACCATAACCTACTCACTAACATTAAGTAGACACTCACTCTTACACCATAACCTACTCACTAACATTAAGTAGACACTCACTCTTTCACCATAACCTACTCACTAACATTAAGTAGACACTCACTCTTACACCATAACCTACTCACTAACATTAAGTAGACACTCACTCTTACACCATAACCTACTCACTAACATTAAGTAGACACTCACTCTTACACCATAACCTACTCACTAACATTAAGTAGACACTCACTCTTACACCGTAACCTACTCACTAACATTAAGTAGACACTCACTCTTACACCATAACCTACTCACTAACATTAAGTAGACACTCACTCTTACACCGTAACCTACTCACTAACATTAAGTAGACACTCACTCTTACACCATAACCTACTCACTAACATTAAGTAGACACTCACTCTTACACCATAACCTACTCACTAACATTAAGTAGACACTCACTCTTACACCATAACCTACTCACTAACATTAAGTAGACACTCACTCTTACACCATAACCTACTCACTAACATTAAGTAGACACTCACTCTTACACCATAACCTACTCACTAACATTAAGTAGACACTCACTCTTACACCATAACCTACTCACTAACATTAAGTAGACACTCACTCTTACACCATAACCTACTCACTAACATTAAGTAGACACTCACTCTTACACCATAACCTACTCACTAACATTAAGTAGACACTCACTCTTACACCATAACCTACTCACTAACATTAAGTAGACACTCACTCTTACACCATAACCTACTCACTAACATTAAGTAGACACTCACTCTTACACCATAACCTACTCACTAACATTAAGTAGACACTCACTCTTACACCATAACCTACTCACTAACATTAAGTAGACACTCACTCTTACACCATAACCTACTCACTAACATTAAGTAGACACTCACTCTTACACCATAACCTACTCACTAACATTAAGTAGACACTCACTCTTACACCATAACCTACTCACTAACATTAAGTAGACACTCACTCTTACACCATAACCTACTCACTAACATTAAGTAGACACTCACTCTTACACCATAACCTACTCACTAACATTAAGTAGACACTCACTCTTACACCATAACCTACTCACTAACATTAAGTAGACACTCACTCTTACACCATAACCTACTCACTAACATTAAGTAGACACTCACTCTTACACCATAACCTACTCACTAACATTAAGTAGACACTCACTCTTACACCATAACCTACTCACTAACATTAAGTAGACACTCACTCTTACACCATAACCTACTCACTAACATTAAGTAGACACTCACTCTTACACCATAACCTACTCACTAACATTAAGTAGACACTCACTCTTACACCATAACCTACTCACTAACATTAAGTAGACACTCACTCTTACACCATAACCTACTCACTAACATTAAGTAGACACTCACTCTTACACCATAACCTACTCACTAACATTAAGTAGACACTCACTCTTACACCATAACCTACTCACTAACATTAAGTAGACACTCACTCTTACACCATAACCTACTCACTAACATTAAGTAGACACTCACTCTTACACCATAACCTACTCACTAACATTAAGTAGACACTCACTCTTACACCATAACCTACTCACTAACATTAAGTAGACACTCACTCTTACACCATAACCTACTCACTAACATTAAGTAGACACTCACTCTTACACCATAACCTACTCACTAACATTAAGTAGACACTCACTCTTACACCATAACCTACTCACTAACATTAAGTAGACACTCACTCTTACACCATAACCTACTCACTAACATTAAGTAGACACTCACATGGGAATAACCCCTCTCCCCCATTTTCGGTGTTTTGTTTGTTTTTTCCTTCATTTGCCTTTCTTTTTTTTTTTTCAGAAGTGATACACGTAGTTCCACGGCTGCCTCTTCTTCATTAGAGGATATTTTATTGTCATGTTGATAGTTAAAGAAACAAGGAAACGATCCCGTGCAGCGAACAATCAACTCTGAAATTAAAAAGCACACTACGTGTAGGCCTACTTTGTTTTCCGCTAAGCGTTTCAGTGAAATTTTGTTATTTTCGACTGGGCAAACATTTCAGAAAATTTTTGTTATATTCTGGGCGATCATTTCAGAAGATTTTGTTGTTGTTGTTATTACTTTCCGGGCAAGCATTGCAATGAATTATTTGTTATTTGGGGGGGGGGGGGGGCAATTCTTTCAGAGAAATTTTTTTTTTTTTTGGACAAATCCTTTCAGATAATTTTTTTGTTTGTTTGTTTGGAAAATCATTTCACAGAATTTTTGTTATTTTTGGGGGCAATCAGTTCTGAGAATTTTTGTTAGTTTTGGGGGGAAGACATCTGCAGCGTACGCGTGGCCAGTTATGGAAGGTTTATTTGGTGAACTGATGAATGATAGAGAGAAAGACGGAAACGTTTGTTGGTGAATGGGTGCAGGATGGACAGATTTAAAGGTGAAAGAGAAAAATAATGCAGAGTCCACTGATGGGCGGATGGATTGATGGATTCATATGTGGATATATGAAATAATGGATGGATGGGCAGTGGAGACCTAAATTCTGAAGTTTAAGCCTCATTAGTTTCATAGCAGATCTCTGGATGGGAATGGATAGATAAATTGCTTGATGGATGAACTGATTGATGGAGATATGTGTGGATGGATGGATAAGTTTGATTTTGACGGATATAAAGTAGTTGGTAGGGACAGAACAAATCAAAGCGAGTATAATCGATGATTTGATGAAAACATGAGAGGATGGACAAGCACAGAGATGTATAATGTAATCGAACGCCGCCCCTGTCCAGCCTGAGAATTATCATCATTATTATCTTACTGTGGCAGCAGCATCAGCACTCATGAACACACCTGTACAACACTATCTTAATACATGTCTCGTTATGGGCCTCTGGGCAAAACAACGGGCATTGTTCCCGGTTTCAAAAACCAAAGTAACTTTGCATGCATGGGGCCCCCTAAACTCCTGGGGTCCCTGGAGAATTGCCCAGTGTGCCCATGCGTTAAGACAGCTCTGCTGTACAACTCATTGGCCATGTCAAAAACACTCACAGGCAACATTCCAAAGTTTCACTGACGCATTTTATCTGCTAAAAGCTCTTTACTGAACACACAAGGGGCCCCCTAAACTTTTGGGGTCCCTGGGCAATTGCCCAATGTGCCCATGCGTTAAGACAGCTCCGCTGTACAACTCATTGGCCATGTCAGAACCACTTACAAGCAACATTCCAAAGTTTTACTGTCTTTCTGCAAAAAGCTCTTTATTGAACAGAAAAGAGAACTAAAATACTGCAGCATAAAGAATTATGGATTTTAAAAAAAGGAAGTGTATATCCGTACAAAACATATGGATATGGACAGTGCATATCCGTACAACATGTTTACCAAAAGCGCGACTGGTGAAGGTTTGCTGAAGCAAAACTTGGTATGGTGTTCACGAATTTAAAGTGACAACACATGGAACAGTCAGATGGACCTGGGGTCGTGAGGGTCTAGTCAGTTTGTATCAATGGGTGGTAGTCAGATTGACTAATCACGTGAAAAGGGGTTGGCGTAGCCATTGGTGATCGACATACGCTCAGGTATATAATTAGCGCAGATCACGCAATCTCCGAGCAGAAGTCAGATTGTTTTGCTACTAAGCTGATTCATATATTTTTAAAAACTATGCAAATTAACACGGTCAGTGTTTGGATAGTTGTTGAAATACCATTTGGCCTTATGTAACTTCCAAATAATAAACCTGGCAGATTTTTGTTTTGGTGCTGTCTGAATTCTGAATCAACATGGCTGTTCACCTTTTGTTTGTCAAGCCCACGTAATTTAATGTCACATAAACAGGCATTAAACATGGTGTCAGAGTATTGTACCCAAATAAGCAAGCAAGTATAACAAAGATCTAACCGGAGAAGAGTCATTTCTTTGTGTATACGCGGCATCGAAGGCAAGAGAGACTAATTTGACGGCGTCTGCTAGCACGTGGAATCGACGGATTTTTTCGGCTACCTGCGGATATTTTTCGTGAATTAAGGCTCGCTTCGACAACCAAGCTTTACCGAAAGAACGAAGGGACATAACAAATAAATACTGACAAGAACAGCAAATTTAGAGGTTGCATTCCTTGAAAAACCAAAATGTCTTTGAAGTTGAATCCCCCATCTTCCATGATTTTCAAAACTGAAGGAGGACAGTTGGCAGAAAGGTGGAAGACTTGGAAAGAAACATTGTGCCTATACTTGAGCTTGGCAATGAAAGAAAAGAGTGAAAAAGAAAAATGTCAAGCTGTACTGTACATAATAGGAGAAGAGGGCAGAAAGATTCACAGAACTTGGACCTTCACTCAAGAAGAAGAGAACAAAGTTGAACCACTTCTTAAAAAGTTTGAAGACTACTGTACTCCAAGGACAAATGTAACACTAGAGAGGTACAAATTCAATTCAAGATATCAAAAGGAGGATGAGTCAATAGATGAATATTTGACAGAATTGAGGAAAATCAGCCAAACTTGCAAATTCGGAGAACTTGAAGATGACTTGTTGAAAGACCGGATTGTTGTAGGCATTACCTCAAGTTCTGTGAAAGAAAGACTATTAAGGATCTCTGACCTAACACTTGAAAAAACTCTGGATATCTGTAGAGCCGAAGAACAATCAAAGTCAGGTTTACAGATAATGGACCAAAAACAAGATGCAAGTTCAGTTGATGCAATCAGAAAGACAAGTAACTACAATACGAGGGAACAGAATACAGCCACAAACTCAGCAAGAAGAATGCCTGGAAAGAAAGCACACTTCAACCAATCTAAACAATGCACAAAATGTGGAAAACAGCATTCACCAAGAAATTGTCCAGCATATGGGAAAACATGTGGAAAGTGCGGAAAAATGAACCATTTCAAGGCTGTGTGTCGCAGTAAACCGAAGAGTGTGCATGATATTGATGCGGATGAAAATGAAATAGACATCGAAACTCTTATGATCAACTCAATCATTGATGATAGAGCAGAAACAGGATGGATGGTCAGCTTGAAAATCGACAAAACAATGATCAAGTTCAAGATTGATACAGGGGCTGACGTGACAGTCATGTCTAAAGCAGCTTATGACAGAATTCAAAATCCACCACATCTTGAGAAGTGCAAGATAAATCTGTCTTCACCAGGAGGCAAGATGAAAGTTCTAGGACACTTTTGTAGCCAAAACACAGTTCAAAAATCAACAGTACGCTTTCAAGGTTATCATTGTTGAGCACAACTTGAGAAACAACCTATTGAGCAGAGCTGTGGCAGCAAAGTTAGGCCTGGTACAAAGAGTCAACAACATAGAACTCAATGAAAAAGCTAGCCCCTGTGCAGATCAAGTTGAAAGAGACCGCAGAACCATACAACGTTGTTACACCAAGACGAATTGCCTTTCCATTACAAGAAAAGGTGAAACAAGAATTGGACAAAATGGAAAAACATGGCATTATAGAGAAAACAACAGATCCAGCTGACTCGTGCGCACCTATGGTGCCTGTTCCCAAAAAGAATGGACAAGTCAGAATTTGTGTGGACTTTAAGAAACTGAACCAGAACATCAAGAGACCAAATCACATGATTCCTAACCTGGAAGATATTGCACCTAAGATGTCTGGAGCAAAATACTTCAGCACACTGGATGCATCAGGAGGCTTCTACCAAATTCCATTGGAAGAAAGCAGTTCATATCTGACCACTTTCGTAACACCATATGGAAGGTACAGATTCAAAAGATTGCCCATGGGAATTTCTCTACGACCTGAAGCATTTCAGACAAAGATGGAGGAGATTCTAGGTGACTTGGAAGGGTGTGAGCCCTTAAGTGATGACACTATTGTTCATGGCCGAAGTGAGCAAGAGCATGACGCAAGACTGAAAGCTGCAATGGGAAGAATTGAGAAATCAGGATTAAAACTCAATAAAGAAAAATGTTCACTGAAGAAAAGAGAAGTGAAATATTTTGGACATATCATTAGTGAAGAAGGCATTAGACCAGATGATGATAGAGTTGAAGCAATCCTCAAAATGGAAGAGCCCAAGAATGTGACAGAGCTGAAAACAGTTCTAGGAATGTTGAACTATCTTTCAAAGTTTGTGTCTCACATGTCCACCATCCTGCAGCCAATGTCAGCTCTACTGAAGAAGGATAGAAGCTACTTCTGGGGCCCAGGGGCCAGTTGCATGACTGACTTCCAATTTAGAAGCTCCTAACCCCTAGTTGACTTCTAGTTAGAAGTCAGTTGTTAGATGCGTTGCACGAGTCAATTTTAGTTGGCTGCTAATTAGCAGCCAACTAAGTCAACTAGCAGCCAACTAACGGAGCTACGTCACATATTTATAAATAGACTCTATGATTTTCCCGATTTTCCCTGTTCCCGTGTAATCCAAGATGGCAGCTCTTAATTCCGAAAGTGTGGTCGAGAAACGAGAGAGAAAGGAAAACTTCTCACACAAGGAAATATTAGCATTGTTGGATGCTTTTTCCCTGAATAAAGGCATTCTGCAATCAAAATTAAAAGCATCACTATCGCTGAAACAAAAGAATGATGCATGGGGGGTAGTCGTGGAAGCTGTAAACGCTGTGTCGTTTACAGTTCGAAGCAAACAGGAGATACAAACGAAGTGGCAGAAACTGTGCAGCGATGCACGAACACATCTTGCACAGAAGAAGCGGCCGAAAACAGGGGGAGGCCCACAGCCTAAAGAAGGACCGTATACAAGCATCATTGCTGACATTATTGGAGCCGATTCGGAGCTGACGTTTGGAATCGGTGGCGGAATCGACACTGGGGATGTGATTGAAGGTAAATTTAACAAATATATACTGTCTGATTTTGTTTACGTTGTCAAATGAACTTCACCTTCGGCGTGCACAGTTTACACAAAGCACATCATTGCCGAAATCTTTGGATTTATTTGACCGAATTGAAGGAAACTTGGAATGAAAATGGTCGGAACTGAGTCCCTTAAGTTCTATAAATAGTATTGATGCCACTGCACGTGCGCAAGACAAAACTAATCATAACTGGGAGTACATTTATATGGCTTGCGATCTTGTTATTACTATGTTCATCTTTTGACAGTGCTGCATAGGCAAATAAACTTGAGGCTGTCACACAAGAATATCAGTCGCAGTTATCTCTTCCAGTCACTGTATACTGACACTGGGTTGCATACTAAAACTTTGCCCCAAGCCAAGTGTCATGGTTTAAGTAATATAAATGCCGTGCTGGGTCACGACTTGTAAGGAGTTGATTTTTCACGGTCTCGTTGATTATAACCAGCGTAATTTTGTCCTTGAACTGTTCTCGTGAACAGTTTGTTTTTGAAACACTTTTTCTTAGAGATGGAAAGAAAGTGGGGCGAGATAGAATAAATGGATAAGTTAGGAGTGACAGTGCAATTCTCGACCCCGTGATTTTGATGAACACTTAGAAGGGAAGAGAAGGGGTGAATAAGGATAGATAGTTTAAGACGCTTAGTCGCGTCCAGAAATTCGTACATAAAATGTAGAATGCACGAGGGTTTAAAGATTTCAGTAATTGTTTTGACATTTTAAATTGACCTTGTCTGTTTTTAGTACAAGGCCGTGACCAACTCCCACGTAGAATATATTAATACTGCGAGATGAGCTCGCATGGATACACCAATCAAATCTAGGGATTTGGACGGTAATTTGCAGGTGGCTGCACAGTATAAAAGCGTAGCCATACCCATGTCCATTACTCCATACAAAAAATTCCAATCTGTGCAGGCGTCGGCACGATTCTGCCTGAAGAATCATAAGACTGTTGATTCATGTCTAGTCCACTATAGACATTGAGATGAAGCCATATGCTTGAATGGGATATGCCCACTGCTATTGTCTACTGTTCCCTGGTTTTCCTAATACCAGGGACCAAGTGTAAGTGTTTGTCCTTTGATGATTCAACAATGAACGAGGAGCTGAACATAATTTATCCAGTAGGACAGGATTGCCGCATATGCTAGGAGTGCTACCCAAGAATGCAAGACAAAGATTTATATTGCCTTGCAACTAGTATGAATGTTTGGCATACACATCTGTGAATTGGGATTGATTTGTCTGGATGAGGCTGGGGATTGCCAGCCCATCCTAGAGTAGATCCAATAGACTTAACTACGTCAGTTTATATTGACGAGCTTGATCCATTATAAGAGGTAGGCACAAATAGCTGAGATGACATCGTCGCCAGAGACATTAGTATATTGCTTGATAGATAGTAGGCAGACTATATCTGAGAGATATATAACTAGTACTTAAATTGTTAGTGAGTCAGAATGATCATAACCTTATAGGAATCTAGAGAAGACTTCTAGTGACATATTATTGAATTTTCATTTGATGCTGCTGATGTTGTCTTTTAGTATGTAATAGATCTAGACAAAATTGTTAGGAAATTTAATGTAATTAAATTTGTGGCCCTGCAGGTCTGTTTATGAAACTTATTCAGATTGTTCTTAGTGTGTGGCATGGTACGAAAGATTAAATAGTAAATACCTCTCGATTTAAAATGCAGTCATAATATCATCATTGAGAAGACCCTCTTCATAACAGCTAGAGGGCACTACCACCCAGTACCAGATTTGTAACACTGGAGAGGGACCCCCTAAAGAACTTAAAGAACGCCATGCCATTTAGATAAATTATTCTTAAAACCTATTGACAGACTTACCCTTAGATCCATCTATTGCATTTTATTCCATTATTTCATATTGTACTGTTATAACATTGTGATTTCAAGTCCTTTTTTACTTTAGGTTGTAGTTAAGTTGTATTAATATGACTTTTTCTTTCAATTTCATATAACGAGCTGATTATCCCATTGACCCGACGACACCGGCGAGGGACACCATTCACCTTAGATATCAACCTCTAACAGAAACACGACACTTTTTTTGGACTTGGAACGAGCTATGGATTGAGGACATCACGATCTGAATTCCTCTATTAAAGTTAAGTGAACCATCTGATTGTCAGTTTTGAGGAGGGCGAGGTGCTTTCCGCTCTCAGTGTTTCCAGGCTTTTTTTTACTTTACTATATGTTTAGTTTAAGAGCGGGAGGTTGGTTGGGATCATAGTATAGCATATCTTCTTTGCCATTACGAAGGATATTGGAGTGCCTTGGTGGCTATTGATAACTCGGGGGGATTTGCTTCACTGTGAATAGTTCTATTAGGGATCCATTATTCGTATAGATTGTGGCGTTCCTCTTGCTTCCTCACATTTCTTTAGGAAGATGTCTCTCCTGTCTTTTTCTTAAACTTTCTGTAATATAAGTTAGGACTTGTAGGGTCTGTTATCGTTCGTCTCCTCGTAAGTCTTGCGTCTTGTTTGTAATGTACCTTTTTTTTTATACATTCGTTATACCGTATTTACCTTTTTTGTTTATACTTAATTTTTCTTGCATACCTGAATTCGTTCACGTGTTGTGACACGGTGAGTGAGTTCATGTGTAATCTGGGTTAATAAGGAGTGAGGTTTAATTAATCCTCCTATGTTGTACAGTAGCAACACTGCTTGAGTGAGGATTTTTATTGAATTGTTGGAACCCGTGCAGTTACCATGCTGCCTGTTCTATGGAGCTTATTAAGCGTTATGTATAACCGATCTCGTCTTTATATTGACGAGCCCCCGAGAGGGCAGTACTAGGCTGCTTAGGGAGGTGACATTTTATTTTTTTGAGTAGGGTTATGTGGTGAATATTGGTGTTATTTTCGGCTGTGCGGCCGCCCGAGGAGCAAAGAGTTTATTGTCTCATGGGACTTGTTCGTATCAGTATTGAGGTAATGTCATTATAAAAGACACGTGGTATATTGAGAGAGAGAGTTGAACCTTCTTACAGGCATTGTAAGCCCCACAGGGCAGTGTAAGGCCTCAGGGCAGTGTAAGGCCGCAGGCAGTGTAAGACGCGGAGATGCAGTGTAAGACCTATGGGCAGTGTAAGGCCGCAGGCAGTGTAAGACCGACGGGCAGTGTAAGACCGACCGGTAAGACAGAGGAATTTTCGCGTTTTGAGAGTTTTTCCAGTGCTAACAGAGAACACTGATTCGTCGCGTTGAGAGAGATTTTGCAGTGGTAACAGAGGACACTGCGTTGTCGCGTTTTAAGAAGTTGTGAAGAAGAGTGTTGTTTTTTTTATACAACCGATTATGTCTTAGGCTGTCCGCGTTCCGTGGACCAGCCAACGTAATGCCAGATATGACTATATACCGAGATGACTGTGACACTTGACGTGTGCATGGTTTGCGTAAAGCGCATTAAATTAACTAGCTATCGCCTCGTGCCATCTCATCTATATCGGATTCGATACGGATATTAAATAAATTAAATCATATTGTTATTAAATTGAGAAAGTTCTATACTATTGTTGCATTTAAGGCAGCACCACGCGAGTTTGAAATGTAAACGTTAAGCTAATTAACTTTTCGCCGTTTTATTTCGGCTTCATTATACGGAAATCCGTTGTAGGACAGACCCACAATTTCATTACTCTATTACAGAGTCTGTCTTATATTGGGGTTGGATAGTGCTTTTCCCCCTCAATTCTGGACGGTGGATGGATTCACATTATCTTGTTCACTACTTTATGAACCACTTTTACAATCCTTTTTTGTGAATATCCTCTTTCCACCAGCGTCATTCCGGACTGTGACCTGAACTTCTGACAAACCTGACGCCCTTGTCAGCGGGTCAATGAGATGGAGACATGGCAAACCAAGCTACCAGAGCTACTGCTGCCATTGGATACCACAGTATTTTAATTAACAATATATTGTTTGTGAATGTGTATATAAGCAGCAATTATGTGTGTTGACTAGATAATTATGAGCCTATTCCTTCAGTGAGGCCTGATTGTTTGATAGTAGTTATACTTTAATTCAGCAGTATACAGTGATATACTCATTGTTATTATAAATGTTCATGAGAAGTTTGATAGTGTGGAGTGAGAATGTTTCCATAGATTAGATTTTACAGAACGTGGCATCAATAATTGTATGCTTTTTGTCCATCCAATATGCACGTTCTTAGTTAGATTTTTTTGTTCTCAAGCTTAAGGCTGACTTTTCTACAGTAGTACTTAAGCCCCCACCACAATAACTTTGTGGTTTCTTGGATCCTATCGTGTAAATTTTTCTTAAAATTTCCACTGGGGTGGGGGATGTCAGGGTTTAAGTAATATAAATGCCGTGCTGGGTCACGACTTGTAAGGAGTTGATTTTTCACGGTCTCGTTGATTATAACCAGCGTAATTTTGTCCTTGAACTGTTCTCGTGAACAGTTTGTTTTTGAAACACTTTTTCTTAGAGATGGAAAGAAAGTGGGGCGAGATAGAATAAATGGATAAGTTAGGAGTGACAGTGCAATTCTCGACCCCGTGATTTTGATGAACACTTAGAAGGGAAGAGAAGGGGTGAATAAGGATAGATGGTTTAAGACGCTTAGTCGCGTTCAGAAATTCGTACATAAAATGTAGAATGCACGAGGGTTTAAAGATTTCAGTAATTGTTTTGACATTTTAAATTGACCTTGTCTGTTTTTAGTACAAGGCCGTGACCAACTCCCACGTAGAATATATTAATACTGCGAGATGAGCTCGCATGGATGCACCAATCAAATCTAGGGATTTGGACGGTAATTTGCAGGTGGCTGCACAGTATAAAAGCGTAGCCATACCCATGTCCATTACTCCATACAGAAAATTCCAATCTGTGCAGGCGTCGGCACGATTCTGCCTGAAGAATCATAAGACTGTTGATTCATGTCTAGTCCACTATAGACATTGAGATGAAGCCATATGCTTGAATGAGATATGCCCACTGCTATTGTCTACTGTTCCCTGGTTTTCCTAATACCAGGGACCAAGTGTAAGTGTTTGTCCTTTGATGATTCAACAATGAACGAGGAGCTGAACATAATTTATCCAGTAGGACAGGATTGCCGCATATGCTAGGAGTGCTACCCAAGAATGCAAGACAAAGATTTATATTGCCTTGCAACTAGTATGAATGTTTGGCATACACATCTGTGAATTGGGATTGATTTGTCTGGATGAGGCTGGGGATTGCCAGCCCATCCTAGAGTAGATCCAATAGACTTAACTACGTCAGTTTATATTGACGAGCTTGATCCATTATAAGAGGTAGGCACAAATAGCTGAGATGACATCGTCGCCAGAGACATTAGTATATTGCTTGATAGATAGTAGGCAGACTATATCTGAGAGATATATAACTAGTACTTAAATTGTTAGTGAGTCAGAATGATCATAACCTTATAGGAATCTAGAGAAGACTTCTAGTGACATATTATTGAATTTTCATTTGATGCTGCTGATGTTGTCTTTTAGTATGTAATAGATCTAGACAAAATTGTTAGGAAATTTAATGTAATTAAATTTGTGGCCCTGCAGGTCTGTTTATGAAACTTATTCAGATTGTTCTTAGTGTGTGGCATGGTACGAAAGATTAAATAGTAAATACCTCTCGATTTAAAATGCAGTCATAATATCATCATTGAGAAGACCCTCTTCATAACAGCTAGAGGGCACTACCACCCAGTACCAGATTTGTAACATTATTCGGAAATTGTTTGATGTGGCTGGAACACAAATGTAACATTCAGGCTTTGTCATTGTCTCATTTATAATCCAACAAACGTATGCCATTTCATAGCTTATGATTGTCAGCGGTTGTTTTGATCTTGATTCTTTTTTTTTCAGATTCTCGTGATGAGGATATGCCTGATTGTGACACCTTTCACGTTTTGCCTGTTGGTAAGATAACTAACAGCTCTTGCTCATTTTCTTTTTTATAAACTTGGAAAAGCAATTAAACTGTAGACATATCCACACCTCAGGAAGAAAATAATAAATACCAAGTATGAAGTTGTGTCGTAAGATTAAATTATCGAGTTTTTTGTTTTCATTTCAAACTAACCAAAAATCCAAATCCAAATTACACATTCATGCAAGAACAAACGCACAAACGCAAACACTTCCAAACTACACTTCCTTCTCTTACGTGCAAATGGAAAGTACATTATTTTAAAATAAAATGCAACAGAAATGTTAAGTGTACCTGCAAATCTGATATTAATATTATTCATATTCTTAATTGTAATGTCTTAAAGACTTATATTCTAATTCTTAATTGTTCCTCACCTGATGTTCTATTTTAAAATTTTGATTTTCTTATTCAGTTTTTTTGTTCATTATTAAATAGTCCCATTGTTTTATTTTTGTAATTTTCTTTCTTTTTTGTGTCCAATATCAATTATTTGTATACAAGTTAAATTTAATTAATTCAATGAATGGAAAAAAATACAGCATAGTTTAGTGAATGTTGAGGGTCCAAAAGAATATAGGATAAATGAAGGAATTAAACTATTCATGGTGTCTATTATTATGTTGTCTGCAGGCACACGTGAACAAAGCGATCATTGCACACAGTCGCAGGCCAATGACAGCAGGTCATCGACACCCTTGACCAGCTCTTCGAGAAGGCCATTCCACGTGGTGACAGATTCCCATGGATTCCTGATAGCAAGGGAAGGCCAATTCCGTGGCAGCCCTGAACCTTCAAGCACGAGCAGCAGCACCACCACCACACGGCAATCCAGCAGCACGGTGGTGCCTGAAAGAGGTGGCAAGAGACGATTTTCACCAACAACGGCATCTCATGACTTGTATGAGGCATATCTCAAAAAAGGAATTGAATTGAAGGAAATGCAAATGAAAAACCTTGCTTTAAAAAACGAGAAACTTGAACTTGAGATCAAGCGTTTGAAAACCGAAGACAAAAACTAGCCTCATCTCTGTGTGTACACATCCACCATTACGATTAACAGCAACAATGATCATTATCTGATACAGATTTAAATCCTGATATTAGTAGCAAGAAGCCACGTGAACGTTATTTTAGTTATTAATGCCAAAGAGGCGGGATGTTATTTTATTCCTTTTTTCATTACGTGAAATAAGTAGAGAAAAGACACTTGAACGTTATTTTAGTTCTTGTTTCATGATTAAGGACAAGAGTTGCATTAAGCTTTCTGCTTTAAAGAAGTTAGTTTTGGAAGAAATGAGTGTACCATTGATCTTTTCTTTGTTTTATTTCATAACTTCAAATAAATAAAAAATCTATGGAACTTAAAAGAAAAAGGTTTTGTGCATTAAAATGATTCATTGGAAACAACAACAACAACAAAAACAAGCAAGATAATGTTTCTGTGCTCTCTGTCTGTCTCCCTCTGTCTCTCTCTCTCTCTCTCTCTCTGTCTCTCTCTGTCTGTCGGTCTGTCTCTCTTTCTCTCTCTCTTCGTATATATGTGTATGCGTGCCTGCCTGTGTGCATTTGAACGTTTTACCTTGGCTGTCCAAAAAAGCTCTGAGCAAGATGTTGACGGACGGCTCGGCCAGCTGGTGTTGGAGTTTGGTCACTGGGGGAAGCATCACTATCGTCGTTGTCATCTGGAGGAAGATCACCGTTTTCTGGGAGGGGAGTACCGAACTCTGTGGCCATGTTGTGGAGAACCAGACAAGCAGTGATAATTTTGCAGGCTCTTGAAGGACTGTATCGCAGCTCACTATGTAGGCAGTGGAAACGACGCTTCAACACACCAAAGCACCTCTCAACGGTTATTCTCGTGCCAATGAAAGCATTATTGTACCTCACATCTGCTGCTGTCTGTGGGTTCAACATCGGCGTGAGAAGCCAGTTCCTGAGTGGGTATGCGCTATCTCCGAGTATGAACCCATCCAGAAGCTTGGGTTGTCCATCAAAGTGTTGCCAGACTGAACTCTCTCTCACAATCCGTGCATCGTGAGCTGAACCCGGATAACGAACAACACAGTTCACCACACGTAGTTGTGCGTCACAGACAACTTGAACATTTATACTATGTTTACCATTTCTGTTCACGTACTCATTTTCGTTGAAGATAGGCGCTTGTATGCGAATGTGAGTCCCATCAATACAGGCTATGACATTCGGAAATCCTGCTTTTGCGTGAAACAAACGTTTCTGTTCATCTGCTCCTTGTTGGTTTGGAAAATGAATATACTGTCGTGCCCGCCGAAACAAAGCTGCAGCCACTCGATGGACTGTTCGCGAGACAGTGCTTTTGTGTACTCCCACAGTGTCGCCAACAACGATCTGTAAGGATCCAGTCGCAAAAAAACGCAAAGCCACAAGCAGCTGCATTTCAGGGGAAAGTGAACCCTTGCGATTGTAAGCAAATTGCAAATCATTTCTCAATAGGTCAGCGATGTATCTGATTTCCTCTTCTCGAAATCGAAACCTCTCTATTAGTTCTTCATCATCAAACTCATAGAGAGGATCTATTCTGTTTCTAAAAAGTTTACGTCGTGCATGCCGCAGTTGCAAAACATGTACAATGCCCGCCATGTTGTTGACTACCAGATTTAGAGTACGGTCAGCCCACCTACAGGATTGGAAGCCAACTTTAGTTGACATCCAGCGAAAATGGGACATGTGCAACCCAACTAGACTGGCAGTCAGCTAAATTTGGAAGACTTCCAGATTTAGTTGACTACTAGCGTCTGGCAGTCAGTCGTGCAACTGGGCCCAGAACAACAAAATGCTTTTGACACTGTCAAACAGAGAATAGCCAGTGCCACATCCCTCGCATTTTATGATGTGAACCGACCAACAGTAGTGAGTGCCGATGCTAGCGGTTATGGCCTCGGAGCAACATTGCTACAGCACGACGGTGAGAAACTTGTGCCGATCGCTTTCGCATCACGAGCACTGACTGAGGCGGAAATCAAGTATGCTCAGAAAGAGAAAGAGTGTCTTGCGGCGGTCTGGGCATGTGAAAAGTTCACAAAGTATCTTGTGGGACTACCATCGTTCCAGCTGGAAACGGACCACAAACCTTTGGTTCCCATAATGATGACCAAAGACCTGGACAGAACACCACTGAGATGTCAAAGATTGCTAATGCGCATGATACAGTTCAACGCAGCAGTAGTCCATAAGCCAGGCAAGGAACTGATCATCGCTGACACATTATCAAGATTTCCTCTGAAATCAATGTGTGAAGAAACAACAGTCGAAGTGTAGCGTCCCACTAGTTGAACGATCGATATTTTCTCACCCCCCCCCCCCCGCTTGGCGAGTCTCACTCGGCGACCTTCCTCCCCCCCCCCCCCCCTCTCGCCAGCAAGGCCGGTATTTCCCTTTGATGTCGTTGTGTGGCTTGTTTGTTTCACTGTAGAAAATCTAGAGAGTCTGGAAGATACTGCAGTGTCCGAGATTACGCTAGGTCGACCTTGAGTGATGTAATTCTGTGACGTGTCTGTGTACGATTGGGTGGCTTGTATGTGTCCCGAACGATCTAGGTCTGTCTCGTGCTTATGGGGCGGTTAAGGCGCTTCCTGAACGTTCCTGGACAGAATATATATAAGGAGGGCCAGGCGAGCAGGAGTGGTGCAAATCGTGGGTGAAAATCGTAAGGTGCAAATCGTAGGTGTAAATCCAGTTGTAGTAGAAGTGTAAGTGCCTTCCCTGATAGGTGTAAGTAACTTGTGGATATCAGCTCTTGTTTACAGTTATTAAACGTTAGTATTAAGTGTTCATCGGATCCTGTTATTTATTTCTACAACAGTTCGAGACAGTTTCGTTTTTAAGGGGTAGACGATCAGTTCATCTGACTCTCCCCATCATAACGTGCTGAAATTTGCATCAACTGTTACATATTGGGGGCTCGTCCGGGATCCGATCAGATCAGAACAGATTCAACTAGACCTTCGAAGCGTTTCTAAAGTACAGTAAATTGTGTAAAGATCATCGAGGATATCCACAACATGTCAGAGGCTATTGGAAGGCTTGGCCAGGAAGCAGACGCCTTGGAGCTCACTGGAAAGGAAAGACAGGACTACATCCGTGAAGGCCTAAAGGAGGAAAGAGAGAGGCAAGAGCGCATGGAGCAACTGAAGATGGAAAGAGAGGCTCAAGAGAAGGAGGCTCAACGACAGCTGGAAAGAGAAAAGATGAACCACGAGCTGGAGATGGAGAGGATCCGCCATCAGCGTGGAGGCGAGACGACGCAGGGGACCAGCGACCACGCCAGTTCCAAGAGACCCAAGCTACCTGCATTTCAGGATGGGAAGGACGACCTTGATAGCTGGCTACTTCGTTTTGAGAGGTTTGCCGAGACAGCTGACTGGCCTAGATCCACCTGGACGACATCACTGTCTGCCCTGCTGACTGGGAGAGCTCTGGAGTGCTTCTGTCGATTGCCGATCGATGAGGCCAAGGACTACGACAAAGTCAAGGAAGCTTTGCAGAAGAGGTATAACCTGTCAGAGGACGGTTACAGACTCATGTTCAGACAAGGTAAGCCTGAAGATGGAGAAGATGTCGGGATGTTTCTTACTAGGATCAAGACTTACCTAGAGAGGTGGATAAAGCTATCAAAGACGGAGAAGACCTACGAAGGAGTGAGGGACCTGTTCGTAAGAGAGCAGTTTATGGATGTTTGCCCACCAGACCTTGCGACCCATGTGAGGGAGAGGAAGCCAAAGACGCTACAGGACGTCGCAGACTCGGCGGAGGCGTTCCTGGTGGCGAGGAACCGGACACTCAGAGGAAGCGCCAGACTGCAGAGCCGGCCAGTGCGACGGAGACCCAACGGAGACAGAAGTCTACAGGTCTGTTATAGGTGTCAGGAGCCGGGGCATAAGGCGAGGGAGTGTCGTGCAAGGACAAAAGACAAAGGTGAGTTCAGATGTTACCTTTGTGGAAAGCCAGGCCACGTTCGGAGAATGTGTCCAGCCCAGAAGGATACGGGGCGAGGCAAGCCGAACAAGGCGGCGGCGGCCGTAGTTATAGCGGCGGACGAGTCGTCGAGACAGGATGCGACGACGGCTGACACCAGCATCAACGTTCAAGCGGTAATGAAGGACGGGAAGCTCCAGTTAGCGGTGCCTGTTACGTGCGGAGGATGCAGTGACGGAAGGACCGTGGAGAAGCTGAAGTTACCAGTGATGAAGGGCTTGATTGGAAATCGAGCAGTAGACGTCCTAAGAGATACCGGCTGTGAAGGTGTGGTGGTGCGGCGATCACTGGTGGACGACGGACAGCTCACCGGTGGGAAGAAACTTATCGCGAGGATCGATAACTCCTTGTTAGCGGCGGAGGAAGCCATTATCGACGTGAGAACGCCTTACCTGACGGGCAGAGTGACGGCACTGTGTCTCCCGGAGACCATCTGCGACCTAGTAGTCGGGAACGTGGACGGAGCGAAGGACCCGTACGACCCTGATACTGAGGTGATGGTAGGAGCGGTGACCACGAGGGCCCAGGAGAAGAGGAAGGACCAGTCTACGTCGCTGAGGGTGCCGAGGGCAGAACGGCACGCGGGAGTGGATAGGAAGGAACTCATCCGACTCCAGGAAGAAGACGAAGACCTCAAGAAGTTGGGGCAGAAGAAAATTCCGACCAACAGAGGCAACAAGTCCGTACACTTCGAGAGACACGGAGGTGTACTGTACCGAATTTATAGGGACACAAGACAGGCTACGATTACAAGACAAGTGGTACTACCCGAGAAACTGAGGGAGTATGTACTGAGCGTTGCCCATGATTCTATCGTCGGAGGACATCTCGGCGTGAAGAAGACGAAGGACAGGGTGATGAGCAATTTTTACTGGCCTGGTATCGAAGGTGACGTCGCGAGATACTGCCGCTCATGTGACATCTGCCAGAGGACAGTGAACAAGGGAGCGACTCCTAAGGTGCATTTGCAGAGTATGCCAGTGGTAGACGTCCCATTTAGGAGAGTGGCCGTGGACCTGGTAGGACCTATTGACCCCCCAAGTGAAGGCGGACATCGGTATATCCTGGTATACGTAGTCTACGCTACTCGTTACCCTGAAGCGACCCCCTTGAAGAAGATTGACGCGGAGACAGTAGCAGAAGCCTTAGTAAATATCTACAGCCGTTTGGGTGTGCCCGAGGAGATCTTATCTGATCAAGGGACTCAATTCATGTCGGACCTCATGAAAGAAACGAACAGATTACTGGGAATTCGACAGTCGACCACCAGTCTACCACCCTATGTGCAACGGGCTGGTGGAGCGATTTAACGGCACACTGAAGAAGACCTTGAGGCGACTGTGCGCGGAGCAACCTAAGCAGTGGCACCGATACATTAACCCGCTTCTCTTCGCGTATCGTGAAGTTCCCCAAGAATCGACAAAGTTCGCCCCATTCGAGTTGCTGTATGGAAGAACGGTGAGGGGACCGATGCACATCTTGCGACAGTTATGGACCAAGGACGTAGAGGAGCCGGAGACAAAGACCAGTTACCAGTACGTCATGGAACTACGCGAGCGGCTGGAGGACACGTGGAAGTTTGCGACGGAAGAGCTCTCAAAGGCACAAGGTAGACAGAAAACCTACTACGACCGGAAGGCGCGAGAGAGAAAGTTCCGCCCTGGCGACGAAGTTTTAGTACTGCTGCCGACAAACGCTAACAAGCTCCTAGTCCAGTGGAAGGGACCATACAAGGTAGTCTCGGTTGTCGGCGTCAACGACTACAGAGTCAAGATGGGTGTGAAAGAGAAGACATTGCACGCTAACCTTCTCAAGAGGTATATCCCCAGGACTACACCAGCGACGACGCAAGCAGCGGCGGCGGCAATGGGACCGGCATCTGTCGTGACCGAGATCTGTGAGATGAACGACGGCAGGAGCGACACCACACCTGGAGATGTCGACGCTATGATGGACGACGACGGTGATGGTGCTGGGACTGTGCTGGCAGAGGACGACATGATGGACGAGAGTCAACCTGTAGAGTCAGCTGGCATGACAGTCATCGAGGACTGCGACCTGGAAGGCGACAACGGTGGAACGACGGAGGACCTTGCCGACCTAGGAAGCTGGCACCAGAAGGAAGGCTACGAAGATGTCCAATATGGAACGCAACTGACGCTGGAACAACGTCAACAACTCGGCGACGTGGTGAAGGAGTATCAACGCATCTTCACCAATCTCCCCGGATGCTGCCAGTTAGGCGAACATCGCATCGACCTGACATCAGAGGTACCTGTTCGGCAACGACCATATCCGGTGCCCTATGCTATGCGCGACTCCTTGAAGGAGGAGCTCAGCACCATGGAAAGGTTGGGCATCATACGCAGGAGCTCATCAGCTTATGCTTCACCGGTTGTTGTGGTCAAGAAGAAGGATGGATCCAACCGAGTCTGCATCGACTACAGGAGGCTGAACAAGATCACTGTGTTCGACCCTCATCCGACAGCAGCCCCATCAGAAGTGTTCCAGAGTCTGTCGAGAGGAAGAATATTCTCTCGGATCGACTTGAGCAAGGGATACTGGCAAGTGCGAGTCCGGGAACAAGACATTCCCAAGACAGCGTTCGTCACCATAGGTGAACACTATGAATTCACCCGGATGCCCTTCGGGATGATGAACTCAGGAGCTACACTGAACAGGATCGTGAAGCCATTGATCCAGGGACTGAACAATGTGACAGCGTATGTGGACGACCTGCTGATCCATACAGAGACATTCGACGAACATGTGAAGGCTCTCAAGGAATTGTTGCAGAGGATGGACCAAGCTGGATTAACTGCAAGACCATCCAAGTGCCTGATTGGAACGTCTGAAGTGGACTTTGTTGGACACTCAGTGGGAAAGGGTATGATTGGCTTGTTAGAAGAAAATGTGTGTAAGGTGCGGGATGCACCCAGACCCACCACTAAAAGGAAAGTGAAAGCATTTTTAGGACTGGTGGGGTATTACCAAGAATTTGTACCTAACTTTGCAGCGATTGCAGCTCCACTGTCTGATTTGCTTAGAAAGGGTCAGCCCAACAAGTGCAGGAGAAAGCGTACACTTCTCTGAAGAATGCCATTGTTTCCAAACCCGTGTTATGTTTGCCAGATTTTTCAAAAGAATTTATCTTAGCAACTGATGCATCAGACCACGGGTTGGGTGCTGCTCTTATGCAGGAATATGAGGGAAAGTTGTATCCTGTGGCATATGCCAGTCGTAAGCTATTGCCTCGTGAGACGAAATATTCAGTCTCAGAACGAGAATGCCTAGCCATCGTTTGGGCCGTATAGAAGTTTACTTTGTATTTGTATGGTAAGGAGTTTGTGCTCCAGACTGACCATGGGTCATTAGAGTATTTGAATTCTGCCAGATTTGACAGCCCAAAGCTATTACGATGGAGTCTATTTTTACAGTCATATAGATTCAGGATTAGGTATGTCAAGGGCAAGGAAAATGTCGGCGCCGACTTCCTGAGTAGAGTGTTTTGAATAGTACAAGTTCAGTGAGATGTATTGTAACCCAGAGTTTTGCCTGTTAGATACGTTTCTGGGATGACTGTATTGTACTGTAATGGTATATTTGACTGAGTATTGAATTATTGGCCGGCAGAGAGCCACTATGTATTAGTTATATTTTGATGTTTTCATTATTTGTTACCAGTGGGACAATGTAATTTTTGAAGACTGTAACCCAAATGGGAACTGCGAGCAAGCAGTGATTTTGTACGTTGCATTGATGTAATTTACGAGTGGCCTAAGCTTAGGCAGTATCGGCATTGCTTTGTTATAATTCGTTTGATTTGATATGATGAAGTTAGACCCTGATCAGTGGTCGATATGTGTTGGTATTTTTGCCATTGTATCTATGAGTTTATGCATTTATGCATTTGGGTATTTAAGACAACCATCGTTGTGTACAGCGTTTATGTGCCATGGTTTGTGCACGAAGCATTTTGTACTCGATGGCCATCATTTCACCATTGTATGATTTTTAATAGTATCATTGACCATCGTTTCACCACAGTGGTGGTAGTATATTGGTTATAATAGTAGATCTATTGTTGACCATGGTTTTGTAATGATATTGTAATGAGATTGTATTAGTGTTATAAGGATACTATGGTTATTGTATTGTACTTAGGATATTGGGAAGGCACCTAGTACATTATTAGCAACGTCTATTGTAAGATTGGAGATGATAAGTATTCTATGATAGTGTAGACGCTTTATGATGTAGATAGTTGAAGAATGTTCAACTTAAATTGGGGGGTTGTGTAGCGTCCCACTAGTTGAACGATCGATATTTTCTCACTCCCCCCCCCCCCGCTTGGCGAGTCTCACTCGGCGACCTTCCCCCCCCCCCCCCCTCTCGCCAGCAAGGCCGGTATTTCCCTTTGATGTCGCTGTGTGGCTTGTTTGTTTCACTGTAGAAAATCTAGAGAGTCTGGAAGATACTGCAGTGTCCGAGATTACGCTAGGTCGACCTTGAGTGATGTAATTCTGTGACGTGTCTGTGTACGATTGGGTGGCTTGTATGTGTCCCGAACGATCTAGGTCTGTCTCGTGCTTATGGGGCGGTTAAGGCGCTTCCTGAACGTTCCTGGACAGAATATATATAAGGAGGGCCAGGCGAGCAGGAGTGGTGCAAATCGTGGGTGGAAATCGTAAGGTGCAAATCGTAGGTGTAAATCCAGTTGTAGTAGAAGTGTAAGTGCCTTCCCTGATAGGTGTAAGTAACTTGTGGATATCAGCTCTTGTTTACAGTTATTAAACGTTAGTATTTAGTGTTCATCGGATCCTGTTATTTATTTCTACAACAGTTCGAGACAGTTTCGTTTTTAAGGGGTAGACGATCAGTTCATCTGACTCTCCCCATCATAACGTGCTGAAATTTGCATCAACTGTTACACGAAGCCATTGACAGTTACATTGAGTCATTTGAGGAGAACATTGCAATCACACCGGAAAGACTGCAGAAAATCAAATGTGCAACTGTGTATGATTCTACTCTACAGCAGGTCATCTCCTACACACTCAATGGATGGCCAGAGAAAACACCAGAGAACCTTTGCAAGTACAAACAAGTTTCTGGAAACCTCTCCGTGAGAGATGGACTGTTAATAATGGATCAACGGATTGTTATCCCAGAAACTGAAAGAGAAGTGATTCTGGGCAAACTGCATAAAAGCCACCAGGGTATCAACAAATGCAGAAAGCTAGCTCAGGAAACGGTTTAGTGGCCAGGACTAAGCACTAAACTGAAAACACTCATCAGTAACTGCAAAACATGCAAAGAGTCCAGACCTGAACAAAGAAAAGAACCACTCAAACCAAGTGAACTGCCGAGCCGACCATGGAAGAAATTAGGCATGGACCTACTGGAGTTCAGGAAAAAGTCCTACATAGTCGTTATGGACTGTTACTCCAGATGGTTGGAAGTGATATTTCTAGCCAACACAACCGCAAACACAGTGATCAATAAACTGAAGATCCTGTTTTCCACCCATGGATTGCCAGATGAAGTGAGAAGTGACAATGGACCACAATTCACAAGCAAGGAGTTCAAAAACTTTGTCAGAGAAATGGACATCACACACGTCACAAGCAGTCCCAATTTCCCCCAGTCGAATGGATTGGCTGAAAGTGGAGTAAAAATCGCCAAACAGATTTTGCAACAGAGCGAATGGACATCAGCGCTCATGACCTACAGAGCTACTCCACACAGTTCCACCAACGTCAGTCCAGCCGAAGCTCTGATGAATAGAAAAATCAGGACTCAGGTTCCCATTTTGGAGTCACAACTAGGAACAAACAGAAATCTGCACAAGAAAATTCTCTTCGCAGACAGACACTCCAAAGTCACAGCGAAACAACAGTTCGACAAACATCACGGAGCAAAGATTACTCTACCAGCACTGTCTCCCGGTAACCAAGTGTTACTCAAAGATGACAAGACAGACAAGTGGACAACACAAGGAACAGTTGTCGGCGCAGACACTCTGAACAGAACCTACCTCATCAACACCCCATCAGGCGTCAAACGTCGAAACAGACAACATCTTCAGCAAGTCAAAGAACCTGGTCAACAGACTCCAACTCCAAGTTCGCCAGAAGAGATGTCGAACAATCCAAATCAAGTGGAAACACAAAAGAACTCTGTTGCGCCACCTATAAATTCTGAAAACATCGTTTTCCCTCCGCAGTCGCCTGTTATTACACGCACACGACCAAATACCAGATCAAGCAGTGGATATGTTGCCAACAAACCAGCCCGTTTTAAGGAGGAAGAGTAGTAGCGAGAATCAGTCTCCTATTGCTTTAAACGTGCAACATTTTAGTAGGAAGTGTAGCATGCAACGTACACAAACACGGAGGATACACAAGCATACACTTGGCGCACATTCATCTAAACATTAGAATAGAATAAAGACCAAAAGGTTTGGAAGGGTCACAATAATACCCGCCCTTTTGGAACAAAGTCTTTGCGACTTTAGTTAGGTTTTATTTCAAATTCAAGTGTCAAGACCAAGACCTTGAGCAAGAACCTTGAAAAACATAAAAGACTTTTAGTTCTTTTAATCCTTTTACAAGAAGAAGAGTGACTGTGTTTATTTTAAAACTAAAAGAGTATAAGTGTGTATGTGTAAGTCTTATTGATAAAATCACTAAGGATATTTAAGGGATTTTAAAAGCTTTAAAGTTTAATGTGAGAGAAGTTCCTTTACTTTAAAAGAAGGGAGATGTTTGGATAGTTGTTGAAATACCATTTGGCCTTATGTAACTTCCAAATAATAAACCTGGCAGATTTTTGGTGCTGTCTGAATCAACATGGCTGTTCACCTTTTGTTTGTCAAGCCCACGTAATTTAATATCACATAAACAGGCATTAAACAGTCAGTAGCACGGTACAACATGTTGTACGGATATGCGCTTCCTTAAAAAAAATGAGCTTTTTGGTACGCGGCCAAAAATATATTATACAACATTGCACATACAAGTAAGAAGTAAACAGAAAAGAACAGTTTGCCCAAAACAGAACTGGTTAATGGTTGTACTGCACTTACATGCACTGGTAGGCCCTATATTGTCTCATTTAACACTGTAATGCCTTTGATATTGTAAACTTTGTAATCTACTTGTTATTTTGTCTGTAGACTTTTTTCTTTTCATGAGAATTCAAAAATTGCAGCTTTAGAATTCAAACATGGCTACAGGTGAGACACTGTAAAACAATACTGGTAAAAAAAATAGAGTCAATTCTGTATTCTTGCTACAGGCCAAATGTATCAAACAGATGAAGACATTTTATTTAATTTCAAATATCTGAAATTAATGCAAAGGTAAAAAGCAACAATGACATATCATATTCAAGAGTCTGACACTTTGGTGATATGCGGCTTTTTTTTTATCTTTAAAACAAATGTCTCCTGAATGTTTTTTACTCTCGACATCACTCATTAAGACATGTCTGTAATTATTTGCAATAATATCAATAATAAAATCGATGAAATAAAATAGGCAAGATCTAACTTATCAGTTGTCATTGCTCATGGCCCAGATGGACATCTCTCACTTAAAAATAATCAATATGCAAAAAGCTATCCATCAAACAGAGACAAGTTCAATGATTTTCTACATAGTTATATATACATGATATCCTCACCCTTGCTCCTCATCTCCCCATATACAATATGGCATTACCGTGCTGTATAAAAAAAAAGATAGTACCAAATTCATATAGTGCTACTGATCCACCAATATCTCATTAGTCATTATTTTCATTTTTTATAACTTACATTTAATTCATCACCATGACAGAAATTTAAAAACATGAACCATACCTAAACAGAGAAGAATGCACATAATCTCTATCATAATAGATGAGCAAAACTGGTCATTTCTTGAAGCTCTGTAACTTTCACTAAACTGTACCCTGATTGGTATTATTTATTACATTTGCTTGTTTCATTTTGCTTTGTTGGCTTTTATGTCCCTTTTTGGCACAGTTGGGTTCTACAGGAGACTGGGCTTGGGCCCCCATCAGATTGCAGAGTATAGTAAAAACATCCCAACAAATTGTGAATGGATCGGTTTTTGACAATTTACTTTGCTGTGTCATTTCATCATCAATCAAATTCACTGTAAGACAGGAATGAATAAAAAATGACAATAATCAGCTCAGTGAAAAACTACGTGCATGTATAATTATGTAATTCTTGTTTCAAACAATGCACTACAATTTTGTTAAACATCCAAATGTCAGTCATCATCATGACGTATCTTCATACAGTTGATTCCAAAATAAAACAATGAACATTTTATAAATACAAAAACTATGTACATGTCACGTATCAATATAAAAATTATTCCAATGAAGGAATTCACCAAAACCATTGTGAAGTTTCAGCAAAATATTCATTACAGAAACAATAGAACATATTCCAAAGTACTCATCAAAACAAGCACTTACACAACCTCCTCTCACCCATGAGAGCTCTCTTATTTGTGTTCAACTCGGCTTACTATCCCGAACACTTTCTTTCCCAAGTGGAATCTTAAGATTTCGAAAACCAATCATTTTCTCTTTTCTGAAGTATATATGCTACAAGTGGAATCTCATAATGCAAAATAAAGCATACACAAATCAAGTTCAGGCTTTTCTCTTAAGCAAATCTAGAAAAGTAATGTTCAAATGAAAAAAAAAAGTGTGGAATATAAATTTGCTTTATTCAACGAACCTGTTGGACTAAAACTAGGTATATTTTTTTTACTGCTATGAATAATTACCTCATAAAAAAAAAAAAACAGCGAAGGAAAAAGTAAAAAGGTGAAAAATTGAACAAAATTTATGATTATATCATTATTGTATAAAAACTTGATTCAGGAGTATCATACCTATCAGAATCTAAATATTTGGTTGTATTTAATAAACCATTCTTCATTGCAATCCAGATGGTCATTTATGTGGTAAGTCAGTAACCTGTGAGATATATCAGTTTATGCTGGTAGATCTTTCCACCTTCCACTGTTTGGAAATGTTTTTTAACCCTTGGTTGATGTACTCCTTCCCTCCTGGAACTCCTTGAGTTTGGCAGTGATCTTGTCACTCAGTCCTTCTCCTTGTGGGTGATGAATAAGCTTTAGAGTAATATAACAAAAAAATACTGTATATATATATCATAAATGAGTGCAATATGCAAAACAGTTTATCATTTGTTTGGTCAGAGTGGAATATTTTCCTTCAGGTGCAAAAAAATTCTTTGAATCAGTACATGGAGCTGAAGGGCTTTGCCCAATGCAATCGTTTTGACTTTGTACTTATAAACCTCATTTTAAGATAAGATGTTTATTTGTATGTTGTTTCTTTAACCCCCCCCCCCCCCCCCCATCCACTCAACCCTTATCCGTATAAAGATCAACGCTTATCACTTCTAAATCTTTTTACTGCTGCTCACTGTATTTAATACAGACATGTATTTTTGTGAGTTCACTTTTCCTCACAAGAAACCCATATCTACAGGTCCTTAATTAATGTGCTTTCTGTATATATTGCATCACTGTTGTATTTGTTAAAATGAGCAGGTGAAACATGTAGACTGTGTAATGAACTTCACAAGGTGAATACCTTCCACCAGTATTATTACCTGTTTCGCCAACTCCAGGAATTCATCTAATTTCGTCAATTCATCCTGCATCCCTGGTCCACTTGCAGCTTTACTGTCAGAGACAAAAAAAGAAGTTAAATGCAAGAATGGTGGATTCAGAGACAAAAATCCAGAAATTGTGCTTGTGTTTGGAGATCCACTCCTCAAATTTTGTATGTTTACAAAAACATTTAACACAATATCAAAGTAACTTATGATGATAAAATAAACAGGGCTAATCCTCTGACCAAGTGGCCAGCATCCTTTCTACAGGGTGATTCCTCTTACTGGGTTGTCAGACTAAACCAAAAAGGTTCCTTTGATCAGGTTTTTTACTTTGACTAGTCATTGCATTTCTTGTGTAACAATGCAGGTGCCTCAAACTTAGGCCTAAAAATGGTGACCACTGACACAATGGAGACTTTCACAACTTTGCTTGAAATGAAGTTTGCTGGGATCTTTGTCCATCAGCTTGAATTATTCATATATTATAATATGTCAAATAACTGAAATTATTGTGGTAATAAAAGGCATACTTCTTAACGTCCTCAATCTGCTTTACTATTCTTTTAGCAGTTACTTTCACCTCCTCCTTTGCTGACAGCAAATCTCCAGCGGCAGTTTGAACATGATTCTTTATTCCTGCAGGTGTCACACCTTGGAAACAAGGAGGAAAAAATACTCTTACTGTATTGTTCTTCAACATTTTCAAAACCGTAATGAACATAAGCCCTCTCAAAATTATTTATTTTTGAGGAACTGGATGACTCTATGTGACATTATTGAATGTTGGAAGGAGTACAGAATGTAGGCTTACATGTTTCATGATATGAAAAATCTTGTTGAAGGTTGTACATCTGGGTAAATTATGAATGCCATGAACTCATTTTGATCTTCACACATAGGCTGCAGGGTTTTGATGCTGTCTCTTATGAAAATGTTTAGCCAATAAAACTTCAAACAAATTCAGATGGTTATTGGCGCCATGGCCACAATTTACAAGTGAGTATTGTACACAGCCATCTTATTCCAACTCACAAGAGTGCTCAGATCTAAACCCATTATAGGAGATGACATACAGATGAAAGCATCATAAAATAGCATAACTGACAAAGTACACGATCACATGATGTAGGTACTCTAAATTGGTGTTTGCCACTGCTGCCACCACACAAAATAGACCCCCCGTGCAATGAATCATCTCGCGGGTCTGATCAAAGAAGCATAGGGGCTGGAACATGTATAATCTAAAGCGTAAGAGACTGCTTCTCACAATAGTATAAATATCTCTTCGATCTAGTCACAGTAAATGAGTAAAATTTTGAAAATTTTGTCATTTTTCATAAAAATAACCAACAACTTAAGAGTGAAATTTCTGGCATTCTATGTGTTTTTTTTTTGGAAAGAATATCCATGTTAACATAAAATACCATAATTTCACTATGATCCATCAACCAGATCAGACACACAATCTAATCTGAAGTTAGATTCTTCTGTTCAACCTTATAGAAAGCAACGAGTTTGTTAAGACTTGCTTTGCTCATATTTATTGTCCATTTATTAATAAAATTTTCTGTAGACAGTTAATACTGACATTAGGGTCACAGGTAGAAAGCTTCCTCTCACTTGTAAAGATACCGCATCTTCACTATTTGTGAATCATTATTATTCAAATGGTTGTTACACATTAAAATATTATTTGTCAATACATGTATATAGAAATTTATTTTTTTTCCATATAAAATTGCAGCTAGAATTTTGTGCGTCCATTTTCTTTGGTTTTATAAACATAAGTAAATATTATAGCTGATCGGGGGGACCTACAAGTTATCAAGTTTTTCTTAAACTTTGTGTTACTTAATAATATTCAAATGCATTTGACACAGTGTGTGAATGTTTAAAGCACTTTATATCCTGTTATGAGAATAGATGTTTTAATTCCTATTAATTTGATTGGTCTCTAATCTTTGTAGGCAAATTCACAGATGTTTTATGATTTTTTGAAAATGGCCAAAATTTCACTTTTTTGTCTATAAATTTTGCAATAGGCCTACATTCCTCCGAATCCACTTTCGTGCATATAAAAACTGTATTTGTAAAGTTTGTATTCTGCCCATAAAAATTGAATTTATATTATTGTATCCATAGAGAGACACTTTTGACAAAGTCTGAGTGTCCAGCTATGTTTCTTTCTTAACCAATACCCCGCGCGCTACCCGTAAAGCCCGCTGCACGGTCTGTGACCTTACTCACGGAGAATCTTATCTGGGGTCACTGACCCGTGCCACTATGCGATGACCACAAACGCTGTCCATATGGTTCGGTTTTTATTGATCGGTATGAAAACATTCGCTGCTATGCTTTATCACGCTTGATAATGAATTAACCAGCAAAACCTTAGTCTGTCAGTCTCTAACCAATGATCTGACTTATGATTCCAAACTGACAGCTGTAGTTTTTGTGAGAACAAAGCATGATAACTAGCCACGCCCTCCCACGCCCTACACAAATGGTTTCATCCTGATTGACACATACTAATAAACCAATGTGGGCATTTGGGGCAAAGATTATTTCAGTGCTTGTTTCTGATTGGTTCTTAGATACAGACAACTCCAGATGGTGGTCAGCTTGTGAGAAAATGAGATAATATTGCAAATTTGTTGAGCAACAATTCGCATGTCGATGTTACATCTTTTGAAAGTGTGGGGAGAGCCTTTGAAAGATTAGTCTTTGTGATTCCGACCAGTGGTTCACTGGTTAACATGTCCATGTCACAATGCGTTTGATTTAGAAGAGATACAGTGAACAATAACACGGTGGTTACGTCTCAAATAGGTCAGTGACCTGATGCATGAAAATACGTCTTGTGCGTGGCACGGTCAGCTTGACCTTCCCGACTTTTGCCGCCCGTGCGGCGTGAGCGCTTGCGAGTCAGTACCCACAATTGCCGCCCCTCGCAGGGTGAGGGTTAAAGTACAGCTCACTGAAAATGGCTTCAGTTTCAGGGATATCATAAAAAAAGTTAAATTATTGAAAATTAAAAATTGCATAACTTCTTTAATTTTGAAGATATAGTAATAAATCTGGTATCAAAATGTTCAGAATAAAAAGTTATATTCAGTGACATAACTTGTTTTTAGGAATCTCCATTTTGAAAAATCAGTTTGGAGTACCTAAATAATATAATCAATGACAACATGTGAAAAAACTAATGTATTTATTATCTGGCAACTGAAAGGGCTGAGATTTTGAGGTAATTAAATGTGATACCTGATGCCTGGTTATATCACTGTGTTCTGACTGTGACTGAAAGGATGAAACACTTGAGCCACAAGTTATAACAGCTGTATCTTGCAAAAGCAAATCCATCTATTTTATTGAACTGCACTGATGGTTTGGATATTTAACCCTTTGAACCCTGACTTCCTGATTTTCCCTATGCCATAACCTGGCCTCCTCTGTTCATTGTAGTGTCATCATCATACTGGTGAACACTGTTCATCAGAATAATGGTCAACTATTATATTAGGGGCCAACATCTCCCCCCTACCCACCACCCAACCATCAACCTCCTGGATCTCCCCAATTTAGATATCTCATTTTCATTCTCTCAACACATTTGAAAGGAATAGAATTTTTTAGGATAATTTTTTTAAAAATATATTGGATAACTAATGACTCAACATCCACAAGTGAAGACATACTATTTTCCACTTTTTCACGATCTTTTGTCTTTTGTCTCTCGCTGGTCCAGATTCGTTGTGCTGTACGGTCTGCATACAGAGAATAATCAGAAGTTGATATTACAATAAACTGAACTTAACTATTTTCCATGAATTTTGCAAGAACTGTAAAAATCACATATGTAAAATAAGAACGTAAATGACTTAGAATTACTGCATGTAATGTCAGCACTGGCGAGCCATTTACTCTCATGATAATCTTTGAAACAGTTTTTAATCATATCACTGTCAGACTTACAGAGATAATTGTAAGTTGACATGGGTGTCCTCCTTGGTGACATAAAATTTTAAATGATCACAAGTGTTCAATCTAGATGAAAAGATTAAAAAACTTATTTATGGAAATATCGTTGTGTCAAAGTGATTTACATTACTAATGTAGAAAGGAAACCCACAAAAGTAAGGATGGGGTTAGGTCCCGCAGAAAGTGGAAGACTGGAAAATGGTGAGGATGAACCTACCTTTCATGTCTGTGAACTTAATTTGAACTTGGAAGGGAATTGTTTCCATTTCAGCACTGTCCGCATCCATCTCAATGTCTGAACTTGAAGTTGTGTTTTTATCTGATGTTTGTGTAAAAAGAATTAAAAGTTTTATTCCTACTAGCACATGAATGTTAACTATGGCCCATCTAAATGATGATCCAGTTAAAAAAACAAAACAAACTGAAAGCAGCCTGAGCCTGCACAAAAACAGAATACCCTCAAATGTTAGGTGATAGAAGAAAGTAATAATTAAATTAATGTAGCGAAGGAATTCAGCGGAAAGGAAAATAGAGTAGACGGCAGAATCAGGCTGTAACTATAACATTTCTGGACATGCACACAATTTACTTACAGAATTAATGAAAGATAAACTGTCATATAAATTTAGTGCTGGTGTGTTATACTTTTTATGCCTTGAGTGTTTTCTCAAAAACAACACCAACTTTGACTTATAAGATTATAGAACAATATAGAATGTTGTTAAAAGTAACAGATTCATGATAAAAATGTTTATGATCAAAACTACAACAGAATAAAGAAAAAAAAGCTCACAATTTGTTCTCATGATATCAGAATCATTGTGAACTTCTGGCTACAGCAGAGTTCATTTTAGATGAACACTGGCAATGATCAATTCATACAATCCAGTATTTATCACTGATGGTGAAGAGGGAACAAACCAGAACCAAAGCATGTGTTCATTTAAATCAAATTTTCAGATTAAATGAGTTTACTTTAGATGGGCTCCACTGTAAATACCAATGGATTCTTTTGGTGGATTAGTCTGTAAAACTATTTGGACAGCAATAAAACTTACTTGGTATTGCCCCTTGCTGATCCACACTTGACCCTTGCTGGTCAGAATTCTGTGATGTTCCTTGCTGGTCTGAGGGCTGGGATGTCCCTTGCTGGTCAGCATTTTGTGATATTCCTTGCTGGTCAGAATTCTGTGATGTTCCTTGCTGGTCAGAGGGCTGGGATGTCCCTTGCTGGTCAGAGGGCTGGGATGTCCCTTGCTGGTCAGCATTTTGTGATATTCCTTGCTGGTCAGAATTCTGTGATGTTCCTTGCTGGTCGGAGGGCTGGGATGTCCCTTGCTGGTCAGCATTTTGTGATGTTCCTTGCTGGTCAGAATTCTGTGATGTCCCTTGCTGGTCTGCATTCTGTGATGTTCCATGGTGGTCAGCATTCTGTGATGTCCCTTGCTGGTCTGCATTCTGTGATGTTCCATGGTGGTCAGCATTCTGTGATGACCCTTGCTGAACAGCATTTTGTGACTTCCCTTGCTGGTCAGAAGGCTGAGGTGTCCCCTGGTTTCCTATTGACACATCGTCACTGCCTGGCTGGTCAGTATCTGTAATAGCTCTTTGACTACCAGGACAGGGGTCTCTGAAGTTAAATGTAAAGGGTATCCTCTTGTCCTTCAATATATTTCCAATGCTGTGGGTGTAGTAAGAGTCTTTTGACGACTTTTCTTTGTCCTCTGACCTTGTTTTGGACACTACATACCTGATCAACAAAGTATCCCCAAAAATCAAAAACATTATATTAAAAAAAAACACAAAAGATCTCCCATACATTTCAATATATATAAAGCTTGTTGTTCTTACTTCTTGTTAACAAGAATCACCAGACATTTGCTCTTTGGGGGGGGGGGGGGGGGGGGTGCTGTCTTAGATTAGGTTTTGGCATAAAAAAAAGTAATTTTGGGTATTTCTTGTTTTAAGGAGAAATTCTTTTAGTGGGGCAAAGCAAAAACTTTTCAAGCATGTAATTTTATAGGAGCCATACATGAGAGTTGTAGGCCCCTGGCCAAGTCAGTCTGATGGATAGATGTTTTTATATTTAGTGTGCGGCTTGACGATTAACAATCAGGGCATGAAACTGGTGCCAAACTAAGGCTGTGGACCTCATGACATGGTATTCCTTTCTTTCTTTTTTTTTTTTTGTCTAACATTTCTGCCATTATTGAACACAGCTGCATTTATAAAACACCCTTAGTGCATTTTTTGTTCACACCGAGGAACAACAGATCACAAACTTACTATGACTTCTTTTTTTGTTGAAACAAAATTCAAAAGATGAGTTTTTCTTGAGATGTGGTTTTCAGTGGGAATTTGCAGTCTCAAATTTATTTGCGAAACTATTTCATTGATCTGAGTATAAGCAGATAAAAACAATCAAAATTTTGGTAATTGAAGGAGAAAGTTCAGGAAATTTCTAAAGCATTGTAAGACAGCAGTAACTTCCTGACCAGTGTAAGAGATCATGGAAGAGCTTTATGGGTGTGTATTTCTATTATATGTATTCTGATAATGGTCAAGAGCCATCTCATCAGAAATTATGCAGAGGTGTAGAGCATGAGACATATAAAATGTGTGCTTATAGAAAATAAGTAACTGACTGTTTCCAGACCAAAAAAAAAGTGACTTGAAGAGAGATAAACAAATTTTATCTCAGTGTCGGTAAACACGACAAAATATTGAAAGGATTTCTGCGTGACTTACATGCTTTTGTGGACCACAAATTGTATGTGTCCATGCACAGCCAGAATTGGTCTGTTGATTTCTTTATCAATGATATCTCCAAGTTTTTTCAAATCTGGTGTCTTTGGGTCAAGGAAAGCAATCTGGTAATGAGAAGCAATAAACTGTTGCAACACTTCTGTATTTAGGTCCAGAAGACATAATCTTGGAACATTTCACAGAGGCTTTCAAAATATGAAAGCAAGCCAAAACCTGGAAGTAATGGGCCTATTACATGTATGACCTGTTATTACATACATATGCATTGCTTATAAATACAGTGCATAATGTTGATAAATGCTTTCCATTCACTTGTCATTTGGACAAGTCTTAGGAGATCAAGTAAGTCTCTTTGCAAAAAATGTATGTCTAATTTTAACTACACATTGATATATGAATCGATAACCTCATGCAATAGCAAGGAGTGTCTACTCTGATGAGATGATTAAAGTAGCTAAGAATATGTGATCGATGTTTATATTTATCTGCTGTATTTAAATCTGTTGTCTTGTATGGATTTCACAAATTAGATTTCTATTTTTTAGAAAGTACATCATTAGACAATTTTCTACAACATCTCAGCCAAAAAAGACAGTCCAGTGACATGAAGATTTACTATCCCTGTGGTACAGTAATTTTTCAAGGCTTAAAGATTCATGATTATGACTGAACTAATGAATAATTTTCCATGATATTTTGGAGATAAAAACCAAAATATCTGGTAGTAAGCAAAACAGGGAAACTCTTCAGTGACTGTTTTATAATATGCTTTAATCATATACAGTTGAATGTGTTTATCCTATGTGATGCTGACCCTATATTATGTCTTGGCAACCAAAATGCACGAATGAACAAAAATTATATATATAGAGTTTAACTACTTTGCTGTGAGTGTGATCTGGTTATGATTGGATTATTATGTACCATCGATAACGGATGTTTAGTATGTCACCTAGGACACTTTAAAACTTTAGATATTTAATTTACAAATGTTTATTTGATGAATAGTTTGGTGGTAGAAGATAGCGGAACTCATTTTTGACCAGGCACAGATGAAATCCAATATTTAACCCCTTCGATCCCATAGAGACGTACTTGGTACGTCATAAAATTGTGCAATTTTTGCCGCTGTGCCGTACCAAGTGCACCAAGGAAGTTGCAATACTCTGGGTTCCCCAATACCATGTGGACGTACCAGGTACGGCATACTAAAACTGCTCTGCAAATGCTTTATACTCAAAGCTATGGGCAAGAACGGGCGAAATTCTGAATGAGCACTGAATTTTACACGTCATAGAGACAGGTTTAAGCAAACTTACTGTGCCACCTGTCTGATCTGGAACATCCCCAAGCTTGGTGTTCAGTCCAGCTTCATCACAAGCAAGAATAGATACTGATATACTGAAGTGAAATATTAATATAATATGAGACTGTGATTATAGTGAAAAAATACACACTTATCATATTTATGCTGATTAAAAACACCACCAAGGAAGTCCAACCCGTCTCAGCTTTCATGTTTATTAACAATGCAAATTATTTTTGGAAAGAAGTGATAAGCCTCAAACGGGCAATTGATTTGCATGGATGCATTCCACATGATCCGGAGCAAAATTTGTGAGGACCAACAAGATAACCCTGGATCTTGATAAATTTGAATATGCTTCCCTGTCTTTGCCATAGAGGAGTAGGCATACTGGGTATGTCCTGGTTTTCAAATCTCAGTTGATTTTTTAGGGAGTACAATTTTGGAGGCAGATTTGTGATTCCCCTTAAATGCTTTGGGGATGGGGAATGGGAGGTTGGGGTAATCACATTGCTTCTTCGTAGTCACACATGGATGGAGCTGGAGAGAGTCACTCAGTTTGGAATTTTGCATAAATAGGTTAACTTGCTAATAATTATGCTTTGTTTCCTTGCACCTTCTTATTCTTACATCACTGTTTGTTGTAAAATTTTGACAAAAATATTATTAGTCTGTAAATTTGGATTTCATCCAAATTATTTATCAAATTACAATGGCCACAATTCTGAGAATACATCTTGAAAACTTAACTTCTCCACTACAGAAATATTTCTCTCTACGAGTTAATATACCATATGCTGGGCAGTACACTTTTTGTGGCTATGTTAAACGCAATGAAAATGCCGGATATTACCAACCAATTTATCTCCTTTGTCTCTATTTATTCCTTATCTCCTCCTAGTGGCAATGAGCTGGTAAAGCATGTGATCTTTAATGGGGTTTATTAAAAATCAAAACCCAATGTTTTGAATTAATTATAGAAAAGAAGTATCACATCAATGCAAAAAGCCTGTGTCATTTATAAAAGAAAAAAAAGTGACATTTCACAATCTTTTCACTGGGGCAGCACTTTAATCATTGCATAGATTAAAAAAATTGCTTTATGAAAATGTGGATTGTAAAACGCCAAATTTAACTGTAAATATTTGAAGAAGATAATTTTCTTTCATTTCTGTAACATATTCAGTAATATATTTAGCCTCAATCTCACGTTAGCATTTTTGAAAGAAAAGCAATAACTTCTCCTGGAGAAACTCTCACCCATGTGTCTTGCTATAATTCATCACATCATCATAAAACATGTTAATGTCTTCCTCACGAGCATCTTCAAGCTTTCCAACTCCAACATTAGCAAAGCCATCTGTGCAAAGAATTATTCTTGATCCTTTTTCAGTGACCATGTGCAAGGCAATGTAAAGGGCTGGTCCCAAGGCTGTGCGACCCTCTTCTTTCAGACTATTAAAACAGAAATACAACATGTGCATACTTTTAGTTTTATTCCAATATATACATGTACAAAGGTGCTTTGCACACTCAGCTGGCTCTCTTAGGGTTTTCTGTACTTCTTATGTGATTGCATGCTTTACCTTGGGGATTTACATATATATATACTCTGGACATGGAAATCAGTAATATGCACATATTTATACAGTGCAGTCCTCTAACAAATATCTTCTGCCGGCAAGAATGATAAAGACTACAGCAATTTAAACAGTGTAAATCTCTGGTAGTTAGGTTTCCCTGCAGACTTGGAGATTCAGGGATTTGATATTATGACTCAATACAAAAACAGTAGCTTCTGGTCAACCTATTACTTTAACTCACCTCTTTACTTTTGAGACCAAAGTGTCTGCAGTGTCATCAACTGTGTTTCTCATCGTATGATTCAAGCCAGTTTGTGCCAAAAACTGATTTTTGTCTATTTGATTTCCATCTATCTCTTTAAGCTCTCTGCTGCCATCACCATGTATTGTGACCTTTTCAATTAAGATAAAAAAAACAACATTAATACCATTTGATATCACAAAAATTTTGGCAACTATTATTCAGCATCTACTATTATAATTGGATAAGCTGGAAGCTATGTTCAGACTTTTTGAAGAAACAGCTGAATGTACAGTTTTGAACTGTCCGGAGATAAAAATAAATGCAACAGGCTAGGTTTCTATCAAGCCAATTTATGGGTAAATTGTTCTGAAAAGTGATTAGACTGAAAACAAAATACTGTATTGTGTGGGTTTCCCTCGTAACTTTTTAAGAATTTGATTCTCCAGTAAGCATGACCAATCTACAAATAGCTCAATGATGTTATCTTTCAGTAGCTGTGTAGTACACTTTGATGCAGCATTATATTGTCACAGTGCACAAAATAATGCTAATTAGGATGTCGAGGAAAGCATATTCTTGTAAGTCTGGGCTAATGCCAGACTATTCTGCTTTCTGTAACATATTTTCCCAACATATTCATTTCACAAAAATGTGCTTTGATTATTTAGAAATTATGTACAGGATTCCCATCATGTCTAAGCTAATTATACAGTATGACTTTGACTTGTAGGTAGAAAAAAAAAAACTGCACACGGTAAACAAAGCAGCAATTAACAAAACAAAAGGAGTGACACAAGCAACTTTAAACCTTTGAGATGGGCAGTTGACATGTCATGTGAAAACCTGAGCTTTCAGATTAACTATGGATACATTTTATTTACCTCCAAATAAATCAAAGACCACTGTGTCACTTCTCCCAAAAAAGATTGAAGCTTTAAAACAACAATGTTTAGTTTGTGTGGGTTTCTTTTCCAAAAGAATAAGGAGAGAGGTGAACTGATCATATGCTTTGACTCCTTCCTCTGTATTACAGACCTATGAGAAGTCAAAGTGGAAATCTGAAGCAATGTTTTGAAACTACAGTAGAAGACATTCTTCCAGTCAAATTTGCTCAATGGATTACAACATGAATGAAAAAATCTTGCTCCCCAGTTATAAATAACAATGAACTTAAAATGATAATGATCTGACATTTTTTATAAAAGCATAAATACAACTGTTGTGTAATTACAAGATGTCTTCATTGTTCATTTCGTCATTACAAGATTATGTGAAATGGAAAATCACTGCATACATACTTTGTCACAAAATGTAACAAGCCCCACTTTTGCTTTTGGCTTTTCTGATTTCAGTTTCTGTATCTGTGTAATGACAGCGGCTTTAATTGCCTGTAGCCTTGTAGCCTCTTTAATTGTTGGGAGCTGCAATTGTGGATTCATGGTCTGCATTACTTGCATCAGCAGGTGAAGCTGGTTGGGAACCTCTTGACTTTCCACTATCTCTTTCAGTAATGGGTCAGAGTCAATGTCCAAATCCTGTGCATGAAAACAGATTACTAGTAAAACCAAATACATGAGGGATTGCCTCGCTCATATAGCATGAAAACTCCACCAACAATACTAAAATACTAAACAAGTTCAAATTTTAATGACCACAAAACTGCAGTGCTTGTTGCTCTCATTTAATGCAGTCGACTTTTCTTAACTCTTTCCTTATGGTACAACCAACACACATTGCGTCGTCGCGCGCTTCCCTAGAGGCAGCCAGTACAACGCAGACTGCATTGTGACGTTGTAAAAGTATTCCTGACCACTATGTTGGAAATTAACATCCAGTGACACTGAACCTTAAAAATAGAATTATCGGTAAAGCGTCCTCGCGTGTCCAGCGATACCACGTGTGCGATAAGTGTATAGTTTGGACAGCTGTTGTGTGGTACGGCGATCTTTGTTTACAAATGCCAGTACAGTATGGCGTTTAAACCCAGGCGGTGCTCCATCCAGACATGGAATGCTGGCCCGTAGGGAAAGAGTAAATAGAAAACTCTTGGTTCACATGCCTGGGTATGACATTAACCGAATCATGATGTTATCCGGCACTGGCCCTGGACAAGGGACATAAAAGTCCTGAACTCAAAATCATTTTATTCATCTCCCCTGTAAGCGAAACACCCACTTCAGTGATCTGACAAGACATCTTCAATTCTCCTCTCCATTTGCAAGACAGTCACACCCCCTCATCCACAACCTATCCTTTTACTAAGCACTGCGTATTCTCCCTTTTTAAAATTTGCTGCATACTCTTGTTCCCCTGTTTTGGTAATGGAAAGGAATGCTTTATTGTGTAGTTTCGCACCCAATGCATTTCATGAAACACCCGTTCACACCTGGCATCCCCTAGTTCTGCCATACATGATCTACCCAGTGGTTATCAGCATGCATGTGAGTAAACCCAGAGCGCCTTGCATTTTAAAATTACATGTACTTTAAATGATTTTACAGGCTTTGCCTGAAAAAGTTCCAATCACCATAGTCCCAGGATTGAGCTGTTTTACCACCACTATATTCAGCCATGTTCACTGGTATGTGTGTGTATTTTACTGTTTATTTATTTTTTTTTTGTGTGTCTAGATGAAGTTCCCGGCATTACCGGGATAAACCTGTGAACCCACCATTCCCCCCCTCTCTCTCTCTTTTTGGTCTAGAAAGCTTCCCATAATTATTCTAGTCTTACTACAGATTTCATGCACACCAGAGCGCACTCATTTCTGGTAGGGAAATTGCCCGCACCGAACTGAACACGTATTAATACATTGTTTCCGGTGCAGTGAGCTTACTACTGGGAGCCAAAACAAAGATCATTGTATTTTACTTTTTTGCGACTTTTAATTTAAAAATACCTGAAACTTGAATCAACATAATTGGTCGACACAAAAGCGATTGGACTGGATTCATTGACACTTAGGAAAATTAACTTTATAATTGCTGAAATTGTCATTTAGGCTCTAGCGTTGAGCAAAAAAAGGGTGAAAACTGCACCACAATGAATTACTCCCACCACTATTTGTTTTTATAATAAGATTGCTTTGACACAAAGCATTATTCTTGGCCTGACTTAGGGATAAAAAAAAGCACAGAGCTCTTGGGAAAAAGCACCAAACGTGTGTTAAACGGCATGTAAATGCAGAAAATTCTTGATTACGGCCTTCTATTTAACAATAGAAATGATTGCATCTCATCACAAGTACTTTATCCAAATATCACAGGAGTCCCTAACAATTTATCCACCATTACTGTTGTTACTGCGTCCTAAAGTAAACATGATACACGTGTTAAAAAGGATCCAATTGACCCGACCGTCGAGGTTATTGGTAACATGCGAACAATCAGCAGACTAGCCACTGGCTATCCCCACATAGGGCATTAGCTGGTCAAGATCACTCAATGTGAGACGAGGGTTAAAATGTCTATTTTAATGATGGAACTAAGACATCCTCTGCATTGACACACACTCTGACTGTGATGTGTTGAAGATTGTTTCCTGGTAGGCTACCTTCATCTAAGACATAATGCTACTGTATCCAAATTCACAATGAAAGGGGTGACATTTATGCTTGGAGTCTGTTTCACTTACCTTCACTGGCTGACACATACTTGTTGATGTATCAATAACAAAGATGACCTCCATGTCCTTCCCTTCATTTGCATCTGCAGATTCTCCACTACCATTTACACAAGGTTTGCAGTTCTCTATTGTAGTGTACATGACATCACTTTTACCTTCCTCCAAATCTGGGAGCTTTGTATCTCCTTCTTCATTTTCTCTGTCACAGAACTTGCATCTCCATATCTGCCAGAAAAAAAAGCAACAACAATCAAAAATGGAAATTACTTTTCTCATTTTCCTCTCCAGGCACATGATATGTCATCATGACACACATCTCGGTCAAACATAGTAATTCTCAGGTTTGTTTATGTGATAAGTCTCTGCAAACCTAAGACTGCCTGTTGTGCTGTGACTTGTATTGAATTATATTTTGTAACAACCATCAAAAGAACAAAAACAGGACTTGATTCAGCATAAGAAGGGGAAAAAAAAAGATGGAATAGTTACCGTCTTGATTCTGCTTGTATTGTGCTAGCTGCATCATTAAGTGAGCAACATTCAGTTTTAAATCTGGTCACTCATTGATTGAAAGAAGAATCAAGTCCTATAAGCATTATTCAGTAATCATTAATCCCTGTGTGAATTTCATTTCAAGTGAAACCTCAGACAAAATTTTCCATCCAACAAGCACACAATAGCCAAGCAGGTATTAGATACCCCTAATCTGTTCTCACATTTCTTTTCAGGGTAGCTTCTCCACCCAATCCGCTAAGTAGGCAGTACCTATTTATTGGTCCGGAACATAAATCTATCTTCCCCCATTTGATCTGACATCACAAGAACAAATCATAATGCTACCTTGCGGAACTGCTTAAACACTCCAGCATGCTAGCTGAATTGCTCGATGCCAAATAAATAAAGCCTCAGGTTTTTAAAATAATCTTTCTAGTATCCTTGTGATTTTAAAAATGTTTTTTTTGCATAAATGCCAGTGATCAATTTCATGTCAGGCTAACAATTTAAGACCTGTTACCCTTGGACTACAACTGTTGGACTGTCAACTATATTTAAGTTGCTCTGACCTGCAATAGTGGAATCAGCCATAAATCACTATCAATTTAAAGGGAATCCACTTTTTACTATCATTACACAAAATATGGTGCTTACAATTGCAGCATTTTATTGATGTCACTGACCCGCAGAAACATCACATGCTTAACTGTTTGTACAAAGTTATAAGTGTGGTTTTTGAAACAAACAAGTTGAAAGTACATAAAACGACTACTATAAGCAACTGCCAAACCTTTTTTCCATCTTTTTCTTCTATTTTGTTGATGTGGGAAAAGGCAGCTTTACACAATCCATTGCTGCAGATTACTGGGTCTCCTGTCACAACTTGATCAGGTTCCTCCAGCAAGGACGACATCGTCAGACCAACATTGTTGAGATTAGCTTTCTTTGTCTGAAAGAATGATAAATATCAATTTTGATCTGCAATACAAACAGTAACAACAACAAGCAACATCAAAACAACAGCAACAATACATTCATTCCAGTTTCCTGTTTGGTCAAATGCATGTGTATCTTCCTGAGCAGATACTATAATTTAAAAAAAGACAAGTTATACTGATATTACCTACAGACATTTATTTTTATACATTATTTACATCATTCTGTAGTTAAGGATGAAAGCTAACTTATGTTTCTATCACAGCTTAACAAATCTGGTTTTCTCTGTGAATTTCAATTTCTCCCCAGTATAATTTATTCTTTATCAAGCTAATGACTTTATGAGAAAAGTTACAGAAAGTGTACAGTGACTGGTAACTGTTTCTTTCTCAAAAACTGTTTCAAACTGGCACAAATATATATTAAAATCATAGCAAAACTAAGAACATTTTTTTTTCAAGACAATATGGCTCCGGTGGTATCGGGAAAATTGACAAAGCAAAAAGCAAAATGTATTTGCTTTAGGTGAGAAAATTAACCTTCATGTCTGAATTGTCTAATCATTTATATTTTCCGTTCATTCTCAACTTCCTTGGCTGTAAGTATTCCACTGTGGCAGTGACACTGTCAAGCTCTTTGATAAATTCAGTTATGGCAGATCAGTTTCACTACTTTAAACATTCTGAGAAATAGCTAAGGCAAATGTGCAAAACCTCTTGAGTACCTTTGTAGCATTGGATTCTTTTGGTGGATCATCATCATCATCTCCACTCCAATCCATGACCTCGCACTCAAACCCTGAAAAGTCATCATCACTCATTTCCCCAGCTTCCTCTTTATCTGGAAAGTCAAGTAAGGTCCATACATGTAGAAAAGCAACAGAAATCACAGTCACATATATAATGATTCATAATTTTGTTGTGTTTTTGATGTAACCCTATGCTGACTGCATATGCAGACAGCCACTGATGCATGAAATGTGAACAGACCATGGTTTTAATAGTTTTATGACAAAGCTAGTTCTGTCTTAACAGTATGAATGGCTTAACTTTATGTCACTCATCAAATTCAATATGCCCATAGTGACAGAGACAATAATTACAACCACACTGTGCTCAAACAAAAACACACAACTGATAATGATTGAGGTTTATTGCAATTAACCTGCAAATGCAAAATTCTACCAATTCTCAAAAATGTTACATGTACTTCATTATGTACTGAACAAGATTTAAAGGTAGTACTCCAAATGTTTTGTCTTTCTTAAATGGTGAAAATATGTAGTCCGATTATTTTTTTTTAATTTGTGAAAAGTAGTGAAATACTATTACAAGTATAATTGCAACATCACAACAGGATATCAGACATAAAAGTTAGATTTTAATGATGCCTAAATCAAGTACCAGTTCTCACATTTTTGCAATGTTTTGAAAACATATTATTATATATTCAGTTGTCTTGTAGGTCTGCAGGAAATATCACATGTAAAGGTGAGCATTTCTGAATATTATGCTTTTCAAAGAGATTAATAAAAAAATTCAGTGGTACGACGCAAAAAGACACAATATTAATAAAAAATATTTAAGTCAACAGCATTATTCAAATAATAATAAGGCCTTTGTCTAAACAAATATTACAGAGTAAGGAGCTGACAACACAGAATAATAACTCTTAAGAGATTATGAATTGAGGAAGAATAGTTTTTGGCAAAACTCCTACATTCTTTCTTGCGTGATACAGGTAACTCTTTCTTTCTTGCAAAACACTGATTTATTGACCAAACTCAATTGGGAGGATATTATTCATATTGAACTCCATTTATGTTGAAAATGATACTATTGTCACTTCCACCGTTTTCAAAATTTTTTTTTATTGACAAAATGCTTAACGGTCAGTGAATGAAATTTGGCATATACATAGTAATTCAGTTTATGAAGATATTAAATAAGGGTAGAAGACACAAAATGGGCTTAGATTCTGTTGAAGCAATTGCTTCTATTCCTAGGCTTTGCCATAGGATAAGATGCTTAAAGTTAAAGGTTTTGTAGCCCTTATGCCTGACCACTACAGAGTATTAATTGGGTTCCAAAAATGCATAAGACACAAACAAAAACAAACAAAAAACGGTTGAGCAAAATGATGTCACTGAGCAAATTAGGGCATACAATATCAGTATCTCTGTACTACATGAGACAATGAAAATAAAAGTACCTTCAGGCTCTGAGAGATCTGCATCCACCTCCTCTAAGATAAAATCTGCCCCAAAATCCATTCTAAATAATGTGTCAGGTCACTGAAAACAAAAGAAGTAATCACAAGGTGAAGTAATTTTGAGGTGGGGATTTGGGGGCGTGGGGGGAGGGGGAGGGGGCATGCAGCAGCATTAACATCTTTACACTTAAATTGTAAGATATGGTTCATTTCCAAGACATGGTCACGATTCTGATCCTGCTCGAAAGATTTGTTTGAGTCACTGAAAGCGTTATAGACAAGATTTCCTTTTTTTGGTGAGTATTATAAAGCAAATGTGTTGTCATTAACTTATAAACCAGCTGATTTTCATTACAAAAAAATAATAAAAAATCTTGATATTCACAGTGCAGAATTATTGATTCAGTGAAGGCCATAGAATGCATTTGGATTTGTTCAACTATACCGCCATATTCTTCCTTCCATATGTCTTTGCCTTTGGATCTCCCTTTGTAAAGACAGAAATTCTTTTCAAATTTTTCTAACTTTTCACAAACTAAGAAATGATTTGGCTTGTTAGGATTTTGGTAAAACCAAAATTTACCCCTACATCTGTACTAAGTGTATACTGCTTTCAATTTAAGATTGAATTATAATTTTATATTTTTTTTTACTTAAAATTGGAAGAACTATTGGTATGTTACTGCCATAGCAGTTCGCTGTGTGACTCAATTAAGGTACTGTATATTAACAAAGCGCGGTGAAGTGATTTCAGTATTTCAAAAAAGGAAACAGCTATTAATAAGCTGTTATGAAATAAACAGGTTTGTTTTCAAAATCCCAAATAATATACAGTATAACAAAATAGAAAGCTACGGAAAGAAAGGAAATCATGAAAGTTGATTATATAGGCTTGTATGATGCAGGTAGCCCTCCTTCAGACATAAATCTGATTACCAGATATTAAAGGTAATGATGTACACTGTTTACCATTATATCTTAACATGGAAAAATATTCTACCCTTTTCTATATGAAAAGATCAAATTAACTTTGTCTTGAATAACTGAAATCTATTAATATTTTGTATGCTGATATAAGATGTGTCAATGCATTTCATGGAGCCAGAAGTCTGCCAATAAAGGTGAAATCTTCGTCATTTAATTTTTCATTTGTTTTTTCAGAATGAGGTCTTCAATTGCTTCTGGATACTGTGGTGACTGAAAGTGAAAGTTAGGGGTTATATCTTAAATATCCAGAAAACAATGCATGACAATATCTAAAAAGGCAGTAAACCCTATCTGTAGCCTAATCCTATAAGTAAACGTGAGAAGATTAAACAAGTTCAAAAGTTTAAATATTTAGAATATATAATATACAATTAACTTCCCATGGCAAAGGTACAACAGAAATAAAAAGAAGCGCGATGGCTAAAGAATGATTTAATAACATGAGCTCAATCCTAAAGAACAGAAACATCTCAATGTCAACAAAAAAGAGGGTTTGGAAGAGCTGTGTGTGGTCAACCCTCTTGTACGGATGTGAAAGCTGGACATTAACCAAGGACATAAAAAGCAAGCGAGAGGCACTGGAAATGTGGTTTTTAAGCAGACTCCTAAATAGTTCAAGGATGGAAAGGATATCGAATGAAATAGTGATGAAAGACGCCAACACAGAGCGATTACTAATAAAAACAGTCAGGAGAAGACAGTTGCAGTTCATGGGACACCTGAATCGACACAAAGGTCTTGAACACCTTGCTCTAACTGGAAAAATAGTGGGCAAAAAAAGCAGAGGTAGACAAAGAATAACATATTTAGAGAGCTTGAACAGATGGGCGACAGGGAAAACCAGGACAATATGGGCTTTTTGAGAGCATCCGAGTGAAGGAATGAGTGGCGAACCATGATCATTGATACCTGTTCCCGATCCGGCACTTGAAGAGAGAGAGAGAGTTTGTTTTTGTGTTTTTAATGACATTTTTTGACAGAAAATTCAGATATCCCTTTGCTGACGTCCGTTTCAATCCGAATTCGACGAGACACACTATATGTCACAAATCATATAGATCTAGTTATGTCGTATAATTACTTGTCTATATAAATTATAATGTTAGGAAAAGGGATGGAAGGTCAAAAATTATATATGTTCTGAAACAATTTAAGACTTTTCGGGATTTAGTCATTAACATCGTTTTCTGGTTCTGCTTCCACCGGCCTCCTCGTTAGCACATACACGCATAGTTACAGAGGGATTTCTGAATTAACATTTTACATAATATCGGCACAATAATATTATGTTTCTCCTGTTATCCACTGACTTCCGACACTTCTGAAGCATAACCAATGAATCACGTATTAATAAAATAGTTATAGGTTGGTCCGTTCTCCCCACATAGATAAGATGCTTTCATAAGTACAGTGCTTGTATGAAGAACAAGAAGTTAGGACACTTCCCTGAACTTCACACACTAAAATGGTGAAAGCTTCCTCGGAAATGACATATTTTCGAAAATAGCACCGGGAATTCCCACAAACAACAACAACCAGGGTTGCCAGTTTGGCACTTTTAGTGCCAAATTGTTCAAATTTGGCACTTTTTGAACATGGTTGGCATGAAAGCAAATTGGTTGGCAAGTTGGCACTTTTTTGGCACTCAGCATTGTGACTTGGATATACATGTATTACATTAACATACTTTCTTGATCATTCACTCCTCAAAGTCCTCGAGAGGATTACATTATATCAGAGGCTCTAAAATTATGAAAGAAACAACATTAGACAACACCGGGTAAGCCAGAATTTTGTTTATTCTAGAATTTACATGTATAATATTTCACTTTTATGAGTACGTGTGACTAAAATCCTTATTTTTACAAATTTGGCAAGTTTTTAAAGCATTTGGCAACTTTTTGTCACATATTTGGAAGGTTGTCCTGAAAAAAACTGGCAACCCTGACAACAACATCAGAGCGGGTTTTCAGTGAGAGACACACGCACAGAGAGAGAGAGAGAGAGAGAGGGAGTAACCCTACGTCAGCCAGACGTTGATTTGTATAGGATGGTTGGATAACCGTGGAGGTAGATTTTTTTACACCAAACCAACGCTGCGCAGCGATGTCGTAACTCGCAGACCTACATCAGAATAATAATTATTCCTATGAGCAAACGAGGCCAGTCCTACAGAGATGTTGGCTGGAAGAGACATATCGAGCTACTATTGATGTTCTTCTCATAAAAAGATTTATCGGTTCAGCTCTACGATAAAATGAGAAAACTAGTTAACAATATTGAGATCATTCAAAGGAGACTGTTATAAAAAGAAATTTTTTATTCTTTCAAAATACTTATTTAGGCCTATCTGGGTTTATTGTAGGCTAACTGTAGATCCCTTTTGATTAAGGAGTTGACTTTCAAATTTAAAAAAAAAAAATGCGATAGAAGTATGGATCGTAAACTAATAATGAAAGTTGTCAGTTTCAGGGTGACTATTTTCAAGAGTTTAATATGCAAGATGTAGCTTCAATTTAGACTTATAACGTTGTTTCACTGTTTTGGGGGACTTTGAACTGGAGCACTGATTTTTGTGTGGATTTAATCATTGAATAAATTTTTGATATTCTGAATTAAGAATTGGTCACGTCAGGATCTTATGTTTTGCCCAAAAGTTGTTTTGTTTTTTTTAAATTACCGGCCCGGTAGTTTGCAGAGCTCTGCTAATCTAAATGGTTATTTTAAGGGCAAAAAGTATCCAGCCCGCTACCCAAAGCATAAATATAGTACAGTTGTATTAGATCCGCCAGTTATGATATCTGCGCAGCCGTCGGTTTGATGTAGGAAATCCTCCCCTACGGTAATCTTACCAACCTCATGAAAAACATATAATAGCTACACGGATTCGGGATGGGGTATGTTGGCTGTGAGTTGTTTCATGAAGACCCTGACAAAAAAGATGTCAAGCTATTGGTCTGTCATCATCTTCGTTTTTCAGCACATACTCATAAAATAATGAAAAAAAGGGGGGGGGGGGGGAGAGGGCACATGTACTTAATAGACAAAATGTTATAAACACAAACACACACACACACACACATGCACACAGAAAACCTGCGGGAAATCTACTTAATTAACATGCTTACAAATACAAGTTTATTTTTGTAGCCTACTTTGCATGTTGCATACTTCTTTAATCCCATTTAGGAAATTTGCCATAGTGCCATTGCAGCCCAGTTATAACTGGAGCAAACACGTCGTCGCCAAAGTGCAGCGCTGACCGGCGGTTTTTTTTTGGGGGGGGGGGCGGGTGAGGGGGTGAGGGTGAGGTAGTGGTAAGGATAAATTTTAATTAATTTTTGCCCGGGCAGGGATATCTAGGGATGGGTGTGAATGAATGAATGAATGAGTGTAGCTATACTGATATATGGCCTTTAGCGTCTTTACAGACGGTCTTAGCAGCTAGAATATTCACTTTCACTTTGACTGACAGCTTCTCTCGTGGCTTATTCTACCAATGTTTGACCCGAGAGTGCGATGGCAGTGATTGCAGGTCAGTCTTTTGGGTTCACTTTGGCGAGTGTTTTCATTTCGCCTCTGTCGTTTTGTAGGTATACTGATAATGTGTCGATATATACTTAGCGAATGCTCAGGGTGTAAGAAGGGAACTAAAGTGATTACCGGAGGAATGATAAGTTAATTAATTAATTAATTGATTAAAAATTTAAAACAGTGCATTTAACAAATTTTAACAAATGATACTAATAATTTACATAAAAGAACATTAGAAGAAACATATGATAATTTATCCTAGCTAGCAACAAAACAAATTAAGGTAGTCCAGTTTGCAGGATTCATGTCAAGTTTGCACATAGAAATGCATCGTTCCTATGTAGATCGGCTAGTTGCAACATCCCGCCGACGTCAATTTATGAAAAGGAACACACGCCATAGTAATCCAACCAATCCTATACAAATCTACGTCAGATTGATGTATGAATGCTGGCTGAGGATAATCAGAGCCACAAGGTTCAAATCATATCATTAATCACTTAATTCTTTATATGAAAACTTTCAGTGCCGGAACTGAAATGAATATTTGAAATTTTTTAATGAGGAATTCAAATGGATAATAATAATGGAGATAATAATGGAGATCATTTATATAGCGCCTAATCCAAACGAGTTCGCTCTAGGCGCTTAACAGAAAGTCTTGTTCTCTCGATTTACATCTCTCTCACTCTCTCTTTCTTTCTGTCACCCCATCTCTCTCTCACTCTCTCTACCCCTCTCTATCTCAGAGCAAATTGTAACGCAGCCTGTTAGGCGCAGTTCACAACTCACAACAGTTCACAACTTGTATTCTGAAGTATTACAATAATATTTGGATATATATCAATATTTATTTAGTAATGAATTATAAATTTTTGTTGGTGATATGAGGGGGGGGGGGGGGGTGAAAGGGGTAAATTTTAATCTATTCATTTTAATTTCAATTTTGCCCGGACAAATAAAATAATAATCAAAAAATGACCTGTGATCTCAGATGCTATTTCTCTGTGTACCCTGGTACACTAGGCGAGTTGCTATTTTGTTTAGTCAACATTATGGAGATGAATTTCGATTTGGACATATCGCATCATAATAATGGTCATAACTTATCGAAAAATATTATTGACATGGCTGGACCAGGCTGATCACTTTACATGGCCTGAATTTCAACTTAATAATTATACTGAAACGGATTTTTCAGGTTTGGGATGCAATTTTGCTTATGAGCAACCTAATTGTCTAGCTGCCTCTATTTACTCTCGGTAAGTCAAATGAACTCAATCTTCTCAGAGATAGATAGTACAGATAAACAAGTTTCATTTTCTTGTAATTGTAACAGACTATAGCAATTCTGATGCATTAACAAAGAATTGCTGTAGTATTATAGTTCTCTTAACGTGGATAAGATGTTTAGGGATAGGTATGAATGAATGAATGAATGAATGAATGAATGAATGAATGGGTGTAGGTATACTGATAGTGTGTCAGTATATTATGTTTAATGGATGCTAAGGGTGTAAGAAGGGAACTAAAGTGATTGGCGGAGGAATGACAAGTTAATTAATTAATTAATTAAAACGTTAAAACAGTACATTTAACAAATTTTAACAAATGATACTAATAATTTACATAAAAGAACATTAGAAGAAACATATGATAATCTATCCTAGCTAGCAACAAAACAAATTCATCATCATCATCATTGCCTTTCTCACCCTGGATCAGGGTATAGGCCACCAACAAACACCTTCCATCCCTCTCTATCATGGGCCAGCCTCTTTACATTATTCCAAGTCTTTCCGCTTCGTTGCACATCATTTTCTCTGGCTCTTCTCCACGTTCCGCGCGGCCTTCCTCTTGATCTCTTGCCCTGGGGATTCCAGTCCAATACCTTCTTCGTGATGCTGTTTCCTGGCCTCCTGAGAGTGTGGCCGATCCATCTCCATCGCCTCCTACCAATTTCCTCTCTGACTGGGTTCTGTCTTGTTCTTTTCCATACAATTTCATTGCTGACCTTGTCTGTCCATCTGATCTTAAGTAGCTTCCTCAAACATCTGTTGATGAAAACTTGGATTCTCTTTATGCAGGCCTGGGACGCATTCCAGGTCTCACATCCATACAACAGGACTGACTTCACGTTCGAGTTGAATATCCTCAGCTTTGTTTTTAGAGATATATCCTTGGTTCTCCAAATCTTGCTTAAGGATGTGAAAGCTGCCTGTGCCTTTCCAATTCGTGCTTTGACTTCTGCCTCTGTTCCTCCCTTATTGTCAATGATACTACCAAGAAAGCAGAAGGACTCTACATCTTCCAGTGGTTGATCTCCTACTGTGACTTGTTCGCTTAGGGGTGCAACAATTTTTAGGACCTTCGACTTCGCGGGATGTATCCTCAATCCAATAGATTCTGAAATTTTGTTTAGAGCTGTAGTCTTTGCTTGCATCTGGTCGTGTGTGTGCGACAATAGTGCCAAGTCATCTGCAAAATCTAGATCGTCCAGCTGTGTCCATGGGGTCCATTGTATGCCATTTCTTCCTCCACTGGTGGTTTCTTTCATAAGCCAATCAATCACCAGGATAAACAGAAATGGGGACAGCAAACAACCCTGCCTAACACCTGTCTTGATATCAAAGCTGTCAGTAAGCTCACCATCATGTACGACTCTGCAACTTGTCCCCTCGTACATGCTCTTGATAAGATTCACCATCTTCTCTGGGATTCCATAATGTCTCAATATTCTCCACAGTGTTTCTCTATCGATGCTATCAAAGGCCTTCTCGTAGTCAAGGAAGTTCACTATCAGTTGGGAGTTCCACTCTAGCGACTGCTCTACTATGATTCTCAGCGTGGCGATCTGGTCGGTGGTTGATCGATTACTCCTGAAACCAGCTTGCTCCTCGCGAAGTTTTTGGTCTGTTGCATTCTGTATTCGCTTGAGAATAATCCGATTGAAAACCTTTCCTGGGATGGAGAGAAGTGTGATTCCTCTGTAGTTACTACAATTGCTGAGGTCCCCTTTTTTTGGGAGCTTCACGAGGTGTCCTTCCTTCCAGTCCTTTGGAAACTTGCCTCCGATCCAAATCCTCGAGAATAGTGAGTGCAGACCCTCTGCAGCCCCAGCAGCATCTGCCTTCAGCGCCTCTGGTGGGATCTGGTCTGGTCCAGCTGCCTTGCCTCGATTTAACTGCTTTATGGCATCATTAATCTCTGCTTTAGTCGGAGGGTCGCAACTGATCGGTAAATCATTTCTTGCGGGTAGAATGTCGGGTGGGTTGCTTGGTGGAGGTCTGTTCAAGAGGCTGTTAAAATGTTCTATCCATCTTTTTGCCTGAGCTTCCTTTCCAAAAATAGCCTTCCTGTTGTAATCCTTGACAGGAACTTCAGGTTTTCCATATTTTCCAGCAAGAGTCTTTGTAGTCTGGTAGAGGATCCTCATGTGTCCTCCTGTTGCTGCCTTCTCTGCTTTCTCTGCTAACATTCCTATGAACTCCTCTTTGTCTTTTTTAATTGATTTTTTGACCTCTTTAGCTGATGCTCGGTACTCTTCCTGGTTACCAACTCTTGAGCTTCTTGTACGACTTGCATTTACCCGTTCTTTTAGGTCTCTTCTTATCCTTATCAAGTCCAGTGATTTTTGACTGATCCATTCCTTGTGTTCCACTTTCTTTTCCCCAATAACATCCTGACATGTCGATGTAAATACTCCTTTTACCTTAGCCCAGTGAGTCTCCAAATCTACTGTCTCTTCGAGGTCAACAAGGGGTTTGAATCTATTCCTCAGTGTCAGCTGGAACTCTTCCTTCTTGTCTCCATCCAGAAGGCTCACTTGAAACTTTCTCCTCTTTGTTCCTGCTCTGGTACCTTGTTTCTTGAGGCGGAGTTTGAGTCTTGCCAGCAGCATGGGATGGTCAGATCCAACATCTGCTCCTCTCTGTACTATGACATCCTCTAGTGAGCGTCTGAATCGTCGGGTGATGCAAAAGTGGTCAATCTGATTTTCAGTTACTCCATCCGGTGAAATCCAAGTGGCCTTATGGATCCTCTTGTGTGGGAATACTGAACCTCCAATCACATAGCTGTTAAATGCGCAGAAACTTGCAAACCGCTCTCCATTCTCATTCATTTGTCCTAAACCATTGCACCCCATAATGTCCTCATACCCAGTATTGTCCTGTCCTATCTTGGCATTGGCATCTCCCATTATAATGTTCACATCTTTTCTTGGCAGTGTGTCAACTATTTCCTGAAGCTGGTTGTAGAAATCGTCCTTGTCCTCATCGGTTGCTTCATTTGTTGGGGCGTATATCTGCACAATGTTCATGTTGATGTTCTTGTTCTTAGCAGTAAATGATGCCAATATAATTCTCCTTCCATAGGGTTCCCATCCCCTCAGTGACCTCTGGGCGTGCTTGCTCAAGATGATCGCTACTCCTTCTGTATGCTTTTTGTCCTCCCTTCCAGAATACAAAATCTTTTCCCCAGTATTAAGTTGTTTCAGTCCGGACTGTATCCAGCGGGTCTCGCTAACTCCAAGTATATGCAGTCTCTATCGCCTCATCTCCATTGTAACCTGGGCACTCTTTCCTGCTTCATACATGGAGCGGACATTCCACGACGCAATCCGGAGTGACTTGCTTGATGAAGGAGCAGTCGGGCCAGTGGCGTCCTTTCGGCTTTGTCCATTGTCCTTCATTGAATCTACAGGTGCAGATGCTCCCCCTTCTCCCAAGATAAAAGACTGATTTGAAGTATTTGCTTGTGTTTCTGTAACTGGTTTATTTTTACAGGGTGGGTAGTTGGCCCACCGCCAACTGGCTCTTCTCGGGAGACCAGGACCTTTGCACCTTTAGTCGCCTCTTACGACACGCAGTATCACGTCAGATGTATTCTCTGCTGTCCCTCTTCTACAAGAGAGCCCCGAACAAAACAAATTAAGGTAGTCCAATTGGCAGGATTCATGTCAAGTTTGCACATAGAAATGCATCGTTCCTATGTAGATCGGCTGGTTGCAACATCTCGCCAACGTCGATTTATAATAAGGAATCCACCCCGTAGTAATCCAACCAATCCTATACAAATCTACGGCGGATTGACGTATGAATGCTGGCTGAGGATAATCAGAGCCACAAAGTTTAGATTAAATCTTTTCTCACTTAATTCTTTATATGAAATTTTTCAGTGCCGGAACTGAAATGAATGATTGAAAATCATCAATGGGGGAATTAAAATTAATATTTGAACTTTTAAAATGAGGAATTCAAATGAATAAAAAAAAAAAAAAAAGACTTGTGATTTCAGATGCTATTTCATTATGTACACGACCCAAGTTGCTATTTTGTTTAGTCAACATGACATCAGTTGCTCTTTTGTTTTTAGTCAACATGATTAAGATGAATTTCGATTTGGACATGTCGCATCATAATTATGGTCATAACTTATCGAAAAATGTTATTGACATGGCTGGACCAGGCTGATCACTTTACAAGGCCTGAATTTCAACCTTATAATTGCACTGAAACAGATTTTTCAGGTTTGAGGTGCAATTTTGCTTATGAGCAATCTTGTCTGGCTCTGTTTACTCTTAGTAAGTCAAATGAACTCAATCTTCACAGAGATCGACAGTACAGTTAAACAAGTTTCATTTTCTTGTAGTTATAACAGACTATAGCAATTCTGATGCATTAACAAAGAATTGCTGTAGTATTATAGTTCTCTTAACGTGATATAATTTTATGGAATGAATCCCACCTTCGAGTTACGTCGGTTGTCGGAGGGAAATACAGCGATTCAGTATAGGCCACTAAAGGGGCTAAGGCATATGTAAAAAATAATAACACATGCAGGTGGTAAAACAATCATCCATATAATAAATGATCTGCTTCCAAAAGCACCCGCTTGTATGAAGAACTTCAGAAGTGACACTTACCTCAACTCCGCAACAAGCAAAATGAAGGCTTTGGCAGAAATGTCCTGTTTTTATTTTGGGCTTGGAATTTCCTAACCGGGAATTCCCTGAAACAACAGCAACAACAACGACAACATCAGAGCGGGATTTTCAGAAGGACAGCGGAAGCACACCCGCGGGAGAGAGAGAGAGAGAGAGAGAGAGAGAGACAGACAGACAGAGAGAGACAGAGAGACAGACAGACAGACAGGCAGAGAGAGAAAGAGACAGAGGGAGAGAGACAGAGAGAGAAAGAGACAGAGAGAGAGAGAGAGAGAGGGAGAGAAATTTTGAGAATAATAGATGGTGAAGGTTTAGAGATGGACAATTTGGTTCTGTAAGTGGTCATGTTAATCTACGCCAACAAGCCATTGCCTTGTTTTATGAAATCCCGATACTTGTTTGAAACATTTTCGCATAATAATTATGCTGAAAACAATCATAAAACGTGTACTCTCAATAGAAGTAAATTTTATGTGTTATTGTGTTCATTTTTTTTCTTCCGTATTTGTGCCTAATTTCATGGAGCATGAGTGAAAAAGCGTAGCACAAATCACCTAGATAACCCAAACTTCAAAGTACATTTTTTTTTTACCCTACGCCACATAAAGACCCCCCCCCCCCTTCCTCGGCCCGCCCCAGAAGAAATCGCCAAAATTGAGCCTGCCCAAGTGATATCTTTATGAACAGCTGTCTGTGATGTACATACGTGAACAGCTGTCTGTGATGTACATACGTGAACAGCTGTCTGTGATGTACATACGTGAACAGCTGTCTTCTGTGATGTACATACGTAAACAGCTGTCTGTGATGTACATACGTGAACAGCTGTCTTCTGTGATGCACATACGTGAACAGCTGTCTTCTGTGATGTACATACGTAAACAGCTGTCTGTGATGTACATACGTGAACAGCTGTCTTCTGTGATGTACATACGTAAACAGCTGTCTGTGATGTACATACGTGAACAGCTGTCTTCTGTGATGTACCAGGGGCGTCCAAGAAGTCTTTACCCTGAGTATGAAAAACATATACATGTAGTGGAAAGCTGAGACTTACCATGTACAACTTTATTTCTCTCCATAGTCACCATGCACAGTGACACACTTCTGCCGTCTCTCGGTGACCATCAAAAGTTCTTGAGCATAATTATGACCTTGGTTGTTGCTGTAGCCACTTTCTACCCCTGAAATTATGTCCTCGTCGCTATGGAAACATTGATCTTTGTTGAGTTGTTTTTTGTTGTTTTTTCAGATTAGGGAACAGGAAAAAGTCTGATGGTGCAAGATCAGGCGAACCTGCCGGATGCGGAAGAATATCAGTTATAGCCACATTGCCATCCAAGACCTGTGCGCAGGAGTGTTATCATGCAACAGGAGGCGGACTCTGCGCAGCTTCCCTCACCTTTCCTCTGCTAATTGCAGAATAATACTCTCCGGTGACTGTTTCACCACTTTCTATGTAACCAGTCATATGATTCTGTCGCAATCCCAAAAAACAGGTCAACATGACCTTTCCTCTCGTCGCACTTTTGCCTTCTTGGGTGTAGGGGACTTTGTGTGTGTGTTTGGGGGGGCCCGGAGACCATTGTATTTGATGCTAGTTTATGCTCAGAATCAAAATGGTGAACCCATGTTTCATCCATTGTCACGACTGTATTAAAAAAAGGTTAGTGTTATTTGATTCTACGAGTATCAAGTACTTCTTTGCAACAATCCACTCTGTTGTTTGTGAGAAGGTGTCAAGAGGCGAGGTACCCACCTTGCAGAGACCTTAGTCATGTTAAGATGGTCATAGAATTAATTCAGTGGATCCTACGCTCATTTTTGTCTCACTTGCTAATTGCCTGACAATTACTCGACGATCTGCAAGCAATAATTTCTTAGCCAGAGCCATACTTTTTTCAGTGACAACAGATGATGGTCGACCTTCTAGTTAATTATCCTTCACTGACGTGAACCCGAATTTGAACCTCCTGAACCAATAATTATTTCAAAGTTACACAGGAAAGGCAATCATCGTGGTAAACATTGATCATATCCTCATGAATGGTCTAAGTTGGGGTTGGGGGTTCCTCTTCAAATGAAGAAACTTGATAACTGAGCTTCATAACAGACTCCATTGTTGCCTTGAAAATAGCAGACAACTTTTTTAGGTTCCCCAGCCATGTTCACTAACTGCACGCTATAAAGTTCGCACTAGTTATCGGATTTTTCCCAAAGCTTCACACACACACATTGTGTCCTCGTCGATATTTCATAGATATAACCTGTTCCCTTCATAGTCAGGATCTGAGTCTGAGTTTGGGTTTTACTTTTACAGCGCGTAGACACTTTAACGGCCTCTTTGCGCCTTTGACGGTCGTAGGGTTAAGAGATCTTGAACTTCCCGCATACATAATAAACAGCCGTCGTTGTTACGTGAACAGTTGCCAAAAGTGCTAGAAATATTGTTTGTGTGTTGTTGTTTTTTTTCTAGTTTCACAAAATTTTAAATACCACAAATTTGAAATGTGCCTTTCTTATTTTTATTTCAGTATGTGATGGTCATATTTAAAGACAATATTAATTTATTTAGCTGATTACTACATTATGAAACTGAGTTGTAATAATGTTGATTCCTGCCATTGCTGATCACATAAGAATAACATTACTGACATGACATAGGCACGTTATGAATCTATAGAGATACAGTGTCCTTTAGATTGATGCAGGATGAAAAATTCAGGGAAATCAAATTCACTAGAGCTTGCAGCATGGTGTACCTTACCTACCGATGGCGCAGCACTTCTCTCACAAATATATAAGGCAAAAACTATGTTCACCTTGTTGAGAATAAAATGTGATTGAAAATGACTGCCATAGCTCAAGGCTAAAATGTCGTTTAATATAAACTTCTGGATTTACATATTGCCTTCTCTCTGGTAAAGGTAGGGGGTGTTGATTTATGAATCTGGGGAAATACACCAAAGAAATTGAAACCAGATTCGATCTTGACATCAAAAGCGACTTGGTATGGTCTCTCTGGCGATATACAAATAAACGCAAGGACAAGTGCCAGAAACGCCCTTGACCTCAAGTCCAATGTAAGAGACATCAATCTTTTTTCATTCGTGTTCAATGCAGAATAATGTATTAACTGTCCGTTATCATCTCGTTCTTGGATTTGTCAATGTTACAGCTAAAAGCAGGGTATCTCAAATTTGCTATGCTGCGTGCAATGTGTCAAAATTTCACATACATGCGTAAATCTCAGAGATGTGTACGGATTTAAGAATTGAAATCAGCATCTGCCCTCTTCCAATTATTCTGGAATAGCTTGAATTTGCTTAGTTTTATTATTTACGCTAACATTTCTTTCTGGCATAAGAAAAGTTGTAAATTGCAAAGCTTCTCGTAAAAAATAATACAGAAACAACACAACAAAACATCTTTCTGTCTTCCTGTCTGTCTGTCCGTGCGTCCGTTCGTCTGTCTGCTTGTGTGTCTGTCTCTGTCTGCTCTCTGTCTGTCTGTATATATCTATCTACAAAGTCTAAGCAGAAGTCGGCACGCGCCACAAGGATGGTCATACAAGGGCGGCCCAAAACTTCTGAGCTCATAACAGTAAAGACAGCACAACTGAAAACCACGACAGTTTTGTATAATGAAAACTGACAATATAGAGCTTGTTCGGATTGATTGACAAATTAGCAGCACAGACGAAAGTTGAAATAATACACAATACAATAATATGAACCATATTCTTTAATTGTATGGATGGCATGACAGTAGGACATGAATTCAGAACTGAATATATGAAGAAAAAAATAGCTACTAGGCCTACATGTCGTTTGAATTATAACATCCTTCCCCTATGACATAACTGCAACATTTCACTGTTCATCATTCCCCTTTTCCATAAACTTCTAGGGCACTGCATGATGGAACACCGTACCACAATCCTAAATCTAACATGTTTGTGTGCCAGTGCCTGAGTTTGGGCAAAGCTCTTACATCCCACTCAGTGATGTTCTCCCTCCATCTCTTGTTTTGTCTTCCCATTCTCCTCCTACCCTGAGCTATTCACTGGAGGACGGTGTTGGAGGGGCCGTGTATATTATTATACCATTTCAGCCTCCTCTTCTTCGTAGTGGACAGCAGGTCTTTATTGTTGCAACTTTTAGTTTTCTCCAAATAATAGTCTTTCAAACACATATATAACTTGTAGATTGATTATTTCTTAATTTAAAAAAAAAAAAACGTTGCTGAACCCACCTTGAAGAGACAACCCAAGACGGTGGATGCGAATTATGAAAATAGGCCTATATCCACTATTACAAATCAGGCTGTTACCATTCTTCTCCCAAACAATACAGTACATTCGTCACGAGAATGGGTTGTACTAAATTAAAGGTAGAGATTAAGACTATGAGTGTCAAGTCGCCAAAATCACTTCTTCTAATATTTTGGTTGTTTTATTTTTTTTGTGACCAACTTGTAGCCAACTCCCCAAAACATTATTGTGGGCTATGTCGCCAGTGAAATGGTTATTGCGACCAGCCATCTAAACGTAAGCTGTACCTTAAGCCTAATCCTTGCACTTTCCAAAAATTTCACCATACGACCAAAACATGGACGATATACTATAATTATCGTCAGTCCGTAAGTTAAATGGCAGCAGGGCCATATGTTACATAAATGAGATGAGCTGGCAATGACCACAATTAATATCACATGAAGACGATTTTTACTTGTTAAAGTACACTACGTGAAAAAATAAAATATCTCACTGTACCTTAATATCGTGGGGGTATTTGCCATTTTGTTCTATGCGACATTTTGCCGATTTTGATGTTTTATCATGAGAGTGGTTCTCTCGCTCCTAATTTCAACATGTATAAGTGTCATTCCAATCGGTTGAAAACCGCTCGAGGCTTGCGTCTGTGTCGTAATGTTGTCTTCTGATTTTACATAACACCTTAAAGTTTGATCCTCATTTTCTCGCAAAGACAAAAATGCACATAAAACAATATGGAAAATACCCGACGATAATTATTTTCGCTGCCGGGACTATGTTCATTGGGAAAAGCCATCGCTGCATAAACTCGAGATCTTTGGAAACAAAAGGCCCTCACAGACTACCAGAAGAGCAAAGCAGGGCAGAGCAGAAAGCGCATGAGTTCAGACTGCGCACAGAGAAGATCATAGTTCATAGCATTCGAGCAGGCCTACGCCAATGCGCACCGAAGGGACTGAACTGCTGTCCACGGTTGCCAGATTGAAAATGTAACTTTAAGTCAAACAATGCTAGAAAAAAAAAAAGCCAAACAAACTTTCAGTATAGTTTTCATGCTAATATCACATGAAAAACTCCAGAACCAGGTTTATCATTCTCCCTACTAGAATGAGTGGAAGATTTGGCTTGAATCTTGTCGGTTGTGATTTTTTTTTTTTCAAAGTACTTCTGGTGATGCAGTTTTAATGGAGGATCAAATGAGAAAATATCCTCATAAGTATACCTTTGCGGACTGGGCTTATTAGGCAAACAAAGACGGCCAGCTTTTTAAATGCTTCATGATGAAGTAAATCGATCCAGAGCCACAGTGTGTGTAGAAAGTCCTAAGGTGGGTGACAGACTTTCAAGAAACCGTGGCAGTTAAAAAATATATTAATCACAGAATCCCGTGTCAACTGGACACTGGTTTTGTTGGTTGGCTCTTCCTTCACAATTAGGGCAGAAATCTTGGCATGATTATGTACATGTATGTAACTGACCAAAATATATTTCCTCGATAGAAAGTGTTTAAGAAAAAGCATGGTATGTAAATGTGCAAATAATTTTAGTATATATCGAAAAAAAGCCAGAAAATAAAGCAAAAAAACCGAATGAATTTTCTGACGCCAACCATATTTTAAAGAAGCCAAATTTCTGGAATTTGGCTGTGAAAAGCCAATCTGGTAACCCTGCTACTGTCTGAGTAGGTCCGTTACAACCTCTCATTTTTCAAGATCAAGCGAAATGAATGGAAATTAAGTCCGGCTGATTTCACACTGCGCTGCTCTGATCACATTTTTATTTGCTCTTATTTGCTCAGTTAGCAGTCTGACAACCTCTTACTTCCATCGAAATACAAAACAATTCAAATAAATGAAGAACACTTGAAATAGTTTTTTTCTTTTCGGGAACCCAATACATATCAAACAATTTTTGGTCACAATATGATTTTATTCTCTCACAGGCGTAACTTTCGTCACCTGAACTAGTGTTTAATTAAAACCGCAACCCTTATTTTAATTAAATCATAAAACTACTTGCAATAACGATATCTTTGACATTTATATAATTTATATTGTGTCGCCAGCGGTCTTTTAAGTCCACTGGTATTTCATCGTTTGTCCTTAATGTCTTTACCTCCACACACGAGAAGTCTTTTGTACGTATTAGCAAATTTCTTCGACATGGAAACATAGACTAAGAAATTTACAGAGGCGTTGACATTGTACAAGGCCACACAGACATTGTCTACCAGCTCGTACATGGCCGACTCCAGAATGAAGCTAGGCACGAAGTATGTATATAAAGATATGGTTGGAATGGCTACAATGAGATACACAATGCATACAGTAATCAGCATCTTGACTACTTTAATATCGTAACCCGTAGTACGAGTCGTCATCTGTTCTCGCTTCACCGCAGCCCTCATCAGCTTCAGACCTATGGCAAGACAACAAAGAGTGACTATGGTGATACTGGAGGCACAGAAAAACAGATTGAGACCCACCCAGGTGTAAACGCCAATGATTTCCTCGTTTTGCAGATAGAAGTCAGTGTAATGCATAACTGCTATTGACCTATTCAGAGTGAAGTCAAACACCCATTCCGCTCTCAAAGCAAAGAATGTCGGGAAAAGTGACGTGATTGCTATGGTAGGCATGATTATAACTAGACATTTAGTAACACTTTTGTTGAAGACTTTTGAGACATGAAATGGGAAGTAGACGGCGGTGAAACGCTCCATGGAAATAAAAGCAACATATCCAAAACTAGTGGCGAGACAAACATATTTTGGCATAAACAATGACGCAGTGACAAATGTATGAACTGACTTTGCCAATGTCACATCAAAATGACTGATGAGACACCTTAGACGGGTTACGGGAGCAACGAAACAAAATATTAAATCAGAGATTGACAGGGCTAACAGAATAATGTTGGTCGATTCTTGGAAACCGTGCTGACGTAGTACGGCGATGTTCAGGGAATTCCCAACGATACCAAAAATACTAATCAGATTGATCAAGACACAGTTGATGAGAATCTCTAGCCCTCGGGCAAGGTCGGCATCAAGGCTATCATCTGTTTCCTCTTGCAAGCTGAAAACCCTGGTCTCCGAGCAGATTTTAGATATTTCATCGGAGCGGACCTGTTTGGACATAGAGCGACTGGTGACTTCCGCACATTCGGTTCCATTAGTATTTTGCATCTTCACGTCTTTCTCTTAGAATCAGGCAAATGTACTTTTTATGTGCGTTCTCTAATGATACTGAACTGGGCTTTGCTTGTAAGATAAACGATCCAGTGAAGATATGGCAATCTGTAAATAAATAAATAATAAAATAAATACACAATAAACAAATAAACAACTAGAAAGAAAGGCAACCGAACACATAAATAATTTGACTGTTTTTACAAAACAGAATAGGGTAATCTTGTCTGCCAGGGACAATTCTATCTAGAGATAGCTCAGCTTGCTGAAGTTGTCAATGACTGACAGGCTAAATATACTGTAAAGAAAAAGGAAAGACATGTATAAGGAAGGAAAGCATCGCGCTCATATGAAATCTCTGCGTTGCTGAATACTGCTGATACATTTTGCTCAGTTTCCGTCTGTCTTGCCAGTATGAAGCGCATAAATGTTTTGAAGATAGGCTTTCGTGTGATTCGTTAAATCTTAGCCTCCATCCTACTGTTTTCAATTTGAGTTTTTTTGTTTGGCATGCATGTTGGTCTTCATGTCGTAACCCTGTAAAAACGACCGACCATCTTGCCCCCAGGGAAAAGTTCTATCCCGATAAATCCCGGTAGGATCGAGTAGTTCTTGGAAATTGGCTTTTTCTCATATTTTCAAGTCCCTGGTCCTATTGTGGGGTAGGATCGAGTACCTAGTCTTCTCGGATAAGGACGAAAAAATTCGGAGGGCCCGTGTGCACGTTGCGGACGTTAAAGATACCTTGGCAGTTGGAAATCGTAAAGAGCAGGCCGAAAGGCCGCTGCCCGGGCAAAATTGAAATTAATAGATTAAAAAAAGCCCCCCCCCCCCCCCCCGCCAGAACAAGAAATAATAAAACAAGTAAAGTGAGGTGTAAATGCCAAGGGCAGCGAACCTCCTAAAATAAAGACCTCAAATATAATATCCCGATAAATCTGGTAAAAAGCAACATCATCACGCAGCACACGGGTTGTTTAGTTTTACCTTTCAACAATGAAAAGATGATAACTAACGAGGCAGGTCATATTACTCGTTTACATCATTCTTCTTCCGACATCAGGGCCCCAAAGTTCATCGTTCATAAAATGGGAAAGCTCATTTTTTTCGTCGTCCAGTGCCAAAAAAATCACGTATCAGACTAACATTTGTGAGTGCCTGCTCTCAATGAAATTTGGCGATTTGAGGACGCATTTTGGAACGAGTTATATGATGAACGAAAGACAATGAAAGTCAATCCATGAACGACGAACGCCCAGAGTGCTACCTGCCTTATACGGTAATGTTTCGCCGCTTCATCTTTCCAATGACAACAAAGTATATTTTAATTCTGTTGTTATTATTCGAAACAAGAGGAAACCTGTAAGATACACTGTTGTAATTCCAGTGAGCATTTTGTAGTTCAGACACAAGCATTCAGGAAAATATTAATTTCCCGTCTACAATGACATCAAGATAAGTCTGATTTGGTTCGAAAATTAAGTAAGCAATGCTGTCAAAGTCTTATTTCTCATGTTGTAGTGATGTACATGGTAATGATATAATGCTGGAATGCTCTTGCAGATGACAGAGAATCATGTATCGAGACTGCAAACTTAAGTGTCCTCACCCGCCTTCCAGCACCATTACAATGGTCCTTAAAGGAGACGTGGGGTTTTCATTATGTGCACTTTTCTCCATGTCATAATTAATGTGATGTTTGAAGATGACGGTTGGTTATGAAATGCTGTCATGGTACAAGATAAGGTTTTTACCAACTCGCCAAATTCCTCTATCATATTAGTGGTATTATGATTAGTAGTAGCAGTGGTAGTATATTAGTAATATCAACTTTCTATCAAAATGTTGTATTATATGCATTTCACACTCAATACCCTCGCCTTTATTTATTTATTTATTTATTTATTTATTTATTTATTTATTTATTTATTTATCTGTCTATCTGTTTATGTATGACAGTTATAGTCGACATTTTCTGGTTTGTTGTCCTAAAAACCATCTCTTCGCATTTCTGACAAACATGAAAGTGGACTGAGATTTTAACACTGATATACAGTTCAGTGTAAACTCCAACATTATAAGAACTAATTTCTTTCATATTTTTCTGTCCTAAAATTTTTCATGTCGTTACCTCTGAGAGCTTTGGCAGAAAACGCACCAGGACAAGATCTGAGGCTTACGTACAAACGAGGACTAATTAATTTCTAGCAGTAGGTGTGAGCTTCTTTATGTAAAAGAACCGCGCCTAATAGTGCCCCTGGCAGTAAAGAAAAAAGAAAGTTTCTCATGAATACAGCGCCCCTCTCCCCCCCCCCCCCCCCGTCGTGTGACTAAACATACTAATTTCTCGATCACTAAAGCAGTTGAAATATCAGATAATGGTAACCTGTTACTTGTAACTGGGCGGAACAGAATCATATTAGCCGCCGGGGGTCTTGAACCACTTGTCTTGAAGTTCCGTTTTGAAGGATTCTGCACTAGATCGCGGCGTTCTATTTTCTAGTACTTGTCGTGGAACTTGAAAATTCATTTCGGGATATTATGGCAATTGTTGTTGGGCTTTAGAAACAGCGTGGCAGAGTGTGGGTGTGTCAGCAACACTTACAATAAAATAATCATGCACAGAGTTTCCTGTACACTTTTCTACCAATTCATACGTTCAAATCTCGAGTGTATTTTGACACACCAACCTTATATTTTGACTCCCATTCAGAGATGCCGCCTGCATTCCTACTAATGATAGCTTGGTTAATTTTTCATCATGTTGAGATGTTAAGTTGTTGTAGACCTGCCGGTTAAGACGAATAGTTTCTATTTTCATGGGCGTTACCAAACCTCTCCATTTTCATGGACATCACCAAACAATGACACCTTTTTTCTTTCAAAGATAATTGATAACATCCACGAAGCGGTCATCATTCATCACGATTTCTTCCACTACAGAAAAATCGAAGTCATTTTGGCAATCTAAGGTAAGCATAATTTTTTTGACAGATCTGTCGCCTTTCAAGCACTTAACACTTCCATGAAACAAATTAATAAGGAACGAAAACAAAACTCTACACTATACTGGCATTGATTATAAATCTTAACGAAGAAAGACATAGGAAAGCTCAAGAGAAACATCTGATATCGCTAAATTGTCAAACTACTTAACACAACGCCCTGTACGTAAAAGTTATCTTGAAGTTTTTTTGTTGTTTTTTTGTCTCAGTGAAGTTAGATTAAAATAAATTTGATATAATATCACAACCTTAGTTCTTGTTTGCTCCAACTCCACTTTTTGCACAGCTGAGGAATTCGTCGTTACACGTTTGCTGCTTCAGTATTACTTGTCGCCCGCTGACTCGTGGAATACACTTCTAATTTTTTAAGTTGAGCTTCGATCATCGATGTGTATGGGGCGCAGAACGAAATTTCCTGGCATACTTTTTAATGAATCTTTTTTTTTTTTTTTTTTCCGGCTCAAATGTCGAACACCTGTTCAACTCAGCTGTGGCTTAAAATCAACAAAAGCATTAAAAAAAAAAAAAGGTATAGCGAACTTCAAAACGTTTTAAAATAATTATGCCCACTTACACTTTTACGCCTTTCTTTGCGTAATGTGATATTTTGTAGAATTTAAGGCTCAGCAGTTAAAAAGCCGTTCATGATTACACTGCAGGCCTTACTTCCTTTATAATACGATGATAAGGAGTTACAATAAATCGGAACTGCGAGACAGCTTGATACGTGCCACAACGCATTTTGAACAGGTGTCAAAGTGTGCGGTTTGTTACATAACAAAAGAACTCCTGTTTTCACAAAATGGAGATAGAACGAACAAGAACTAAAGTCTCAATATGCTCAATTCTGGCAGCTGCTCAGAATGATTTAATATCAAAAGTATAAGAATTAGCAAAAAGCACCATCAAGCAGACTATAAAAGCACACTGTTAGATGAAACATTGATCGGAAGTTAAGGCGTGTTTGCACTGGTCAGAATGTATTAATTTCTGTACCAAGTATAATTTTTAAGTATTGGTTTGTTATGCTAACACGTCCTGTAAGTTTGCAGTAACAATAAATTGTACGCAAAAGGACATGTTTTTCTTGTGCTGGTGTAATTCAACAATAGCTATAGAATGTGCCTCAAAACAAAACAAACAGAAAATTATACATACGTGAACTCCATTCTGCTGTTTGCAGCTCTGTTGAACTCTTTTGTCACCAGTGTTTGGCCCAGAACGGCATTTATTTGAACACATGCCACAAGTTCATTAATTACGCATCCGTTGTCTTTAATTGTTATTATAAATCTTTGATGATTATTAATTGACATTGTTTTGATAAATATTCAAAACGTGTATACCTATTGAGGCACCCTGTGGTATGAATGAATGATAGAAAATCGAAGTGGAAAGGAAAATGTACAGCTCCTTTTGTCAGGAACTCACGACCTCAGTTCTTGTGTTATCTCAATATCTGAAATATTGGAGGTTGTCACAAATCCCAGACTGGGAGATGTAATAGTTTATGACAGGACGACAATCACGAACAAACAAGTTTAACACTTAACAAAACAATCCATCAGACTCACACATTTATTAAACATAATTATACATATAATAGCGCAGTTACATACATTATATTATTGAAATGACTGCCGTACAACGGCCTTATTCTCACACACACTCTCCCCCGGATCCACAATCCGGTAGTTACTCCTAAAGGCACTTCGGCCTCAGCCTCTCCCCTCAGGGTCTTAATAGCACATTAATAATTTACTGGCACCGCAGTCTCTCAATATCCCCTCCCTATTGTCATACACCTTAGCACTCCCCTAGCACCTCAGCAGGGCAACAACACATTATTATTTCCATAGCCATCAACATGGCAACAACATAGTATCAGTTCACTAGCCTATCAACATGGCAACAATATAGTATCTCATTCACTCTCATATCTACGTCCCTGTCCGTGGCCTGACTGCCACGACTTATGTGCCTCTACTGTCCTGCACTGACAGCCTCACTTCTGGCCTATGTGCGGCCTCCGGCCCTATGCTGGCCTATCACTTGTGCTCATCGAGGTGGCTCTTCGGCCCGTCCCCGACACCTACAAGAATAACATTACATTGGTATAATACCCTACCATTTCTATTCGCTCCACCTCTCCTTACAATCCATGAAGCGTACACACACTAGTTCACCTTTCACTCACCACACATCTTACGGTAACACACTTCCATCGGAGTACACACTACTCACTCGCGCTACAAATCCATGAACTCACTTTCATCTATCGCTCATGGCGCACATTGCTATATCCAATATCAAGGACTTCCACATTCCTCACATATACTTATTTACATCATGGTAATAGACGAATATAATATAATACATCAATCATAATAATCAATCAACGTTCTACATACCAGTCATTACTGGAAAGACTTTTCCACTAGTCTTCTCGACTGCTCCCTTTCCGCCCGATGGGCTCTTATTCACAGGTCCGCTCCGTCGGGCCTTCTAACTTGCAGTGATAGTTATACAGCGCTTTCGCCTCATTCAGACCCCCCCCCCCCACTACTCACAACAGCACGCTTAACTTGCTTGCCTACCGTGAGCCCTTCTTACTCTACACCCGCTCTGTAGCAATCCCCTTAATTGCACTCACTCCACTCGTGACAGAGGTCTTTTAGTATGTAGAAGAGCAGGGCTGGAGTAACCATGTAAGCAAAATAAGCACATACGTAGGACATCAAGGGATTGGGGGGGGGGGGGGGCACCATAGAAATTTTTTTAAAGATTTATTTTTGTCTATATTTTGAAATACATATATGCAGTATTTGGGGGCACCAGAATCTTTTAAGTGTTTAGGGCCTCTAAATGCCTTAATCTGGCCCTGTACAAGAGGTATAACAAATGCACACTTTGACACATGTCTAAAATTCTTCTTTGGCACCCATGAAGCTGTTCCATAATTCCGATTTATTCCAACTCCTTATCATAATACTAAAGCCGCAAATCGTTTTAACGTCGAATTTCTCAGTCGCGCAGTAAGTGGAATTGGACCAAACAAGAAGTCGGGTCGCGAACACGTGACTCGAAGATCTAAAACTAAGATACCATACTAGAATGCATAAACATGTCTTTCTCTAATCTAAACACGTTTTAACAAATCTAGAAACTACTATTCATAATGCAATCACGTTTTGTTGTGGATGGACGCGAGAGACATAATAATGGCTCTCGTGTTAAGGTTAGTTAGAATGTTTTTCAAAATAAAAAAGAATCTCGTATCAATTAAAAACAAAACAAAACAACGCCATACTAATATAATGACTACAGCAAATCCTAGCGCAAGTTCTAGCGCCTTTTTGTCGTTATAAATGACCACAAAGTACGTACATTAAGAGGGAGGGGGAGAGGGTTGTCCCCATTGTATGAAAAATGCAAATTATGGTTGAAAGATGTTTCTGTAAAGCGCACTTTCGCTTTTCAGTTATGATTTGACATTTGATGTTATATATTTTTCAACAAAATGAGATGCAGAATTACCTAGAAATTGAATGTAAGCTGTGTTTCTAATGAAATAGTGAAATACTCCGTACAAAATGTCATTTAAAGTTTCATAACATCAGGGCTTTGTCACAGACGATCAACATTTTAATGGTACCGCTTGCACAAGGAAGGGAGGTGAAATTTGCGTTCTAAAAAATATACAAAGGTGAGTTAGTTGGCGTTTTTGGGGGTTGGGGGGTTGGGGGGATAAATCATCCCCAAACTGGAGCGCAGGTACCTTAAGGATGCCCCCCCCCCTCCACCTCCGCCCGCCGCCCACCCCACCCGAAATTGTCCATGAGTCAGATTCTGTTACAGCCCAATCAATGTAATTTTACCATGCACGACTGGGATTCCTTTCACTGTAATTTCGCAGTGGAAAAATAACGGTGAAAGGCAGTGGAGGGAAAATATCCGTATTGGCTAAACTTTTTGACATGAGACAGTCACAGAAAATATGCATTAGTGTCACGGACTGGAATGTTTAACAAGACACGAAAATGTAGAGGGAACTAGGAATTTGGGTGTCGCGAACGATTTTACTTTGTTTCATTTATTTATTCTTCTCTCCCTCCCCTCCAGGTCACCATAATAACTTTCTCCAGGTTCACTACAAAGTACTCATGATTACAGTCGTGTCTAAATGCTGGCAGCTAGACAGAAATGTCTTTGTACCGTTTTAATACATATTATTTTATCACTTTGTTGAATTGTGTGAACGATATGGTCATTTAGTGTCAAGGCTATCTTATTTCTATCTACATAAATTAAAATTGTAATTTAGTGTAACGTATCACTATCTTTTAATCCAAGACTGTTTTTAATGAAATCTATACCAAGTTAATTAAGGAAACAATACCAAATAATTCATACTCCTTTTATCCTCCCTCCCCCCTCCCAAAAATACCCCCCCCCCCCCAAACAAAAAATTTAAAAAGAAAGACACTGTGGGGAGACAATACTTTATATACTAATTTGGGTACATTCGAAACAAGTAGACAGTACTGATGGGCCGAGATTTTAAGATCTATAAGAAAGAAATTATATTTGTCCACTCTGTTAAGGAGACAAATCATTTTAATATCAGGGACAAATAGTACAACAGTTCCGAATTGTAATATTATACTGCAGTGTAACTTTATATCAAATTATCTAAATACAAAAATATAGACTCGAAAGTTACCAAACGGATCTTTCCCAAATTTGTTATAAAGAACTGAAAAATGATTGCAGACGTTCTTGGCTATATGAGAGCATAAAGTTAGGCTCGACTGAAGAAAAATGCCAAAATGTGCCAATAATTAATTGAACTGTTAACTGGTGAGAGGGTTTGAGTGACATGTTACAATTAATTCTATAATCGGGTCCGTTTTGATGCACAGTATCCTGTTCTAGCCTGAAGAGTGGCTCAAAACCTGGGGGGAAGCGAGGACAGCAGGACAGAATAAGATAAGATAAGATAAGATAAGACAAGATAAGATAAGATAAGAATCACTTAATTATCCCATGAGGGAAATTCTCTTTCACAGAGCGTTTAACAGCACATACATGGTACACATATATTACGTACAATTACATAAACATAATAACACAACTCAATTAGTCGATAACAGGCATACATGATGTGACATGGTAAAGACCCTTAATGAAATGTGGCACACATCTAGTTAAAATGACCTGCTGGGGCGAATTGCGGAAGGCAAAAACGATCTTCTGTATCTTTTCCTGTTTGTTTTCGAGTGTATTATTCTGTTGCTCTTGGGTGATCTAGAAATTTGATGAAACAGGGGATGGTGGCTGTCATTTAAGATGGACAAGAATTTCTTCACACATGCATTCGAGTATAGATGGTTAAAACTGAAAATATGTCGTGTCTGTCATGTTGCATATTTTCTTGATGATTGTGTTGTTAAGTTTATTCTTGTTACTTTCTCTTGCATTGCCTCCCCATGCTATAATACCATAAGTTATTATGCTTTCGATGGCAGCTTTGTAGAACAGGAAAAGCAGTAATAATAGTGTGAACCACTGATAGTGTCTTCTCAATAACCATGTGGTTGTCAGTGTTGGAATCCTTGCCAGAGTGATTTTACTCATAGTGATTGTTTGAATCTTGCTTTTAACCTTCTAAAGCCCAAGATGCCATAAATGAGACCGTTTTCAGGCACAGAAATACGACAGTTTAACAAATTGCAGAGCCACAAACCTGTATCACAGTGAAGTTTCTACGAACAGTTTAGGAGTCTGAAGGATTGACACGACTTTGAAACTGCAATTAAAATGCATTTCAGACGTATATACAAGATGTATTACTCTTCCATTCCTGGAAACTAGAGGGTTAAATACTGGAATTATCCATTTAGAATGCCATCAACGAATATCCACTCTCGGGCCGGTGGTGCACTGATTCGTGTCTGTTTGTCTCAGTGCGCGAATTCTGTTTCCGCCAGCTGACTCAAAACAGTTTGGTTGCATCCCAACTAGAGAGATAAATGAAAACCACTTTCTAATTTATGAACCACAATAAAAGAGTGCTGAATCTTAAAATGCAATTAAAACGCATTTCAGACAAGATGTATTACTCTTCCACTCCGGGAAACTAGAGGGTTAAATACTGGAATTATCCGTTTAGAATGCCATCAAGGAAAAGACTCATTGGAAGGACAACTGCAAAGCTGCGAAGCAGAATCATTCAGAAAACCAGAGCCCAGATACTACAGGCAACACTGCAGTCATTCAAGAACCTCCACCACTCGTTGAATCTCCACTCTCGGGCAGTTGGCGCACTGAGTCGTGTCTGTTTGTCTCAGTGCGCGAATTCTCTGTTTCCGCCAGCTGACTCAAAACAGATTTGTGGCACCCCAACTAGAGAGATAACTGAAAACCACTTTCTAATTTATGAACTACAATAAAAGATTACTGAATCTTAAAATACCTTGAGATACAGTTAACAAAACAAAACCAAAAAAAAAAGCAAACAAAATGTTAAATCTTAAGAATTTTGCAGTTATTTCCAATTTCTTTTAAATTTGAGCTAATGAAGCTTTGGCATTCTGAGTTACTGTTTGTTGTTGTTGTGATGTCGTATTGGTGGTGATGTAGGTAGTAATGGTGGTGATGTAGGTAGTAATGGTGGTGTTTTTCAATATCTATTTGACTTTCGGTTCTTCTGCGCTTTTTTTTTTTTTTTCAAAATTTGTCAGTTTTGCATTACAAAAAACAAGGCTAGAAATACTGGTGGAAATAACGGTTTTGGTTGGGGGCGGGGGTGAAAAGGGGTTTGGGGGGGGGGGGGGATTTTGTTGGACAATCATAATGCCCAACAGGAAATCGGACATTTGCTTCTTACATTTATCAAATATTGTGAAATTTCTTACAAGGATCCGAATCTGCAAAAACTGTTAGGCGCATTCTGCCATGTTTAAATATTAAATGTAAATGGACAGCTAATGAGACACATCATTATCATCATATTACAGTGTATAAGGGAAGTAAGGCCTCCAATGTAATCACGAAAGGCTTTTTAACCGCTGAGCCTTAATTCTACAAAATATTATATGCCTACTGGCATAGGAAGACGCAAACATGTAGGCTACGTTGGCACATTTTAAAAGGTGTTGAAGTTCGCTACATTTTTGTACTTTCGTTGATTTTGAGCCACAACTGATTTGAACAGGAGAAAGTATGCCGACATTTTGAATCGAAAAAAAAAACAATACACAGCGAGTATAATTTTCAAAGTTCAGCCCTGTCTTTCCAGGCCACATCTTATGGTCTTATTTTCCTAGTTTTTCCTGTCCATGTTTTAAGCTTCTTTTTCCGGTGTCATCTTTGGGTAGTTCATGGAGGTACTAATAGCTCCATGGGGTAGTTTGGCGTGACTCTCCGGTGCAGCATTAAATTATCACGGTACAAAAATCATTGACAGAACAGTTAATTGCTCCATTCAATCATCAGCGGTCTGCAAGGGGGAATTTCTCAACCCGCTAATTTCAAAATGCGTGTAAGAAAAGAAAATTTTGGATTTCGAAAGTTAAACCGTTTTCATTTTTCAAATAACTGTGCAATATTTTATATATTTATTTATTTATTTGTAAGTTTTATTGTTGTTGTTTTTTTGTTTCGCATCCTTCATATTTCTGCTTTTCGGTTTGCACCCATTTTTTCTAATTCGACACCAGGAATGGTAATCTTTTCATGTTTGTTTTTATCATGTAATTTAAAATTTTTACGATAACCAAATCTCAAGTAACAAACAAATTCGAGTCTCTTGTCAATATTGCTTTATTTAACATAATTGTACATTAGTAGCTTAAAAAAAAAAAACTGCTTAAAGAAAATCAAAACACCTAGAATTCACACAGTGTGTCCTAATTTTTGTACGCCTTGACATTTTTTGATGATTGGAGACATAAACTTGACCTCCAGTGACTACATCGCTGGCACTATCATGAAACAGCACAAGTGCATAGAACTTGATTTTGTAGGTCAGGACCAAAGAAAAAAAAATGTTTTTACTTCAAACGGCAGACATTTCTTCTATATTATAAACATTTGAAATACATAATATTCCGTTACTGAACAGAAAAAAAAAAAAAAAATTCTTCTTCAAGGAGTCCATAGAATATTCTGACAAATTGAATTGTCCTGTACAGTTATGTGAATACACGTATGCGGTTTTTGATAGGGCCGGGCAAGGACTACTATATGAGACATAATTATAATAGTCCTTGGGCCAGGGATACTTCTCATGGGAGTACACCGGATGATTTTTTTTTTTCTGAGTTGGCATATTCTTATTTTGAAGTACGTGGGTAAATCTGTCAGTAAACTGTCGAAAACAACCATAATAGTGCGCTCTTTCTAGTTTGTTGCTCCCGATATCCAGCAATAAACCAGGAAGAGCACATTATGATGATCTGGAATGGTTTCAGGTCTTTATGTTAGAAGGTTCGCTGCTCCTGGCATTTACATGTCATTTTTCTTGCTTGTATTTTCTTGTTAATATTTTTATGTGTTTTTGTGGTAGCCTTTTTTTTTTTTTTTTGCCCAGGCAGCGGCCTTGCTAGGCCTGCTCTTCTTGATTTCCAGCTGCCACGCTATCTTTAACGTGCGCAACGTGCACACGGGCCCTCCGAATTTTTCATTCTTATGCGAGAAGTCTAAGTGCTCGATCCTACCTACCATAGGATCAGGGACGGGAATTTCCCCCTTAAATTCCAACTTGCCAGCATCGACCGGGAATCGAACCCGGCATGACAGGCGAGCACCTTGCCTCTAGTCCAACGTGTCCTCAGGAGATTTGGAATGCATTAGAGAAAACTCTAAAATCTGTTATGCCGTGTGGAATCACACGAATGAATTCATAGTGAAGGAAGTGTCCATCTGTGACAACTCGATGCCATAATTATGTATGTATGCCAAAGTTCGCGGCATAATGAGTTCCTGAATTTACTGTATGAGGAACTCATTACAAACTTGCTTCCAGTGCATACGCAAGAATAAAGATCGCCTGTGGCCGCGAGACGATGATTTCCTACCCGCTAAGAAATGTGTGCACGGTGGGAAATCTGAAATGAAAATGTGAAGATTGCATTTTTCCTTCTTCAACATGTTGAGCTACTTTCGCAATGTGCTTGCAAGAAGACTAAAAGTCCCATAAAGAACTAAAAATATGCTCTGGGAGTTTATTTCGACTTCGGTGTGGAAGGTCGGACACGGGGATGTTTAGCACTTAGCAGGGAAGTATTGTAACTACTGTTACTTTAAGTTTTTTTTGCAAGTCAAAAGTCTCTTGTATGTGTTAGCAAATTTCTTAGACATTGTCACGTACACAATGAAATTTCCGGAGGCATTGCAACAATAGAGAGCGACACAGATGTTGTCGATGAGCTCGTAAAACGGGGTCACCAATATAAAATTTGGCACAAAGTAGGAATACAGAGAAATACTTGGTATCGCCACAAATAAATACACTACACACACAGTCACAAGCATTTTAACTACTTTGACGTCATATCCGGCCGCGCGATTTGTCAATTGTTCTCTCTTTACTGCGGCTCGTGTGAGTTTGAAACCAATAGCTAGACAACACAAAGTTACTATGGTGATGCTAGACCCGCAGAAAAAGTTGTTGAGGCCCACCCAAGCGTAGAGATCCACAAATAGTTGATTCTGCAGATAGAAATCTGTATACTTCAATACTGCAATAGTCTGATTCAACTCCGGATCAAAAGCCCAATCGTAGGTCAGTGTCAAGAAAGTTGGAATCATAACAAGAAGGACCATCGGTGGAATCATTAGAACAAGACATTTAGTGAGGGTTTTGCTGAAGACTTTTGACACCTGAAATGGAAAAAATACGGCCGTGAAACGCTCCACGGAAATGACGGCCACATAGGTAAAACTTGTCGCCAAGCAGGCAAACTTTGGCATGAAGGATCCAACGGTGACAATGGTGTGAACTGAAAGGGACAATGTGTAATCGAATTGACTCACGAGACATCGCAGTCTACTGACAGGAGCGGTGAAGCTGAAAATGAGGTCAGATGTTGAAAGAGATATCAGAATTATATTGGTCGATTCCTGAAAGCCATGCTGGCGTAATACGGCGATATTTATGCTATTGCCAATAATTCCAAAAATGGATATGCAGTTGATCAAGAAACAATTCATGAAAATATCTAATATCCTAGCGGTGTAATCATCCAAGACGTATTCGGGACGATGGCTCCTTTCAACATAAACTTCTAAACTGTTATTGTAATCGCCAGCGACAAAGCTGAGTGGTGCAACCAAACTGGGGGAAATTTCCTCACAATTTGATCCATTATGCTGAAACATGTTCACTTCAAATGCCAATGTGAATAGAAAGTACAAGTGACAGTGCCAAAGGGAAATTTTGATTCCAATATACATTTACGACTTTACTCTGCCTTGAATGAATGCTAATTATTACTTGTGGCACCAGCAGCCTGTGGGTTCGTGTTCAAGGGACGGTTGTTCACCTTGTTAACCAAATTTAGGACTCTATACAAGAACGTTGAAGATTTAATTTTCAACCAGGGCAGCCAAAATCGGGTGGAAAACAGGAAGCTTTGTCAGCCAAATTGCTTTGCTGTCGGTGTTGCGTTTCTGTTGTCCCGAAGAGCAGAAAAAGATGTCTCACAAATCTGAATGATTGAAAACATACCAGAATAAACAGTAAGCTACTCCTAATTTCAAACTGGCGTTTCTACATCACAAATTAGCAACGGCGAAACCTTCAATCTTTCGAGGTTTGGACGATTTGTCCATGAACTGTTTTGAGCACCTTTAGCTATTAAATTGTCGCTTTCTGCCACTCAGGTAGAACAATTGATAGGTATACCTTGACCTTGGTGTTTGTTATAGTACATGTGAAGCAGTAATGGTGATCAGATCTAAAAATAATTAGGAAAACGTAAATGATAGGGTTAGTGGAAGTAGGCATCCGTGTGCCTCGGGAGACAATGGTAGCGCAACAGTTCGGCCGCCTCAGTCGTGCAGTAAGTGACTTCAGCACATAAAGGGCTAATCAGAAAATCTCAGGGGTTTGGGGCCTTCGAAACACTGGTACACACAACCCTTCAAAAGGCGTGATTAGCTTTAACTCATTAGGTCCGAATCTCCACATACATTCAGCGCGAATGCTGGCTTGAGTGAGCTCTTTGGGAGGTACTTGTCAATCTGTAATAACTTTGATGAGGATGAATATCGAAAGCCGACTTTTCTAGTCTTTGTCTGTATTTGTAGTTTGCTCTGATGATCTGTAGGTAAACAAGAAGAACAAGTGGTGTACAATCCATGGGGTGTCACTTGGAGTGAAGAAGTATTTTGAAAAGTCAAAGATGAAGGTGCTAAAATAGACTCTCAATTGTCGCAGAAATATTATGATCCATTCATTTCCATTATCAGTCCGGAATGGATAAATGAAAATCACTATCTAATTTAGGAACCACAATAAATGATTACTGACTATTAAAAATACCTTGAGATACAATCAACAAAAAAAGCAAACAAAAGGTTTAAGAATTCAGCAGTTATTTCCAATTTCTTCTAAATGTGATCCAATAAAGCTTTGCTATTCTGATTTAATGTTTATTGTTGTTGTCGTTGCTGTTGTTTTTGTTGTTGTTGGTGGTGGTGGTGGTGGTGGTAAAGGGGGTGGTAAAGGCTGCGTTTTTTGCCATCTATTTGACTTTGGGTTCTATTGCTTTCCAGTTGTTGTTGTCTACTTCATTTGATCTACCAACTGTGCAATCTCTTCAGCGGTTATTGAACAATACCGTGGTCATTGCAACTGACTACTCGTGGTAAGTCGAATTAAGTGTGAAATATTTGAATCACAGCAAACACACACACACACAGGTGGACAGACAGACTGACAGGCAGGCGGACGGACGGACGGACGGCCGGAAGCTTGGATAGATGGATAAATGGATGGATGGATGGGTTGGTGAACAGATGAGTGAATGGATGGGCTGGTGGGTGGGTGGATGTGCAGACAGATTGGTAGATATAAAGATAGATAGATAGATAGATAGATAGATAGATAGATAGATAGATAGATAGATAGATAGATAGATAGATAGATAGATAGATAGATAGATAGATAGATAGATAGATAGATAGATAGATAGATAGATAGATAGATAGATAGATAGATAGATAGATAGATAGATAGATGGAAAGACGGATGGATAGATAGATGGATAGATAGATAGATAGATAGATAGATAGATAGATAGATAGATAGATAGATAGATAGATAGATAGATAGATAGATAGATAGATAGATAGATAGATAGATAGATAGATAGATAGATAGATAGATAGATAGATAGATAGATAGATAGATAGATAGATGCATGCATGGAAGTTAATAGGCCATCGCACACCCAGTGTAATCCAGTAAATAAATGAGATATCCCTGAAAGTATACAAATGTTACTGTCGACCTGTTACAATAGAGTGGTCTAGCTTTTATCGGTGGGCCACGATGTTTCATGGTAAATATAACATGACGCGCTTAATATAAAAACTTTATATTTGGGGGCCAATATTCAGATATCCAATAAGCAATAGAAATGCTTGAAATCTGACTCCCCCCCCCCCCTCCTTCCTTTTTTTTTCTTTGGCCTGAGCAACACAAGTTTTAAAAACATTTGGGTTACAAAAATTATAAATCACTTTTCGATGTAACCTGCTCGAATAGTTCGTAAAAGGTTGTGCAGTCTGACCTAGATGATGCTCTGAATCACATTATTGGCCCTGATGCTGAGCAAATCGCACATATTTAACTGCGATCTGGGTTGCAAAAAAAAAATATATATATATAATGAAACCCCTTTTTGAAATATTTTGTGAATTTTTTTGAAATATACATTTTAGTCCTCTGATTCTTGTTTTTCAAATGATCATTACCAAATTCCAAGATTTTCAGAATCTACCCAGCGGACATTGAAGTGCTTCCACGAAATTTCGTCTCGTGCCACAGTCAAGGCGTGGGTGCGCAAACTTCGGGCTCTAGTTACTGAATAGAAGCCTCTGGACTTTTCTTGTCTTAATGCAGTCGTGTTTTTAACACCGTCCAGCTTGGGCGAGGACAGAAAATATATAAGTATTATAATAAGTACTGTACTGACGTTTATGCCCGACGATCTGTATGTCCGCCTGTCTATGGCCTACCTAAACAATCTGGCAAATCTGGTCAACCGAGAACACTGAACAATATCATTAAACAAAACAATTTAAAACACGTACTATGTTTAAGGGTAAACTTAACCATCAGTTTGCACAGCCGTAGCTCTTGTTCTATATCATTAAGTCGACGGTTGAACGAAATGAAGATAGTATTTTATCAACATGGCATAGCGGTAGGAAAGCGATTGGGCACCGAGCTATGTTACTGGGGGCAACTGGATACCTGACAATATTTGACACCTGGCAATTTAGAGTTGTGCCACAAGTGCCAATTGAAATAGTTGACACTTACGCCCGATGTCAGTATGTTATGCCGCACGCAATACATTTAATTATTTTCAAGTGTCGGCTTGATTATGAATTGTGTTTCCAGGTCGGTCGATGGACGACACGAGGGCCAAACCAGAGTGACCCGAGAATAACTGGGCATTGATTAACTTAAAACAATATTATAGATGAATGAAAATACGTAATTAATTTAATCCCAGCGTGAGAAATGGTTCACAGTTTTCACGGAAAATGCTTATTATGCTTTTAAAAAAAAACAAAAAAAACCTAACACAATACAATAGCATTTTAAATAATTATACATTTAGGGTGAGCGAGTTTATGAATCATTATTTAGGCGTGAAATTTGGAGAGCTAACTACTGCTTTAGATGATTCCTTTATCACGTTCCATCGCTACTAAGGAACTTCAGGTCACATTCTGCGAGAAAAATCGGGTATTTACTATCTCGGAGATTATAGATATGATCTCTGCCCGAAATTTTATGGCGGAAAATTTACCAGCTAGGCGCACATTGATCCTGCCTAGCATATTATTTCTTGAACGATTTAGCACAGTGGACTGGCTTACCCATCGGCGTTGAAAACTGCTTTTAAGTGCTGCCAATCAAATTACGGCGCCCGTTATTCTAAAACTACGGGTCAGTAATGCAGAATGATAAGTAAATTGTTAGACCTTCAGGAGGGATTGTCCATGACAATAATAATATGGTGCCAAATTTACCTGACGCTAAATAGGGCTCTCTGATTGGGGTAGATGTCGAATTTTTAAACTGCTTGCCTCTTCGTGCATGCCACAGTTAGCAATAGATTACAGTGTCAGGTTAGGGTGCAATTGGCGGGGTTCGGCATGGTAACTAGTAAATAATTACTCTTACTGACGTGGTAGTTCGCAACGATCTGTAAGTAATGTCTTAATTTTCCAGGTGGAGTGCAGAAATTTAGTATTTTCGTATTCTCAAGTGATTTATTTATTTCACTGACATCACCAAACTGTACTCTTGCAACTGAAAGAATGACGGCAAAAGAAAAGCACAAACACTAATACTGAGGAAGGTGATAGTTGAAAGTAAACACTTCTCAGGATAATTATTTGTGAATTCAATTCTAATCAAATTTTAATTTCCGCCTTTTGTACGACCACCAGTTCACTGAATGAAGCAAGCTGGCTATCATACACGACTTTGCAAGAATAGACTGGCTCTTCATTACGACTTATTTCTTCAAACCTAGTCGTGGCAACATCGGAACTAAAGATGCAACCTATTTATAAGTGTAGGGTGACATGCACTTAGAACCGTCTCGAATTTAAGGTAATATTTATAGACAATTTGAATACTACGAAACCGAAAGGAAACTACAAATAATAATAATGATAATGATTATAATCGTAATGATGATAATTCAATTGTATACGATATGCCAATATTTTGAATGCTTCTGAAATAAAGAATCAAATTTTCAAAATGCATGTCATATTTAATTATACATACATCAGCTATTAGCAAAGCTTTGGTACTTGGTAAAAGCAAAAATAACAGAGAAGGTCCGTGTTTGTGACTAAATAAAGCAAGGTGAAAGTATGGTGATATGCATGTTGAAGTCTGGACCGAGGAGTATCGTCATAAAAGGAAACATTTCCTAATGAAGACTGTGATCATGGCTTCATGAGATATTTAGCAAGAAAAGATGCCATTGTTCTTGTTCACATTTCTATTCTTTGATCGTGAGGAGAATTTCATATGAATATCAATTATAAAATGTCATCTGATTAGAATGCAATCGGACGAATTACTGTGGTCAGAAAAATACCCTATGGGAATAAAAAAGCGGAGCAAAGGGGAAAGAATTCCGACTGATGTTTTGTTTTGTTTTTTTCCCCTCGTTTTCTTTTCTCTTCACTTCTTTCTTTCTTGCATCCTGTTTTTCTTTCTTTCTTTTTCTTCCAATCCTTCTTTCTTCCCTTTTTTTTTTAACTGACAGAGAAAAATTTACGATTATTAACACTACTACTGTCATAAACAAATTAAACTGTTAGTTTTGTTCATCCAGGGCCGTCAGGGCCAATTAAATCAGCTTTTCAGAAATATCTATTTATTAAGGTTTCTAAATCAAAAAAAGCCTCAAATACTAAGTTTGTATGATGAAGACTTGCAGTTGAAACATCCTTCTCGGGAGACAGTGACTCCTTCCTGGCAGCAATAGGGTTAAACAGGCTGTCAGACAGTAGTGATGCAGCTCTCGGTCTTTGTGACGTTTTCAGTGTCAACTCTGAAGATCATTTTTGTTTTTAATTAAATTCACTTTTTGTTGTTTTTTAAAAAATTCTATCATGAGAGTATGAAAATAAAATGGTCAAGCATTGAAGCCCCAAGGCCTTACATACTCTGAACGTTTCATTTTCATTATGCGCAGATATAGCAGTGGCTGGACCAGAGAAACATTTAACTACGTGGTGACGGACGGACTGTAGTGTGGATATGTTGTGAACTGAAGCAAAAACTTAATAAATAATATTAACTTCCTGAGGAGGTTAAAGTCAAGAAATGTGTTTAGCAACAGTATGGCATGGAGAGCTTTGTATTTCTTGATACAAAGTACACGAATCAAATGAGAACACCGGTATATTTGTTTGCTTGGCGAGTTTGAATTTTTGAGTTTTAACGGCCCATGGCACAATAACGGCTACTTTGGACTCCCAGTGCCCAATCAGTTAAAGTGCCACAAATAAGTATGTATATAACGGGGAAAGTTAGGTACAAAATTGTCTTATCTGCAAAGTTCTCAAAATGTCTTATAGCTTATGTATAGATATTATCATGAATTCTGTAAATGCTTGAAATCTTTTTCAACTTGTAGATTTCAGCCTCCTTCACAAAGGACAAGATGCGCTGGGGCTCAACATCAAAAACTAATTCTTTCGTGGATCCGCGGGCACGATGCCCTAGTCTTCTGGGTACATTTCAGTAGAATTCGTACTGATTCTGTAGCCACCAACACTTTTGCATGATTTCATAACTGTGTTAAATTCTGGTTCTATTTGTCTGAAGTGCAAGCGGCACTTAATAAGAAAACATTATTAAATGCCCACCTTATTGATCAAACAAACTCATTGAATATTGAATTTAATATGTTAGTATAAAACCTACCATTGGAATAATAAAGGTTTTTTAAGAACCAGCGTAAATCATTTTTTAAAGTTTTAGAACAGTTAGGAATGACAACTTATACAATTTGATTTCTGCATTTTATTTGCAATATCAATAAATAACTGTAATAGGCTAATGCTGTTCAGAGTACGAATTCGCACCTCCTCCCCCCTGCTGCCCTCCACCCCAACCCCCGATTGTTCACATCATTTGAACTGATCACTGCTTTGGCCTGTTTCAAATGTCCTGACCCGAGACGGACATTGTTCTATCTACCATTTGACTAAATGTAACATGGATTGGAACCTTGTTCTTCTCGGGTCGCGATGTGCTGCACAACCAGTTTTAGGATTGCTTATGTCAACCAGTGTGTAGTGTGACTGGAGATTGGTGTAAAACGAGAACATATGCCTGGTGTATGATGGAGGTAGGCTACACTTGAAACGTAATTGGACATTGTAATATTTTGTAACAGAGTTCTACTTGAGGTGTTCAACGGGGTAGTTTTGAAGAGGTGGAACGTCAATGGATCCAACTGGAAACCAAATGTCGCGTGCGTAAATAAAACTCTGACAACTGACCTTTCTAAAGTCTTCGCTGGCCGTCTTCTGGGATGGCAGTGGAAGGCGGTCTAAATCCACCCCTCATAGTGACTTGCTTCTGGGCTATTCTTTCACGTTGCATTTTTTTCTTGCTTTTTGTTTTCTCACAATTTTGCCTTTCTTCCTGCTTTTATTCTTTCTAGGTGTAGCTATCATAGATACAGTATTCTATATCTATGGTTCCTGATTTTCAGATTCAGGTTATGAGGAAGTGAGATAAAACTAGTCTAAGCACCCTTTTCACATAGTCGTGCACCCGCTAAGGTGCGCAGATCTCTTGAAATAATCATAATATAGTTTGCTTAATATAGTATAGTTTGTGCTCCTTTCACTTTCTCGTCTCCTTTTTTTTTTTTTTTTTGGTTTGGTTATTGTTGTAGTTTTTAGAAAGGGCCCAGCTCACATCCCAAAATCAATGGCTCAGTCTCTGTAGACTGAATGATGCAAGCAAGTTACCACATACCGTCAGTTCATTGCAAGAAGCGACTATCTCCTTCTTTGTGAAAATGGAGATAATCACTTTTTGCGCGGAACCGACGGCCACAAGCACTTCTGCTGAAACTTTAGTTCGAAATAAAAATTATTCCGTTCATAAATTGAACCTCCGTAGGATAATTTTTTAACAAGCGACGGTAAACTGCTATGAACTGTCACCAGCCTCCAGTCATTGAATGAAGTCTACGGAAAGACCTACTGATAGAAGGTGGAGATAGGTCGAGATAGACTGATATTGTAGACTGCAAACATGATTTTCTGCAGCCAACTGACGTGTTTATTGTCTGTTTGATTAAATCAAAACTGGCCAAACCATGAATGAAGCCAAGCCAATAGTTACATGTAAGCTGTTCATGTTGAATAAACAGATCTAGTCATCTGTGGCCAGTGTGGGTAGTGACGTAGACCACTTACCAGTGATTTGTATATTTTTTTGTCGAGCTTCATAAAAAAGGGTGTGCTTATTTAAACAAAAGGGGAGGGTCGTAAGGTTTTGTATTTTGTCGTGATTAATTATTAATGTTTCAGGTTTTATAGACATCTTGAACTAATCCAGGTTAAGCAAAAATGAAATGTTTGTGGATCAAGCCAACATTATTGGCCAAAATACACTGATTTTGAAGCTGATCATTAAAGCAGTGGTTGTTTTTTTTTGGGGGGGGGGGAGGGGTGTGGTGGTAATCGATGGTAATTTCAAACAGATTTCAGGAAGTCAGTGATTGCAACTGTTAGCGTTCATTTGACACATCAACGTGAGTTCACTAGAGAAGTTATCTGTCTTCTTAAATTCCCCAATTTAATCTCACTTCTATATTTACAAAATTTACTCTCTTCCTCAGGTCATGGTAATCAGTCCTTATTTTCCTCCTTACACGGAGCAGTCACTCAAGGTTTGCCAAAGGAACCGTGTGAATGGAGAAGGTGACTGTTTTGGCTGATAATTCAGAAGCATGAAAATATTCCCTATATTTTTGACAGTGAATTTCCAGATGAGTCGATGTGAAACTAGTTTTAGAGTTATGTGTGGTGATAATTATTATGTAATGGCTGTTTTTCTGCCTCTGCCTTCCTTGATTTGACCACCGAATAACCATTGGCTCACCTTAAAGAATGTACTGGAAAGGTTTTTTCAAATATTATATATATTATCTTTAATCCTCATCCCACGTTAAGTGAACTTGTCCACGTAAAGCCCTGTGCGGGGATAGCCAGCGGCCAGTCCGTGCCGAGTGTTCGCACATTGCTGATATCCTCGGTGGTAGGGTCAGTCGGGACCTTTTGAACACGTGTTTCGTATTTACTTTAGAACGCAACAACAACAACAATAGTGGCGGATAAATTGTTGTAAGTGACACCATGATAGAGTACTTGTGATGATGTGCAGTAAGTTCTATTGTTAAATGGAACAATAATCAAGAATTTTCTGCATTTACGTGCCGTTTAACACACGTTTTATCCTTTTCCCAAGACCTCTGCGCTTTTTTTTTTGTCCCTATGTCAGGCCATTCAGGTGAACAAATTATTTTTCAAGCCAGACTCTTAATTTACTAACCACATGTACCGTGGCATTGCCTTCTCCCTCCACCACTATGAAAAGCTTCCATGTACTGTGACGTTAGTTTTAGCATGAGATTTGATTTCCAGCTCATAGAGTACACACATGTACTGAAAAGCGGTTTAATCAAAGTAACACAATATCTCTCAAAGTACCACATCAAATAAAAACAACCACCAACAACAAAGTCGGTCATTTTCTCCCAGTTTCCCCTGATGAAAAACCTACCGACAGACGCCCGTAAGGCTTATGCAACATGCCCTAGTATTACATCGGAATTCATCATTACAAACAGAACGGGTTCTCAAATACGCACATGGCCCCTTTCTTCTCATTTCACATGTAGATGACAACCAGCATCAAAGTCAAGTTTCCCCAAGACTTTCCCTAGTTCGAATTTCAGACCGTCAGTACTGTTACATGAGTATGAAAAATAGTTATGAATAGTTGCATTGTAATAAACATAATCGGATGATACCATTTTGTTAGACATAGAAGGGGTGACAGGATAGATAAACAGGCGAAACTAGTGTGGGAAAAAAAGACATGTAAAATAACGATAGTCGTGGCAAGAGAATAAGCAAAACACGAGGAACAGCGTGCTATATAACATATTGGCCTCCCGCAGGATCCGGTTTGCAGTATGTAGGCCACAATATTGGCCTCGCGTTTTGCGTGTCCTAAAGGCGATTTTTGTTATTATGAGAAATAGACAATTTTAACTATTATAATCGAATTCAGGATGTCTGAATTAGCAGAGGAAAAAAATGTAAAAAAAATTTGTTTGTCATATGGTTGCCATGGAAATGCCGCCATCGTGGATTTTGAGTCTCCAAAAAGTGTCAACTTCAATATAGATAGGCTTTGCCAAATTTTACTGGATTTATTTGAAACTTCTCTTATGTCTTATTCAATCCAATTAAAAACTTTATACAGAAGGGAATTTTGATATCTTTGACAGATCTTTGTTATAAATTTCTGAAAATGGTATGTAGCGGAATTCCATTTTTTCCTATTTTCTATCACAAAAAAATTCAACCAAAAAAAAAGTGAAAAGTTAAACAAATTTCCTTCTGTATGAATTTTTTGATTTGTTAAACATGTTGTTAGCCAACTTTTATACCAATTGGTCAATAAATAAAAAACTAGTTCACAAATAATGATCAAAAGTGCAATTTTGAGAATGTCATGTTTAAAAGTTTTTTCAATGAAAATGTTATTGAAAAGTGCTACACCTAGCTAAATTCATCCCTACTTAATGTGCTGGGCCTCAACAATGATTTGCAAAGGCTTATGTCAGATGTGTACGGAGGAGTAGGGTTGACAGAACGGGGTGGGGAGAGAGAAATAGTATAAGTTACTACAGGGTGGAACTTGGTATTGAACAGTCGGGAGTGGGGGATACACTGGCGAAGGGGCGGGAGGCAGGCGGGCTCGTATCATATGAACTTATGCAGCAACATGTACTAAAAGGGCTAGTGAAGAACCTCTCGCCTTCCTACTAGCTCTTGAACCAGTTACAGTTACAGCTCATCTCAACTATCCACAATAAAAACAAGGTAACATAATCAGCACTCTTCTCCTATTACTGGTCTACACCTGTTTGAGATCTCTTGTTTGACTTTTTGCAACTGCAGGGAACGCAAAGTGACTTTCTACTTGGGCATCTTTTGCAAACGGTAACAAATTCCATGTCACAGAGCAACGTTATAAAAACAAAGACTTGAAACAAACACACTGTCCAGTTAGCTGACACTGTGTACTCTTTAGGCTATTGTGTAGGTCACGACCTAAATCTGGTAAATATAGAGGGCATGATCTACGCCCCAGCCAAAGAGAAGGCTCAATTTATTGCTCCGTCTACAGTCGACCATTCAATGAAATAGAGGCGAGGTGAAGGTCAGGGGGGATCACGCACCCTGCTGTGTTTTACTATGACAGTATAGTGGTGTTGTATGCTTGTATAGAAGGGAATGGCATGTCTCAGGCCTGTTACCTTGACCTAGACATGTGGGCAACATATAAATAAAGGTCTCGATGCCAAGCCAAGATTCACTAAAACTCGTGATCTTGATTGCAACACCGAGATGTTATTTCGGGCTAATTTTGTGGCCCAATGGCATGATTCTTGTGCTCTTTCTTGACCCCCACCTCACTAAAAGGCATATTTCAGGGTTATAAACATTCAAAATTGGCATATGGTTAGTAAAATAGTGTTCCTAAATGGATAAACTAACCGAAAAGTACAAAATGTCGATATCGATATTTTGAAGCCTAATTTTGATTTCAGGACCCGCACCTCCCCCTTAAAGAATTTTGTAAATTCCAGTCCTTTAATTGCAATCTAGAAACAAAGTCTTTCAGCATAAAAATTTAAAGCAGATTTTATGGTGTGATTCAGTCTTATAATTACCTTTTTGATAATTGCCAGTTTATGAAATAATATTAAGGTGGCTACAGCAGTTGGTATAGTGATAGAAGTTTATGCAAAGAATCATATTTCCGCATGAGATTGGTTAATGTTAGTCACTGATATTCATCTGAATGTTATTATCTCCTTAGGTCATATGGACGAGCACCTCGTTCTGTTTATCTTGAGGCTAGTTTTGTGCCGTATGATGCCGATATCCTTCCAGATGAAGAAGATAAAACCTTAGTCAGCCGTCCTTACTTTCACATATACTGGACTGACTGTGTAAGTACTTAATATTTTATTTGACAAATTATATACTACAGAGTAGGACATTGTGAAAATATTTGTAAGGTAACAAAGTTTTAAAAGTTTTATTCTCACATTAAATGTTAGATAAATAGGTAATGAGCAAGATAATATCTCAGGATTCATGGACAGCAATTTCTCAGTGCTCATAATTTTAATTTACAAAGTTAGCCCAGGTGATGGAAACTATTTCTTATGATTCCTTTCCAAACTGGGAAACAACCCTTTTAAAGCTAAAGTAAGAAATATTGTGGAGACCTGTGAGGTTTGTCACACTAAGGTATGGTTTACATATTATGATTAATTTTTGTTATTTCAATCAGGATACAGAAACATACAAACAAAGTGTGAAAGATGACATCACAGAATGGCAGGTTGCTCTCAAAGCTAGAAACATCCCTGACTGGCTGATAGTTGTGGTCACTAGTGAGGAGAGCAAGGTCAAGGCTAAGCTGTTGCCTAGATCATCTGTCATTGACAAAGTGAAAAGTGATTTCTGTAGCAAATATCCTGAGAGGTTAGTCACCATTGTAAAAGGATGCCGATTGCTGGAGATAATATCTCCAGAGATACCCTGTTTACATAATGAGTTTGTGCGCGACAGTCAGCTATGTAGATTGAGTGCAATTAATGATTTTTTAAAAGTTTTTTCTATTGTTAATAAACTGAGATCCTTTTGTTTCTCGGGGGCCTCAGCATAGTGCTGTTGGCCCCATGTTAATAAACTGGTTGAATTTGATCAGTCTTGTCTGAAGATAAAGAGACTGAGGTGTGTTTTTAGATCAGAAGCCTAATGTTTTAATTTAGAAATGTAAGAAAATGCTTTTTAATTGATCCAATTAATGGAGACGTGTTTCCAGAATATAAGAAGATGATGTAATTATATGAAAAGAATCTAGTCTGAAGAATATTTTATGCTAACCCAGGATACATTGCAGAGTATTGAGCCCTGGTGCTTATATTATCTCCCTTGAGGCACAGTTGTAGGAAATAGCTCTAAAACAGATAGTGCTATTAGTGGATAGAAGAAGACACAGATAATTAAGATTGATAAAACAGTCCCTGTTAGGATTGAATACATGCATTAAATGTTAAATTGGGAAATGAATACTTTAAATAAGGACTGTCCACATGTTTGTTCTGTTGCAGATGCATTGTCCTGTCCGAACCAAACAAGCTAGATTCAAAGTCGTCCGAATCCTGGTCCCAACTTTTTCAACGGTTACGCTCGTTGTTGCTTCAAGCGTTCAATCGCCATTTGAACAAGTATGAAGAAAACATGAGAAGTAGACGTGAGAAAAGGAATGAACCAGGATGGAACTACTTTTCATACTTCATCATTCAGGTAGTTATTATAATATCTCTCATTTTATAATGACTTTCTTTATTCCCATTTGGCATTGTGATGTTGGAATATTTCTCACAGGGACTTTAGCCTTAAGCAAAGTATAGACGTCATTGCTGAAAGAATGTCTTTGATTTTGAATTTTTTTTATCAAAACCGTAGCCTTTATTACAAATTTGACTGCCCTGCAGTTTCATGGATAAGATATTGGTGTATTGTACTAAATGAAATAATGCAGTAGATTTCAGTCAAGCAAATACTTAATGTTGAGATTATGTTATGAATGTTGCACCTGAATAGTAGTAGAACAAAAAGAATCCTTAAATTGTGATATTTGTATTTCAGTTTTTGCCATGGCTTTTCATATTTTGACATGAGAAACTCATTAAGAGTATTTTATTTTGCAGGAAGAACTGGCATTTATGTTTGAAATGTTGGGCCTTAAAGAGGATGCTTTGATTCAGTATGATGAGCTTGATGCTATGTTTGATCAGTTTGTAGAGAACTATGCTAATGGAGGTAGAGTAAACAATCCAGTTCTGTTCATCCTTGTTAATAGAAAAGAGGGAAAAGCATAATGTCAGATTTGTGATCTGGTTGTTATTGTTATTATAATTTATTAGGTGGATGAATATCACAAAAATCTGAGAATTTAAAGTTTAGTAACGCATGGTATTCATGACAAAAATTTGATAACAAAGTTAGATAGATGTTAAACGTCATTTATGTACTGTGTATGAAATAGTTTGTGATAAATTTTAATGTCATTTATCAATTTTGGGAATAGTAGATCTTTTGTGTAGTACACTCTCCTGTAGTGTCAAATAGAGCTGTATTTCCTATTTTTCATCATTTAAGAAAGTGAACACAGTAGGGGCAGAGTTTTCATAATACAGTGGAAGCATGTACTTGAATTTTGGCTTTGAAACATAAACAACTTGATTGTCTGCCTTTGTGAAAATAAATCATCAATACCTGCTGCATAGTAAAAAAATGAGTCTCCTCAGCCAAGTCTTGTTGTAAAGAACATGAAAATAATATTGCAAAAGAGCCTGTTTAATTATACAAGGAAGGCTTTATTCTGTTATGTTGAGTGTGAAACACATTGTGACTGCCAGTCTTCATAAGGTTTGTACGAACTATTTAAATTTTGTTTATGTTAGAAGCAAGATGTTGTAAGACTTACGTGTAAATTTCAAAAGTGTATTATTTAAATGGTTGCAGATTTGCAGTAAGGCTGATGTCACAAAACTTTATTTTGCAGATACTGTCAAATGGTTGACTCCTCTGATAGAACCCTGTACCTGCTGGGCAGGTGTGTCCCTGGCCAAAGCCCTGGACCTTGAACTAAGAGATCAGATCAAACAGAACAATGCCAGCCTATTGGAGTTTCGGAATTACTTGTTTTCCAGACAAACAGCCTTGCTCTTTCAGATGGACCGTCCATGGGAGGTTGCAATGAGGGCTTTGGAATATTTGTACAACACTGTTGTAGAGATGAAAGCCCTTGAGGTGAGTTACAAGAAGGAGCTTCTACCTTTCATCTTTGCAAACTCAGTGTGTCTTGCTGTAGAGATGAAAGCCCTTGAGGTGAGTTACAAGAAGGAGCTCCTACCTTTCATCATTGCAAACTCAGTGTGTCTTGTTGTAGAGATGAAAGCCCTTGAGGTGAGTTACAAGAAGGAGCTCCTACCTTTCATCATTGCAAACTCAGTGTGTCTTGTTGTAGAGATGAAAGCCCTTGAGGTGAGTTACAAGAAGGAGCTTCTACCTTTCATCATTGCAAACTCAGTGTGTCTTGTTGTAGAGATGAAAGCCCTTGAGGTGAGTTACAAGAAGGAGCTTCTACCTTTCATCATTGCAAACTCAGTGTGTCTTGTTGTAGAGATGAAAGCCCTTGAGGTGAGTTACAAGAAGGAGCTTCTACCTTTCATCATTGCAAACTCAGTGTGTCTTGCTGTAGAGATGAAAGCCCTTGAGGTGAGTTACAAGAAGGAGCTTCTACCTTTCATCATTGCAAACTCAGTGTGTCTTGTTGTAGAGATGAAAGCCCTTGAGGTGAGTTACAAGAAGGAGCTTCTACCTTTCATCATTGCAAACTCAGTGTGTCTTGCTGTAGAGATGAAAGCCCTTGAGGTGAGTTACAAGAAGGAGCTTCTACCTTTCATCATTGCAAACTCAGTGTGTCTTGTTGTAGAGATGAAAGCCCTTGAGGTGAGTTACAAGAAGGAGCTTCTACCTTTCATCATTGCAAACTCAGTGTGTCTTGCTGTAGAGCTTTCATGTGTGAATAAATATGAATGAGGATTATTCAGTCTGCACAAAGCATCTTTCAATGTTTCTTTCATTTATATTTTGTTCTGGTATTGTTTTATAAATCTTGTGTTTGGACAGATTTTTGTGCAAGTGGCACATTTTTATGTCCATCTCTAATTAAAATCTTTGATGACCCTAGGTAGGTACATTTAGCATCATGTCATAAGCTGGAGTAAAAGTGTTGGTAATTTTCTTTTAGGTTGAAGTTCCAAGTGGTGCATTGTCTTGCTGGGTGTTTTTGAGCTGTCTAGAAGTTCTGAGTGCATCTGACTTACATAGTGCCTCCAAAGTGGATGAGAAATTTGCATTGTATACTGCTCAGCTGTGGGATTATGCAAGAAAAAAGGTTACCATATTAATTGTTCTTATCACCTGATTCATTACGTTTCTGGACCTAAGGATTTTGTATTTCCAAGTCCACTTTTCTAAAAAAAAAAATTTTTTTTAATGAAATGTTGCTTTTTTACCTAATTTGCTTTTTTTAAGCTGTTCTTACTGCATGTGTTCTTACCATAACAAGCAGAAGGGCTCAAAATCAGATGGCTGCTGGATAAAAGAAATTGAAAGTTATTGCTGTATTGTCTTGCTAACTCTTCAGGGTGGCATTCAGAAAAGCGGCCAAATTTTTTGCATGAGTTGTTATTACTGGGAATGACGGAAATATACTGTAGGACAGACAGATCTTGCTGGGGTACCATCCGTTAAATTATGTTGGTGAAACACAGAATGAAATAAGTGTCATTTTTGCAGTGAAAAGCATGTTTTATATCATTTGTGTTTTAAATGCCATTACAGCCGTCTACCATCGTCAAAGAGATTCGTGTTAATGACATTATGTACTTAAGTTTTGAAGTTAACTGACTGCATGTCTTTTTTACCAACAGCTGAGAGAGTTGGGTCATTTGTGCAGTTTGATGCCTGGCCTGGTACCATCGTCTGAACAGCTTAGTCTAGTTGTTGACTTGGTATCTGGAATGGGAATTATGGCAGAGACAGTGTGTAAGTTTTTACTAGGGTCTGTTCTCTTCACTGACGAAGAGTATTTGGGAAAGTAAATTTACATCATATTTGGAGCTTATATATAAATATAATATATTTGTCATGTAAACATCTCAGTCCAACTTGTGTTTAAACTCAGAAAAATGTGTTGATCATTAGGAATTCTTGGTACTCTTAAGAAAATTTAAACAAAAGTATATCTTTGGTGTTTTTTTTTTTTTTTTTAACTCTTTCTGTCCCAGGCCATTTAACACCAGATGCCCAAGGGACACCACATAGAGCATAACTCCAGTGAGGTGTACATTTTCAAACAGCAAGAACAAGAGTAAAACATACACAAAGTTCATGTTGTTATATACCTTACTGATGGGAAAAAGCAGAAGTTTTATGTTATGTATAACTCAGTGTGATTTGGTGTGTCTGCTGCTATGTTTGGCCTCAGCAAAGAGATGGTGGGGAGAAAAAGACGCGAAACATTCATGATGATCGGCGCATGGTGCATTGGTCGTGCATTTAGGCAATCGGCGATGGTGCCTTGATCGGGACAGAAAGAGTTAAAACAGGATAGGAAGTTTTTGTCTCATGTTTTTCTTTTCTTTTTTTTTTTTTGTCAATGGCCTAAAGAGCCATAATGTAAAAATTAGAAATCATTTATATTGGCTGCAAATAGAACTGTGCAAAAAACAGTGCTAAACCAGAAACTTTATGATATTTGGACTTGCATTTATGTCATGAATTTAGCTGGCTGTACTAGAACTAACAGTATACTTCACTGTAGGTCTCTCTACTGCATAGTTATCTTTATCTGATTCTTTCTGTAACTTTGACTGTGAGTAGCTCTTTCCTCATTCAAAGTGACCCATTTTCTTATGAGATAATCAGCCTCCATAGACCAAAAGAGCAATGTCCGTTATTTTACATGAGTAAATTCATATCTTTCAAGCACCAGCAGATCAAAAGCCTGTGGACAAACTCAGAGCTTCCTTATCTTCTCCAGAGTCATTTAAAAGACATTATTTGGTAAGTACTGAGAGTGTGTTGAGGTCCTTGTTTTCGGAGGACCTCGGCCATTGACATTTGCACTTCTCTTTCTGTTGGTTTTTTTTTATTTTGTGGTTCTTGTTTTTGGTGTATTTATATATTTGTATTTGTATAACTCTTTAATCCCATTTGGGAAATTTTGCCTTTGTGCCATTGCAGCCCAGTTATAACTGGAGCAGGCACGTCGTCGCCACAGTGCAGTGCCGGTCGGCGTTTTTTTATTTATTTATTTATTTATTTTTTTTATTTTTTTTTTTTGGGGGGGGGGGGAGATGAGGGGGGAGGGGGAGGGACTGGTAGAGATGAATTTAATTTAATTTTGCCCGGGCAGCGGCCTGTTCGGCCTGCTCTTTACGATTTCCAACTGCCAAGGTATCTTTAACGTGCACACGGGCCCTCCGAATTTTTTCGTCCTTATCCGAGAAGACTAGGTACTCGATCCTACCCCTCAATTGAATCAGGGACACGAAAATATGAGAAAAATCCCAAACTTCCAACATGCCTGCACGGCCCGGGTTTCGAACCCGGGACCCTTGGCACGAGAGGCGAGCACCTTGCCTCTAGACCACCTTGTATGTATGTATGTATACTTCTTTGATCCCATTGGGGGGGGGGGGGGGGAGTTGTTGCTTTTTTTGTAATTTGCCTGGGCGGCTGGCCTTTGTTAGGCCTGCTTTTCTTTGACTTTCAACTGCCAAGTATCTTTAATGTATGCAATGTGCACATAGGCCATCCGGGTTTTTCATCTTCATCTGAGAAGACTAGGAGCTTGATCCTACCTACCAGTGGAGCAGGGACTGGAAATTCCCCCAAATTTCTGACATGCCTGCACTGACTAGGAACCGAACTGAGAGCTTCACTTTTATATATCTATATCTATATATATTATATATATTATGTATGCTGTCTTCAACACCACATTTTTATGAAAAACTGTCCTCTGATTGATTTAGTACTGTCCATCAGATTATCCATAGGCACCAATTATCTACTATTTTCCATAAAATTTCCTGGCGCTTACATTCGTTGCTTAAATATGTGAGTCAGTCCCATGAAATCAGTTGCTAGTATGGAGAAAATCTCTGAAAAAAAATACAGGTAAAATAAAAAAGATCATTTTTATTGTCATTTTTTTTTTTTTTACAAAAAATTGATTTTTCCCCCCTTAAAATCATATTTTTAAATTCGAAAATTAAAAAAATTCCCCAACCAGTGACTGATTTCAGGCGGTTGAGTCAAATAAAGCGTCTTGCGTAAGCTCTTCAAATTAGTTGGGTTCCACTAGTATAAACAATCAAGTTCATGAGTTTCTCATTCTGGAATTTGGAAACGACACCTGGTTTCAGTTAACAGACAGATGGTGCAATGTTGCACTGCCTTGCATGGACTAGGCGAAGAAGATGCCACGATTTCACTGGCTAATGCCTCAACTCTGAGCAGATTTCAGGAAAAATGCTTCTGTTATGCAAGACAACCAGCTATTTATATTTTTGCGTATTTAATTATATGGTACAGAACAATGAAATTCCATGCTAGTTGAATCATAGGAATGTTTGAAATGTCACCAGGATATGTGTGAGCAAGCAATGGGAACATTCAAATACATTGGAAGGTTTCGTTCAGCTCGAGTGATAGGCATGGAGCTGGCAGAGTTCTACATGTGAGTCTAGCTTTGTGTCCACACTGAGATTATTAAATTATTGATTCCATAATATTTCTATTTTGTAATATTTTCTCTCTATTTTCCTAGTCATATACTGTCTGTGAGGATGGAAGACTGTTGGAATAGCTGCATGTGTGTATAGTTATTGTGCGTTTTCCTAGAAGTTTGAGTTTTTATACTGTAAATATGAATATTGATTGTGGTAAATATCAAATTGACAAAATATTATAAAACCCACAGAAAATGACTCGTAATAAATAATATTAGTGTGACTACTCCAAATAATCTTAAATGGGGATCTTTTATAAATGTTGTTGCCAAAGTGTGCACCATTTGACTGTTAGCATTGGTAGACATGGAAATTTGAGCAAGTTCATTTCGTGGCATATTTTCAGAAGTGAGAGGTAAATGGCTATTGATAAACTTCCTCAGATCTGATTGTCCATTACCATCAAGTCTATCAAAGGGACTGGTTTCCTTCTGACATTGTTAACTTATCATGTATATTAACCCTGGCAGTGATAGGAAAATCTGCTTCCGGTTGTCCCTCGGTTGATAGGCATGCGCAAGCTCTGGGCACACCCTGCAACTTAAGCCTAAAAGTGGAAGATTATGTCACAAACCACAATATCGTGGGTTCATCAGCTAAGCCCTGAGAAAGCTGTAATATGAATTCGTGGCCTTATTATTGGCAGACAGTGGAGACGTGACCAGGATATCGTGGGCTTATCAGCTGGGGCGCGGAAGAGAGAACCACGATATTGTGGACTCACCAAAAGTGGACAGAAAAAAACCACGATATCATGGCCCAAACACTGCAAGGGTTAAATGAGATACTTAAGTCTAGTGGCAGTGTCATCTTTAGTGAGACCAGAAATGACATTGTGATGTCACCATGGAATCTTCACTCTAACCTTATATCAAATGTTTACAGGAGGATTAAAGAGCCTCAACAGGCAGAGAACTTCTTGCTGGATTCCATACGCATGTACCAACAGGAAGGTTGGCACCATTTGGCTGATGGAACAATGTTAAAACTGGCGGAATGTCAGAAATTGCTGGCAGACCCTGACAAGTAAGTCATTCTGTTACTGTGGATATGGAATCGTTCGGAAAAGGAGTTGTTCAGAAGTGGAGTTGTCTTTATTAGGAGAAATGTGTTACGGTCCTTGTTTTCGGAGGATTCTCTGCCCTTGGCATTTGCACCTCTCTTTTTCTTCTTTTTACTTTTCTTGTTTGTGTGTTTTTGTGGTGGGGATTCATCATCATCATTGCCTTTCTCAGCCTGGATCAGGGTATAGGCCACCAACAAACACTTTCCATCCCTCTCTATCATGGGCCAGTCTCTTTACATGATTCCAAGTCTTTCCGCTTCGTTGCACATCATTTTCTCTGGCTCTTCTCCACGTTCCGCGCGGCCTTCCTCTTGATCTCTTGCCCTGGGGATTCCAATCCAATACCTTCTTCGCGATGCTGTTTCCTGGCCTCCTGAGAGTGTGGCCGATCCATCTCCATCGCTTCCTACCAATTTCCTCTCTGACTGGGCTCTGTCTTGTTCTTTTCCAAACAATTTCATTGCTGACCTTGTCTGTCCATCTGATCTTAAGTAGCTTCCTCAAACATCTGTTGATGAAAACTTGGATTCTCTTTATGCAGGCGTGGTGGGGATTAGTTTTTTTAATTTTGCCCAGCCAGCCAGCCTTGTTAGGCCCACTCTTCTCGACTTTAGTTGCCAAGGTATCTTTAACATACATAACATGCATACGGGCCCTTCCGAGTTCTTCATCCCTATTCGAGAAGACAAGGTACTCTATCCTACCTACCATAGGATCAGGGACAGGAATTTCCCCCCCCAATTATTCCAACATGCCTACATTATGGGGAATTGAAGCATTACTTCGGCATGAGAGGTGAGCACCTTGCCTCTCGTCCATGCCCCTGTATTAAGAAGAAAGGATGAAACAAAGCTTCTTATTTCACAAAGAAGAAAAAGATGAGATTATTTGGCCAGATGGCTATTTTTATTACAAAAGCTTGTTCAGGTCAACTGAAGTCATTGTGTTTTTTCCGAAGTTAGACAGTGATGCTGGTGCAAAAGCAATTGAAAGTCAAATTTTAAAAATACTGCAAAACGGAGTGAGCAGTGTTCATATAACTGTCCTCTCTTATGCCGTCTTTGCTGAGGAATGTCAAGTGTATTAACAGCAGATAATCTGATTGGCAAAAAAAAAAAGGAGATTTTCCAAGTTCTGTGGGAGAGAACAGATAAAGAAAAACTAGATGTTACACAAAAACCATAAAGAATTCAAAGAAGACACAAATTTCTGGTCTCTGGTACCTTTTTCTGGCACATACATGTACATACAGAAGAGAAAAAAGAGGCACACATATAAAAACATACATGGTACCTGTTTTTGGTCCACTGCAGTCTTTAACCTAGCTCCTCAGTGAACATTCACCTGTCGAGGACCATCTAGCACATCATCGGTCAGCTGTTGGATCCTTGTTAAAACTAAACATTGATTCTGTTGTTAGAAAGCTGTGGCTGAGCAGTGAACACAACTCAGTATTTTCTCTATTTGGCTTTGTAATTAGCCTACAGTCCCGTACCACTAGAATCTAAATTTGCTAAAACAAAAAAATTTGGAGAGAGAGCGTTTTCTGTGTGCGCACCAGCTGTATGGAACTCCTTACCACCAAATATTCAAAACATAGAAAGCGAGGCACTTTGTAGATCTGAAATGAAAACCTATCTCTTCAGAAAACACGTTGATGTGTAGTCTGATATGTATTGGTGTTTTGTGTGTGTGTGTGAAGGAGAGAGAAAGGGAGAAGTATTTGTGTGTGTGTTGTCAGTTGTTAGGAATGAGATTTGTTCTGTTTCTGCATGTTTTGCAAAGCGCATAGAGCATCTTTGGATATGCGATATATAAATGAACTTTATTATTATTATTATTATTATTATTACCAATAACCTTTGATTTTAATTTTAAAGAGGTTCCAATAGGCAACCGATGATATGACAGATACATCATCATCATTATTAAGTGCCCTGCAGGCAGGTGTTGGCGATCATGACCCTCCATCTCTCGCGATCTTCCATAGCCATGATGACATTGTTGGTGGCGTGCATTCTCAGCCAGGCCTTTAGGTCGTCCTGCATCTTTATGCATGGTCGCCCGGGGCAGATACATAGTGGCGGCTTCCAAATATATCCCTCCCTGAAGACAGAGATGAGTTTGCTTTCTTTTATTTGTTTCCTAATCTGAAATGGCCAGTAACAGTACTTCTGTTTCAGGTACCTGAAGACATCCCTCCATATTGCCTGCAGTACCAGTCTCCCCAAGGATAAACGGCTCACGTACTTTGAAGAAGGGATGCAAGCCCTAAATCAGATACCGGGTATGAAGATCTGAAAATTGTTGTGGAAATAATTGTTTATTGTGGATGAGTATTGCAATAATGGCAGTGGATCAGGCAAGGAAAAACCCCTATTGTGTATTTGCATAGCCCTGTGGTGGTGAACCAATCATAAAAAATACAAGGATATGTACATGAAAACCATGACACTGAGGTTGGATACAAGATATTGGTCTGTGCTTAAGGCTAGTACACATAATGAAACCATTACAGAGACATGCTTATAGCTAAAGCCCTACTGCAGTCCATACCCATTTTACTTGTACAGTAAGGGGTGGAACAGGCTAAAGCTGGTATAGGCGCCGGACCAGGGGCTCCTCGCCACCCATAAATTTTACTTCACACTAACATAATAGGCATTGCCCACACCACGATCCAGCAGAATGCAGCAGGCAGTGCCTATTTTGCTAATGTGAAGCAAAGTTTTATGAGGGGAGGGGGGGGGGGCAAGCCACCAGTCTGGCACCTACACCAGCCTTGGTCTGTTTCATCCCTAATTGTACAGTGAGAAAGGATTTTTGTTCAAGGTCTGTTTTGTGTCATTAGAGCAACATTTTCTCCTGACCTTTAAAGAGGAAGTTTTATTATTGTTTGTTATTGTTTGTTTTTGTTTTTTTAATCTAATGAACTGGATTTAAGCTTTGTTTATGTGAACTTTGGTTGTTGTGCTAATACTAATAGTTTCATTTTTCCTTTACTAATGAAGTTGAAAGTATTCATTATAGGAACCATGGTAATAATTGGGCTTTATATAACTTCATGCACCTAGCTGTAACTGCTGAAGGGACTTTATTTTGTTATTATCACATGAAAAGTTACAAGTAAAAATATTAAACACACATGGGTACTACTTCAGACATTAATTTATAATCAGTCATTTGCACAAGAAGCATGCACTTAAATAAACTTAGATGTGATTTTCAGCCTGTCATTATTTTTTGTCCACATGTAAAAGACAAACAAGAGGAAAAAATTGATATGAGGGCATCTCAAGCAATTTTTGTTGAGGACATGTCACTGGATGAGATATCGGTCAGCTTGAATGATGACCTGACCTTGTCCCTTGATGTTTGCAGTAATTTTCCCCAGGCTGTCACCTTTGATAATGTTCAGGTATGTATGTAACACAATTATGAGGGGTCAGAATGACTTGTTCCGAGGCATTTACATTGAAAGTAGAATTAAGATTTAACCCTCTAGAACAAAAGTGTTCGATTATTATTTGAAATGACCCAGTGTCCTAAACAGTGATTTAGACAAAGTTGGATGTTTGGAGAGATATAGTGGCTTTATGATGAGGAAAGAAAGTAGCATTAAGATTTAACTCTTTTTTGTTCAAGTGTTCAATTATTATTTGAAACAAGTGAACCAGTGTGCCAAGCTCTATTTTTTTGAACACTTTATAACTTGTCAGCAAGATGCTTGTAGTCAGCATCAGTGATTTAGACAAAGGCGGGTATTTGGAGAGATAAAGTGGCATTATAATGAGGGAAGATGGTAAGTTTGTCCAGGAGATTTCATTGCTTCAGTGTTGGGTGTGATTATCTCCATTTTCACAAAGAAAATCACTTCTTGCACTTGGCTGACAATTTATGATAACCGGTGGGGATCAGGAGGGTGTCCCCACATGTAAGAAACATTGTATCATTCCATGCAGTACTGACAAAAGAATAAGTTTTTAAAAAACACAGAAAATCTGTGGGGTTGCAGCAAGGCTAGAAGTGAAGTCAAAATAATGGCAAAAGAAAAAGTTGTATGTAGCAAATCCTCGTGTGAGAAATAATACAGAAATATTCAAGGCTTTGCTGCATACAACTTTTTCTTTTGCCATATTTTGGCCATGCTGTGCTAAATAGGCACTTCTAGTCATGGCATATATTTGAATGTATTGACAGATATCCATTAACAAGTGTTCTGAGACAGAAGCTCTAGAGTTTGTTGAACAACAACAACAGCAGCAACAGCCACAGAACCCGCAGCAGCAACAACCATCACTGCAGAAACAGTTTTCACATCAGCGGAAGCCCAGTGGCACTCACATTGTATTTGACAAGTTTGCAAATTTTCAGGTAATTTATCTGTCGTTTCATGCACCTATGATGCTATATTTTTCCCCTGTGCTTGGAACACATAGATTTGATAAACTCTTGGCACACTGAATTATATTAGACAAACAGAATGGCATACGCCCTCCTTAAGAAAATATGCTTTCTTCGTCACTTTAATTTGTATAAGTTTTTGCACTGAGGTATGCGATCCAACTACCAAAAAAATGACATCATTGAGCGATTTATAGATGGATAGTACTTAGTGGATAACTGGATTCTTAAAAAAGTTGCGAAGGAAAGTTTAGTCTCACAATATTTTGACTAATCACTTTTCAAAACAGTTTATCCACTAACTCATGACTCTGTCAAACCCCGGCTTATTCTGTCACTTTCCATCTCTGAAAGTTTCTTGACTGTATGCTCTGCAGTTTTTATAAAAAGTGAGAATATGGCTTCCAACTTACCAAGTCATAACAGTAGATTACTGGCATTACAGTGTTTGGTGGTTATTGTTTTTGGAGGGCGGGTTGGGGGAAGGGTTTTTCAGTCGCTATGATTTTAAAAAATTGGCCAATGTCTAATGTCTTGTGAAAGTTGATGTGTCTGGCTGCCATGAAAGTTTGATTTTTTTATCCTCTTCTTTCGCTTTCCTTCTGATATTGTAATTGCACTTCTGTTTTTATATTTATTGTAAATATAGTTAATCCATTGACAACGCTGTACATCCTAAAATTGATAGTGTGAGTGTTGATGTACATATACTCATCTATATTCTACTAAAATCATGTAACCTGTAAGTTCATGGGCTCTAAGAAATTTTTTCAGCAAACTGATTGCAAGAACATGTAGCTGTGAAAGGACTACTGAACTGAAGAATAAAACAACAAAATAATTCAACTCAAGCAAATAACTACAATTTCAGTACAAATGTTTCAAGTTGGATGCATGAACTAGAGATGCGTCTTGAAAAGTAGCTAGGCAAGAAGTTACATGTCTGAATAGCCTTGTACATTTATTCCTTTCAGCCTGTGACAAAACAACTTCCTAGCAAACTTCATTTTCATGTGACAGTGGAGCGAAACAGCAAGAGGTTGGTCTCTTGTGGTATTGCCACTGACAATGCCCATAAACTGCTAAAACGAACGGACAGCTCAACGTCATCTGGAGGGACCACTGCTCTTGTGAAAGGAGATTATAGCCTCAGTTTCTCCAAGTCGTCAGTTACTCTTCAGAGTGGTCGTAACACACTCAGCTTTGTTACGCAGGTGAGATTGTCTTTGATATTTTTAAGATGATGTTGAATTTACTCATGTAGGTAAAAGCCCACTTACAATCATTGCAGTATTGAAAATGCAGCATCACAGTTATTGGTCTCACTGACATTTCGTAATCGTTCCCTTATACTGTAGTAACTAAAAAATTCGAAAATCTATTTATTTATATCGACGGTGCTCCAAGCAAACTTCGTAACCCAATTTGAGATAATTTTACAGGAGAGACAAAAAACTGAATTGCGGCAACCCTAATCAATAAAATGGACTGAATGTCCGATGTTATACCTATTAAGTAATGCCAAACAAGTATGTGATGGCAAGTACCATTACATGTAATGATAATTATCATTTTGAAGAGATTTGAGTTTTGCTGTCGCTTAATAGCTCTAAGTGAACCTCTCAAAGGGGGTTTAAGAGCTTTCCTTGAGGCAGATTTCTCGGTCCGCCGACTCCGTGACCAGCTCGGCGTGAGATGCATAGCGTGTGGGTGGTGACAGGACTCCCCGAGACGCACAAGACTGACAGTTGGCAAAAAATGATCAGCCTATTGTATACATCAGTCAATAGGGTTCAGACCTCAGAATCAGAGATTGACCAAAGAGTCTTCCTCATTACATCATCACTGGTCCGAGAAAAGAAATTTTTGTTTGGGGCTTTTTTTTTTTCCCTTGTTTTTTTTTGGGGGGGGGGGGGGGGTGCTCTTTTTTTTCTTTTTTTTTTTAAAGGTTTTTTTTTTCAAAATACAGTAACACATTTGTTACAGGAAAAGGAGAAAAAAGCAAAAGGTGACATGCATATTTTAAGCACCGATACAATAGAAACTCTTACTAGGAACTTCTTAACACTGCAAATGGACAAAATATAATATTAGATGAATTTATCTAGTTGAGAATTTTATTTATTCCTTTCTGTAAAATCAGGACCATCATTGAGGTACATCGCCGACGCTCTGGGTGCAGGAGACAGGAGAACTGCTTGCAGGTCCATTGAAATTAGCAAAATGTCTTGGTCATTCTCGGCCAAATGTTTGTCCTGAGCCTTTGATTCCTGTGCCTCTGTCTTCTTTTGTTGATGAGCATTCCACAGAGTTTCCTCTACATTGCCTTTTTCATAGGCGACACAAGTGTCACACTGATCTTTTCGTGGATGGAAGATGCCGATATTGCTGCTGTTGAATATCTTCAAAAATGCTTGTCGTGATAAAGGTACTACACCATCGGTGATGCAGGTTTCTGTGTAGGCGCTGAAGACATTCTGGAGTAAATGAAACTGTCTCTCTAGATATGGTTTGGTGGTAGTTTTCCTGATGTAATGCGAGTTATGACATTTTATTGAGTTTTTGCAAACACTCTTGTCAGTAGCACTTCTGGTCCTCTCCACGGTCATGCCATGTTTGACGCTTTCTTTCAGGAGCGACTGCAGTTTGTGCTAGGCACCAGTTCCTCACAGACCATTCTCCAACAGCCAGGTGCTGAGAAACAAAAATTTGCAAACTTCTGTCCTCTTGTCACCAGTTTGAAGGAAATATTTGAAGACTGTTTTATGTTCATCATGCTTGATCGCAGTAACTAGGTTTCTGACAAACAATCTTTTAGCCTCCCAGGATCCAAGGGCCCAGAACTCGTCAAATGTAGACATCCTGCCAGCGTCACTTACATCATTGCAGTTTTTCCAGTTGGCTTTACATTTACAACACTCTCCAAGGACTCTGTGTGGCTTAGCAGTAGGCTTCACCTTTTTGTGATCGCTTGCTTTTGTACGACCAATATACTCGATTCCTTTGAGGCGATATAGAGAACTTTCTGCATGTCTGTATACAGTTTCAGTAGAGCTGGATGCTGTTGGTGCAGGGCTGCCTGAAGTGGAACATGGCTGAGGAGATGCACACTTGGAGGCTAAAGGTGGTGGTAGTTCTATCTTTGAGGACGAGGAAGCAAAATCAAGGGGTAGGGGTAGCTCTGATTCATGGCTTGGTAGTTCTGAGTCAGGTAACAGCATCCAATCTGGCGTTGGGGGTAAATCGGCGTCCAAACATGGAGATGACGCTGCCACAGTAGTTGAGGATGGTGATGGCTCAAGGGGAGGAGGGTTTGCTCCTGTAAATGTGAGTGGCACTGGCTCTGCAGATGAAGATGGCACCGCCTCATGAGATGATGATGGTACTGATGGTTCCCTGAAGTGTGACGGCATTGTCTTATCACATGAGAGCAGCATTGGATCTCCTGCTTGGGGCTGCCATGCAGTGGAGGGCAGAAGTAAGTTCTCATTCATGTGGTCCAATTCTGCAAATGAGACATCTGGGTCAAGGAGCACAGAGCCTATAGATAGGTCCATCAGCTCGCCATTCTCGTCAATGACATCAGAGACTATGGCAGACATGTCTAACCTCTCTCTATCTTCCATTTTCTTCCTTTTTGGCTGGTGTGGAGTGTGTAGAAGGAGGTGATTTGCGCTTTGCTTGTAGATTTTGCCTTTGGCTCAAAGCCACCAACATGCAACCTCTGGATAACGGCTCCCTGGCGGTCTAAAGCAGAAATGATAGGGCCACATTCGGCTATCATCATGCTTTTATAGGGTAAGCAAATAGGGAGATGGAACTCAGAAAATACCATTTCCATGTGGCATCATTCTAAAGTATAAGTGATGACATGCTGGACCACCATCTTCTCAGTCTGTGTCCACACTCCGTCTCCATTTTCAACACATTTTCTTGCTCACCCGAGTCCAGTGGTTGTGTGTTGACAATTGACACTCTCTTACCTAACCTGTATTGCGTCTCAACCACTCTCGTTGACCTAACCCAGAAAGGGGGGAGGGGGGGAATAAACACAATGGGATTGTTTCACTCTTCTATTACATGTATAATGAACAACTATGATTTTACTGGGGAGTTGATTTTAATTTTTTTTTACTCCTTTTGCGTTCTTATTGTTTAAGAAATCGTCTTCAAACTAAACAGTTTGCAGTGTGTCTGCGGAGGTGTTCATCATCATCATGTTTATAATCTTCCTGTCATACCCCTTGTACTCCCTTCCCCCTCCTATTCTTTTCCTCTGTCTCTTTCTCTCTTTCTCCATCTCTACCAATGTGTGAATTTGTGAGTCAAATGACCGAGAGGGATCTGGTTGACATGAAGAAAGGGAAGGAAATTGGGAAGGCAGGAATTTAAAGTGCCAGTATATTAATATAACTTCAGGTAAATTACAATAATTATTAGTATGCTAAATAAAAAAATCAAGCCCTTACGGGCTCTCCGTCATTTCAATGTAATGACAAATAGGCCTTGGTTGATTGATATCAATTTAATGGTCTATAAGAGTGTCACACAACAGTTGTGTCATGGATTAGTCGCACCTGGGATGACCGAGGGCGTGTGGCCATGTCGTGGGCATTGTCTATGGATTACGCAAGGCATTGATCTCGTATTACAGGTGAAACGCGGTGGCCCGTGTCACCTGGCCGGTCATCTCTCCGGAGTCTTGCGAGGTTGGCTCAGAGCAAATACACGAGGTGGAGATTTGAGAGGTTTGCAAAGATGCAGTTTAATTAACTTCTAATCATTTTTGAGGTCTAATATTTTTAGTGGATATGGGGGACTATGTAACGAACCTGTTTAGCAGAAAAAAGTTGGGGGTCTAAAATTGAGGTTTAAGAGGTTTGCTTGGGGCGCCGTCAATACATATTCAACTACTTTCAAAGCCCCAACGATTGATCTTGGTCATAGACTCAAGTGGAAAAGTAACTCTATAGCGAATTTCCGAAAATTCCTCATAACCAGACTAGTTGTGCTGAAACAGTTTTCTGCTTGTCCTAAAAAGTAGCCAAAACCAAGCACAACAGTATCAGGGAACGGTGTCAATTTGAAAATTATACATTGACTTCAACTTTGCACTTTCTGTTTGATTCATTGAATATCCATCACTGTGGTAAATGAAAAGACCATTTTGATTTATGTTATGAGGTTGTTGGTAATACTCACTGCCTACCCATGCTGCATTAACTTACTGCCTACCCATGCTGCATAAGTTGTGGTCAAAACTGCTGTATCGGCTGCCTATCTTTGCCACACCCTGGTGGGTTTTGGTTTAGAATTTTTTTTTCACATTATTACCACAACCAGAGCATCAGAGGTACAGCTGTTAGAAACTAGTACTGCTTGTGCACACGAAGAACAACGTGGATTCGCAAAACGTCGAGCTGTTTCCAACCTATGGGCCTTTTACAACAACATCTATTAGCTTGAACATCACAAAGCCTGACGTGATGGCCGCACAAAACTTGTTTGAAACCGCTCGATCGCTACTCGAAACTTGTAGGAAATATGTTTCCTGTATATGTGTGTCATAAACAGAGAGAGAAAGAAGCAGTGTAGTGTGTTGAGCGCTTCGCAGGCGCTCCATTCTGCTCTGTGGTTGACATGTTGTTTCTGTAAAGCGCATACAGCATTTTAAATGGATATGCGCTATAAAATGCCATCCATCATCATCATCATATATACCAATGCCCCTCAGTTAAAGAGAACAACCAGCTTTTATGCCAGTGCTGACAAGAGCACATGGCTTTAAAGGCAAAGGGATGAGTCCACTACAATGTATAAGTTTTAATATGTGAAGAAGGTTGATGAAATAAAGTGACCAAGTAGTATTACAAACCACCTTATGTAAATATTTCTGTTCATAGATTGGTGAGAAAGGGATTTTTCGCCTGGGCCAGATGTGCTTCAGTATTAAATGTCTGGACCTGCTGAAACCTATGTCTTCTCCAAATGTTTACTTCAAAGTTGTCAGCATCTCACCTGAGTTCAGCTTGAAACCAAAGAGTTCAGGTAAGTGTTGGTCAGAAACTTCACAAGCCAACTGCCGTACAAAATGATACCTCTGTTATCATAATGTTTGCATTGTTTCCGGGTGGTGTCCAAGGTACACTCCATCACCAGACAGCTAATCACAAGTTGAATACATCAACATTTTTACATTTGCTTTGTTTTGCACGAAGTGGTCCCAAATTTGATTGAAGTTAACGAATACAGGTGGGTATTAGCAAAAAACTTCACTCTTTTATGTTTTCATTGTTTCTTGGTGATATCCATGGTAGGGGTGTGGTAGAATGCATTGTCAATCAACTAATTACAAGTTAAATATATTACAACTTTTAATCTCACTTTGCTGTATATAAAAGGACTGTCATATACATTGAGTAAAAATAGTTTGAAAATTTTGTCAGGAGAAATATTTAAAGTGACAGTATAAGAGATAAATTTACGTCTAATCATCTCATCATTTTAAAATGTTTGAGGAGATTCGCTGCTCTTGGCATTGACTCCTGGCTTTCTTGTTGTTGTTTGTCTTTTCGTTTGTTTCTTCTGTTTTTTTCTCGTTTTTTGCCTTTCATTTGTGACATCTGTTCTTCTTCTTCTTTTTCTCTTTCTTCTTTTTTCATCTTTTTTTTTTTTTCGACATTTTAGAGTGCTTTATCATGGGAATACAGCAGGAAGGAATCATGACATGCAAGTCTGGCAGTGGCAGTTTGAAAGCAGCGACCACTGTATCCTTCACCACCTCACCTTTCTTCAGTATCACGTCAGCAAACAATGGTAAAGATGCAACACTGGAGCCCCAGGCACCCCACTCTTCACAGAGCATTCCAGTGCAAGTTTATTTCAGTTTGAAAGACATGGGGCAGACAATTATCAGCAAGGTAATGTCCAAACATTTGTCTTTGATTCCAGACATTGCAGTCTAAACATTGTCCAGTCAAAAGATGGCGAGGTGTAAGAAATAATACAGAAACTATACAATAAAATACAAAGGAAAAAGAAAGACAAATCAAACTTTGGTTTAATAACCTTCTTCAGGAAAAAAAGATAAATATAACAGGATGGAAAGCTAAATAATTTTTCTTTAAATTCGTAGAACTTTTAACCAATAAAGCTACTTCATGTCCACAAGTCCCAAGCTTGGATGATCCGAGTACAGAACTTCCACCAATTTATGTTTCATGCTGATTCTTGATCACTTTCATCACATATGTATTACTCTTTTAACACAATCACTTTAAGTTAATGAAATATGAAGAATTTAATTAATCAGTAAAATTATGTCAAGTCACATTTAGAACTGTAACTTGTCTTGGCTACAGTAGAGATATCTATAGATCCTATGACTTTCATGTTGTGGAATAGGAAATTTGAGAGGCCATGGCAAGCAGTAAATCCAGTAAATGAGTCCAAGAAAATACTCATACTGATGAAAAAGGGTCAAGTCAAGGATGGAAGAATCAAAATACTTGAAACACAATTTTCTGTCCATGTCATTGGAGAGAATAATTAAATATCTATGCAAGTCCATGATCCTGATTAAGGACTGGAAACATTTTAAAACAAGTAAATTTGTCACGTCGTCACTGCTCTATGATAATGTTATATGTCAGACCTATGCAAAAAGGCAGCTCACTGTTCATTGTGTTCCTGAGCATGATGGCTATCAGATAATATCACAGAAAAGAAATGCGCCACTAGGAAAAAGTAATAATCCAATAGAATCATAATGACATAGGTCACTGAATGACAGGAAAAGAAACAGTTTTTGCTTAATAACTCATAAGTATTAAACACGACTTATGCCATCATTGTAGAGCAGTGACGATATTTTTTTTGTTTTTTTTGTTTGTTTACAGTTGTAAATTTAGTGTCAGGGGTTTTTGTTTACCTAGATTTCAATGTTTTCAGGTTGGCACGTCTGTGGAGGGTTGGCAGAAAGTATTTTATCAAAATGTTGAGTTTATTCATCCTTTTCGTATTGCCCACAAAGTGTACACAGCAGGAAAACAGTGAGTCTGATTCTGTTTTATTTTGTCACCACTTTTGTCCTTATATCATCCCTTTGGTAATGTTTCTTTTAGTTACACTGGATGCCTTAAATTTTTTGTGAAAGAGATGATGGAATAGACTGAGATGTATGTCATAATATATTTCTGTTCAGTTGCATATCGACACTGTCTGCTAAAACTGTAGTAATCAATTTTCACTACTTTTCAGGAAAAGCAGAGAACTGTTTTATTTTAACACAACTGGTCTAGTTACAATGAATTTTTAAAAGTTTGCTATTTAGTTATTTTTCGGCTTAGGAGTCTATAACCAAGATCATTTGATGCGGCTTTGAATGTTGTTGAATATATGTAAAAATAGATTTTTTAGAATTCTTGAGGTACTACTATCTGTGGGAACAGTGACGATATGTAGTTCAGTGTTCATCAAGGGGAAGAAAGATCATTAGTAGATGGTAATGAATGGAGAAATAAATTGTCTGTGTCAGCTGATATAAGTATGTTCAGGTTACTAAACTTTCTTGTGATTTGGTTGGTTTTCTGTAAGACGCTTAAGGCTGTTGTCAAAGAAGACTAAAACTGAGCGCTACTTTAAATCGTTTATTCCATCATCAACTAGGATGTTACAATAATGTTGTCATCTTGATTGTAATCCGTGTACAATTGAATTGTGTCTTGTGTGTCAGGCCAATGTGTTTTGGTAACGGAAGCATAATGTGTGCACTGTTAATTTTGTTTATTTATTAGTGTGTGTGTGCGTGTGCGCCCGCACTATATATCATAATTTCTGTAACTGGATTGTTATGTATTCAATGATCAAAACAAATTTCCTTGTACAAGGACGAATAAAATTTATCTTATCTTATTTCGTTGCTCCAGCATTGTACTAACAGAGCTTAGGCAATACATGTTCAATGGCCCTGTTTTGAGATAAATAGTTACTAGAAAGAGGTTCTTTCCACTAAGGTATGTTAATAGTGTACCATCATGATTGGCTCAGTACATACTTAAAGAAAAAGAAAAATAATAAACTGGGATCACAATGTATGTGATACATGTGTGTTTTTATCATTTCCTCAGGAAATATTTTCAAATTATCATCCATGGGAATACCAGCGCAGATTTCGTTGTATTGGAGCCAAAAATTGAAACTCTGGACTGCAGAGACGTGGAGTTTGTACTGTTGAATAAACCAGATCAGTTGTTGGTTAGTATGTTGGTTAGAGTCTGTGTCTATCATTGTATCAACAGACAGTTTACTGTTCTTCCATATATAACTCTCTAAAAGCGGACCAACTCAGTGAAATTAGAATTACAGAAATGGAAGTTTATGGACTTCTGTGCTAAGAAAACAGAGATTCAGGAGTATTTGAAATGATAAGTGTTAATGATATATTGTGTGAATTTGGTCATTGAGTTTTACATTTTTTTGCACAGAATTCAAGTTACTTTGTTATTACAGATTTCACTTTTGTTACCACTTAGCTTAAAACTAAAATGTCAAGAGTCAACATGGTTTAGGCAAACTACTTTCATCATAGTTTAGTCTCTGAATGATATTATAATTCTAATCAAATTTCAGTTGTCTGCAAGGGGGATCAAAATCAGTTGTAACGGAATATGCTTTTCTCCCGTAGTAAGAAATTGAGAGTGAAAATTTCAACCTCTACTTTTTTGTCTTTGCTTCCAGCCTGTAAACTATAACCAAAGTATGTCATTGCTATGGCAACTGAACAGCAACATTCCCATCCTGCCATCACTGGATCTTACATTCACATGCAACTATACTTGTCCCTTGGATACCAGCCCACAGCCACATGAGTTTGAATACAGCTGTTGTATTCAAGATTTCCAGGTGGGTCCAGCTTGGTACATGAGTGCCAGTAAATGGAAGAACAACCATAAGAAAAGTATAACAGTAATTATATATCAGCAATGGATAATTTATTCATGTACATCCAATGCTTAGTGGATTCGTCAGGATTTTTCTTCATTATGCAGTCCATAGGTTTCTCCACTTTAGACTTTAAGTATGAAACTTTATAATTGCTATAATGTAATGACTTAGAGTGATTTTTTAAAAACCTTTTTTCACTATCAAGTAAGATATTATGATTTCTTTTGAGAAAAAATCGGCCAAGGAAATGTCATTATTTCAGTATTCACAACTCTTTTTCTCACTGCTATTTTTGACAGACTCAGTACATTTTGTCCTACACTGTGTCCAGTATAGAGGAGGATAAACAGTGCACTACAGGAGAAGCTGCCATATTGGACATCAAGATGAAACAGCTCTTGGATTTGGACCTCAATGATGGAGTGAAACTGGCATATTCAGTCCAAGCCAATGGGACTATCTGGGCCATAGGAGGAAAGTCATCTGGTAGGAGAATAACTTTTTGCCATGTTCTGATTTTTGTACATTATTTTGTATGAACAGCATCATTGTCTTATTAAATGTACATCTCCCTCTACATATACAAATAAAACTTGCCAATATGATTGGCCATACAGACTTGCCTCATTTCATTTTGGCATATTTTTTTTTTTTTAATCTGAGATATTTAAGGAAAACTGAGCAGTTTGAGGATAATGTATGTGGCATTATTTTCACAGACTTGCTTTCATGCTAGGTTTTGTAGCTTCACTTGTACCAATGACAGGGAATAGTTCTCGAGAAAGGTGATTATTTTTTTTTTTTAACCAGGTGTGTTCACAATGAAGGAGGGCAAGCATAACATAGTGCTTGATGTTGTACCCATGCAGCCTGGCTTCCTGCATTTTCCACTAGTCACATTATATAAATATATGGAACAAGTAGAGGGTGAGTATGGATTTTGTTGATACGATCCGAGTTGAGGTGTTTTGTAACATTTATACTGACAGAAAAACGAAACTAGTTTGTCATAAACCCCTCCGCCTCTACTTGCTTTTCCCTGTAGTATGCTGAAAAAAATGCTTGAAGTGCACGAACTCGTGGTTTACGTGGTTTTAGTCGTATGATGTACATCAACAGCGCACTCACATTATTGATTTTAGGGAGAAAAATGTGATTAGAAGTGCATCTGCCTAACTAGTGCTCAGAAAAGGGAAGTGGGAATGAAAGGAAGAAGAAAAACAAGTATTCAAGATGGGGATTGAACCGGCAACTTCTTCTATGGCACCAACCACTTTGGTTGAGGGGTCAATCCCCATCTTGATCACTTGTTTTTCTTCTTCCTTTCATTCCCACTTCGCTTTTCTGAGCACTAACTAGGCACATAAGCTTCTAATCACCTCAGTATTTTCTCTCAATTATTTTCTTAGTGCTGTGTCTCACCCAAGTTTCTGCTTACCTTTATTGGCTATCAATTTTAAGGCATATGGTTTATGTCCACAGTGCAGTGAAGTGGTCAAGGATAATTTTTTTATGTACTACGTGCAAGGTTTCATTTATATTTTTTAAGGGAACCGAAGTGCAGCTTTGAAGGTTTGTGGAAGGACAGATGTACCTGTATTTAAACAGATTGCCTATGAGAAACGCAGACATAGAAGATATGGGAATAAAGATCGGAGGCCGAAACATCACAAACCTTCGCTACGCTGATGACACAGCTCTTATGTCAGATAACATCACCAGCATGAAAAGAGTGTTGCACAGAGTGGATGAAGCGGGCAAGACAGCAGGCCTACACCTAAATGCTAAGAAAACGAAAGTCATGCATACTGGAACAGGGCACCATGAACACCAGGAGATACTAGTAAACAAAACAGCACTAGAAAAAGTGACTGATTTCAAATACCTAGGATCACATAAATCGCAAGATGGAAGCTGCTCAAAGGACATAAAAACAAGGATAGGAATGGCAAAACACAAAATGGTTCAACTAAACAACATTTGGAAGGATAGAGGCACACCAACGGACCTCAAAGTGAACATACTTAAGTGCTTGATCTGGCCAGTCCTACTATATGGTTGTGAAGCCTGGACACTCAAAAAGGCAGACATAACAAGATTGGAGGCAGCTGAAATGTGGCTTTACAGAAGGCTACTCAGAATAAGTTGGACAGAAAGGAGAACAAATACAAGCATCTTAGAACAGCTTGGCACCACCAGAAGAATAACACCTGAAATAAATAAAAGAAGACTTGCATACATCGGCCACGCGGCCCGAAACAAAAGCACGGCCCTTATGATATCAATCCTTCAAGGAAAGACAGAAACAAAGAGAAAACAAGGAAGACCACCCATTACATATCACGATAACATCAAGAAAGTCAGCCAGCTGGAAATAAGTGAACTAACTAGGAAAGCTAAGGACAGGATTGGGTGGAGGAGATTTTGTCGTGACATCCACTGTAGCAGCTAACATCGATGACGATGAAGCCGACAGGTGACAGGTGAGGCCTATGTTGCATGGCACCCCTCTCACTAATGCCCACACACATACACACACACACATTTCTCTCCTCTCTCTTTGATAATATCTACTTCATCATTGTGCTTGCGTCAAATCAAAGTTCAAAATTTTGCCACAGATCACACAACAGAAGATGAAGGAGATGCTGAGAACTCAGATGACGAATCTGCTGCACCACTGCAGTCAGCAGGCAGAGTGAACAGATCAGTCTCGCAGATATCCCAGATGTCTATTTCGTCTTCCCAGTTTGCATCCCGATTGATCGAGTTCAGCCCAGGCCAGGTGTATAATGAAAGTCGGAACAAACAAATCCATGTCTCTCCATGCAAGACCTCACCAGATATTGAAGTTTCATTGGTTCAGTGACCTGTGTTTATGCACAAACAAGTGATGCTTTTAATGTTTATGTTAGATATTGTATTTAACTTACTGATTGCTGATGCTGTGAAATTGGTATCTTGCCTGCTTTTCAGAGCTGGTTGTGGCAGTTTTGTTATGTTGCCCTGCCAACTGCTATAGGCTACAGCCCTCAAGAAATGAAAATCAATCAGTTGAATGAGCTGTGGAGAGCTGTAGCTTCACTTTTGACATCTTAACAGACTGCTCATCATTGTATGATGTCAACTCTCAAAGTGTTAAACAGTGTCAGACATGTGATAAGAGGGCAACAGACCGGTGGTACATTGTGTAGTGTGAAAGATGTGAAGATATACTGATCTTCACATTGGCAGTACAGTGTATCTTCATTATAGAATGATGTTATCCTGTGTATGATGTAACTTTTGACTAAATATGATACCATTACTGTAATGTTAATTCAAATACTCTTCTGCAATCTGTTAGCTTCTTGATTTAACTCTCTTTAGAGTATATTACATGTACATGTAATTCTGCTCCTGGATATGATTACTAATGTGAAACCTGTAATTTTTATGTTTGCTTCCTTCAATAATCAAAAGCTACATACAGGGGTGTAAATGACATTTGAAAAAATTCTCTGAAAATGAAACCCCAGGGGCGTTACGTCCCTTGCCTTGCATCTATTTCCCCGTTTGGCTAGGCCTAGGCTATTTTCGTGGGCCAGAGAATTTTTCTCTGAAACCTCGGAGATTCTCGGACTAACAATAGTGAAGGAAACTCGTCCATCAGAGAATTTTTCTCTGAAAATTCGTCGTACAAATAGCAAACCAATGTCGTGACAATAGTATTAATGCAGTTGTGAAATTAACTGTTTTTATTCGTAGTTTTTAGGTTTCAGTTTGTTACTGTTGAAAAAATATATTATCAGTGAATAAACAAAACAAAAGCAACTTGAAATAACTAAAAATAAGGATAGATTTAGCTCTAGATTTAGGAATTTACCCTCAAAATTCAACAAAATGAAAACATCTGAAATCAGAGAAAATCTGATAGATTTACACCCCTGTATAAATTGCCATAAAGGATGAAATTTCAGAAAATATCTAAGGGGATTGTTGGGTGAAGGGGATCTGGACTGCTTATGATGGTTTCTGAGGTGAGTGGTCCAAACAGTGTCAAAATAACCATGCCTCAATGTATCACCAAAGAGTACAGAAGGGTTTATGTGTTTAATTCAATTAAGTGTATGTACATTGTACTTAATTATGCTGTAGAATAGAAAGCACAACGGTGGGGACATTTTTGTAGACATAATTATTATGGATTGTCATGTTTACAAGATTTGTCCACTGCCCAGGATGTTTTTGTTCTCTGTATTTATGAAATAACAGTCTGTCATTTTATACTTTTTGACATTTCTGGTTGACTTTCAGGCTAAGAGACAGCTTATTCTTCTGCTTGCAAATATTTGCAAATAATAGACAACTTGTCCGTAGCATTCCTGTATATTTTGTCAAAGAAACAATATTTCTTACATTCCATTTGGCAATATATTATATAGCGGAAACTTGTCCTTGTGTTGGTTGAATGTTCTTCAATGTTTCTTAATTTTCATTAACGTTTCTTAATTTGGTTACAAACAGTTGCCTATCACAGGATAGAATGAACTTTTTCACACTCTGTAATTGAGGACCTCAGAGAACGTTAAATTATGTTATACTGCAAATCATAGAACATGCATGATATGGTAACTTCATGTTTGAATTTGAGATGCCGAGAATGAGTTGAAAGTTGAAGAAAATCTCTCGTTTAAAATGCTAAAGAGACGAGAACATTTTCTGTGCTGTATTGATGATGGGAAGTAGGTTTCCATTGATATATGTTATATCCTTGTGTTCTAGCACTGTGGAGTTTCATGGCGTATTCACTGTGCTTAGTTTCTTCCCAGTTAGGGGTGAAACTAGCAGTTTTTGACATTGTATTGTGTGTATTTTTTATGCCCAAACTTTAACAAAACATTACAATACACCCTCAGTGAAATAAACCCTTGAGTTTTGCCTTCACCCTTTTATAAAAACTATGATCAGTTTTATTTGATGTATTCGTTTTCCCCAGTCGTAATTTTTAAGACTGACTATTGTCTGATTACATGATATATATGCAGTGGAGTCCGCATAATTCGAAGACGTCGGAGAAATGGATTAGACTTCTATTTACTAGAGTTCAATTTACCGAGAGAGAAATAAACATTATTATGCTGTTTACCCCATACCATAATAATTATGATTACATCCCTTCTTATAGATGCCCGCCCCATAATAAAAAATGAAAAAAGAAAATATGCACAGGCCCCTGTATGGGATCTTTTGATGAAGTATTTTTCTTTAGAAGTGACCACACCGTGGTGGTAAAACCTGAAATTTGCATTGAATGGTGCTTAGACCTAGTAAATCTGGCCAGCAAACTCGGTTGCCTGCTGTCATATTGGCCGCATGTATAGTGTAAGCAGGATACGACACTGTGGTGATGTCATCAATCAATGGAGACATTCCTTCATGTATGATGTTCAAATGAAAGACTGTAGGGCTATTGCGTCATTCCACTTGCTGGCTGACCTTGCTACATATATCAGTGGCATGGAATGACCATTAGGTAGTGTAACCATGCGCTGCTCATAATTTGCTGTATGCCCTGTTTGCTGCAATACATTACTCTTATCCTTATCTTCGTCCTTTATCACTGATGCGAAAAGTATCTGAATCGGGCTTTTATGGGTATTAAGGTTTTGAGCAGGCATGAAATTCGAAGTTACACTGGGTGATTGAGCTTGGTGACTTCGAATTATTGGAAATTGGTCAGTTCGAATTCAAATTATAGAAGAAAGATCACTAGAGATAAAGAAGAAGAACAATCCAGACTTTGAAATTACCTCGATTTAACAGAAATTCAGATTATCAAAGTTTGATTTACGTGGACTCCACTGTATATGCTTCAACCTGGCATTTATATTTCAAAGTACATTAAAATTAAATCTAGTTGTTTATCATCCTTAATGATTTTCTTTCTTTTTTTTGTACTTTGTGTAAGTGAGAATATTGGTAAGTCATTGGACCAAATAATAATTAGTCTTTGACAAGAAGTCTAAGCATGATAATGGTATAATGCAAAGTGACCCAGTCTGTTGAGATACCGTGGTAAGTCTTTATGTAAGGGAATAATGTACGCCAAGTGGTTTTATGCCTTGACACACAAACAGTCAAGCTGTGGTGGCTTATATCATTGGCGGGAATTATCCCCCCACTCCAGATTTTCACTTCTTCAATCACTGTTTATTCATGTATTATCATTTACTCATAATTATATACAAAATGGGCAAGCTTACAGCTAAGTTCAGGCTAGCTGGGTGGTTTTATTTCATTTTCAGCCAAATGAAGACTTTCCAGTTCCCACCTATGATATAGGATGAGCGTATTTGGTTAGGGTATATTTTGCCAGTAATGTCTTGCCCAAATGCAGTTCTTTAAATCTTAAATGGCATTTCATATCATCTCTTTGAAAACTGAAGTTATCAAAAAAGAATAAGAACAAAATATTGTAAGGGAGATGAGCAAAAGTGAAATCTATCGTTCAACCAAGTGGAAAAAACTGGAAAATCCTGTAACTAGGTTGAAATGCTGATTTACATGCTATGTCATACAGCATTTTTTTCAACTGGACATCCAGGTATTTAGATGGTTTACCAAATAACGGGAAGCTTTGAACAAAACAAAAAATGAAACACACTACACATTCCAAAATAGTGTCACCATGTAGTTTTATTATGTGTCTTGTATTTTAATATGATTTGCCATGTTTTAAATGCTATCATGCCTGATCACAACATACTATACAAACCTGAACAAATATTTTCACATTGATATAACTTGTACTTACTTCTGTCCACGATTGTGGCTCACGACTATCAATACTGTGTTGAAGTCCCTTTTTGACAACAAATTCACATAAATATAATAATAATCCTAAATTCAAATGACTTAATGCACCTTACGATCGAGGGTTTTGATTTTATTTTAAAGATACTTTTGCCAGTCATATCAATGAATGAAAAACAAGAGTCAAAAACTAAAAATGCCAACTGTATTATCCATAAAATGTACATTTTCAGATGAGCCCTATCTAAATCTGAGAGTTTGTGATTTAGGCAGCATAACATTAAAACTTGGGTACAGACAGGGAGGTAACAAACAAAATCAAACTGCAAACAGTCTAAGTAGAGTTGTTCCTAAGAGAAAATATTGTGTGTTGTTGATATGAGTACATGTAACAGTAAGACTGAGATGAACTCAAACCATCACAAAAAGTGAAAAATATATTACTCCAAAAAGAAATTTAACACCAATGCTATGTTTTGTGATATAAATTACAGAATAAGATCTATTTCCATGAGTTACTACACAATGAAATGTTGGTCCTCTTTTAACTACATGTTTAAATACTAATAATAATACTACAATGACAATGAGCTCTTTTAACAACAATGGTCCCCAAAAAATAACCAAGGTTAAATTTTTTTTTTTGTTCGATTTAATACTAGCCACATCAATCTTTCATTGTTACACTGATTTTTGCATTCAGGATTAAAAAAAACAAACAAAAAAAAACAAGGAAAAGTAAGAGAATGCATAGGTTTGCTTATGCACAGTCCAGTGTGACATAAAGGAGGAAAGACAAACAAAAAAAAAAAGGGACAAAACATTTGTGGATGTGAAAATACCCGTGAAATGTTTATGTTTTGGAACTCAGAAAATCAGCATTCACATAGTAATATAGATAAACAATGACTTTCACATGTTTTTACAAGACTTGTCCTCTGTTCAACAGAGGATATATGGAACTCACCTCGGATTTATAATAATAAAAATAAAAACTGCAGTTTTGCAACTAAATGCAAAATTTGAAATCACCACATCAAATCAAGCCTTCATACACCATGAAGCATTGGTACTGTATTATATAACAAGAATAACATGCAATAAACAAACAGGAAAGGAATGAAAAAAGTACCAAACAGATTTAACTTAATACTTGACATAACTTGTATTACAATACAGCCACTTTCAACTGACACTGACAGATGTCCTTGAAGGCTGATCTTTCATCAAGGGATCCAGAAATGTTCACCTAAGATATTTTACTGAATAAAGAAAAGCTATGAAACCACTAAGTTTCACCAGCTAATTTGCAAGGAACCAAATTAGTCTAAGTCTGTTTAAGATCATGAGAAACAAAATATTCAAAAAGCTGCTTATGAATCGCTACTCTGATTTTCTTTCCAATGTTGTTACTATCGGTGATAGCTGTAATATTGAGATGGATACTACAAATGGTGATCCCAATATATTATGGTTTGGAATAATCTAATTCCAAACTTACATTGGACTTCTGACTCTGAGAGTATTCTTATATGACCCTGTGTTGAATGGAATTTTGCCCTTTTGAGGATTTGAAAATCAAAGTGCAAAATTCAAACCTCTGAGAAAAATGTTGAAAATTTTTTTTTTAATTATCAATATCTTTTCTTCTGCAATGTGATTTTCATGTGTATTTTAGTTTTTTTTTTTTAAACACTGATACGCCTTCAATTCTCAACATTTTGAAGCCACAGGTAGTGTTTGATACTGACTTTTCTAAAGGGCCACAAATCACTTACTGAGTCAAATCACTGCTCCGTGCATTTTAATTTTCAACTCACTTTTTGTACATATCAGTTATCGTGTCCAATGGCAATGACAAAAAATAACGAAATAACTAACTCATCCACCTTCTTCACTTGCCTAGTTAGGTCATATTATCTATGGGCTTCAGTAATGGGAACATCAGCATGTTGTAACCTCATTTTTTGTTGAGGGAATTAAAAAAAAAACCAAAAAAACACACACGCAAGAATACCAGCATATAACTTATAAGTACATGTATTATGTACAACAAAATGAAAACATGGTCCGCAACTAGAACCTTGTAAAAAAAATATTAAGAACTCTAAAATTAAGACTGGGACCTGATGGTTTCTACTGTCATCCCAGCAAATGAATGCAACACCACAGAAATCATTGCTATCGGTAACCATATATTCTTAATCAAACTAACTTAACCATTCAAAGCATATCTCTACTCCAGGAAAAGCCTCTTTAAAACACTAAGAAGTGATACATCAAAATTTGTGTCATATTCGTAATACATGTACAACAGGTGCTCGCTCAGCCATCTCTAGACTGAAGTAAATTCCAACTACAGTAGTTGCTCCCTAGAAAGGTAATGACATTTACATAATATAGAATCATGTTTTGTTCAACTTTTGACTCATCAACTTGTTTGGTATTTTAGGACAAATTATAACCCAAACTCCCATTACGTAGTGGCTAACTATTCCAAACTATATAACAGGATAAGTACAGACACCTGCTACTAGAACTTGCAACAATAATACAAAAGCCACATTTCTTCATTTCTTTCAGTTTCTTCCATCAATCAGTTGCATCTTAAAAGTTGCAAGAAATTAAGATAACTCTGCCAGAGAGTTTCAGCTTTAATTTTATGTATACAAGACAATGCATTTCATCTTACATAGATTGTATTTGACTGATTCAATGAACAAATTCATTTCTCTTTTTACATGAACCAAAGTTCGTGTGCGGGGTAACCTACTGAACAACAAACAGCGGATAAAGTTCAACAAAATTACAAGGCACTTGCTTTTAGCTCCACTGATCTGTGTAATATGTTTGCATGGCAGGCAGACATTTAGCACAATATACAAGACACCGCATTGCAAATATATCACAATTCATGCAAGTTCTTTTAAATTCATTTGCATAATCACTGCATTTCACTGTTTACTAGCAAGCCTCTATAAAACTCTACAGATGTTGTTCATAGACTTTCTCAAACAGAATTCCCCAAGCATATCTTTCAAACAGAACCAAGTGCATAAAGATTTGGGCCTTGGATTATAAAATAAATAGTGTACAACAAACATATTTACAATGTGCATACTCAAAGTGCATATCATATATAATATAAAAATGTATCACAACAGCGATTCACTTTTGCTGATACTGAATGCACTAACAAGTTATGTAACTAATTCTTCTCTAGACATACAATTTTATCAGCAAGAGAACTCTTTGCTGCAAAAACAGTATTGCATTATGTAGGTCACCATTTATTTTATTGGTAAGAAATTTCTTGCTCTGTCAGTACAGCTAGCTATGGCCTGTTCTTCACAAGGAAACAAAGAGTTTGTCTGTGATGATTAACACACTCAATCAATCTGATTGATAAGCAGAGACAAGATACAAACTAATTCTATACATAGTTTATAATAATCTCACAACCCACTGATCTCACTGATTGAAGTAGATGAGTTGATACAAAACTGAAGCTTTGTCAGTGAAGAAAATGAGGAATGATTCAGGTAGAAAACCAAAACTAAAAGACAGAAACTATTTTCCACATATGGCCCAACTGATGTTTGTTTACACATTTCATTTTTGGGAAAGTTTTTGGGTAAATCTAGGATCAGATTTAGCTAATTAACCACAATGCTTTCGATCACTACATGGTCACAGTAAGTTGGCTGGAACTGATCACTGGCTGGCAAAAAAAAATACAAAAAATTGTGAGTATTTTGGCCAGTTAGCCCAAATATACCCAACTAAAATAAAATCAGGCATGCTGTGACTCCAAAATCTGGAAGTGTTAATAAACTAATCGATTTTATTGCAAACATTCTGGAGAAAAAACAAAACCCCAAAAAAGAACTACAACTGCTGAAGTAATGAACAATATACAAATGTACCTTGAGGCTTTGGTGTCAGTCAAATCCATTACAACTGAGATGTAGAAAAAAGTGCCAAAAAAATATGACAGAGGTTCAGCAGACCATTCTGACATAGGACAAAATCACTGTCTTGCCACAAAGAATTCTCTAGAGATATGAAAAGTTGCAGTTCAGTTTAGCAAATTTACATAAATATTTCATGAAAATTACATGGCAAAAATACTGTCAACAACAACAAAAGGAAGTCAGTAGACAAAATGAAGACTAACAAACTGTGAAATGTCACCCGCAGAGGATAATACAAGTGTACAAATGCCTGGGTGATCTGTCTTTGAAGACAAATGAACTGAGAAAATGTGGTCAACAGTAACACTGAAACGCATGGTTTATAGCTGGGTAAACTGTCGTTTATAAATTACAGCATTAATGCCAAAACGTCCCAGGACAAATTTATATTTTTATATAGGACAAAAAACATTCTGGCAAATAAAAGTTGAAATATCTGGCCAGTTAAATTTAACTTCTGCACCTTCTAAGGCTGAGTATCTCAAGCCTCAGGGGAGGAATTTTTCAGTACTCATTCAGGGAGAAAAAAAATTCTGGACAGAAAAAAATTGGAAAAATGAAAGGTGTGAATTTTCTTTTATGTGTTGTCTTGACATGATTCATGGCTTATGCTTAGAAAAGGATCCAAAAGAGATATTTCTCAACATAGTACAGTTTCAGTGAATCAATTTTAACACAGCTATGATTGTCTTTATTACCAACCAAACAATGTCTTTTTTGATTTCCTAAAGTATAGATAAATAAAATAAAAATTTGACTAACCAATACAAACTTGATGCAACAGTGAACAGCCCTGCAACTGCATAAATTTGTCAAGTACAAACACAAGAAAGAATATTTTGTCATTATTTCAAATCTAAATCATCTGAACCCAGAGGCTGGTACTTTTGAGAAAAAAAAACAATACATTAAATGTAATTCCATCAATATTTTCCAGATGATGATGCATTGTAACAGTTCTCATCCATCAACCCATATTATTTCAAATCAAGATGACCATTAGTTTTTTTCATATATTCAATCCCTCGGAATTATTAAACTGTATAGAACAGTTTCAGATTTGCTGCAACCCCTTGGAACAGAGCCATGAAAATTTTAGGATATACCAGGAACAGAAATTCTTATTTTGACCCATTTCACAGATATTTCAAAACTTTTTTATTTGTCTTCATTTGAATTAAAAAAAAAAAAAAAAACACCTCATGAACTCCGTAACTCAAGTAAAACTATGCATAGATATTATGTGAACATATTGAAACACTACAACATATCTGTACAATTTCCTCAGGACAGGGTGTAGCTTATGCTAATAAGTCACATCACATAAATGGCACAGGGACAGAGGAGATGCAGTATATATATAATAAATAGCGAAAAAGGAAAACACAGCTTAAAGTAAGTTCAGCAAATAAGCTTAGATTTAGATTACAAAATATACCACGTCTCAGGACTATAAAATGAGAAATAGCTGAAGGCTTAGAAGGCTGAAAGCTTGATACACTTTCACAACATCACAAAGGCAGCAATTTTGCCTGGGCACATAGTAGAAATACTAATCTAGTGGCTGTAACATCCTAAGTACATGTATTACATAGGCTCTTCATGAGATTAAAAAAATAATAAAATAATGTGCTATCAGCATCACCAAATGAATATATGTAGGCAATACTAAAATGCTATTCACAACTGAACTGGAATATTTATCAATGCATTACACATACTATATGACGTATTTTACCAAACTTAAAAGCATAACAGAACATTTTCTGTTCTATAGTATTAGTAAACACCAAAAATAAAACAGCTTATACACAGGAATTCATATATGTGCATAGGACCATGACTATCAGACCTGCCAACTAAATGACCATTTCAAAAAGAGACATTTTATATAAACACGACTGCCATGCAAAGGAGAATATAAAACCACAGCAACATCCTCAATGTGGAACAGTCCTGTAGTATAATACAGGATGGTTGGAAGGTCTGTTCTATGATGAACCATAGCTGTTACTATGCTCCTCGTCCTTGGTGTGGAACCACTGAGGACTCCTACACTATAAGAATCTCCTATTACCAAATTTATTCATTAGAATGAATTTAATTAACTAAATTGTATTTCACCATTCTTGGTCAGGTCAGGTTCATCCTGCTACCGTATGACAGTAGACGGTACCACCTGCAACTGTCAAACGCCGAACGTTGGGCGGCGTTTACCAAACCCAACAAAACTCTGTGAGTGCCAACGGCTTCGGGCGGATGAGCACCTTGGTGAGCAGGGTACGAGTCTTACCCTTGGGAGAGGAAATGCAACCAAAAAGCAAAACTCCCCTCTCTCCTCTCTCTCTCCTTCTCTCTGCTTCCCCATGAGTTTTGCTGTGACAGGGCAGACTGAGCTCTCTAGTCTTGGTTGACAATCAGTCTAGGAGGTGAAGCCCCGATAGGCAGACAGATGGAAGATCTCCTCTGTGCTGGCAGCTTCTGCAGCTTGGCTGATTCTGAACGTACTGGCATCTGCTTTTCCTTCAGATTAAATTGGCAAAGACGAGAGGGAGTCATTGAAGTTGGGCATAGCAGTGGCTTCAAATGGTCCTGCCCAGGCTATTGCAGTTAACCCCCCCTTTTTTTCCCCCAAATGGAGAGGACACTTCATCCTTGCTAACCGCCTGGGAACAACACGGATGGTGGCAGTTACGGGTTATAAGCCTGCTCCAATTGGCGTAAGAGCAGGCGCCACGGGCCACTATCGACGGTGGGAGGAGTCACCGCACTCCACTGGTCAGCTATCGCCCGCCTTAGCTGGGCAGCCCCCAGCCAGTAAGGTGCTGACCCGCCACAGTTTGTTTGGCTCATTGGGTGAGTGGGCCTAGGCCAAAAGCCGAAAGGCAGACTGCAAAACATTCACCAGGCAATAACAAAAGAAATCAAGCAACTCTCCGGCTTGGAAGCTGGAATGTCCGGACTATGTGTCCTGGGATGACAGACGACAACGGTGACACTGACAAGACAAGAACCATCAGAAGGACAGCTCTGATAGATCTAGAACTGAAGAAATTGAATGTGGACATTGCTGCCCTTCAGGAAACCAGACTCGCAGATGCAGGCTCCATTAAAGAACCAAACTACACATTCTTTTGGCAAGGTAAAAGAGCAGACGAAAAACGTATCCATGGAGTCGGTTTTGCAGTTAGAAACAGTCTGACCAAATTGATTGAAACACCTGTTGGAAAGTCAGAGCGCATTATCATGTTGAAATTGAAAACCGCCAAATCATCTGCTAACATCATCAGCGCTTATGCACCTACACTGGTATCCACTTCAGAAGACAAAGACCACTTTTACGATGCATTACTTCAGACTGTTAAAGAAATTCCTGCATCAGAAGACCTGTTCTTACTTGGAGATTTCAATGCTAGAGTGGGCAAAGAGAACACCAGCTGGCCTGACTGCCTAGGACATCAGGGCATAGGGAAGATGAATGAAAATGGCCAGCGCCTGCTAGAGTTCTGCGCTCAGAATCAACTCTGCATCACCAATACCTACTTTGCTGGAAAAGCCTGCCACAAGGTGTCATGGAAACACCCTAGATCAGGACACTGGCACCAGCTAGATCTAGCCTTGGTCAGGAGGAAAAAACTCAACACAATCCGAAGAACCGGTACATACCACAGTGCTGACTGCAACTCTGATCATTCCCTTGTAATCTGTCTGGCAAAAATTGTTACCAAAACAGTCCATTGCAGGAAAAACAACTCTAAACCAAAGATCAACACACATAACGCAAAGAACGAGAGCGTGCAGCAGGAGTTTGTCAAGACCTTTGAACTCTCAATGTTTGGGAAATCCAAACCTGAAAATGTCCAAGACACCTGGAACCAACTGAAGACAGCAATTCACGAATCAGCAATATCCACTTTTGGCTCAAAGAAACCATCGAACAAGGACTGGTTCCAAGAAAATGCTGAAGTCTTACTTCCGATAATTGAAACCAAGAATGCTGCGCATCTAGATTATATCAAGAACCCATGTGATAGTACAAAACAGAAATTAATTAACGCCAAGAGCAATGCACAGAAAGCTACCAGACACTGTGTAAATCAATATTGGACAAAGCTCTGCACTGCCATTCAGGCTGCTTCAGATATAGGGAACTTGAAAGTCATGTACGACGGTCTGAAGACAGCTCTGGGTCCTACAGCAAACAAGATTGCCCCACTGAAATCTCAGAGCAGAGATCCTATCACTGACAAAAACCAACAGATGGCACGCTGGGTGGAGCACTATTCAGATCTTTACTCCAAGGAAACAAACATCAACACGGAGGTGCTTCAAAATGCACCAAGCATGGAAACCATGGAAGAACTGGACACAGAACCCACATTGCAAGAACTTAGAAAGGCAATTGTCAGACTACCCAGCGGCAAAGCACCTGGAAATGATGGCATCCCAGGCGAAGTACTGAAGTACAGAAAAGCCGCTCTTCTACCACATCTTTATGAGCTACTACTACAATGCTGGAGACAACGTGAGATTCCCCAGGACATGAGAGATGCTAACATCGTGACCCTCTACAAGAACAAAGGAGACAAAGGAGATTGCAATAATTATAGAGGAATCTCACTCCTCAGCATAACTGGGAAGACCATCGCAAGGGTAATACTACCACGTCTGCAAGTCCTGGCAAACAGAGTCTACCCTGAATCACAGTGTGGGTTTCGAGCTGGCCGATCAACAATCGACATGATATTCTCCTTACGGCAGCTCCAAGAGAAATGTAGAGAGCAAAACAAACCATTGCATCTAGTTTTCGTAGATTTGACCAAGGCATTTGACACCGTCAGCAGATCTGGCCTCTTCGCTGTCTTGAAACAGATCGGATGCCCACCAGTTCTCCTTAGCCTCATCATATCCTTCCACAGCAACATGAAAGCAACAGTACAGTTGGATGGTACTGTGTCCGACAGCTTGGAGATGAATAGCGGTGTCAAACAAGGCTGTGTCCTTGCCCCCACCCTCTTTGGGATCTTCTTCTCAGTGCTTCTCAGCTGTGCTTTCAAGGATTCAGAGGACGGAGTGTACCTTCACACAAGATCCGATGGAAAGCTATTCAACTTGTCAAGGCTTAAGGCAAAGACCAAGGTTAGACAGTTGCTTATTAAAGAGCTTTTATTTGCTGATGATGCAGCACTTGTGGCCCATGATGAGGAGACACTACAACGGCTGATGGATCGCCTGTCATCTGCATGCGAGGCCTTCGCACTCACCATCAGTGTCAAGAAAACAGTCGTGCTGGTGCAAGGCGTCTCCCAAGAGCCGACGATCACACTCAACGAAAAACCATTAGAAGTGGTGAGTAAATTCACATACCTTGGGTCAACAGTAACATCTAATCAGTCCTTGGATGATGAACTTGATATCCGGATCGGGAAAGCAGCCACCACTTTCAGCAGATTGATGAAGAGAGCTTGGAACAACACACGGCTCACAATGAAGACCAAGATGCTGATTTACAGAGCATGCATACTGAGCACTCTGATGTATGGTGCAGAAACATGGACAACCTATGCTCATCAAGAGAAGAGATTGAACAGTTTCCACCTGAGATGTCTTCGCCGCATTCTGAACATCAAGTGGCAGGACAAAGTCACAAATGCAGAAGTCCTGGAAAAAGCCAAACTACCAAGTCTCACAGCTCTCCTGAAGCAACGCAGATTGCGATGGCTAGGCCACGTCAGACGAATGGAGGACGGGCGCATACCCAAAGACATGCTGTATGGAGAACTGAAGGAAGGCTCAAGACCAAAAGGACACCCAAAGCTCCGGTTCAAGGATGCATGCAAACATGACATGAAGTCTTTCCAGATCAATGACGGAAACTGGGAATGCACAGCAGAAGAAAGAGACGCATGGCGACACCAATTACGCCAAGGAATGAAACATCATGATGCAGACTGGCTAAACAACATGAAGCAGAAAAGAAAACGGAACAGGAAAGAAGACAGAACTGTTGAAACATCAGGAACATTTACATGTGACAACTGCCAGAGAGTGTGCAGGTCTCGGATAGGACTCTCCAGCCACAGAAGAAGATGCACTTAGATTAACCGATGTGCTTCATAGTTTGTTTTTATGTGAGTATGTGTGTATAAATGCTTCTTCGTGTGTCTGTGTGTATGCATGTGTTAACAACACGACATTGTTTAAGTTGCCCCCTTTTACATGCTGCAATGTCCACCATCTCACGTAGATGTACGGATGCCATATATTTCACCATTGATTATAATAATCAGTAATGAAGCAAAATTAGGTAAATTTATTCTATACTATCAGCTTCAAATTTCTCTTCACAATATGTAATCGTAATACGTAGTCATGAACTCATATTAAAACATTAAAAAACACTCCTTTACTTACATACACTCAAAGGAAATGTACAAAATTCTCTGAACACTGCAAAGAATAATACTTTTATGGACAACATTTCTCTTGAATGACGAGTTTCTCACAACAATAGCTAAAAGTCGGAGTTTGCAGTTTTATATAATTGGTATGTGACCAATTAATTACATGCACTTAAATTTGCGCAAGTATCGAAGTTTCACTTTCATGAGGACTTGGTACCAAAAATACTCTTACAAGGCTTACTTATATGTGTATGAAAGAAAAAAAAAACAACACCTCAGACGTCTCCTTTTTGCACTAGCCTTGCTGGCTGTGACAAACAGCAATGTACAGAACTTATGGCCACTATGGGATATACACTGTAAAATACTAAAGACAAAAAATACACACATACAAAAAAAAAAAAAAAAATCAAAGTGCAGCTGTGACACTCTATAAAATGCCTTAATGTCTTTTACCAATCTGCATCATTCCCACAATTACCAGCTGTAAAAATCTCTAGTACATTTAGCTCTTTTCCTGTCAGGATTACCTACTTTGAACATCACGAAATAAATTTCCTACATTTTTTGTCAGAATTATTAATTAATCAGGAGACCTGTGAAACAGACTTGGGTAATACCTAAAAAGTTGAATAAAAAGAAAAACATTTGAAATTTCTATTGCCTGTTTCATGTGGCATCTTCCAGAATTTGACAAATTTTTTGAGCGGGAAAAATTCAAACCACAATTTGGGCTCTGGTTGTTTATACCAGTCAAACTTAACAAAGTTTTTCTTCTGTCACTAAATGCGAATGGAATGTCATGGCCTTCCTGATAAAACAATTACAGTAGATCAAGCAAACTGCTCCAGCCTTGATGTTCTTAGGAATGCTGATTTGAAGCATTTAACTTTGCATAATTTTTCATGAAATGTGGCAAACCTGCCAGGCAAAGGCAGAGTGACGTATATTCTCATTTCATAGTTTTGAGAAAAACACAAAAAACGTGTGGCATAGCCAGTCTGCACATATAAATGCTTTTATCTATGAGTTCCCCACACTAGAAACTACAATTTCTATAGCAGATATAGGTCTATCTGCCTTTGACACAAAACAATTATGTGTGAAACAAGTTCATAGAGATAAAAAAGTAGAAATAGGCCATGCTGTCAGTTATATTACTCTGCCTTTGCACAGCAGAAACTTGCACTAATTTTACTGCCATATGGATACCCAAGTAATCCGAGAACACCAAAATCCATTTCACAGGATGACTTGGTTCCAAGTTTGTCCACTGTAGTCTGAGCAATTAAATTACAAAGGTGTTACTGTATTGTATTCATTCAAACTGCTGCTCTTTTTCACACTGTCTGACTTAGGTTCTAGTATCACTGGATTTTATGTTTCTTTGCAGCTTATGGCATCTTTCAAATCTGACTGAGTTTGCAAAGTTTCTACTGCAGTGTAAAATAACCAAAAAAGCCGTTCAGTACATTCTAGTGGACAAGGAAATTACTCAAATATTCAATGAACTGATTTTCTAACACAATACCTCAAACCGTCCATAGCGAAAAACATTAACTGCAGAATTTTATGTACATATATTTGATTCAATATGAGTATGACTAGATTCTTATTTTCTTTTTCTGTCTGCAAATGTTGTGACAAGAAAAATTCCTCAATTCTGAGCGTGCATTTTATACAACTGTACTCTAGAAATACATAAATATCGTAAGGGAAGAAAAGATATCAGTCATATCTTACAATATTTCAAATACTAAATGATTACAACCTGTGATTTTCCATTGTGAAAAAAAACATTTTTTTTTAAAGAAACAGAAGGAATATGTCTGACAGAAAGATACAAATTTCGCATACTCCATGTGGAATGTACTGTGTTGTTTTACTTCAAAATTAGGTGAGTTACATGTTAAAATAAAGAAAATGAATGGAAAATTTGTCAACTTACTTTTTAACTTTTTAAGGTAAAATTCATCTTGTCCACACATTTGTGGGATTGATGAAATCGTTTACAAATCACATCACTTTTAAATATGCCTCTAATTCTCCTCTGTTTTTCTGCATAGATATGGAATTTATAAGTCATTAAAGGTGCAATAATCAGCTCTCCTACATTTTTTATGTGAGTATAAACTTCCTTTTCGGATAAGCTGGATTGCAACAAAGGAACTAAACCCAGGTCATAATTCATAGACTGTGTCAGTGTAGTTCATATACAAATGCCAGACTTCAGCTTGCATTAAAAAATCCTCCTTTGTGATTAAATTTCAGATTGATCCAAACTGATGAGGACCAAAACCTTTCACTCTCGATGAGGGCCGGGTATATTACCATTATTACACCACAAAAATACTTCTCTGAAACTTGTGTATGAGGGTTATGGGTTTCTAGTATTAAAATTTTTTAAAAAACAACAACAGAATTTATATGGTACGGGAGGACAGATGCAAAGGTTTCCAATTCCTACAGACAGTGGCTGTAAGAATGCTGGAAAAATCTGCCAAATATAAAAATATAATGTCTTATCAACTGCTGACTATGATAGTACTGAACATGCAGTTCAATTTCATGTGAATTTCAAGCTAAGGAATGAATTTCCATTTGTATTTTTCACTTGTCAGAAGCATATAGTTTAATCTTCCTAAAATCAATATTTTAGTGTGAATAATGCAAATAAATATCAGGTAGGAATGCACCTAACTTTCCTTATGATGCTTTTGTTATCTATGGATATCACATGGTAATTTTGAATGAACAGATAAAAAAAGTATCATCTGGAAGAAAATCAGGAATTCTTAACATTTGGAAGAATTTATGCATTCAATCCTCCTTATCATCATATACATACATTCTTTGCATGTAAACATTTTTCTTCTTGATTATCAATCACACAACTGTGCATTTCTTGTTCAACAGTGACTTGGTGTGCAACAAAATGCTACCCAAGGTCAAAATGTAAATGAAGACTTTTCTTTTATTAATTTCTGCAATTTAAAATCTAAAGCCTTCAAAACTATTTGTAATGAAGTAAAAAACAAATACTGCAAAAATGTTTTCAGTTTTGGCACAATTTGCCATCTCATAATGACAATGGCACAGTCCACACAACTGGAGATAAAAGAAAAAAATTCACATGCAAATTCTTTTCACAACCTAGGCACACTTTTCTCAGATAGTCACAAAAATAAGATATAAAAACCTAATTCAAAACCCTTGTCATTTGGTATCCATCTGGTCATCTGAAGTATCATCATCAGTATGCCTCTGTAGATTTAACAATTTATTTGACAATGTTTCACAGAACGTGCTTCTATATTCATGACTGTGGTTGTCCAGCAGGCTGTAAATTGTCTCATAATGCCTTGAAAAGTACTGTGGATTCACCTCATTAAACTGTAAACCTACAACCTGTGGAGAGAAAGAAAAAATATATTATATGCATGAAGCCAGCATTAATGAATCAATGCAGGCCTGAAATCCTTCCTCACATCCATCAACAGAATGCTAAACACACTCCAAAATTAAAATGAACTTTGAACCTGATAGTGAGCAGAGGAAGGCGAGTTGTTTCGTTTGACTGTTGGACTTGAGCAGTGTAAAGATTTAGATTGGGAAACAGGTATTCCAAATTACGTTCTGCTTTCACAGACAGCCCAAACTGCCACTACTTGACATAAACGCTGCATAATATTGTCCGCAATGACCTTTTATTGTAGTGACAGAGCAATATAATCTGACACTGGCTGTTTCAAAGATCTATGAGTATGAATCCAAGTTATGGCAACATTAGTGCCACACTGAAGAAAAATAAATAAATGGTAAGATGCAAATTCACATTACATATATGTGTTATGTTCAAAAATCATTATTTTTTCAATTTCTAATGTACATCTTTGTATATTTTGAGGAGTTTCTTTCTCTGATGTTCAAATTTGAATGAAACATTTCACGTATATTTTTTATTAATATCATTATCATAAATATCTGAAAATCCAGCATAAATTTATCATTTAATTTTAACTTAAAACAAAGATTATAGTGAGAATATATTTTATGCTTATTATAACCAGTTATATTAGATTAAAAACAGCTTTAATTTTCACCACTTCCTCCCAAATTTTTCATGTTCATGATTCTGATCCTTGACCTTCTGAAAATCCAGGGACTTCATTCACCAAGAAAAATATTACCGAAAAGAGTTAATTAATAACAAAAGAAAATTAATCTGAAGTCATCAGGAATTTTACTTCCAATATCAGAATTCAAATTACCCCACAGCAGCAGAGAGACATCCACTGGTGCTGTTTCCCCATACAGTAATTGCCTTTTTCCCTTTTAGTTGTAACACTAACAGCCTCCCTCCACACCATTTTTCACTTAGGGGGGAAGATCCCCCAAAAGTGTGGCATGCAATTGTCAACTATCAATAAACGATACTTTAACTGAATGCATAGACTTCATGCACATCTGAAGGAGGCACTACACCTGCGGATCCATGAAAGAATTATTTTCTGACGTGGACCCCCAACGCATCTTGTCCTTTCTGAGAGAGGCTAACCCTCGTCCTGCGGGAGGCAACTATGTTGGCCGCCTCGCGCAACACGTGAGGCCAATATTGTGGCCTACATACTGCAAACCGGGTCCTGCAGGAGGCCAATATATATATATTGTATAGCAATGCTGCTCCTCGTGTTTTGTTTATTCGGTTGCTGCGACTATCGTTTTTTTCACGTTTTTTTTTCCACACTAATTTCGCGTGTTTATCTATCCTGTCGCCCCTTCTATATCTAACAAAGTGGTCTCGTCCAATCATGTTTATTACAATGCAACTTTTCGTAACTATTCGTCATACTCAACTAATAGTACTGACGGTCTGAAGTTCGAACTGGGGAAAATCTTGGGAAAAACTTTTACTTTGATGCTGGTTGTCGTCTATATATTATATGTGAAATGAGAAGGAGGGGGCCATGTCAGTATTTGAGAAACCGTGCCTATGTTAGTAATGATGAATTCCGATGTAATACTGGGACATGCTGCGGGCGTCTGTCGGTAGGTTTTTTTATCAGGGAAAGCTAGGAGAAAATGACCGACTTTGTTGTTGGTCGTTGTCTTTATTTGATGTGGTAATTAGAGAAGAGATTGTGTTGCTTTGATTAAACCGCTTTTCAGTACATGCATGTACTCTACAGGCTGGAAATCAAATCTCTTGCTAAACCTAACATCATAGTTAAGTATGTGGAAGCTTTACTTAGTGGAGGAGGGAGCAGGCAATGCCACGGTACATGTGGTTAGTAAATTAAACGCCTGACTTAAAAAATAATCTGTTCACCTGAATGGCCTGACTTAGGGACAAAAAAAGCGCAGAGGTCTTGGGAAAAGGATAAAACGTGTGTTAAACGGCATGTAAATGCAGAAATTCTTGATTATAGGCCTTCTATTTAGCAATAGAACTTACTGCATATCACCACAAGTACTTTATCTAAATATCATAGGGGTCACTTACGATCTAGCCACCACTATATTGCATCTTAATTTAAACACGATACACGTGTTCAGAAGGACCCGATTGACCTGATTGCTGAGGTTATCGGCAACGCGCAAACGATCGACTAACTGGCTGCTGGCTATCCCCGCACAGGGCGTTATGTGGACGAGTTCACTCAACATGGGACGAAGGTTAAGATCCACAACTTGATTTAAAAACTTTTATACTCATTTACAAAACTTTTTCAGATCCATACAAAACAACATTTACAAACTTTACCAATGTGGTGAAAGTATGAAAGTATTTAATACCATTGTTAAACCTAAAACTAAAAGTCCTGAATATGAAACATAAATAAAGATCGTGCACCCAAATAGACCGTGAAGAGCGTAAAGTGCCGACGCACTGTAAAACCAAACTCAAAACTCACCCCCCCCCCCCCCCAAAACACACATTGGAGAGCCGCACCCCCACAATCAATTGCAGATAACAACACATGCAACAATACCCAAGTCAAATAGATCCTCCTGCAACCACTCAACCCCAGTGTGACAACTGACTGAACTGTAGTGCAATCAGCAATGGTTTCAAACAATGTAACTGATTGGCCACTTTTTATTAAAGCCTCCCTAGCATTCATTCAGCAAATCAAAGTAGGCACTGTCAACTCAACAACAAACACCTGTGGAAGGTGTTAAGATCACTTCTGACAGCATGCCTCACAGTAGGCTACACTTATCTTGAGTTTCTAAGAAAGTCGTTTCCTGTGCTGAAAATCAAATTATTCAAACAACAGTGGCCAGAAAATAAACAGGGATCAGCCACTTTCGCAAAAAAAGGCTAATTCTAATAAACTAGCACAATAAAATCAGATAACTGCATGATGAGGGTTACCATAATTAAGAACTAATGGTGATTTCAGTTCAAAACATGGTCACCCGGATCACAACTTCATGACCTGGTCACCCTAGGACTAGGAGTTTACCATTATTACCATTATCTTGTTTTGCTTTCAAACTGCTAAACAACATCACCTACGAGCTCCATCCTATATCTCTATCTAAGTACATACCACTTGAGTGAAAAGATAATTCTGTTTAATACAAGTATTACAGTGGTTGAATTGATTGGGAATGGGAGACATTACTAAAAAGAAATTTATAAACTGTATCACTCATCAGAATTGTAAAATCGATTCCTTTAGGAAATGATCCATCCACCATCAATGATGCACGAATTCTATCAAGTTTTCAGCTGATCACCATCATATCAGAACTTCCTCTCTCGCAAAATCCTCAAGAACATGTAACCATGAGTTGATACTTGAATCACAATACATACCCTGAAGCCTTGCAACGACAACTCAACACACATCTGTTGGTTTTCTTTCGTTGTTATGTTGATATAGACTAAATTTGTTTCTGTTGGAAGAGCTGTCGAAATTTGAACAAAATTAACCGCATATGCGATTTCTTTGACGACTTCGGCTGCTTCTATTGTCAATGCTCTGTCGTCGTCTATAAGCATGTCACTATCAATGGCGTCCGCCATTGCTATGTCCGAGTTTGTAAGAGTAATCTTTCTTGAGGTTGTATTTATCTCATTTCCATTTCAAAAAGAGGGATGAAGGACAAGTGAACGAGTTTTGCATTAAAAAAAAAATACATGTATTATCATCATAACTTACAATATTACTTGTGTATTCTGTGAAATTGGCTGAAAGGATAGAAGTGAGGGAGAGAACTAAATGAAACAAAAATAGAAAACTCAAAAAAGGGTTTTTAGAGTGATTTTTAACAAATGTAACAGTATAGGCTAATAGCTGTAAACTGTCTGGATTAAATTTAATTTCTTCATTGTCAACGATGCAATTCGAGTAAGACATAAAACTATGCAGTCCGATCATTTTTTTTTTTTTGGTCGCATCATCTTTCGTGTAATGCATTACTTCCTCTTTACCTTAATTTTGAATCAATTACATGACTGTATTTTATACATTGATAGGGGAGGCGCTTTACAGTCTTTGCTGCCACACGCTTTTTTATTCGTTTCCCATAATAATATAACAAGCGTTCAATTTTACCACTTCTCGTTGATGATCCTCTTCAAGATGCCGCCCCATGAAATTCATAAAAGTATTGTGAACCGTAAGAGGTTCATTCATTTTATTATCGTCCTCCACCTATGACTGCATCTGATTGCGCCACAGTTGGGGTTTCTAAAGTCAGTTCAAGGCAACCGTGTTCCTTATTGACTAGGGGGAAAAAAACACCTGGATATGGATGTGGATAGGCGAGTAAAAGAGCCATCCATAAAGTGCGTACCCAATCCAGCAAACGTAAACCAATCCTACACGTGGGATTGACTTCAAGTTTGCTCATTGCGCTAACGGGGTGGAGGTGGGGGGGGGGGCAGAAGGTGCCGCCAGAGTATGAAATGAAAAGCCTACAAGGGAGGGCTAGTGGAGGATCCGGGCAGCATACGCACATAGGTTTTTCAGTTATGGTAACAAAAAAAAATTTTTTTAACCAAATGAGTTGAGAAGTTACGTGAAAATCGACTATGGCTTAATATATTAACATATATGAAACAGCCAAATAGTTCATGCAAAATGCCTTTCTTAAAACGTTTTAGTACCTCAAGGCCTTATCATGAACATTCGCCATTTAAATGGCTGTGCGTGCATACAGGGGGCGGGGAGAGAGAGAGAAAAGCCCAGTGTGCGAAAAGTGTACGTGAAGGGAAGGGGGTAAAAAATTACCAAGATCAAGAGTTAATTGTTACTTTGAGAAAGGTTTCATAGGCTTTTATCCCCTCTCTCTCCCCTCGCCTAAACTTCAGATCATTTGTAGATTTTTTGTTGTTGTTGTTGTTGTTGTTGTTGTTGTTGTTGTATTTAACACTGGCGTGGCGATTAATCTGTAAAACTGTATTTAAAAAAAATAAAAAATAAAAAATTACACGGCATTTAGTTTTCATTCTGTTTGGTCTTATGCGGAAAGGATTTAGCTACAACGTAATACCCGGATTTTACCGCAAAGCAAGATTATAGTTTTTGCCTCAAACGTCACTGCCTCAACCCCAAAAGAGTTCAGGCTGGGCTCGAGGGTCCATGTAAATATGATGGGTGGCCTTTTTTCTTTCTGTGCCTGTTGTACCTGCAGCATATGTGGCTCCGCTCGGTTCAGTTAATCATTCTGCTTCATGGCGACATCCGGACCACCACGCACCCACACCCATCTTTCAGTATTATATAATTTTTGTGCAGTCATTGAAACAGTGCTGGTGGAAGGAGAAAAAAAAAACGTTGGGAGTTTGGGGTGGGGGTTGGGGGAAGACGAGGATTGAGTTAGTTCAGAGTTGCGGAGAGGGTTGAATAGGCGTTTGGTGGGGGAGGGGGGTGGAGGAGGGGTTGCAAATGCAATGCGGAAATTCAAGAATAAACATCAAACTGTAACATATGAAACAAATTAATACTTATATGGTAATAATAGTAAAAATAATAATATCTAATTCTCTCCCTTGATGGGTATCACAGTTACTAAAGAAACTATTGTTGGATGAACTACGAGTGGCTAATGTGGTTACTGCGTGGGTTAAATAGTAACTCCCTTAAGGATACACAGGATTAACAAACACAGGGTTCTGCTGGCAATCTTATTTATTCAAAAAGCCTAACAAAGGTATCACTACCAACAAAAAAAGCCCAAAAAAAGAAACCCCGAAAAAGAAGCCCAAAAAAAGAAGCCCAACCAGCCATAAGCTGGAACAAGAGAAAAAGACAAAAATATGATTAGGATATAATGACAACATTAATCAGGCAATCAATGGTGGACATACATAGTAATAGTATTAAGTATTAAATCAAACAACAACAACATACATGTAATATAGAATTTAAGCAATAACCAACTGGATATGGATGCATGGAATAAAATAGCGCTAAGGTTAATGAATAACTACAAGTGGCTATATCATATACACAAGGAGTTTCCTAGTACGCTGGCAACATAAACTAATTAATGTACTAATCAAAGTATGAAGGACATAACAAATGAAGGGGCAAGAGCACAATAGTTTCGCTCCACTGAGCCGGTGTACAACACATCCAGAGTGGCCATTCCATTTAATAACGCAGTGGCCAACATGGCCCACTGACCGTCCATAACACAGACGCTGCATCCCAATGCAGGCCACCCTCATAGGCCCACTCCCATTATTAGTACTAACCCGCCCCAGGGCTATTGTATTGGTTACTTCCCTTCCCAATCGATACTGAAGGGTCATGCCCTTTGACCTTAGCCGCGGAGCTATGCCGCCAGGCTAACATGTGTATGACACACCACTAGATACATAAAGTAATGTGTACATTCCTTAAAATGAAACTGTCCCTCACACACTGACGAAACTCATAGAAGCATAATACATCTGGATAACTATAATACATGCACATGATATATATATATATGTCGGCAAGACTCATTGCAACATGTGTAGACTCATTGAAACATTGTTCATCCACCGCCGCACATAGGACAATCCTGGGGCTCACCCATGTGAGGCCCAACTAATATTATACATCTCCAATACATGTAATTAATTACACATCTTAAACACTAAACACGCAATCACAATCACACTGCTCTCTATAGCATAGTGGTACTGGCAAGGTACACAAATACCCGTAATACAATCAAGCGTATAGTGCCGCTCGCTGTAACATAAGCCATCCACATTAACATGTCAGGAAATCCTCACTGCCTACCACAACAAGGCAATGCTACACATACACTATACATAGGCACACAAGCAAATCGTGATAGCTTGGTTAGCGAGCCATCATTATCATCTAGCACCGCAAACGTTAACTTTGACAATAAAGTCACAATATCAAGACACTGTACTGCAAAGCGCATCTTACACGAATAATGACAATGGCAATTACCGTTGAGCCGGACTCATAATGGTCTCTGTAGATCAGCATTCTCTACGCGGCATCCAAGAAAGGTGGGGGGGGGTGCGCAAATTAAAGTCACTTCTAATATAATAGTCTCCAACTTACCCAAAGTCTCTCCGGGTCCTGTGCTACCGCCACATGCCTTATGGGGCGGGGTGGCGATGGCAAGCGTCGGCTCTGTCTCTGCGTCTATGATGGAGTGTGTTGACCACTCGAACCGCATCTTATTTATGAGCCCGCGCGGACGTCCGAGAGAGCTATTACGTAGCCCGTGTTGCACAAGTGAAAGGCTCGGACATGGAGTCCAGCCCGACAACATAACCGGTTAGGGTCCTAACACAATCGAATTTACAGTACGGTTAAAAGGGTGCACACAAAAGTCAATTAGGTATCCCAGTAAACTGCAGAAATTACTCTAACGACCCCTCCAGCAATAATTGAATAAATTTGACCCAGGTTGGATTTATCGGGGATAACATGCGTCTAACTCGTGGTTTACTTTAAATCCGAGATCCTCTCATTAATCATTTCAATAGGACACGTGCATCAAAGTACAACGAAATTGGTACCATTATAAAGTAGAAACTTGCTGCTACAATTCCAACTGACTACTTATACCAGAAACCCGGTAATAGTTTTAATATAAATTTTCAAAGTGTCAGGACTAACAACATTCGACAATTTTGTGCGGGATACTTTCGTCCATTAATACGACGTATCTCCATTGATAACAAACGTTATCATGAGTACCTATTTTGTACCGATCGGGTATTGTCTACTCTCAAAAATGAATTCGGGTTCCCGTCTTTCTGTCGGTGGATAACAACGAAGGAGCGAGTTGTAAGAAACTTAAAGCCATGATATAAGAGTTGGAAGCCCGGTGGTCAAAATTTCCAATTGACCAATCAAAACGCGCGCCCTTCACCGTGATGCGAACAACGGGTCCCGCGCCAGCACTACAAGGGAAACAATCCAATTAATGGCGCTCGGCCAAGCGTCCATAAACCACTATGAGTGGCCGTCCCCCACTCACGCACCAGAGCCACCATGAAAGCACATTAAAAATAGAAAGTCGTTCATCCTCTCACATTCTCCCCTGCTAAGTCACGTAGTCCCTTACGTGACACATACATCAATTCAAAGGTTTACAAAAGACCACTGAAGGTATAAACAAACTCTAAGGGGCTATGATACCATCACTTAGAGTAGAACAATTGCAAATTACACACGGTGAACCGAAGTACAACAATGGTCCATCCTCTTTATAACTACTAACAGGTGGCGTGAACCGGCAAAGTTACTACTGGCATCCTGAAGATGTACACAACAGTCTCAGCTCTGGCTGTAGTAAGTTACATCATATGGACAAAACAACAGGTCCCAGACCTGCAACGGTGGTCCCAGACCACTATCAGGGTTAACGTAGGATCGAACAGTACAAAAAAATACAATATGCTATAAGGGCACTAGGGCAATGAAAAAGGTAAGGTCGACATAGGCATAAAAGTAATTGTAATTAAGCGGTGGAGAAAGCCAACATGGGCATACTCTCTAACTTAAAATCTTGAGGCGGAGCTCCCTTGGATTCGGTGGTCTATCATCTGGCCTGATGGAAACTCGGCGGGGTCTTGATGGGTGCGCTCCCCTGCTCTTTCTGCACTCACAGTCAATGTCTAATGTTAATCACTAATAAGAGTCAGAGGTCCAATCTCTGGGGTTGTCTGTGTGGGCGGCTGGACCGTCGCACAGGAGGTAGGCGTTGGGAAGTTGTCATCCCAGGTTGAGGGTCCGGTCGGGCTGCAGGTGGCTGGCAAGGGTGGTGAGCCGGGAAGTACCAGACATCGGTCGACGCAGGCAGTGGAGGCGGGTGCTGTGGACGTGTGTTGACCACTGGGGGGTGAAATAACCGCAAGAGGTCTCCGTTGACCGCAGTGGCATCTCCATCTGGGTTACTGATGGTAAAGTAACCACCATGAGGCGGGGGAACAGACAGGACGGTGTGCACAGGAACGGGATACAGGTCCTGAATCTTGAGTTGATGTTGGAGGGCGTTGGTCTTCGTGGCTCCATGGTTCCTATGGGGTGGGGCAGGGGTTGGCTGGCTGGCCGGGCTTCAAACTAAAAATTTCCATGGCTGGGCTTTCTAGACTTACAAAACTAACCCTTCTGTGTATCCCACTTCTTGACACCAGAAAATGTTGGAGGGACTACGAGTGGCTAATGTGGTTACTGCGTGGGTTAAATAGTAACTCCCTTAAGGATACACAGGATTAACAAACACAGGGTTCTGCTGGCAATCTTATTTATTCAAAAAGCCTAACAAAGGTATCACTACCAACAAAAAAAGCCCAAAAAAAGAAACCCCGAAAAAGAAGCCCAAAAAAAGAAGCCCAACCAGCCATAAGCTGGAACAAGAGAAAAAGACAAAAATATGATTAGGATATAATGACAACATTAATCAGGCAATCAATGGTGGACATACATAGTAATAGTATTAAGTATTAAATCAAACAACAACAACATACATGTAATATAGAATTTAAGCAATAACCAACTGGATATGGATGCATGGAATAAAATAGCGCTAAGGTTAATGAATAACTACAAGTGGCTATATCATATACACAAGGAGTTTCCTAGTACGCTGGCAACATAAACTAATTAATGTACTAATCAAAGTATGAAGGACATAACAAATGAAGGGGCAAGAGCACAATAGTTTCGCTCCACTGAGCCGGTGTACAACACATCCAGAGTGGCCATTCCATTTAATAACGCAGTGGCCAACATGGCCCACTGACCGTCCATAACACAGACGCTGCATCCCAATGCAGGCCACCCTCATAGGCCCACTCCCATTATTAGTACTAACCCGCCCCAGGGCTATTGTATTGGTTACTTCCCTTCCCAATCGATACTGAAGGGTCATGCCCTTTGACCTTAGCCGCGGAGCTATGCCGCCAGGCTAACATGTGTATGACACACCACTAGATACATAAAGTAATGTGTACATTCCTTAAAATGAAACTGTCCCTCACACACTGACGAAACTCATAGAAGCATAATACATCTGGATAACTATAATACATGCACATGATATATATATATATGTCGGCAAGACTCATTGCAACATGTGTAGACTCATTGAAACATTGTTCATCCACCGCCGCACATAGGACAATCCTGGGGCTCACCCATGTGAGGCCCAACTAATATTATACATCTCCAATACATGTAATTAATTACACATCTTAAACACTAAACACGCAATCACAATCACACTGCTCTCTATAGCATAGTGGTACTGGCAAGGTACACAAATACCCGTAATACAATCAAGCGTATAGTGCCGCTCGCTGTAACATAAGCCATCCACATTAACATGTCAGGAAATCCTCACTGCCTACCACAACAAGGCAATGCTACACATACACTATACATAGGCACACAAGCAAATCGTGATAGCTTGGTTAGCGAGCCATCATTATCATCTAGCACCGCAAACGTTAACTTTGACAATAAAGTCACAATATCAAGACACTGTACTGCAAAGCGCATCTTACACGAATAATGACAATGGCAATTACCGTTGAGCCGGACTCATAATGGTCTCTGTAGATCAGCATTCTCTACGCGGCATCCAAGAAAGGTGGGGGGGGGTGCGCAAATTAAAGTCACTTCTAATATAATAGTCTCCAACTTACCCAAAGTCTCTCCGGGTCCTGTGCTACCGCCACATGCCTTATGGGGCGGGGTGGCGATGGCAAGCGTCGGCTCTGTCTCTGCGTCTATGATGGAGTGTGTTGACCACTCGAACCGCATCTTATTTATGAGCCCGCGCGGACGTCCGAGAGAGCTATTACGTAGCCCGTGTTGCACAAGTGAAAGGCTCGGACATGGAGTCCAGCCCGACAACATAACCGGTTAGGGTCCTAACACAATCGAATTTACAGTACGGTTAAAAGGGTGCACACAAAAGTCAATTAGGTATCCCAGTAAACTGCAGAAATTACTCTAACGACCCCTCCAGCAATAATTGAATAAATTTGACCCAGGTTGGATTTATCGGGGATAACATGCGTCTAACTCGTGGTTTACTTTAAATCCGAGATCCTCTCATTAATCATTTCAATAGGACACGTGCATCAAAGTACAACGAAATTGGTACCATTATAAAGTAGAAACTTGCTGCTACAATTCCAACTGACTACTTATACCAGAAACCCGGTAATAGTTTTAATATAAATTTTCAAAGTGTCAGGACTAACAACATTCGACAATTTTGTGCGGGATACTTTCGTCCATTAATACGACGTATCTCCATTGATAACAAACGTTATCATGAGTACCTATTTTGTACCGATCGGGTATTGTCTACTCTCAAAAATGAATTCGGGTTCCCGTCTTTCTGTCGGTGGATAACAACGAAGGAGCGAGTTGTAAGAAACTTAAAGCCATGATATAAGAGTTGGAAGCCCGGTGGTCAAAATTTCCAATTGACCAATCAAAACGCGCGCCCTTCACCGTGATGCGAACAACGGGTCCCGCGCCAGCACTACAAGGGAAACAATCCAATTAATGGCGCTCGGCCAAGCGTCCATAAACCACTATGAGTGGCCGTCCCCCACTCACGCACCAGAGCCACCATGAAAGCACATTAAAAATAGAAAGTCGTTCATCCTCTCACACTATATATAATAATATTGTGTTTGTATTTGTAAACTTCTTTAATCACATTTGGTAAATTTGCTTTAGTGTCATTGCAGCCCAGTTGCAACTGGAGTAGACACGTCGGTTTTTTTCCCGGGGGGGGGGGGGGGGTGGGGGAGTGGTAGGGATACGTTTTCTTAAATTTAATTTTGCCCGGACAGCGGCCTGCTTCGCCTGCTCTTCTCGATTTTTAACTGCCAAGGTATCTTTAACGTGCGCAACTTGCACACAGGCCCTCCTGGTTTTTCGTCCTTATCCGAGGAGACTATAGGTGCACGATCCTACCTACCATAGGATCAGGAACAGGAAAATGTGAGAAAAATCGCAAAAATTCCAACATGCCTGCACAGACCGGGATTCGAACCCGGTACATTCGGTGTGAGAGGCGAGCACATTGCCGCTACACTACCGTGTCTCCAGGATCCAAGCGAACAAGGCACATCTTTGAGCTCTTGGTACTCCCCCAGCCCGCATCCGGATGTCGATCCGACGTAAATTCGTATATGATCCCGTAAGATTGACAGGATTATACTATAGGGGCGAGTTCCCTGCATCAGACTGACGTCGGCACTTTGTCGTAACCAGCGGGTCTACGTATACATAAAACTAAAAAATGTTTTCCCAGAATCTGACAAGCATAAATCCGGATACAAGTAGGTGGGACGGTGCGGTCAATGAACAGAGATGAGCCAATCAGCTTGCAACTGGGAATAGATATCTAATACAAACGAGTGTGTGTGTGTATGTGTGTGTGTGGGGGGGGGGTGGGTATCCAAGCTGCAAGAAAGACAGACGGACTCACTGATCTCTGCTTGAGACACAACCATCTCCAAACTTTAAACGTCATACTACCGTGGCTGCCTCCTACCTTATGAAAGACGTTTTTTGTTTTTTTTTTCAACCGGACTGCAAACAACCAGGTGAATTCAACCGCCCCATCCCATTGGTTGACCTGACCACGAGTGTTCCTGTTCTGCTAATTTGCAAACCAACCACTCCAGGTACGTCAAGACTGTTTGACCTGAGATTGTATGAACGCGGATCATCTATAATCCGTGCAGGTTGACAAGGTTTATTTCATTTTATTTCATTTTAATCTGACCGTGTCCATCTTTGATAAGCGGACGAAAAAAGGGAAGCGGGAGATCATTGACCGAGGGCTACATCCTGCAGTGGACGGATGAGGCCTTACAAGAACAACAAGATCAAGAACACTTTATTTCATTCTATTTTATTTTATTTTATTTTATGGTAAGCCCAATAGCTAAAACTCAGATGGTTGCAGGATCGAAAAAGTCACAGTAAGCGCTATTTGAGCCACGTCGCTAAAGTACCCACGGTAGTTTGGACCAGTTTGTCCGAAAAAGTTACCGTGACCACTTCTCCATTGAAAAAGTTTAAACATAACTTTAACCCTAACCGTAACTCTTGCACTTTCTCCAAAAATGCGCCGTTCGAACAAATCCCCTTTTGATCAAGAATTATTAATATCCTGACATTAGTTCTTGTTTGTTCTGTCTCCATTTTCTGAAAAAAAACAAACCCAAAAAAAACTGGAGATCTTTTAATATACATAATATAGAAGACTTATAACGAATGCACACTGTGATACTTGTTTAAAGTGCGCTGTGGCACTTACCAAGCTGTTTCACAGTTCCAATTCATTCTAATTCCTTATCATAACAACTAAAGCCGCAAACTTGGAATTTCTCAGTTGTGCAAGAAAGTGGAGTTGGAACAAAACAAGAGCGACGGTCGCGATATTTTATGTTATTTTGTTTCATTTATTGTGGATCTCAATGTATCTGATGATGAAAGTTAGATCAGTATGACAGTTTGAAAGTCAGCAAATGCTTCGTTTCCACCACTTCCTGGTTCACATCCCTTGCATAAACACCCACGCATGGGTAAACAGAACTCTTCATCCTATCGAAAGCTTTTCAGTAGTTTTAAATTGGTCATTCGCTTCCTGAACATCACTTTTATATCCGGGACTGAATAGATCTGTGAAGGCTATGAGTATGACACTAAATGTTGATCTCCAGGAAAATGTTTGATTCATGTAATTTGTTGTGTCGGAAACATGTCAGCGTGACAAAGAATAGAAGCAGTAATACCACAATCAACATTTACGTCAGCATTATCACTGTGTCTAAATCATTACTTTTACATTTGGCCGTTGTGGGTTCTCTCTCTCTCTCTCTCTTTCTCTCTCTCTCTCTCTCTCTCTCTCTCTCTCTCTCTCTCTCTCTCTCTCTCTCTCTTTCCCACTGTCTTTCTCTTCCTCTCTCTTCTCTCTCTCTCTCTCTCACTGTGCCTCTTTGTCTCATTACTTTTATATATAACTTATTGTGGGTGTGCACACTCTCTCTCTTTCTTTCTTTCTCTCTCTCTCTTTCCCCCTCCCCTTCTCTTTCTCTCCCTCTCTCTCTTCTCTCCCTCTGCCTCTTTGTTGAAGTCTTTTATTGTTCGTTTTTTTTCACTTGACAAAGGCGAAAGCCGAAAATTTTTGTGTATTTTCTGTCTTCTCTTTAGTTTGCTTTGTATTGTTTGGGTTTTATTTCTCACGCGGGGCTTTGCAACATACAACCTTTTCTTTTTGCCCAATTTTGACTTTGTCTCTATCTCTCTGCCTATCTGCCTGTCTCTTTGTTTGTTTGTTTCTTTGTCTGTCTATCTGTCTGTCTGTCTCTCTCCTCTCTCACTCTCACTTTCTTCCCCTCCTCTTTCTCCCTCTCTCTCTCATCGTTTTCTTTGATTCCCTGCCGCAATAAATACAAACTAAATTATTACCTGGTCATGGCAATGCACATTGCACTCTTGTCGCAGGTGTCGCAAGCTCTGTGTCACCAGTAGTTACGTTCGTGCGGCAGTGTCATAACATTCATTCAAATAGAAGAAGCTAATGATAAGCAAATCTCAGACTCCATACCTAGATGTAATTGTTTTACAACAAAAATTGCTACATGAAGCCCGTATAGAAACCAATACTATCAGAAAGAAACCTTGACGGCATTTGAAAAATGCCCAACAGAACGAGGATTCAAGGTTTAAAATAATTATTTAAAGTGCACATAGAACAGGGTGAAATCAGTTTAGGTGAAACTAGTTAAAAAGCGTCCACTGCACCCCAAAAAGAGGAGTGGCATCTGTCTTGTTGTGGACACTATTTGAAAAGCAAACTGTTGTTCTGCACTCAAAAAGGGTGACTGTAGCTATTTAGTGCAGACATGATTCAAAGTGAAAGAAAGCTGGTTGCCTGGCTTCTCATGATATCCCTCAAGCATTAGATTCTATGATATTTGTGTAGTTTTTAGTTTTCTTACATGAGTGTTCTCACGAAGGAGAGTGAAATCCCCAGACATGGCACCGCTTTCCCTCCGATCAAATAATGTCTCAAATGACGTGACATCAATATGTATATTATTGTTTTTAATTCCAGTTAGTGGCGTTTAGATCCACTCCACCCCCCCAACCACCCCTCATGGGCATGTGCAATGTTATATTTCTCCATGACTATTCCCATTGAAAACAAACTCAAACAAACCAAAATTACGTAGCAGGCAACAAAAAAAAACAAACATCAAAATCCGTGTATCTGAGTACTGGGAGAGAGTTGGGGGGGGGGGGGTTAACTACTTTGGTTCACAAGATAGTTATCATAGTTATCAACTAAAACATACGTGATAGTAAAACTGCTATCATATTTCTTTGCCGAGATACTTCAGACCAACCGGAGATTTATAGGTTTCAACCTCGGAAAAATGCACTTATATGCCCATGTTTATAATCAAAGAGACGGCAAAGAAACTCCCTGGGATGTGGGGGGGGGGGGGGAAATGGGCCTATGAAAGGGCTGAGTTTTTTTGGGGTGTGATAGGTATGATATTTCAATCCTCTGAATGTTACCTAATCAGTGGCGGATCTACTATGAAACTAATGAAGCTTATATAAAAGCTTCAAGGCCCCCAATCCCGGAGCAGCCCTAGTGAGTTTTTCTTTTTTAATGAGTGAATTTTGGATGTTGCCCGATTGTTGCTGGTTGCGAAGGGACCCCATAATAGTTCAAGCTTCAGTGTCCCAAAAATGTAGGTCAGCCACTGAGATTAGTATAGATTCTTGCTTGTAAAGACATGACTTAAATTCGTCATGGCTTGAGAAGATTTTTATGTCCACAGTTTTTCACTACATGACAACATCATCGTCCTCGTATGATTTATACTGGTGCACCCCTTCTTTTTCTAAGAATGAGTGTGATTTTGGAAAGTACAGGCACAACAGAATCAACAAGTATCAACAGACAGAATCAACAAGTATCAACAGAATGCCACATAAATATTTGGGTTGAGATCTAACGCTGGGAACGAATCGCGGGCATACAAAATGTTAAATGTACCAGAAACCTTCATGGCAAAAACCACTGATGCAGAAAATGTTCATGACTACTATTTGTTGTACTCTGTCACCTTTAGTGCTAATCTTAGCCATGTCAGCGGTGACTACTCCAGCCCTCCCCCCTCTTCCCACCGCATATTTTCTGTTTTGTAATGGGGGTTAACCGAATTTTTTTCCCAGAATTCCACCCCGAAAAGGGCTTTATCTGGGGATTTCCCATCTTGTTACTATTTAACTCGACACGCTCTACTTAGGTTGACCCGAGGGCAACGAAACAGCACTATCGTAATGCAATAATAAAACGTCTCACATAGATGATAGGATCGTATCCTGTGGGAGATCAGGAAACTGGGACTTATGCGTTAGCCTATTGACACTGGTCCAAACAAAAATCTAATCCTACTTTATAACCGACCGCATGAGTTTAAAATAACAACGCAAAAAACAAGCTTGGGTATCTTGTTATTGTTTTTTTGTGAAATTATTATAACATGCCTTGCGCGATGGGAGTACATCGGGAAATTCCCTGTCTACTTATAGCAATGATGACATTGTGAGTAAGGGGACGGCGAGATAATTATAAAGGATTTTATAAGCATCGTTTAACAAAAAATGCAGTTAAGCCTAATCAAGGGACTTAGCCTTTGTGATTGCTGCCATCGGGGTGGAGGTTTGCACCTGTTTTCAATGACAAATTAGAGTATTTCCCGCACCGTCACGTCATCTTTAGGGTAAGAGAAAAACAGACCGAAAATGATACTGATAAAAGCAGAGCCTTTTCTATGCGTCAATACGAATACAATTGCTGATTTATTTTTATTTGTTTATTATTGTACTGGAAAGAAGGGAGGCATTGCTATTGTGTAATGGCAATTAGTGTGAAAGAGCACAGAACCTGTCCCGAATGAAGTGCATTGACTTTCATGGTGGAGAAAGTAAGATGCCAGATTGACTTTCTCGCAGACAGTAGCAATCTGCACTAATGAAGTCTGGCCTTTTCTCTTGGCATATGAATAAAATTTGACCTCTTTTCTTGGCATGTCATATTATAGTAGCCTACAGTGTGAATGAGTTGGAACTCTCAAAAATTGCTTTCTCCCAAAAAACGGGGCACATATATTACATCCTCCTGTTCTAAAACCACAGATCAAAAGTATTATTTACACCCACAGATATATACTTCTAAACGTTTACACGTGATGGGCCGCTGCCGATGATGAATTTTTTTGTAATAATATTCCCGAAAAAAAAAAAATCCAAAGAAGCTTAGTAACTGTTGTCAATCGCGATATTCACTGGTGTTGATCAAATGATTATAATTATTTTGTCATCGAAGATCTTTTATTTTTTCAATTAACAATTTAAGATCTGCTGTTTCTATTCCAAATACAATATTATAGAACTATTGCAATTAATTAATTAATTAATGCCAAAACAGGCAATTTGTTTGAACAAAAGCCTTTTGGCGAATGCTTTGTACTTTAAAAAAAAAAATCAAAGAAAACGAAAAATCAACCTACTACTTGGATGAGAGGCATTCAAGGTCAGCATGAACTGCAAACATATTTTTCTCCCCTCTGAAGGAAATCCTGGTTAACAGGGGTGACGTTCAGAATTTATATGCTTTCAGGTAAAACCAATGACGTCACATGATGGCTGACATGCGAAAAAATAGAGAAAGGAGAGAATTCGTGGAATCATCCGTTCAAGAGATAAATTTAATAATTATCCAATAACAGTGCCTGAGAGCTGAACAAAAGATTGAAAGAATAGGGTTAAAAACACAAGTTCTTCTGTTCCACCCTGTGGTTCTGCTCTGCTGGCTCCCTTGACGCCATTCACTGCGAAATCCGCAAGGAAGGTGACGAATGGGAAAAAAGAGGGCGGGTGGAGGGAGGTACCTGGTTCAGCCATGATCTGATGGGAAATTCCTCAAATTACCGGGTTCTACCTGGAGAACTTTCATGGATCTATATTAAGACTAACACTGGCAAATATTGGGTGTCCGGCAAAGTTCAGGAGTGGCCAAGATCCGGGAAAACGAAGTGCTCGCGAGTCAGCTCCCACCTATAAAAGGGAGTCCGCAAGCCCTCTGGAACAATTGATCTCCACATAGCTTTCCGTGTGTCATAACTTGAAATTTGCAAGTCCACATCGATTTATGACGTATATATATGTACCGCACCGAGTACTGCAAGACCCACAGATTACTGCTTTAATCTCGAACCCTTTCGATCAAGGCGTATAAATCTCAAGGTATCACAAAGGACCAAATACGGAAATCTCCATCTTTATAAGTGAATTTTTTTTTTTGGTGTGGAGAGTTGGCATCAACATTCAGATACCTTCAATGCAAGAAGATCTACCATAAGAGCCTGACGTACAAGTAAACGACAAGCCTACTACTGCTGGACGCAATATCATTTTGTTTGCGTGAGAAACAAAGCTAAGCTTAATTTATTCGATATTCCACTTCTCGGAGGCTTTGTATTTGTCATAAACCCAAACTCTGTGACTGAAAAGAGTTCAGGATGCATTGGTTACGGGAAAGTCTGCACACAAGTTCAACGATTACCAGCGAAAAGACTGTATTGGCAATCATTTTGATAAACTTGCTTTCACACCTCTGCCATGTTACTGCACGCCCAACGTCTATATTAGACGACAGCAGATACGCCCAGTCGTCCCCGAAAGACATACCACTGAACCTGTTGAGGATTGCAAGACAGACTCCAACATATTCTGCAATAGGTAATTAAGAAACTCGTGAACGGCATATCTTGTGTTCTGTTTTCATTGGCACGTTTTGTAATGGAACACTAACTTCACAAAAAAAAGCTATCTAAAATGTGACGTCCGCTAACAGTGCCCTGAGTCCAGTCTGTTTAGGGTCGATTTGACTCAGGCTTGAATTTCCTTTGCATCTATTAGCGAGACATACTTTTTTCAGTCCCACTAGTGCCTGAGGACCCGTCCAATCCATTGCTCAAATGTCCCACTAAAACCGGAGCGAAACGGACTTGATTCAGTGCGCTACTGGCCATAGAGTTGCAAATTTGGTTAATGGAACATTGTATAATTGAGACAGATGGAAGGAATGGAAGTCAATAGACAAAAACCGAAAGTGTGGACAAATTTTGATGTAAAGCGCTGGAAGAGATTTTAATCTTAATCTCCCACCATACCCACATCCAACCCTGACATCAAAAAGAAACGAAAAAAAAAAAAGACAAATCAGGCTTAGACCAGACAGTACTATTAATTTTCGATCCACCGATTTCAAGATGAGTATCATTTACAACACTTTTGAGTCATGAGACTATGCTTAGCCAGATTTCTTCGCAGATTTGACCAGATTGTCCATTTGGCTTTGTGGGCCATAATGCTCGGGTAAATATCCTCCTGGGGACACATGTAAGACTTTCTGAAAGCTTATATGAGTGTGTACATGCCTTTACTAGTGTGTCATTTCTAAAACTTCCCCGGTTTACACGGAAGATATGACTTAAAAGAAAGTGAAACGTTAAAAAATCTGTTCTTTTCCATTTCTCAGCTGATGTACCATTACACAGACAAGCACGGCATGCTGTTAGACATCCCAGACAAAATATGCATGTCAGGGACAGAATACGAGATGCCTTTAATAAAAGAAGGTCCCGCGCACGTTTGACTACGCTAAACAGGCACAGAGACAGACTATCGAATTGGTAAGTTATTCTGACAATTAATTATTTATCAGCAAGGCCATGAATCTATACTTTAAAAAAACATCAACTCGCCTGATTTTTAATAAGACCTATCTATACCGCCACTGGTGCAGTTCGGATTATGTGAACTTTTGAAGGTGCATTCCTTTCGACCCGCAGAAGGTTCTCTTTAAGACTTGGAGACTAATGATAAAGAAATATTTTTGTGAGTGTCGCTTTGTGTCGCTAATTCGACTCCGAGATGTGTGTGTGTGTGTGCGTGCGCGCGCGCGTGTGTATGTGTGTGTGTGTGTGTGCGCGCGCGAACACAAGAGCCATAATTATGCTAAACACAGAATAGGGATATAACACAATTGTATACCTCGTCTATTCTTTGACGCAAGATCATCCACGTTGACTCGACATGCCTTGGTGCGCTCAACCAGTCATCGCGAACAATAGGCATTATTAGGCTTACTTTCTTTCAGCCGCTACATAGACGGTCTTAACAGACTTAACCCAAGCCCTTGAGAACCGAAGAGCTCTTTCATCGTCCATTGGCAGTATTATTATTTATTTATTATAATAAGTCGAGCACTCGCTGTCTTTGCAGCAGCTGCCATTGAAACAACATTATTTTGAAGACGCCAGTCTGTCTCGTTGAATTTTGTGGGTAGTCCCTCGCAACACGACATCTATCCCAACCGAACTTTTTTGCTGATTCCTTTCTTATCTAAAGTGGTGCCTTTTGTCTTTTACCGTTCGCAGCACGGGACAATTACTAGTATAATTACCAATTTATTAGACTATGTCTTAAATAGAATGGGGGCAGGTGGAATATTGCCCTGATCGTCGTTCTTTTGGGGGTGTGGGTGAGTGGGGGTATTTTAATGGATAATAACGTGCATATATTCCATTTGCCAAACATTCTTAGGAATTCAACCAGAGTTTAAAGAACAGTTTTCAAGTGGCGCCATTTTTAGAGCCCCCTTCCCATAATGTTTGTATCGGTACCGAAGTAACACGTCCGTATTTTGTTCATGCAGAAGTCGTCCGGGCTTTTCCTTTCAGTGACGTGCATTTGTGTTTGCAGTTTACGTAATTAATTCTCGATCTAGGGAAAAAGTTCATAATGCATAGTTCTTATCGTTGGATGCGTATTTTAAATTGCGTTTTGAGTGAACTATTTGACTCTTTCATAAGATAATTACTAGTTATTTGATATATCAACTTAATTTGTTGAAAACAAAGTAAATAAAACTAAACTTTTTAATGTGTAAGCATAATTGAAAAGCGCATGGACACTTCCTAGAGCTCCCCCCCCCCTCCTCCCCCACGTACACTGAAGTCCCCCGCCCCTTCCCCGAGCAAGAGTACTAAATGGATGGCTCCTTTATGGATTTACATATACATCCTTTTGTAAAGCCAACTTACAGACACATACACGTCAACCAGTTCCACATTTAGTCTAGGTGAGGCCCTAAACTATAATTATGGAGACGGCCCCTTGTTTAAAATTTACACCATAAGGTCCCATAAAGGTTCCTACTAAAAGAGGCCACAAAATAAAAAAATTATTGTCGATACCTTTCATTTTAATTACTGCGAGGTCTTTAAAGTGAAAAATACTAATTGGTAACATTTTAAAGGAAAAAAAAAAGAAATTTTGTGAGCCCTGACCTTGTGATTGCGAGGCCCTAAGCTGTGGTTTATTTAGATTGTATGCCTAAATCCGGCACTGACACTCACATGATTATACTTACTCTCAATTCCTGTCGTGCTGAATACAAACAACATTGGTTTAACTTCATCAGATATTAAAACAAAACTGGATGTTATACAGAGATAAGTTAGGAGAGAACCGTAGAAACTGGCAGTTTCTTAAACAACTAAAACGGTACAGCAGTCATTTGTATAACTGCAGGTCGCTGGAAGATCGATGATTGGTTCGTTGATGTGGCAGTCGATTAACCGGTTGATATGTATCCCTTCAAATATGTTTGTCTATGGTAATCACTTATCCAGAAATGCAGAATTACTCCACAAAATGTTTAATAACTTACTTTTGTTTCTGTCGTTTCAGGGCAGGCAGTCAGAACCCTCGTGAAGCCCTCGCAACATTAGGTTCAAGAAGACGACCAACAGTGATATTACTGTTTAAATAAAGAGAACTTAATACTTAGATACAATGATTTAGTTTATTTCGTGTGTGCGTGTGTATGGGTATGTGAGTGCATGTATGACAATCAATTTTTCCCCAGATGCTTGGGGTTTATACTATTTGGCTATTAATGCCCCCATTGCTTTCGCTGTTTTCGTTAGGTCTAACTGTTTATTACTTCAATTCTATTAGTATAAAGGGTCATTGAAAAAATTAGTCTTTGTCCAGCCAGCAACCCTACGGTAGTCCGACTGGTAGGATGGACGTCAAGTTTGCACATATGAATGGCATCGTTTCTGCTGGTTACGACATCTTATGACATCGTTTCTTACGACAGCTTACAGAGGTCGGTTTGATGTAGATTATCTGCCCCAATGGTAACCCAGCCAACCCTACGAAAAGCCTGTACAAATCTACGTCGGTATATTATACTGCTTGGCTAATTCTTAGCTATGCTCGCTGCCATGGCGAGCGAGAAGTCTGCACGGTACCTTGTTGTTCTGACATCTCTTGTTTTTCTGGGGAAGTATAAAAAAAAAAAACCCCACAGAAAATCAGTGAGGTCGCTCGAGGACCAACAGCATTAGGCGGAGGCCCCCGAGAAACCAAAGGACCTCAAGGATCAGTGGGGTCGCTGCGAGGCTTGAAGGCAAGGTGGTCTAGAGGCAAGGTGCTCGCCTCTCGTGCCAAGGGTCCCGGTGTAACAGGCCAAAATATACCCCCCGCCCAGAATATACCCGGGGTTAAACTGGCCTAGCCCAGAATATACCCCGGGGTATATTCTGGGCTAGGCCAGTTTATACCCCGGGGTTACTTTGGGCTAGGCCAGACTATACCCCCCCCAGTCCAGATTATATCCCCTACTTTTTTTTAAAAAACAAGTCAAGACCACAGTTTATTTCAGCCTGTTCTTCATCACTGTCATCAGATATCATATTAATACAAACATGAACACATTCTTGGCACCAACAAGTCATAATGCAATTTAGAGAAAATAAAAATAACAGTTTATTTCAGCCTTAGTTTACTTTGGTGTACCATACATACATTCTCGACTCCTGTAAATCATGATACATTTTAGAAGGAACAAACATGCATTAAAATGCATTGATATACAAAAGAGTTGAGTATCCATTCAAACTGACATGATTATACTTCAGCATTAATTTCACTCGTGTGTGTTGATGATATTATTATTATTATTATTATTATTATTATTTTGATAGTTGGTTGGCCACGAGTAAAACATGCATTGTATTTTTTGTTACAATGATGTAGAGAGAAAAGGCCAGAAAAGGACACACAGAAAAAAAAAATAAAAACATAATGATAATCCAACTGACAGATAGTGCAATTCCATCATCCAGCGGACATAAAACTAAATAGGCACTAAATGTTTGCGACTGATGAACTCCACCTGTCCAGATCCACTTGAAACGTTACAGAATGCTAACTAGTAATAATGATAACAATAAGAACACGAAATCATGTTATTTACTCTTGAAAATATAGAGAAATATTAATATCAGAATCATCATCATCATCTTGGAAATTGCAAAGATATGAGAGGGAGTGTAAAAATGGCAGGGTATGCCTACAAATCATTCTAGAATTTATAAGCAGCAATGTATGTGTATCATTTATATATAAAAAATGTGTTAAATCTTTTCAAATATTCAAGCAAAACTGGACAGAAAGCTTCAGTGAAATAGCCTTGACACTTGTTAGTCCACTGAGACAAAAGTAGTGCATTGTAAAAGGTAATTAGATCTATAGCATGTTGAGGCAAAATTCAATGGATCATGTTACATTAACAGTATTTCTTGTTAGTGAGTATCATTCTTTGATAGGTTATTTGTAGAAAGATATACATTTCATGTACATTACGGTTTAAGACACTGGATTAGTTTGCAAGGCTTTTGAAAGATTGAACCTATGTATTATAGTGAATAAGGGTATGTCACTCGCGAGTGAAATAATAATAATAATAAAAAAAAGACCTTGTCCGTCTTTACCTTCCTAAGCTTAACACGTCCCTTGCCAAGGGATTTAACAACTGTGTGTTTGTACACAAAAAAAATATTTAAAATGACTTCATTTTTATGAGTCCGTTAATTATTTCATCCATTGGGACTAAGTGTATGTCAGTGCCAAACAAACAGTACCGTGCAAATTTTACTCAATGGCAACCAACTACAAAAACAACTACAACATGCCAACGAACGTGAGTGAAACTAATCCAGTGCCTTAAACCACGAGCTACATAAAATGTATACATTTCTACAAATACGCTATCAAAGAATTTACTAACAAGACATGTTCATGCAACACGATCCATCGAATTTTTGCCATAACATACTGTAATTACTTTCTGCAATGCACTGTTGTCTCAGTGGATTTAATCTGTCATTTTACATGACTATCAAAGCTACTTCGCTAAAGCTTTCAGTCCAGTTCTACTTGAATAGTTGAAAAGATTTAACACATTTTTTTTTTACATGTACTTGGTACATACACACATATATTATTGCTGCTTATAGATTCTAGAATGATGTGTAGGTCATTTTTATATTCCCTCTTATCTTCGTATTATTCCAAGATGATGGTGATTCTGATATTGATTATATTCTCTTTATTTTCAAGACTAAATAAGATGATTCGGTGTTCTTATTGTTATTATTGTATATTACTGGTTAGCTTTCTGTAACGTTTCAAGTGGATCTGGACAGGTTAAATTCATTGTGTGAAACAATTTTAGTATGTAGTTTTGTGTGAAATATTTATTGTCTGCTGGATGATGGAATTGCACCATCTGCCAGTTCAGTTGTTAAAATGTTGTTGTTGTTTTTTTCTCTATGTATTCTTTCCTGGCCTTTCTCTCTGCATCAGTGTAACTTTGTATGTAGATCTAATTGTTCCGACATATCAAGCACATTTCTGATTTTCAAAAATTAAAATAAGATTCAGATAACTTAACACTTATGAGTCTTATAATTAGTTCATACCTTGCCACTGAGTATATGTTAGTAGTGCCAAACAAAAAAATTACAATACATGTTTAACTCATGGACAACTAATTATAAAAAAAACCAAAACAATAATAATACCAACGGACACAAGTAAAATTAGTGTTAAAGTTTAATCAGATCAGTTTCAATGGATTTTCAATCCTTTTGTATATCAATGCTTTCTAAGCATGTTTATTTCCTTTTAAATGTATCATAATTTACAAGAGTCAAAAATGTATGCTTCAATATGATATCTGATGACAGTGATAATGGACAATTCAAACTAAAGTTGAAATAAACTGCGGTCTTGTCTTGTTTTTAAAAAAAAGTAGGGGGTATAATCTGGACTGGGGGGGGGGGGGGGTATAGTCTGGCCTAGCCCAAAGTAAACCCCGGGGTATAAACTGGCCTAGGCCAGTTTAACCCCGGGTATAGTCTGGCGGGGGTATAATCTGGCCTGCTACACCGGGTTCGAAACCCGGGCTGTGCAGGCATGTTGGAAATTGGGATTTTTCTCATATTTTCGTGTCCCTGATCCTATTGGGGGGTAGGATCGAGTACCTAGTCTTCTCGGATAAGGACGAAAAAATTCGGAGGGCCCGTGTGCAAGTTGCGCACGTTAAAGATACCTTGGCAGTTGGAAATCGTAAAGAGCAGGCCGAACAGGCCGCTGCCCGGGCAAAATTAAATTAAAAATTCATCCCTACCAGTCCCTCCCCCTCCCCCCTCATCTCCCCCACCCCCACACAAAAAAAAAACAACAAAAAACGCCGACCGGCGCTGCACTGTGGCGACGACGTGCCTGCTCCAGTTATAACTGGGCTGCAATGGCACAAAGGCAAATTTCCCAAATGGGATTAAAGAGTTATACAAATACAAATACAAATACAAAATAGATCTATGTCGAAGGAAAAGAAGTTGTATGTAGCAAAGCTTCCCCATTAGAAATGGTACAGAAACGATACAATAACATGGAAAGGAATTGCATGTTGAATTCAATGACGAGACCTTCCTAGCCAGCAGCCCCATGCCAATCCAACGTAGATTTTAATAGGGCTGGTAGGATTGCTGTAATGGCAGGCTGTCTACATCAAACCGAAGTCGATGCGTGCAGTGTCATAACCAGCAGATCTATGTAGGAATGATGACATTCCTATGTGCAAACTTGAATTTGATCCTACGCGTCGGGTTTCCTTAGTCTTGCCCACTGGGTTGGTCGTTTGAAACTATAAATGTATTCTGCACGAACTATTTAATTATTTCAAGAGAAACAATAAAAGCCTGTCGTTGATTATATATAACCCATTACACAATTTGTTGAAAAAAAATGCAAATAAAACCATATACTTTTTAATCCATTACCTTGACTGAAAAGCATATAAGTACATTTTACAGACCCCCCAACCCCCGTTCACACTTTCACTCCCTGGGGCATATAGGGCTACTTTATGGATGGCCCTCTACTTCCCATGATAATAAATTATTGCAGTGATACAAAATAGTATTTGGTATGGATACTTTTAATACCAGTGCCAAAACAACAGCGAATGAATGTCGCAGTAGAGATGGGTACGAGTTGACGGTAAAATAAATTTAAAGTGGTATTTGCAGAATCCTAGGGGAGTGGACGATTACGACAAAATTGAATGTAAACTTGATGGAAGACCAGGATAGACAAGGAATAGCAAGCCACCTGAACCAGACAAAGTGCAGATCTGTACACTAATCAACCGGAATAATTGTAAGCTACCACCTTCAGTGTCATTATCAGTAACACCAGAGAGTATAGATATAGGCCTATTTATCTATACTCTCTGGCAACACTGTGATAAAAGGCCACTTAAATCACGTACTGTTTGTATCTTTCACAACACCACCACCAAAAACCAACTAAAGCAAATGACACAGTTCATCACAGCCAATGTTATTTATACACACCACCTCACTATCATTACTAAGAACTATCAGGGTGGGCCAAAGGTAGGGTTACAGTTTTAGATATAAATTATAGTGTTAACTGTAATCCTACTTTTGGCCCACCCTGTATATAATTATGCTGTTTTACTAAGTATCGTGTCACTGATAATGCTTCCCACCCCAGCCAGCATCCATACGCCAGTCCGACGCAGATTTGCATTGGATTGCCATAGGCATGGTAGGAATACTGTAGGGACGGGTTTCCTGGGCAAAAATGGACGTCGGCACGATGCCGTAACCAGTGGATATGCGTAGGGGGAATAATTGGGCAAATTTGATACTGGATTTCAGTAAGGTTGCTGGCTTGGCCGATGCTGGGACATACAGCCGACAGCAGTATAAAATAGTCATAACCATCAATATAAAAGCTAATTTCCATTTTGCCCATTTCCCCCAGCATTCTTGACAATGACAAAAAGCGTAAAGTTAAAGTCGTTGACAAGAAGAACTGCTATATTGAACTTCGATCACTGTTTCCACCACTTCCATCTATAGTGATATTATGGTTAATGGTAAAACGTTATGACAGATAAGAAACTGCATGATATGAACAATGCAGATCAAAAGCAACCCTTTCCAGTACAAAACTACCCAGATGTTTAGTTTTCAGCTGTCACTGCAAGAGCAATGATCATGTATCTTCGAAGATGGTCCAGGCGAGAGGCCAAGAAGGAAAATTTTTGGAGTAGCATTAGCAACGAAAACAAAGACACACTATTAATAGGTCTGTGAGTTATCATTCCTGTTGGTGTTGTTGATTCGGTTGTTATGAATGTTTCTTGTTGTTGTCGTTGCTGTTGTTGTCGACAGGGTGATGATAATGATGATCATGTTAAAGCGATCTACTTCACTTGATGAACAGCGCGTGAAGTATGCTGTCTTTAATAACTCGACGGGGAGGACGAAATTTAAGTTGAAATTTAAAAAAAATACAAGTAATCTGAAACTGAACAAGGCAATTTGAATTGCTATCCTGCATGAAGGGGGCGCATTATTCTGCCTCATTGGCCTTAGGGCTCTCGAGAATCCACAAGTATCATTCTCTCTGAGTCAAATAAAATAGATTGTGTACAATTAGGAAAGGAAAGGGTGGGAGGGAGGCCCATTCTTTCAGTGATTGCTCACACTTTATCACCCTGTATTCTGTATTCTTATATTGGTGCCTCTCCCACCCCTTCGCATATATGCAACGTTTGCGGGGAAGTATAGAAAGTGAAAGTCGCGGAGTGAGATCTAGGCTATATACTTTGAAAAGAAAAATAATGAAAAGAATGTCAAATAATCAGATTCTTCATGAATGTCGATCTTTCACATCCGCAGATTTACTGTTCCTTTTACAAAGCTGAGAGCGCCCAATCATTAACTGAGAATTATTATGAACTGCCTGAGCGGATCGGATCTGCGGTTTCCCCTCTATGAATAGGCAAATGAAAGAAATTAATTAAATTTTGTCATCCAGATTCACATAACATTAAGATCCAGCTTTTGTCAAGCCTATTTGTTAAAAATCAGATATGATGTATGGCCATCTTAATTTCTGGCCATTGGTCAAACTGTAGCCCCCATCGCACATTTGAAAAAGAGCGCATTAAAATTGTTTTTATCACAAAATCCACTTCACACACACAGAAAAGACAAAAAGTACTTGGATTTTCCCGATTTCTCATTATACAACTGCCAGGGTGGATCGAAATTTTCTTGTTGTAGATAACATTCTAACATCAGTTGAAGTTGATCTTGACCTCCCACCGGCATTAAAAACTACCTGCGTCTTTTGAGTTTTTTTTTATTTATGATATTTTCCTAAGTTTTAACATCTGAAAAGAAAAAAAAAAGTAAATATCTGTTTTTGATTTATTGAACATGCTTTACCTGGCAACTGCAAATTTTCCCTTAGGGCGTAGGCAGTCTGTGGTACTGCGAAGGTAAGATACGTATTTTTTACGAATTTTGGGGGTTGGGAAGAAGGAAGATGCGGAGAACGAAGATTGCTTGAATGAGAATATTACTTGACTTCCCATGCAGTCATCTTTTACAGTGTATCTAGATCTAGATCTAGATTCTAATTCCAGTACTGATTAAATCTAGTCTAGAAAATCAATGAGCAATACCGATAACTTTGATGTCACCAATGCTTACTAATCTCTCTGACGTTAGATCTAAATTGTAAGTCATGTTGTAATTGTAATCTGCTTGTTGTCACCGTACCATGATTGTGTGAAGATCGATTTCTACAGAGGAAGCCGTCTAGTAGTAGTTTGTGGTCGTGGCACGGACATTTCTAAAGTCCGGACATTGGTGGGTGGCCGACTTTCATATTACTTTATTTCCGTATTATCTCCCCTGAACAGTTTACAACCAGGGAACCTTTTCTGACATACAGAGACAAGACATCATTGTGGCCAACTGTGAAGTGACTTCATTTTCACATACCAGGCCCACCAACAGCACCGGATTTACCACTAGCCTAGATAGGCTGAAGCCAAGGACTACTATAATATAGTAGTCGTTGGCTGAAGCCTATCTTAATCAAAGGCCTTAGACTAGTCTAATGCTTTGTGACATGCGTTGCCTTTTTGTTACATGTGATGTTACAATGCACAGTAGTTTCTGAACAAATCTTTTTTTATTTTTCCTAGTTGATGTCCTTTCGAGAAGGAATTGTGAGTGCTGCTTTTTAAAAACCTATCATCATCCTCGTCGTTACTCAAATTATTTAAAACACTTCCATCTTCCTCTAGGCATGAAGGTGGGGGACTGAGAGGGGCCTCACAACTAGAATAGCTTAGGACCTCTCTTCATCTAAATCCGGCTCTGCCCACCAATACTTTTATTTCTTTCTGAAACAAAACTTATATATGGCCTTTAGCGTCTTTACAGACGGTCTTAGCAGCTAGAATATTCACTTTCACTTTGACTGACAGCTTCTCTCGTGGCTTATTCTACCAATGTTTGACCCGAGAGTGCGATGGCAGTGATTGCAGGTCAGTCTTTTGGGTTCACTTTGGCGAGTGTTTTCATTCCGCCTCTGTCGTTTTGTCAGGTATGTTTCTTTTGCCTTCAAGTCTATTGCGAGCGTGCCACTGCGCAATTTTTGTCTCCATCTGCTTCGATCATTTGCAAGGTTCTCCCATTCATTGGGGTCGATGTTGAATGCTTTCATCGTGACCTTGCAAGTGTCTTTGAATCGCAGATGTGGCCTACCTCTGGGTCGGTTGCCAGTAGCAAGTTCCCCGTAGAGAATTTGTCTGGGGATGCGATCATTTTCCATACGGTGGAGATGTCCAAGCCACCGCAGTCTTTTTTTGCCTAGGAGAGCCTGAGTTGATGGAATGTTGGCTCGGCTCAGAACTTCGATATTTGAGATCCTGTCTTGCCACTTGATCTTCAGAATTTTGCGTAGGCAGCGCAGGTGGAAGGAGTTGAGGGATCTTTCATGTTTGGAGTAGGTGGTCCATGTCTCTGAGCCATACAGCAGGGTGCTTAGGACGCAAGTTTGGTACACGAGTACCTTTGTTTTGATGGTCAGCTTGCTATTGTTCCACACCCTTTTTGAGAGTTTGCCAAAAGCTGTGGCCGCCTTTCCTATTCTGGCATTTATTTCAGTTGTTATGTCTGTGCTACCACTGATGGTTTAGCCTAGGTAGCAGAATTTTCCCACTTGCTCCAGAGGAGAGCCATTCAGCATGATTGGGTTGGGGTTTCTCAAGCCTTGTGTCAAAACTACAGTTTTTGAGACACTGATCTTTAGCATGAATTTGTCACAGGCTTTGGCAAGGCTATTGATGAGAGCCTGGAGCGTGGTTTCATCGTGGGCCACGATTGCAGCATCATCTGCGAAGAGGAGCTCTTGTAACATAATATGCTCTGTACGAGATTTTGCTTTTAGTCTGGCAACATTAAAAATGGAGCCGTCCACTCTGGTGTTAATAAGTACTCCACCTGAACATTGACCAAAGGCATTCTTGAGTAGGGCTGCAAAATATATACCAAATAAGGTAGGAGCAAGAACACATCCCTGCTTCACACCGCTGTTTACAGCAAATGAATTGGATGTGCAGCCCTCAAAGTTGACACATGCCCTCATGTCAGTGTGGAAGGATGCAATAAGTTTTAGCAATGTTGGTGGACAGCCTATGGATTTAAGGACTGCATACAGCCCAGATCGGCTTACGGTGTCGAAAGCCTTTGTTAGGTCCACAAAGCATGTTATAAGCGGCCTGTTTTGTTCTTTACATTTTTCTTGGATTTGCCGAAGTGCAAATATCATGTCAATAGTTGATCGTTTGCTTCGAAAGCCACATTGTGTTTCTGGTAAGACTTTTTCCGCCAGTTGTTGAAGGCGGCAGAGGATGACGCGAGCAAAAGCCTTTCCAGTAATGCTGAGGAGGGATATGCCTCGATAGTTGTTGCAGTCGCCTTTGTCTCCTTTGTTCTTGTAAAGTGTGACAATTTTGGCGTCTCTCATATCATGTGGTATCACGCCTTCTTTCCAACACTGCAGTAACAGATTATACAGGTGTGGTAATAATGGGCCTTTTAGGTCTTTTAATACCTCTGCAGGAATGTTGTCACTTCCTGTGGCTTTTCCAGCAGACAGGTGGTCGATTGCATTGGAAAGCTCGACTAAGGAAGGTTCAGCGTCAAGTTCGGCCATTATTGGCAGTTTTTGGAGGTGTTCCTCAAAATCTGGTGGAATATTTTTCTCAGTTGAATACAACAGAGAGTAATGCTCTACCCACCTATTCAGTTGTTCATTTTTATCTGTGATGGGTTCACCATTTACAGACTTAAGTGGGGCGCTTTTGGTGATGATTGGCCCAAGAGCTACTTTCATCTGACTAAAGGCGGTTTTCATATCTCCCTTTTCATTTGCCTCTTGTATGCTGTTACACAAGTCTGTCCAGTATTTGTTGGCGCAACGTCTTACCTCCAGCTGAAGTTTAGCTTTTGCATTTTTCAAACAAGTTTTTGTACTCTGATTGCAATTTTTGTTATACTCATTGAAAGCAGATTTCTTTTGCTCAATGAGAGGTAGGAGAATTTCGCTGTTCTGGGCTACCCAGTCGTTGTTTGAAACTTTATGCTGTCCAAAAGACTTGATGGCACAGTCATGAATTTTTGAACTGAGAGTGTTCCATGTTTCATCTACCGAGTCACATTGGGTGACATTATCCATGCTTTCAGCAAATAACTTTTCAAATGACTTTCTATTTGATTCATCTCTGATTGCTGTTACAGCAGTAGAAAATGTCTTTGGTTTCGTCAGAGGAGGTAAGTGTTGGGGCATAGACACAGATAATGTTGGTAAAACCAGACCGGGTGTTCAGTCTGAGTGTCATGATGCGTTCTGACACTCCAATTGGAGTTGCGATCGAATTGATAAGGGAGTTTTTTACGGCGAAGCCCACGCCGTGGATTCTCGGCTGTTCGCTGCTAAGGCCCTGCCAGAAGAAGGTGTAGTTTTCTTCTTTGACTGACCCGGAGTCGGGAAGTCGAGTTTCTTGAAGGGCAGCGATGTCGATGTTTAGTAGCTGAAGTTCTCGATCAATAATTTGGGATTTCCTGATGGAGTCAATATTAGTGAGATCTTGCTGTTGCAAGCCTGGGCGCATTGTTCTGACGTTCCAGGTACCAAGTTTTAGTATTTTTCTGTTTTTGCCAGGTGCACACTTTACGTCAGCTTTTTGACTTTTGGTCTAGCTCCAACCACCTTATGAAGCAGGCTGACGTGGCGGAACAACACCCAACTGCCTGGGGGCTGCCCCATTAGACTAGTCTAATGCTTTGTGACATGCGTTGCCTTTTTGTTACATGTGATGTTACAATGCACAGTAGTTTCTGAACAAATCTTTTTTTATTTTTCCTAGTTGATGTCCTTTCGAGAAGGAATTGTGAGTGCTGCTTTTTAAAAACCTATCATCATCCTCGTCGTTACTCAAATTATTTAAAACACTTCCATCTTCCTCTAGGCATGAAGGTGGGGGACTGAGAGGGGCCTCACAACTAGAATAGCTTAGGACCTCTCTTCATCTAAATCCGGCTCTGCCCACCAATACTTTTATTTCTTTCTGAAACAAAACTTCAAGAGCATTAAATTAACATTCTCTACACAAATAAACTGTCCATAGTGATGAGAAAGCATACTGTGGAAAGGGGAGGACTTCCAAATGTGTTTCATGGCCTGACTTTCTTACAGTAATGATCGATTCCAAACATATCCCCGGCACAAGGACACAATTTTAGGTGTGGCCAGGCACGCGAATTAATCTTTTTTGTAGTTAACGCATGGCTCCGCAATCAATTGTCGGGGACCTTGAAGAATGTAATATTTTTTGTAATGTGGCAATACTGGCATGAGATACATTGGGGGAAGTCCTTCCATGGACATAATATCATTATGAGTCAGTGTCATTCGACTATGAGTTATTCATTCATTGTCACGACAATGGCATATATATATATTTAATATTGACAATGATTATGTCAAATAAGACCATTGAAAATCATTGGCAGCTTCCGTGCTCAGTTGTCTCAAGTGGTGTTTTTGTGAAGAGAAAGAAAAATGAAAAACTAATGAACAAAATTGTTATTGTTCTCTTCTGTGTCTTTATTTTTCATCACCACATTCTTTTTTTTTTTTTTAAATATCGTGCCCAATATATATTTTGTCAAAAGGGAAATAATCTTTAACTCTTTAAGCCTATTTTAAAATGTAAATAAATTATCATTTTCAGTTTCAGTTTCACTTTCCTGGGAATATTTGACATAAATTATAGAATTACAGGAAAGATGATGCACTTGAAAACCATTCATCAAACAAATTTACAGACCAGTGAAAACATGATGCCTACATATTATATAATACATGTATTAAGCTCTAAATTTTTCAAAATTGTCAGAAATAGTGCACATGGATTTCTATTAAATCTAGGAAATTTGTGTTTGAGACATGTCATCATTTCTAACTGAAACTTGAGGCTGTAAATGTTTACACTTAAAGCACTATCAATGAAAAATATTATTTTCATGTGCAGAGATTAATTCATCTATTGGCAGTAAAATAGAATCTCTGTCTCTGATGTAGTTAAATAGTCATTAATGAGTATCTTTTGTTCGGGGGCCAACAGCCTTTGGCTGAGGCCCCCTGAGAAACAAAAGATCTTCCACTGAGTATCTCTCCTCACAAAGATTTGAAGAGCTTGATTTATGCTTCATTTTTAAATTCAAATGAATATCCAGCCAGCAACTCTACAGAAACCAGACACTTAGGATTGATGTCAGTTTTGCTCCTAGGAATGACTTCATTTCTATGTAGATTTGCTGGTTCCGACATCGTGTAGCCATAACTTTGATGTAGGCAATCTGTCCTTGTCATGCTTATCTTGTCAAACCTGCAAAAATCCTACATTAGAGGATGCTAGCTGGGTAGTTGTCCATGATCACTAAGACCACAGTTTGGAACTGTGCTTAAATTCATTCAAGAATGATTTTTGAAGAATTCTGTTTAGATTGCACATTCCATGAAAATGCCTGCTACACTGAAAACAGAAGTGTTTTTTTTTTTTTCATAGTACATAATTTATATTATAATGTCTTTTTTTTTTTCCTCATTGCTTGAATTGGCCACCTTGAATTTGTCCTTTGATATATGATAGGGCCAAATCAAAATCTAGCCCCCGCATCAAATAATTGAAAAAGTAGATGGATGTAGATTTGGACAGCCTTTTAATCTTCTTTCTTCTGTGAATATGAATGCAGATGATACAAGTCCAAAATAAAAGAGAATGTTGAATGTTGTGTGGAACTAATATCCAAGATTTTCATTTGTCTTTGTGCCAGAAATTGAAAATTTTCATCTGCTAATCATATGCAACGTTTCTGTTTCTATTATGCAGGCACCTCTGGCTTGACCATGGCATTGGCACCAGAATTGCTGTGCAAAGAGATCATTAGATTTGGGACATTTGAGGGATGGCCAGGCCAAGATGTTAATGGCAAGGTCAAGAACTCTAAACCAAGTGTTGTTGATCTTGCTAAGGCAGGCTTCTACTACACAGGTCAGAGAGATGAAGTCCGTTGCTATTTGTGTGGATTTCTTGTTGGAGACTGGGAACGTCACCATGACCCACAAGTTGTACATGCAACAAGAAATCCTGACTGTCCACTTGTGACAGGTGGCAGTACTAATAATTGCCCTGTATTTGTTCCCCCAGAGAGAGAATATGCAAAAATTCTGTCAGTGATCCGGGAGGCTGGCTTGCGAGTTGCATCTACGGGAAGTGGGTCTTCATACCCTTCATCTACACTTTTCTCAGACACTTTGACATCTCTCTACGGAGAGAGCATGATGAATTCTGTCCCTTCGTCAGGATTTTTGCAGCAACTCCCATTTAGTAAATCTCAGTCCAATTCCCCAAGATTAAATCATTCAAGCACTTCCTCACCCAAGAGAGAGCAGAGAGCTGCCCCGAACAGAGGAGAAGCCCATTCTTCAAGACCTTCCGGCTTGGGCCCGCCGAGAAGAAGTAGTGCATCTGATACCAATGACTCAAATGTTCATGATGAAAGACCTCATTTTCATAGGGCTCAGTCATATGCTGCAGATGCAAGATCTACTAAGAATTCAGAGACAATAGCAAATCGTCAGAATTCAGCTCCAAATTTTGATAATATGGTGTATCAGGAGTCAGAGGGGGCCCGACTTCAGACATTTAGTGGATGGGTTGGCATCAGAGGTGCAACAGCAAGAGAATTTGCACAGGCTGGTTTCATATTTATTGGTGAACCAGATCGAGTCCAATGTGTCTTTTGTAATGGAATCTTGCGAAATTGGAATGACAATGATTTGCCAATAGAAGAGCATCGCAAACATTTTCCAAACTGCAGTTTTGTGACAGAGTCTTTGGCGGCAATTACTGTTGCCAGACCCAGGCATTTGAAATATGCGGCTGAGCCAACTCGTCTAAGTTCTTTCAGAGGATGGAACATGAATAAGAACCCAAAACCAGCTGAGCTGGCCAAAGCTGGATTTTTTTACGTTGGTAAATTCCAGAATTCTTGCCATTTAACTTAGCCATAACATGATCATGCGAAAGCAGTCTGAGATAGTCAGTTTACTTAGAAAAGATAATATATGTACAAATCAAAAGTTACCACAAGTCTGTGACCAAATCTGGGATTTCAAGACTAAAATATTTCCACATTATTTATCATCTTTTCAAATGCCCCACTGATAAAATGCACAACATATCCTTAGGTGCCCATATTTATGTATGTGAGAGCCAGTTGCACATATTCTTACATATTTTATTGATGTTTTAGATGTTTTAAGTCCTTCATTAGTTTATTTGAGTTTAAATATCAAAACAGGACATGGCGACAGTGTCAAGTGCTTCTTTTGTGATGGAGGTTTGCGCAACTGGGAACCAAATGATGACCCTTGGAGAGAGCATGCACGTTGGTTTCCTACATGTTCATATGTGAAGCAGTCTAAAGGACAGACCTTCATTAATGCAGTGTTAAATGACACAAATTTGACAGTAAGTTCTCTGTTACATTGGTATTGTCTGTACACAGAACTACACAAAATAGATTGTAACCATAAACTGCGGTGGAAGTTTCAAATTGCTGTGCTGTAAAAGGGCTGAGGCTTTCAATGAAATATTAGTATTTTGTCACAGCTCTGTGTTTCATGAACAGTGGCAGATCTACAGTGAAACTAATGAAGCTTAAACTTCAGGGCCCCTAATCCCGGAGGGGCCGTAAAGAAACTTTTTTAATAAGTGAATTTGGATGTTGCCCTGTTGTTGCTGGTTGCGAAGGGGCACAATAAATGTCCAAGTTTCAAAGTCCCAGAAATATAGGTCCGCCAGTGTTCATGAATTATTTTTCTTTGATCAGTGCGGAGGATGGGTCTCAGCCAGTACAGAACAAATTGTAGTGAAACCTGCTTAAGCTGAAATTCAGGGGACCCGCAATTGTATTTTTTTTTTTTTTAACAATATCTTGGATGAAGAGTAGTTTGTTATTAGAATCACAATTTTCAGTCTTTCAAGGGGAAACAATACAAGACATGATGGTAATTTTACTTTTACTACCTGCCTTGCTGTGCAGTATCCAACAATCAAACTGCAATTTTTCTTGTCTGTGTGTATGCATACGTGTGTGAATGAGATGTGCATATTTTATCTGCGATAGCCTACAACCGCCAAAACAGCGGGTGGTGATCAACCAGTTTAATGTATTTAACTGGCCAAGAAATAGTGTTGGTGAATGCACTGTAGACGATGTAACAAAAAAGGAATGACGCTTTGGTAATGTCTCATAGAATGGTGCGAAGACAAGAAAGTGATTGGTACAAAGAAAGAAAAAGAAGCTGATATCTCCATGGGGTGGTTTAATGACCAGCCTTGCTGGCCCTTGGGATTTTTTCCAAAGATCTTGGGATTTTTGGGTGTTACCTTGGGATCTTGGCATGTTATTCAAGATCTTGGGATTTTTCGTGCTTTAGTATACATGTATTTCATATTATTTCTTTGTTAAAAAAGGCACACAATTGCCCTTCCTGTCACAATGCCTTTTGCAATTAAAAGTGATTAAAGGCCTAGGGGCTAAGGGACTGTTTGAGTTTGCTTGTTTATGAGGATATTTTGCATCATCAATGAGCTAACCACCGCCATTGTTTAATTTAAATTTAAAGGATTACAAAATTGTTCATTTTAAATGTATTATTTGTGCTGAAAAAAAATCTTGGGATTTTGTACCTCATTTTGGGATTTTTTAAAGTGGTTTCTTGGGATATTTGAAAATCCTTACCTGCAACACTGTCATGGGGAGTCCCCAAAGGGTATGCAGTTTCAAGACTTTATGTTGGTTTTGGAAACAGGGCAGGCCGCAGCATATTGCTTTGCCCATGGGCACATAATGATGTTGAGATGGCCTTGCCTGTTACTCAGTTTTGAGTATGGAATACCGAGAAACCGTTTTTAACTGTAGCGAAAGGGAGTTGAGGAGGATAAGGATGAAAACGTGATAAAGATGAAAACTCCCACCTGTTGAAATGGAAGTAATTCTTTATTCTTCATTTGTTACCCAAGTCATATATATTTACTGTATCATTTCATCAGATTTTATCTAATGATTATATCTAAGCTTTGTTTCTATTGTGTTTATTTTCTTGTTTCACAGGAGTACCAAACTGCATCAGTTGATGAAACAGAGCTGAAAAATGTAGCAAGATCTCAAGGTATGCAAACATTTGAACTACCATGGTGCACAAAAAAAACAACAACTAAATAATGAAAATTGTATTGCTTTCAATGGGTATTGCTTTTGCAAGACAAATGAGGGTTAAAGTGGAAACGGACAAGAAAGATAGATCTAAACAAAAGCATTTGGCATGATTTCACATTTTTGAATTAACATTGAACAGGCTGAGTTCTTTTCACTTAAGCCTGAGCAGTATTCATAGGTGTGTTGATAGCTGGGCTGAGTATTAAATAGCACAGCAGTGACTTGTTGGTGACAGGCTATAGGTTCAGTAACACTGACTTGCATTCATAGCTGTTTGTGTGGTTTGTTTGGAGTACATGTAGAGAGAAGTGAAAGTCATGGCTTCCAGGTGTCATCTTCATGCTTGTCACAGTTGTAGAACTGCCTCCAGCCATGATGTTAAAATGTCCTGCTGGGACTGTTTTCCATATTCCCCTCAAAGCTCGCCAGATGACTTTTATGATTTTATTGAAAGAGGTCGTGCTTTTTTTTTTAATCACGGTAATTATTAAGCTTTGCCTTTCTTTTCATGTACGTAAACTGTGAGTGCAAGAGTGTCAACATCATCAAAATTATAAATATTCCAGGACTTACCGATGCCTGGCACCAGTTACCCACTAAACAAGAAACAGTATTTCAACATTTTTAAACAGGTTACAGTTGATACTTGGATCATAACGCGAGCATTCAAAATGGAATTTTTACCTTCTCTTCTTCACCCAAAGTGACAGATCACTTGCGGTTTAAATTGTTATGCAATGGTTAATCTGGCTCCATTTTTTACTACCATTCGATACAATGCGCTGTGTGTTAAACAGGTAGGAGGCATGTACTCTTTCATCATCACTAGAAGGGGGTTCCTTGTGGGAATCTGTTTATCCCTACAATTTTGAATATTTCATCACTGTAAGAAAATCTGACTGTGTGACACATTCAAAAGTCCTGAAATGTTGTGTGTGCATGAGATCATTTTATAGAGTTAATGATTAGCATGCAACTATTGCAACTGTGTTTCCTAATGTAACAAGAAAGGAAGACTGTCCTATTGCTCATCGCTGCTGTACACCATTTTGTTATGGTCTGTGACAAGCAATAAAACAATGGTGTTTGCTTATTATTTGCCTGATCTGTTCGCGAAACTTACACATATGACACAATGCCTTTTAGAGATTATATTTTTCACTTGTAACTATTTTGGACTCTATGGTATTTTTTACAGTTCGAGAAGTTGATCCTCGCGAAGTGACAGCAAGAATGGACAGTGCAATTGTGAAAACAGTCCTGAACATGGATGTGCCAAAGAAGCTTGTGAAAAAAGCAATAAAACAGCGACTTGCAGAAAATGGTAAGACTGTCTGCTAAATGAACAGAATGCAGCTGTTACTCATTGTCATTTTGATGCATTTGCAGCGTGTTTTGAAGTGCTTTAATTCAGAGGAAACCTGTGGGAAAGAGTTATGTACATCTCGAATATCCAGTCAAGATAGTAAAAGGAGATTTTCTCCCACTTTCTCTTTCCCTGTCTCAAACTCTAAACTTATCCCTAACACTGTCTTTCTCCCTGGCCCTGATTGGAAGAGTTCAAAGTTGTCGGGATGTCGGAACCCTGTCAAATATGTTGGTTTTTCATACTTACAGTGTATGCAACAATATGAAAAACTGATCAGTGGCCAATTTTTTATATGGGAGGAATGCGTTACATGCTAATGAGGGTTTATTTTGAGGGGTTTGAGAAAAAAAAGGGGCTAGGTATTTTTGGGGGGGTTTTCTAAAGAAAGAGAAACAAATAATTCATGGCATGCTTCGCTTTCTCTTATGTGTCTCTCTCCCCTCTCTATCACACTTCCATCTCATCTCAATTTCTCTGCGCTAGAAACATCTGAAAGAGAACACATTATGACAATACTCGGATCCGCACCCACACCCTTTCGCTCCAAAATCACACGTTCAAACCCTTTCGCCACTCAGGTGAGTTACCAGATTGTCGGTTGATTTACTAATTAATACTCACAGTCAGCACCCTTGACCTAAATTACGGAAAGTTACCGACCTTGTTAATTTGGATGGTTTTTTAAAATTATGAATTGGCTTAGTGGCAAAACAATCTGATTTCAGCTGCTCAGAGATTGCATGATCTGAGCTGATAAGGGCCTACTTGAGTGTATGTCGATTACCAATGGCTACCCCAACCCCTTTTCGCCTGATTAGTCAATCTGACTACCGCCCATTGATACAAACTGACTAGACTCTCACGCCCCCAGGTCCATCTGGCCATTCCATGTGTTGTGAGTTTAAATTCGTGAACACCATACCAAGTTTTGTTTCAGCAAACCTTTGCCAGTCGCGCTTTTGGTAAATTCTGTTACCGTGATCTTTCCCCAGCAAGCTTCAAAATGGCAGCTGTTTTCGGATTTTGTCTCACTTTGGACTTTTTTTTTTTTGGATTGTACTTTTTTTCTTGGCAAGTGTGTTACAAATGTTGGGAGGTCCTCCGCCCGTCTGCGCCAGTCAAGAAAACACACTAAAGAGGGGACTTTTGAGCGGGCTTATCAAAAGGTTGGGTTTAGTATTTGTATGGGACAAAGAAAGAAGAAAGAAAGAACGAAAGCGAGGGTTAGGGGAGGTCTTCATCATAATTATTAGGTTTAACTGTTTGGTAAGTGGCGCGGACGGGGGGAAGACCTTCCCAAATGTTATTGTGAATATGAAGTGATAATTGGTCATAAGATCTGGAACAATGTGTAAGGGTGAGCTTTACTTAATAGTGGTAAAAATTATATGTAACTCCTCCCATTTATTTTTTCCATATATATACCTGTACTTGGCATTCTCTTGGGAATTCTTGTGGCATGCAAATACAGGTGAACAGTCAGTCAACAGAAATTTCTCAACGACTGAGCCTGTTTTTATGCAGATTCTTTTTTTTCTCACTGGTAGTACCGTACATACATGTTGCCTGTTTCATGCTTGAAGACCTCTTTATCGCTCACACCTACCTCTCGCATTATATATATAATATTCTATCCCCAAGAGAATGCTGTCCTTGTCCAAGGTCATAAACACACTTACTCCAATTTTATCAGATTTGTAACACATTCACAGATGTGATAACTGTAACACTAGTTAACCAAGCTTGTTCCTATTCTCCATCCTCAGGGGAAGATTTTTCAAGTTCGGAAGCCCTCTTGGAAGCAGTTTTCAATTTGGGAGAAAGCAGAGAGTCTGGTGAGGAATTTGAAGGAACGGCTCACCCAGAATTGAAAGATGGTAATGCTACACCTCCTGTTTCAAATGAGCTTGAAAGTGCAGGTAGGGGATAATATTTTTATTTTGTAGTCTATACTTCCTGTGTGTTAAATTTCCTTTTTTCTGTTTCCCAGCATTGGTATACTACTGCAGTACAATATGGTCATATTGGTTGAAGAGAAGGAAGAGAAAGTGTGCCAGGACACAAGCTTTGAGGAAAGATATTCCTAGTTCAGATATTCAACCCCAAAACATGTCACCAAAGCAAAATTTCTTTTGTCAGCAGGCCCACATTCCATCATTGTCTCCTGTTTTCAAATAGCCCTATTGGCTTTTGTATTTGTAAAGTACACTGTGTTGTATAGTCAGTTAGATCAGATTTCCTGATGTATGTACGTATTCTTTATATATGGAACAAAACAACTAGAGCAAAACTTATTCAATGGGGAACCAGTAATTCATTGTCCAAAATGACCCTGTTCCTTTGTATGAAAGACAAAACTTTATGCTTAACTTGGGCATGAAATCAACATCACAACCAACACAAACTATGAAAATAAATATATTTAAATTCTTGCAAAGTTCTGTAGGAGCAATGCAATCATAGGACCGTACCAAGCATGAAAACAGAGATGCAGAAACTATCCTAGCCGTGAAAATAGAGATGCAGAAACTATCTTAGCCGTGGAAGTAAACTGAATGATTTTGATCACTGATCACCACTGATATTAACATCTCTTCCACTTCATCACCATCACTGCTATCTTTTGTCACCATTCTCAGTCATCTAATTCACCACTTAAACCTGCCACAGCCAAAATTTGACACTGATACAATGTAATTTACCATATTGTATCTGTACACTGTTATATGTACATGCACTTTTTGAAAATAAAGATTATTGATGTGTGCATGGACATATCATGTACGGGCTGATAGATGGATGTACTATATGCGCAGCAAAGTCTGGTTTGACTAAAGTCCATGAAGTTTGAATTTTCATGTAATTTGCAATGGATCCTATTCTTAAAAATGGCCTAACTTATTTTTTCAGATTCATTCCGGCTGGCAGAGGAAAATCGACAGCTTAAAGAACAACGGCAATGCAAAATCTGCATGGACGAGGAAGTTTGTGTGGCATTTTTACCTTGTGGACATCTTGTGTGTTGCTCAACCTGCGCACCAGCACTGAATCATTGCCCAATCTGCCGCGCAAAGATCAGAGGGACTGTTCGGACTTATATGTCTTGAGCAAATCATTGAATTTTTCTTGCTGTGATTACGTCATGTTCTCTGTTTCTCAAGATACCATATTAAATCTGTATTCTTAGTTATCAGAAATTTATGAGGAAAGTGACCATCATTCTTTGTAAAGTATAATCTGAAAAATGTCCTTTATGAGGTATAATTGCAGCAGGCTCTAAATAACATTTGACCACATTGAGAGTTTGATTTCTGATATTAGTACTGCTAGTAGTTTCCCATTCATGCTTTTGATCATTGATTCTCGGAGGTCTTGAAATACACAACTTCATCTTTTGCCTCTTATTTTATTTTAAAGAACTTGTGTCATTGTTTTTATAAAAATATATATATATATCTGTGTATACATGTGTGCGCATTTTATGAGGTATAATTGCAGTAGGCTCTAAATAACATTTGACCACATTGAAAGTTTGATTTCAGATATTAGTACTGCTAGAAGTTTTCCCATTCATGCTTTTGATCATTGATTCTCGGAGGTCTTGAATTTCACAACTTCATCTTTTGCCACTATTTTATTTTAAAGAATTTGTGTCATTGTTTTTATAAAAATATATATATGTGTATACATGTGTGTACATTTTGATATTTTATATCATATGACAACTTATAGACAATAAAAGACTTGTTTTCACATTGTATGTTTTTCTTTTTTAACTGTCCATTTTATTTGTTTTTATTGGGAGTTGTAATGTCTGCCTCCCGGAAAGTAAATGGGAAGGTCTTCCGCCCGCCCGCGCCAGTCAAGAAAACACAACTACCCCAGCCACTTTTCGCCTGATTAGTCAATCTGACTACCGCCCATTGATACAAACTGACTAGACCCTCACGTCCCCAGGTCCATCTGACCATTCCAATACAGGTTGTTTAAGCTTATATCTTAATCATACTATGTTTGTTAACTTTTTGGTAAGTGGCGTGGACGGGGGGAAGACCTCCCAGTAAATGTATTCAAAATATACCAAACAACTATTTTACATCTGGGCATGGGCAGGCTGAGATTTGAGAAAAATACTTGGAGAGTTCATAATTAATGTAATTTTACATGAGGTTATTTCTGTCCATTCTGTGTGCGTAGCAAACCATTTACAATAGACAAGCTTACCAATATTTGTACATTTATTTAGCCCGTCTCCACAAAGTGGAACCAAAGCACTTTATACTGAAATATTTGTAGGCCGTAGTATGTAATAATTACTCTCTCTCACCCGCTAGTTCTCTTATACTTTCATGCTGTACAAAACATATAAGGCTAAATGGGAGACATTGGCAGTCGATAGATATTTCCAACGCAGAAATGATGTTAGCTCTGTTTTAAGGTTTTCAATTGAAGAAATATTTCTCAATCTTTGGGGTGAGCATTTAATACATTTGGGCCAGAATAAGAAAAGGAAGAATCCTGATCAAATTTCTTCAACAAACATCACGATTGCCAAATTGGGTTGGACTGTATGAACTGCAGATTTCTGAATGGCCTGTGACTGAGGGATCAATAATTCAGTTAAATATGATGGAATTGAAACTCATATCACAAAGAATTGCTAACCTAAACAGTATGCGAACCTGCGGTGGCAGCCAATGGAATTCTTTTAACATGGGTATTAAACATGCTCAATTTTTTTATGTTTTAAATATTTTTGAAAACTGAGCATTGAACATTGCAAAAATATTTAGTTTCTGAGAAGTGAAATTACTGGCTTTCTAATTTTTGCAGCAGCGATTGCATTTTTAAAAGTTCTATGTTCCGCTTAACACAAGCTGTATCAGTAGGCCTATACATGCATCATACATCGTCCTTTCTCAGTTGTTTTTTTTTTGGGGGGGGGGGGGGCATCATTCTATCCCTTTCTGCTTGCATTCCATGTCTTTTTTAGTGTGCCGTTCCCTTTAATTTGTCTAAAATCGATACATGTGTACATGTACTTATCCCTCATTCATTCCAGTGCTAATTTCTTTATATAAAAACTAAAAAGAAAGATATAATATTATCCTTATTCCTATGAAGTAGTCGTCCATAACTACATTGCAAATAAACGGTGGTGTACCTCATTTTCTGTTGCCTTGGTTTGCTTACAACTGCTGTGGGGGGGGGGGGGGGGGAATGATGCGCCTTAATTTTGTGGATGTGCCAGCAGACACTAACAGGAGGTGCTTTTAAATCCACATTCATTTTTTTTTTCTTTCTTGTCAAGTGCGCTTTACCGCCTCAGTTTTAGCCTAAATGACCCACAACAAAACTTCTGAAAGCACAGCTCCCTTTCATGTTATCAGAAAATACGTATCACCTAGCATAGGGCACCTGAACCTGGAGGTGCAGACAATGCGTTTCCAAGGAAAAAAACAAAACAAAACAAAATATCGGGAAATCCCGGAACTAACCCAGATAGCAAGAAAACGTAGGAAAAGCAGGGCAGTACGCCAGTAGAAATGAACACAACTTTACAATGGCTTCTGGTATTACTGCAATTTTGATACGTTGTTTTTGTTTAAGTCATAGATCTAAATCTAGTTATGAATATAGCAGAATATGGTAGATCTACATCGATTTAAACAGATCTATTTACCGTACGACGCGAAACAAGGCCAGTAGATATCTAGAGTTAGATCCAGATCTTTGTGTTTATCATGAACTTCAGACAAACTTGAATGGAGGAACAGGAAATTAAGTAACTACGAGTGCCTATCGATAAGAATAGATTGATCTGCATGGTCATGTGCTTGTATCATTCGCAGTGTCGTGAGTGACCCAGTTGACCCCAGGAAATGTCTGATTGCCCGTGGAATGTTGGTGCTTTGAAGGAAGCGATAAACTGTGCTTTGCATGAGGGCTTGTTGGGCGATGTCCTGCAGAAAATTGAGCATGATTACCGTATCAAGAGACTTCACATAGCATTCGGTAAATCCAGATTCCAAGAGATTACTAACTTAAATTCTATCTTTTAATATTGCTACAACGACACGCATGCATGTAAAATCTTAGGTAGCTGCACTGATAGATCATAATTATATACACCTATGAGTAGGCCTAAGGTCTATTTCATCGATCAGGTATTCTAAGATGGAATATATAGCCTACAGTTCAGGCTATACATAGCCTTCTACTGCTGTTAAAGGAGGTTCCAGGTACATGTACAACCAACTCATAAGGCAGGAGTAGCAGGTAATTAGAACTGATTGTACAGGAGAAGCTCCATTTGAGTCACACAATGGTGATAATATATTATATATATTTAGGGTGCTACTTTAGGAGTTGTGAGCGGCTGGTTGCAGGCAGCCGCGCTCACCCTGGTGAGTTTGTCCTCGAGATGGATGTTTTTATAGTAAATGTGGGGCTTGGCAATAATACCATTTAGAACATGATCGAAACGCGTTCCTGACTAAAGTTGTGTAACTCATACAGTAGGCCTACACTCCTGATTATACTTTACAGCCGTAACATTAGATTAGTATTATAGTAGGACATCTCAAACTTAAAAGGAAAGGAGATCTTTAAAGTGAAAAGCATCTTCATGATAATTAGGTGCCATGCCGGCTACTTTAGGAATTTTCATGTTGGAAGGCACAGCGTTCATCACAATCCATCTTTGTATGTTTAGGTTGCTTCATGATACACTGCTGTCTATCAATGAAACTGTCTGGGGCCACAATTACACCAATATTATGAGGACAATTTGAAAGTCATTCTGATGTATATATCATGAAATCTATAGCCTTGGTTGTCTGCAAAAATGTGCAACCACAACTATCCATTGTAAACATTGATGTAGAACAAATTCTGTGCTGATATCAGCTAGTTTTATTTAGGTAAATGGATGTATTTTAACTTACGCCATCACATGTGATGTGAGAAGTTGGGGGAAATTCACTGTACCTCTTCGGTACTTTTGCGAAATAGTACCGGGTTTGACAAGTCATAAAATATATCATCTCTTGTCCATACAGCCAGAGCTATAATTATCATAAGGACTGTATTGCATTTACTTTTTTGTCAGGCTAGGATCTGAAACCAAGGAATTTAAACTTCTTTACAGTCACCACTTTGATGCTTTGCAAGGGATGACAAATGTACAATTTTATCAAGGGATTTCTGGCTAGCGTCTTCATTGATCTACTTAAAAATGCACAAACTCTATGTGAGGTGGTAATGAGAATTTCAGGACATGTTATATTAATGCCTTTCATAAGTCTTGAAAGTTAGACAGAAGCTTACTTGACAAAGCAGCCCACAAGCCATAGAAGACAGACATTAGTCTGGGGTCAAAATTCATGCACATTATAGGCCTCTTAGATGTTCATTAATTGCTTTTGTTTAACTACCAGGTTGTACATGGTGAAATGAAACATAGTAACGTTGTAATTAGACCCATTTTGTTTTCAGGCCTCCTGGAATTGCTGGCAGTTTATTTGATCTTTGGTCCTGGAGCTCATTTCGTTTGCAACTTTATCACCTTTATTCTCCCAGCATGGATGTTGTATGTAATCATAGTCTTTAATTAAGTATGTAACTGATAAAAATAATTTATTGATTTAAAAAAGAAAGTCCATCCTTTGCACTGAGTGTTTATCAACGATGTCAGCAATGCAAAAAATGCCCACCTCATGCTTCATAATAACACTGTGACTCAGCAACTTTAATGCAGGCAATTTACGTGCATATACTCAGAAAAGAAATGGCTTGTCCTGATATCCTGTGTCTCGGGGCACACTACAAATTATTATTAATTTCATTGATTGCCTGGACATATATTTGAAGTTGCTTACTTTATTTGTGCTGCCTACGAGGTTTCATTGCAATAGCTTGTGCATCCAGATAACTTAAGCTGAGCACATCACTTGTTATAAATATGTTCCCTGGGTATTTGTTTGAAGAAAATTGTGTCTTTGGCATATATGTGGCACTGCAGCCCTTTATGTGGCACTTCAGCCCTTTATTCAGAAAGTAAAAAAGAGCATTAGAACGAGTTGTAAAGTCTCATTTATCTTTATGCTACTGTATATATTTATTTCTTTTGAGTACATGCATATTTTTATCACAGAGCACAAACAAAACACCTGTCTATGAAACAAAGTAGAGGCATGTATTCCCGCATGAGTTATTTTAGTTTCAGCAGACAAATTTGAACAAAAAGTAACTCTACAGAATCAAGTGCATGCATATTTGGTCTATAAATAAAATGATATTTGAAATAGCTGTCTTCTAACATGAAATGAAAAGTTTTGAAGTTCATTTAAGGGTGTACAAATGCCCAAGGCAGAGAGCTTCACAAATGAAATACCCCATGTCAATGATCAAAATTGAAATTTTTATCATCAACATGCAGAAACGTCACTGACTTTATCCATCCTATCGCTCCTGCTATTGGTTCTCAAAACTTCAAAAAGTACATATCTCTGTATATTTTTACAACTGCAAAATCAATAAAAATCCCAGTCTTTCAAGGCAAATAAATGTGGGTGCAAAACTTATGACTAGGGATACTGCTATTGCTATCATGACAGCATACAACTTCATATGTGGCAGATGAGTGATTCCCTGACAGTTACACAGTGTAGACAAGTATACATGACTACATGTATTCATATTTTTCCAAATCTTTTATGAATTCGTTGAACCTGAGAGAATTTCATTTTTGCCATTAATTAACTTGGAGTACAATAATATTTCTAATGACTGTGTGTAAAAATTTAGTTAAAATAAAAGTAAAATATTTTATTCCTCTCCTTGTAACATCAAGACTTTTGTACTTGCCTGGTTTCAATGCAGGTGAAGGAATACTCAAATTGAATGGATAATAAGTTATTTATCATGTTGTGTATGGGTTTAACATTTATTTTATCCCCGGCATAGACAAGAGCGATAACCATGCTTAAAAAGAATTCAAAATGTTTGACATTTTATGCACATATGTCTGATGCTAAATAGCTTTATCTCAAAATTACACTTAATGTGTGATTTGGCTGATGCATGTGTAGCATCAAGGGAACATTTGATTTTCATTCCATCATTTTATTTAAGTATTTGTAAATATGTAACTAAAATGCATGAACATTATCTTTCAGTGTAAAGTTCATAGAGGAAGGTCGTGTCAAACAGGATATCGCAAAATGGCTGACATACTGGGTGATTTACAATATCTTTCATATCATGGAATATTTATATCTACAAGGTGACCCAGGGATGCCATTTCACTGGCTGCTTAAGGTAAATATATGATCTAAAGAAAAAATAATTGGAAAAAATGGAGTAAACCGGCACATCTCACAGTAGATCAGAACCATTTCATTGTGAATTGGAAACTGATGAATTTTTTCTCTTTGAGCTAGTGCAAAGATCATGTAAGTTATAGCTAAAAGTGCAGAGGAATAGATCATCCATTATTTTACATTCCTTTGAAGTAAACATCTCTTGCCTGAATGGAACTTAAACTACATGTATCACTTACGAATCAATTTTTCTTTTTTATTTATTTGGATGTAGACGAAAGGACTGACTGCATACAGCCAAAGCTTAATACTTTTTTAAGATCACCATAATTAGAAAGACAGTGATATTTCCTCCCATTTCTTGAGGAGATGCTTTAAAGATTTACATGTACATACAATGTTTACTTTCATTTTGCTAGATTCAGAGAGCCCCTCACCCTTGTACTTTTTATTGCAAGAGCTACCTTTCTGTCAATGTTTTGTGTTTTAACATCATTGTCATATTTGAACAGAGTGTATTCTTACTGTTGTGCTTCATTCCACCTTGGAATGCATCAGAAAAGTTGTACCATCACCATATCCAACCTTTCCTCGAGCACAGCCAAGAGATAGTAGAGACAAACCTAGCTCAAGCAAGAGAGGCATATGCCCAGAAAGGTAAGTGCTTGACAAAATTCAATTTGTTTTTGTTCTTTTCTCTACCAGTTTCTTTTGGTTGCTGCTGAAGTTTCCTGTAAAATTAGGTTTTCATTTGCCAACTTTCTAAAGTCAGTCATCATCCTGTTACAACTGCTAATTTTAGTCTCTTTTTTTGGAGGAATGGTGAAATAGACACTTCAAGTGGCATTCTTAACTCACCGTTACATCTACTATCTTGTTTATTGATACTTTCTTCTGTAATCTCAACATGATAGTCATGCATAAATAATTCTCACATTTAGGTTCCCATAGTCTTCAGGGCGAATCACTTGAACAAAAACTTAATTCTTCTGCCTTGAATGCTATTAAATAACAGAACATGCAGATAAGAGAAAAGTTATTTTTGTGAAGGGAGTTGGTTTTTAAAGTTGCCCACTACGTGGCTGAAAAATGAATTCTGTTTTCTATTTCAGGCCCATTCAGGTTTTATGTCTGGATGTCTTTAGCAGTTTTGGTGTATTGCCATAAGTCGCATTCAAGAATTGAGTTGTTGTGCAACTATGTTGGTTTCATCTACCCAGCATATGCATCGTAAGTATTTGTTCCTTTGAAAACATACAGAAGGTAATTAGAGAGTGCAAAATATAAATAATAATACTTTCTGTTCCTTCGTGCCTGAGAGAAATGACAACTATCATTTTAAAAAATCCACTGCTCAATTAGTAAATCTTTTGTCCCATTGCCATATCTGCAGTATTGTTCCTCTTTTTCATCCTTTCCTTGTTTTTAGTATTACAGGAATGTGAGGATACATTTTCAAATTCTTCCATCCCACACAAACAATTGTTGCTTAAAATCATCTATCAAATATTTCACCTTTGGTCGTCTTTAGCAAATGCCAGTCACAGACACTCAAATGGCACCTTAATAATTTAAGTTCCTCTGATTATTCTCTTGCTTTCTTAGGCACTCTATTGGAGTTTGTAAGACCTTCACATACTGACTGACACTAGTGACAGTTCTGTTTTACACGTAATGCAAGGTTCCCTGTTTAAGGTGCTACAGGCAGAGACTTACCTTCAAAATTAATATAATATCAACTTGATAAGTGTTTTTCATTTAAAAGCACAGATGGAAATCTAAACTGTTTTGATCATTGCTGTGAAAGATGTGAATAATTTTATTAATAAATCAAGAAGTAGCACAGAGAAGGGCATTAAGATTAAACCTATGTATTAATCTGATTTTGCATAGGACAAGAAACATATAATTTACACATGTAATTCCTTTGTTTAGCAATGAGTGAAAAGCAAACAAATATATCATTTGCTGGGAGCTAGTGCCTTATTTTCACTAACATGAAGGCAAGTACCTATAATTTGTTTGTTTGAAGAGGGTTGAATTAGGTTTATCCTTTGCAAAGCAGTGATAATTACATTATAAATTCTTTTGCAGCTTGACATCTATGCAGAGTCCTGAATCAACAGGCAGTAGTGGTTGGCTGGCATATTGGGTTTTGTATAGCACTGTTGGTATCTTTGAACATATCCATGAAGTTATCTGGATTCCTTTATATTGGTATGCCAAGGTAAGATATTTGATGTCTGTCTGATTCTTAATCTTAATTGTAAGTAAATGTGAATGGGAGCTAATGTCACCTTGCTTGTGTGAAAACAAAAATATTCATACCTCCAACACATTCTCACACGAGAAAAACTGATATTTGCGACAATTTATTTTAGAGGAGCAGAGTTGTTGTATTGTTCAATCTGTTTCATTTTGTTTTTAGCTTGGGTTTATTTTTGTCACATCACTTTGTTTTGTACACTTATTATTTTACTCCCCCAGTCACCTGTCACCTGTCGGCTTCATCGTCATCGATGTTAGCTGCTACAGTGGATGTCACGACAAAATCTCCTCCACCCAATCCTGTCCTTAGCTTTCCTAGTTAGTTCACTTATTTCCAGGTGGCTGACTTTCTTGATGTTATCGTGATATGTAATGGGTGGTCTTCCTTGTTTTCTCTTTGTTTCTGTCTTTCCTTGAAGGATTGATATCATAAGGGCCGTGCTTTTGTTTCGGGCCGCGTGGCCGATGTATGCAAGTCTTCTTTTATTTATTTCAGGTGTTATTCTTCTGGTGGTGCCAAGCTGTTCTAAGATGCTTGTATTTGTTCTCCTTTCTGTCCAACTTATTCTGAGTAGCCTTCTGTAAAGCCACATTTCAGCTGCCTCCAATCTTGTTATGTCTGCCTTTTTGAGTGTCCAGGCTTCACAACCATATAGTAGGACTGGCCAGATCAAGCACTTAAGTATCCCTCTTAATTTTGAGTGTTTATTCTGGGAAACTGCTGGGGGCTTCTGGTAAAGTTTCCTTTTTTCCTATCATTCTGTTGTGTTCTGTCTATCATCTTGCTTTTCCCTGCCACAATATGTCTTTATTTATGTCATCGTGTTTTCTCCAAACTCAAACTTAAAAAGTCTGGGAAAGTATTGAGTGTCAGGTATCTCCAACATCTTACTATAATGGAGCTAGAGGGTGAACCTGTAAGCAGCTAAAATTTCATGAGTACACCATAAAAAATTAGGAAACTTGGTGTACTGCATCAATTTTTGACAAAGAGTTACGTGCACACAATCATTTTGAATAAAAATCAGTCTTTACTATTTTTTATATTAAATTTTTTTGAGCCGCAAAGCTGAGACGCATTTTCATTGGATAGAACCGAAAAGTGTGACTAGAAATTGCGTCCTTAACCTCTCTTTACACATTGGTAGTCGAAAATCAACGTAGTCACATCTGTGTATTTTTACGTGAAATAGTAAGTTCTATTAGACATTGCATCAAATCCAAGTGCCGTTAATGTAGCGTAACTAGATCTGGAATACAGTTGGGCTTAATACATGATAAAATTTGCAAGATTTATCTTGTGCGGGTCGGCTAGTTTACATATACATGGGGAACTGGGACTTTGTTAGTTAATCGTACAATTGAAGAAACTTACTAGATTTTTCAATAGACCGACAGAATTTTAGCCTAGAAGAACAGACTAATTTATCAGTAGCAGCTAAGTTATAATTTGTTGTTTGAATTGGTGCAGGTCATTTGTAGCAGGACTTGATCAATTAAACAATCAATTACTAAGCTGCTCTTTTGGAAATCAATTAATGGTTAATTGATGAATATTTGATAATATTTTTGTTGTTTTTTCAGTAATTGATTTAGAAAGACTGTTTGCTTGTTAGATACAGATTGACTGGATGTTAGATTGACTTTGTCGCGCAGTAAGCATGAAGTTTTGCACATTTCTTAAGCAAGGAGAAAATAATGAAGGAGGAGGGGAGGAAATGAAGGAAGAAATAAAGTGTTTCCGCAAAATGTTTCTCCTTCATTGAATCATGTGTAAAAGTTCACATTGCTCATTGTCAACTGTGCTATGAATCGTTTCAGTTTCTTGTTCTTCTTGCCTGTCTCAAATCCTGGTCTGTGAATCCAGATAAGAGCTTTGAAAAGCTTCAACTTGTTATTTCCCGATGGAAGCTAGTGAGCAAAGCTACCCGTTCCTGCTCTCGCTGGGCTCACACTTATGTGTCATCAGAAACTAAAAAAACAGGTAAAGAATTTTATATTATCATACATGCATCTTCTTAAGCATACTGTACCCTAAACTTGTTAACTAGCCTCATCCCAGTTGTGACTTAAAAAATGGTAGCTAGCCTCATACATGTACTAGCTATGACACTAGAAATATTTGTTAGCCTCATACCAGTTCTGACACCAAGCGTTTAGTTAGTCTCTTGATCTGACTGATACCCACTGTCTATCCTCCCTAAGTCCAGAGACAGGAGGCAGGCTAATATTTTTGGTGTCAGGAATGAGATCAAGTGGCCATCATCATAGCAAATGAGAGATGCTTATAATGGAGAGATATAGTGAGGAACTGCAATGAAGCAAAATCAAACTGATCTGGAGTTGGGGAGGGGGGGGGGGGCTTGTGACAAACCTTGATGAGAAGGTCTTATTCAATATACATGTGGCTAGCTTACTTGAGAGGCTAGAAAATATGTAGTGTCTTGTCACTGTGCATATGTTCACGTATATTTCTACATTTAATTATTGTGATATACATTATAGTTATTTTACTTTCAAATTCAGGTTCTGTCAATTTTAGATGTAATAAATAAATCTGTTAATTGTGCTTGATCTGTGATAGCTGGGTCTCAAATTCATCAAAGACACTGGAAAAGGAAGATAAAGGAGGAACTGAACAAAAAAAAAATCATAATGGGAGACTTCAAAAACAGGAGACACTAAGAATACAGCATGATACCTTCGGGTCGTGTATACAAAAAGCATTGCTAATCCTAGCCGGCTGTAAACTTGATACATGTATTATATATATAAAGCAGGATCAGCAGCCTACTACATTGAGTAACTAGTTTTGCATATGGAACCTAAATTGCTACATATCAGTTACCAGTTTAGTATATGGCGCCCTTTCCCACCTTGCGCTGGCAGAATAGGTCATCATTTTCATAGAACCTAAATTGCTACATATCAGTAACCAGTTTTGTATATGGCCCTTTCCCACCCTGCAGCTGGCAGAATAGGTCATCATTTTCATGGAACCTCAATGGCTACATATCAGTAACGAGTTTTGTATATGGCCTTTTCCCACCATGCAGCTGGCAGAATGGGCCATCATTTTCATAGAATCTAATTTAAAAAAACTTGCTACGTATCAGTAACCAGTTTTGTATACAGTCAAGCACGGAAAACTCGAATTCTTTGGGGTGGCTTCATCTAGTTTGAGTTTGCCGAATTTCGAGGAATATGTGAAGCATTAATCGTGAGGTATTATTATTGTGTATTCAAAAAAAAAAAAAAAATAATAATACAGCTGACAACGTGTACCACGAATTACTTCCTTTAATCTCCCTTCCCCCCCCCCCCCCCCCCCCCCCTGAAAGTGAAGCAAGTATCAAACTGACGCGCTTGGCGACAGCAGTACGCGGCCTTGTGCCCGAACGCTTTTTTTTTCTCTTCTGGAAGTGCGTGCTTCGGTAAGGACCGTTTCCAAGTCAAGTCCAGCAGCGATAAGATAAACTAAAGGGTGAACACAACTCACCGTTTTTCTCTGATCGGCTTTACTCCTGTTCGCACAGCAGCGCTTCCTTTCTTCTTTTTTCTCCACTGGGATGAGCGCGGGACAAACCAAAAAATTTTTTCTCTTTAAAAAAAAAAGGTTATTTCGTGCCGGAATCAGTCGCCGCTTTTATCGGGGGAAGGGGGAGGGGACAACTATACGCACTATCCTGCCACCACTAGGCTATGCTACGGCTAACCGAATGAAGTTTCTGGCGTTCGTTTTTTTCCTTTTCTACTTCTAGGTGGGAAAACTGGTTCGACGAATCCGTGCCACAGTACGAGGTTCACGTGAAATAGCTACAAAGAATATTGAGAAATAAATTCGGGACCTAGATCTTTGTTCGTGGGATCCGTGATTTCGTCTTAGGTGTGTTCGAGTTTCACGTGCTCAACTGTATGACCCTTTCCCACCTTGCAGCTGGCAGAATAGGACATCAATTTCATTGAACCTAAATTGCTACATCTTTCATATAATCTCTAAAAAACTTTGTGTAATATAGATCAGATCTACTTTATATTTTCAGATTCTTCCACTCCTGATATTGATGAAGCAGAGGGTAAAATGCTGTGTAAAATCTGTCTTGACAAGGAATTAGAAATGACTTTCGTACCCTGTGGTCATCTGGCATGTTGCTCAGATTGTGCAGAGGGTCTTAAATCTTGCCCTATTTGTCGTTGTTTTGTTGAAAGCACTGTGCGTACATACATGTCATAATTTTACTGTCCATACTATATGAGATTTGAAACCCCCTTAGTGTGTAAATAAAACATTTTTATACTTCAAATGAAGTTACAAATTGTCATGTGATGTTATCATGCGTTTTCAAACAAGATAAACTGTCAGAGAGTAGGCCTGCTTGATAGGAAGAAAAAAACAACAAAGAAACAAAAATTATTATTTATTATACTAGCCGACCCGCGCAAGATAAATCTTGCAAATTTTCCATGTAGCAGGCCCAGCCATATATCGAGGTCTATCCTACATTAAAACGGCATTTGGATTCGATGCAATGACTAATAGAACTAACTGTTTCACCACCATTTCACGTAGAATTATACAGATGTGATTACGTTGATTTTCAAGTACCAGTGTGTCAAGAGAGGTCAAGGACGCAATTTCCGGTCACACTTTTCGGTTCTATCCGATGAAAATACGTCTCTGCTTTTGCAGCTCAATAATAGTAAAGACTATTTTTTATTCAAAATGAATGCGTGCACGTAACTCTTCGTCAAAAATTGATGCGGCACACCAAGTTTCATAATTTTTGATGGCGTAATTGCGAAGTTTTAGCTGCTTACAGGTTCATCCTCTAGCTCAGTTATAGTAAGATGTCATAATTAAGTTTGTTTGTGTGAGATAAAGATGGAAAGAGGTATAAAAAGGCTGAGTAATAGACACAGAGTATGAACAACAAGAGATGGTAAAGCACTGTTCCTGTTTGCTCCATGTGGGTCATGCTAGATCACATTAACTAGAGAGTGGGCCAGTAAAAGATCAGGTGAAACAGACAGGAAAATGATGGGTTTCATAATTAGGAACTTCTAGAGAGTGTGACAGAGTCAGGAATGCCAGTAATCTCTTGTAGTTGTTCTTTGAATGAAGCATGTCAGTAAATACTTTGGAGACACGGTTTTAAAAACATTTTTTCTTTGTCAATCTATTTATGAATTATGAAGGCATATCCATTGTCACAGAACAGTTTTACCCATGACTTCCTCCCTAAGTAAGGTAGGACATTTCGAGTATCTGTTAACCGGAAAGATTTCATGGAAAAGATTGTCTAATAATTTATTGTTTTAATCGTAACTGAAAAAAACGGACGCCACAGGAACAGTTTGTGCAATGAAATTGCCAAAAGTTATCGGAAAGGATTGCTTCAGACTCTGCAAATTGTGTTTATTTAATCGTATTGGCAATTTTTATGAAATATTGTTTCGGTTATTCCAGTTTTTTTTTTAACTGGGTGAAGTTCCCTAGTGACTGCAGTCTTGTTTAATTTCTGATACTTTTCCTTTTTTTCAAAATTCAGTATGTAGTTCTTTTGTCATTTGTTTATCATGCAGGGCTTTCCACAATATGACTTTTTCTTATTTTGACACTGTTTAGCTTTGTTTAAAAAAAAAACAAAAAACAATACCGTAGCGCATAAATTGTACATGTTCTTGTATGCACACCAAAATCAGCTCAAATGATATGACTGTGATTCCGAAGTGCATTTCCTGTTAGTTAATAATGGAGATTATCAACAGATCTAGTTCATAGTAATTTTTATTTCACATTTCATATCTTTTATATTATCTATGCAGAGTTTCTTTTTTTTTGTGATCATTTTCAGAAGCAACATCACTGAAAATAAAACATCTCTATATATATTATTATTATAAACTAGATGTGGTACCTGGCATTGCTGCCCCCCCCCCCCCCCCCCTATTAAGATGATCCTTTGTCCCACTCAACTACAAATCACGGCCACAGAAAACATTTCCAGATTTATCCCCCCTCCCGCCCCCCTTTTTTGATGCTTGTCCATTACTGGTTGTTACATCTACCAGGTCCTGGTTATATGTGCAGATTTTATCTTCACTAACCCTACTACTGCATGTAATCAATGAAGATTAAGTTTTCAATACTGTGCTGCCATCGTCATTAATGTAACAATAGTAACATTAAAGTTTCCTGAAATTATGTATACATCGTTGGTATTTTCAGGTCAGGCAAGCTCAAAATATCAAATTTACAAGATTCCCATCCAGCATCTGTACATCAATCTGTTGCAGATTTATTTGGGATGTCCATGAAGTTCGTAGGCTTACCATAGGGGCTGGTTCCCTGTGACAGCACAAACCACCAGATCTATGTAGAAATGATGTCATTCCTGTTTACAAACCTGACGTCAATGCTATGCATCAAATTTCACGTGTGGTTGCTGGCTGAGTTACCACTTGCAGCTCAAAACCTCTTACCAGGGCAAAGTAATTTGGCCTCTTGGTAGTGACAGCATTAATTGAAAGATTTATTTTCATACGTGCTATGTTTTTTTTTTTTCATAAAAAAGATTTAAAAATGACCATAATCTTATTTCACTGGACAGTTCATTTCTGTGAACATGTGCATATTTCCATTCACTTGCATAATAAATTGCACAAACATTAATACTTACCTTACAGAAATAGAAAGGGTTTATTAGGCAGAAGTGCATAATTAATATGTGACAGGTTTTGAGGTGTACTCAGGAATGTAATAAATTTGAATCAGGTAAGCCAACAGCAAGTTTTATAGTCATGAGCTCTTATATGTGGCTTTTTAGTATGGTAGTTCAAGCAAAGTCATTTCAATATTTTGTAATATTTAAAAAATGTGCCATAGTCAACTGTTGGCCCGTTTTCTTCAGTCCTGTTAATCAAAATGATATCTCAGCATTAAAATCTTGTTGAGAATCACCTGGTACAAAGCCATTCTTGACAGTTGCAAATGGTTCTATACATTAATATACTAATACTAGGCAATAAAGTCTGTTTTCATGAGCATTAAATTGTTCTTCGTGGAGCTGAATTTTTCTGAGGTCAGTCTGAAAAGTATGTCATTTACAGAGTTAATGAGTTTAGATTCATGTGTATACCATGTACATGGCTCAGCAAAATTTGATTTATCTTTGTTGGAAACTGTGATTAAAAGTTTACTAATGACATACAGTGCAATGTCTTTGTACCTTTTTGTGTTCGACCTCTGTGATGGCAGTTTGATAAGCTCGCTGCTGCTGATAAAGTGCTTTTTGGTACATTTTGGTTCACTAGTTTGTATTGAAAAATTTTAAATCTGGATCCTCACTGGTAATGGGGATTATACAGTGCCTGTCATTACTCACTCATTCATGCCACATGCTCTCTTAAATACCGGTACCTATAGTGGAATCCATACATACTCACAAACGAACTTATTCATTTATTCATTCATGTAGGCGTCATCTCACATCCTCTCATTTATTCACCCACTGGTGCAGACAAACACAAAATTATTTTGCATACCTGCCATTTTATGCATTGCTTCACGCATGCAGTTTCGAGGTAGGCCCTATACCGTCACTCGTATTTATGGGCTACTGACACTCATTCACAGTGGTCGGATTCGACACCATCTGCTTTACCATATCTGCTTTCGAATGTTGAAAACATTTACAATATTTGTTGTCACTTTAGCAACTTTCACCGTTCTGGCTGGGGCATTAATTTTTAATGGACCATAATGTTAAGGTTTAGAACCAGAAAGGTCCATAGTTCTAGAACAATGTCCTACCTAAATAGAATGCTATCGTTCTAGGTGTTTCTAAAATTAGTAACACGGAAATAAACAACCTCAAGCAAGATTTTCGGCTTGGCGTCCCTGTGAGATCAACAGGCTAAAACTGAGTAGAACCGCTGTCTTCCTAAAGTTTTTATCACATTGGCTGTCCTACTAGCGGGTATGGAATGCTTTTGCCGTTTAACAGTGGAAATTCATATCTCACTGGGCCAAGACCGTCCACAGCAACAGGAGATGAGCAAGACAAAGCCGTGTCTGAATCTGATGCACGGGAAGAAGAAACGTGCGGCCCACGTTTTTACAGTGCATTGCTTAGCTAGCAATAATTTGGGGTGGGGTATTTCTGGGAAGTGTTTTCAATAGCATATCACTGAATAGAAGTTCCGGGAGGAGTTCCAAATGAGGTGGAATGCACTGGCTGGAAAGTTAACACATGTTTTTGTCTCCCAAACTTGCTATCGTGATAGTATTAGTAGTGTAGATCTACTAATTTTTATTGGAGTTAGATCTAGATCTAGGGTCAATGCACTAGGTACGGTCACCAGGCAGGAAATAGTAACTGCCTGGAAGTAAACTAAGTCTAGTTAGCTTCTGACTGGTTCATTTTAACCAGTGAACTTAGGACTTGTCGATGAACACCTAAATAATGTCTCCTAATTAATATGTGCTGGTCAGAACACTTTTCATACAAGTGTTAGCATCAACTGCATGTCTGTGCAGTCACTGTATGTTGGTGCAGTCACAAGTTGTTGGTCATGCAATCACCTGCATATAAGTACCATCAGTGCATGCTCATCTGTGCTTTCAGTATCAAAATATATCTGATATTAATCAACCTTCCCATTCTCCTCTTTTCCATTTCTTTTGTCATCTTTCTTGTCCTCATGCTGGTATTTTTGTGGGCTGCTCTTCACCACCCACTTCTTTCTACCCTCCCTTTTCTTTCCTCTGCTAACTCCTTCTTTCTTTTCCGCTGCTCCTGTGCTTTCTGTTTCTTCTCTGACGTCTTTCTTTCCTGCTTTAAAAGAAGGGAGAACTGTTCTCATACAATTTAATTTTAAGTCACTGAATTTACCATAATACCAGTCCAGACTTACTGTTTGATCAAGTTGCAAAATGTCTTGAAATATAGCCTATGTATTTGGATTTTACCTCAATATTATTCTTTGTTTCTCATTAAATTCAGTTGTTTACTATTAGCTGGTGTGCAGTGGCTATTTTGAACTCTTGTTTTGAATACATCATGTAATCATATTAGTCACCTGTCACCTGTCGGCTTCATCGTCATCGATGTTAGCTGCTACAGTGGATGTCACGACAAAATCTCCTCCACCCAATCCTGTCCTTAGCTTTCCTAGTTAGTTCACTTATTTCCAGCTGGCTGACTTTCTTGATGTTATCGTGATATGTAATGGGTGGTCTTCCTTGTTTTCTCTTTGTTTCTGTCTTTCCTTGAAGGATTGATATCATAAGGGCCGTGCTTTTGTTTCGGGCCGCGTGGCCGATGTATGCAAGTCTTCTTTTATTTATTTCAGGTGTTATTCTTCTGGTGGTGCCAAGCTGTTCTAAGATGCTTGTATTTGTTCTCCTTTCTGTCCAACTTATTCTGAGTAGCCTTCTGTAAAGCCACATTTCAGCTGCCTCCAATCTTGTTATGTCTGCCTTTTTGAGTGTCCAGGCTTCACAACCATATAGTAGGACTGGCCAGATCAAGCACTTAAGTATGTTCACTTTGAGGTCCGTTGGTGTGCCTCTATCCTTCCAAATGTTGTTTAGTTGAACCATTTTGTGTTTTGCCATTCCTGTCCTTGTTTTTATGTCCTTTGAGCAGCTTCCATCTTGCGATTTATGTGATCCTAGGTATTTGAAATCAGTCACTTTTTCTAGTGCTGTTTTGTTTACTAGTATCTCCTGGTGTTCATGGTGCCCTGTTCCAGTATGCATGACTTTCGTTTTCTTAGCATTTAGGTGTAGGCCTGCTGTCTTGCCCGCTTCATCCACTCTGTGCAACACTCTTTTCATGCTGGTGATGTTATCTGACATAAGAGCTGTGTCATCAGCGTAGCGAAGGTTTGTGATGTTTCGGCCTCCGATCTTTATTCCCATATCTTCTATGTCTGCGTTTCTCATGATCTGCTCAGTATAAATATTGAAAAGATGAGGTGAAAGTATGCAACCCTGTCTGACTCCTTTCTCGATGTTGAAATATGGACAGTTCTCATTGTTCCATCTAATCGTTGCCTTTTGTTCGTGGTATAGTGCAGCGATGAGGGTCACAAGGTGTTTCGGGAATCCCATTTTAATCATTATATCGAACAGGTGATGGTGCCTAACGCTGTCGAACGCTTTGCTGTAGTCTATGAACGTGATGAAGGCTTCGTTTCCATTGCTTCTTATCTGTTCAATCATTATTTGTAGTATGAAGAGCATGTCAGCGGTTCCTCTGTTGGTCCTGTAACCAGCTTGACATTCTGATAGTTCCTCTTCTACCTTAGATTTCATTCTGTTGAGTATGATGATGAGCAGGATTTTGCTGGTGTGACTGATGAGGGCGATGGTTCTATAATTTCCACAGTCTTTGACATTGCCGCTTTTGTATAGCATGACGAATTCTTGTAGCTTCCAGTCTGTTGGCCATTCATTTGTCTGCCAAATTTTGCAGATCATTTGGTGGAGTGCTTTTATTCCTGATTCGCTGGTATGTTTCAGGAGTTCACCTGGTATGTTGTCTAATCCAGGGGATTTTCCATTCTTTATTTGATTTATTGCAGCCTGTACTTCCTCCAAGAGAGGTTCTGGTTCTTTATCTATCTGTTGTGAGTCTGGTTGTTGGAGGTCCCTCGGGTCTGGTCTGATGTTGTCCGCAAACAGCATCTTGCCGTATTCGTGCCATCTTGAGAGCACATCTTTTGTGTTTGTCAGTGTTGTGCCTTCTTTGTTGTTCAGACTCAAGTTCTGTGGTTGGAAATCCCTCTTTTTTACTTTTCTTATTTGTTCAAACATTTCTTTTGACTTTCTTTGTGTATTACATTCTGTTATGTTTGCACACTCTCTTTCTAACCATGCATTCTTGTCTCTTCTGATCTTTGTTTGGATTTCCTTCTTCAGTGCATGATATTCATCTTGTTTACTAAGTTTTCTGGCTTTGCTCTTTCTTTTTGCAAGCTCTATCACTTCTTCACTGATGTATGGTTTGGGAGTTTTCCTCGTTCTTTTCCCGAGTTTCGATTCAGCTGTTTCACTCTAAATTCTTTTCATGTCTTTCCACAGTGTATCTGGGTGTCTTTCTTCAGCTGACCACTCCTTGAGTAATGCTGAGAAACGGTTTTCTGTTTCGATCTGAAAAGCATTGCTGATTTCAGGGTCTTTCAGTTTGTCCGTGTCAAATCTGGTGGTGGGTTTTGGCTTGCTCTTCCTATAGGCTTTCAATCTCAGCTTTGCTGTCACTAAAATGTGGTCAGTGTCACATTATATTAGTAATAAATAATAATGCTGCTAGTGATCTCAGTTGATGCAAACACAACACTGATGTCACACTGCAATTACCAGTGACTGCACCACATGCAGGGTGTTAGATGAATGCATGTCAGTGCAGTTAGTGCCATATGTGCATAATCATGCTCATAATCCCCAGAGAACATATTTTCAATGGTTCCTCTGTTGGTCCTGTAACCAGCTTGACATTCTGATAGTTCCTCTTCTACCTTAGATTTCATTCTGTTGAGTATGATGATGAGCAGGATTTTGCTGGTGTGACTGATGAGGGCGATGGTTCTATAATTTCCACAGTCTTTGACATTGCCGCTTTTGTATAGCATGACGAATTCTTGTAGCTTCCAGTCTGTTGGCCATTCATTTGTCTGCCAAATTTTGCAGATCATTTGGTGGAGTGCTTTTATTCCTGATTCGCTGGTATGTTTCAGGAGTTCACCTGGTATGTTGTCTAATCCAGGGGATTTTCCATTCTTTATTTGATTTATTGCAGCCTGTACTTCCTCCAAGAGAGGTTCTGGTTCTTTATCTATCTGTTGTGAGTCTGGTTGTTGGAGGTCCCTCGGGTCTGGTCTGATGTTGTCCGCAAACAGCATCTTGCCGTATTCGTGCCATCTTGAGAGCACATCTTTTGTGTTTGTCAGTGTTGTGCCTTCTTTGTTGTTCAGACTCAAGTTCTGTGGTTGGAAATCCCTCTTTTTTACTTTTCTTATTTGTTCAAACATTTCTTTTGACTTTCTTTGTGTATTACATTCTGTTATGTTTGCACACTCTCTTTCTAACCATGCATTCTTGTCTCTTCTGATCTTTGTTTGGATTTCCTTCTTCAGTGCATGATATTCATCTTGTTTACTAAGTTTTCTGGCTTTGCTCTTTCTTTTTGCAAGCTCTATCACTTCTTCACTGATGTATGGTTTGGGAGTTTTCCTCGTTCTTTTCCCGAGTTTCGATTCAGCTGTTTCACTCTAAATTCTTTTCATGTCTTTCCACAGTGTATCTGGGTGTCTTTCTTCAGCTGACCACTCCTTGAGTAATGCTGAGAAACGGTTTTCTGTTTCGATCTGAAAAGCATTGCTGATTTCAGGGTCTTTCAGTTTGTCCGTGTCAAATCTGGTGGTGGGTTTTGGCTTGCTCTTCCTATAGGCTTTCAATCTCAGCTTTGCTGTCACTAAAATGTGGTCAGTGTCACATTATATTAGTAATAAATAATAATGCTGCTAGTGATCTCAGTTGATGCAAACACAACACTGATGTCACACTGCAATTACCAGTGACTGCACCACATGCAGGGTGTTAGATGAATGCATGTCAGTGCAGTTAGTGCCATATGTGCATAATCATGCTCATAATCCCCAGAGAACATATTTTCAATGAAAATCCACCCAAAGTAGAGTGTCCAGAGCACTTCTGTGAGCTTACACCAGATCATGAAATGGAGAAAACGAGCGTCACATATTTACCTTTGAACTCAAGTTAGAAGTTGTGGGGACACAAAACTTGGGAAAGTTGTCCAAGGCAAAATACAAGCTCAGACAGCAGTCATATGCTATATGATGTTGTGATGTCTTGATAAGAACGTCACTAAACGTGGATTAGTCACAAAAACACCGGTAAATGAAACTGTATGGAAAAACAAATATTAACCGCATCAACGTGCTGATTGCACCTAGTGCATTGTCTATAGTTCAGATGTCAGCAGTTGCCCACAAATTTATCTTGAAGGCGTATTGGCAACAGAGGGCACCAGTTGCAATTGGTGGTCATGCTGCTTTAGCCCCAATCTTAACGGTTCAACGGCTGATTAGATATCGCCAACGCCAAATTTTGGGCGGTGCACAAGGACATGACTTTAGGAGTGGCTATGCAGGGGGTCGCAGGAGGCTTTAGTCCTCTGTTGAGATGTTTTTTGTAGTAAATACACGGCTTGGTGATTCCCTGCTGAGAATATGTCATAGATTTGAGAGTATCGAATCTGCCAAAGCATCAAAATGGCAAACTAAAGCAGCAGGACTACCAAACGCTACTAGTGCCCAACAGAGGGCCTAAGTTAATGATTGGATTGGCCTGAACTGTGACTCACAGTTGTCACTGCATGACAGATTCACTGTCTGGGAATTGAATTGGGATTCAGTGTGAAAGTGGGGAACTAAAATGTAACCTGTTTTAGCTTTCTCAGGTGAATGTGAATTACGTTTTTTTTTGGTGAATCCACATGTGACATTAGTGATTTACTGTAGAGTCAGCTTCTTGGATTGACACATACCATACGTTCATTAAAGGAACACTTATGTCAGCCATACAACTTCTTCTGGAATAGAAGTTTTCCTTGCAATAATCATTTTGTTTCAGCAAAGAAAATAACATGGTGACTTTCTGATTATTTTAACGTGGATTGCTCCTTCTAAAAATTTCTGTAGTTCCTTTCGTGACGCACTGAAAGCCATGGAGCTTGGTACAGGGTATTGTTAGCCCTCGTCCTGCAGGAGGCCACTACATTGGCCTACTCGCGTAACACGCGAGGCCAATATTGTGGCCTACGCACTGCAAACGGGTCTAGCAGGAGGCCAATATATTGTAGGGCCTAAGGCAGCGCTGCTCAGCGTGTTTTGTTTATTCCATTGCCGTCACTGTCGTTTTTTCGCGTTTTTTTTTTCCACACTATCACTATTTTTGCATGTTTATCTATCCTGTCACCCCTACTATAGCTAACAAAATGGTATCGTCCGATTACGTTTATTACGATGCAACTATTCGTAACCATTCGTCATACTCATGTAATAGTACTGACGGTTTGAAGTGGGGAAAATCTTGGGCAAACCTTTACTTTGATGGTGGTGGTCGTGTACATGTGAAGTGAGAAGAAAGGGGCCATGTGCGTATTTGAGACGCCGTTCTGTCTGTAATTATGAATTCCGATGTAATACTAGGGCTTGCTGCATTAGGGCATCTGTCGGTAAGTTTTTCATCAAGGGAAAACTGGGAGAAAATGACCGACTTTGTTGTTGGTCGTTGTCTTTATTTGATGTGGTAATTAGAGAGGTATTGTGTTGTTTTGATTAAACCGCTTTTCAGTACATGTATGTGCTCTACGACCTGGAAATCAAATCTCTCGCTAAAATTAACATCATAGTACGTGAAAGCTTTACATAGTAGAGGAGGGAGAAGGCAATGCCATGATACATGTGGTTAGTAAATTAAGCGCTTGGCTTAAAAAATAATTTGTTCACCTGAATGGCCTGAATTAGGGACAGAAAAAGCGCAGGGGTCTCGGGAAAATTATAAAACGTGTGTTAAACGGCATGTAAATGCAGAAAATTCTTGATTTTGGGCATGCCATTTCACAATAAAACTTACTGCATATCATCACAAGTACTTCATTCAAATAGCATAGGGGTCACTTACGATTTATCCACCACTATTATTGTTATTGCGTCCTAAAGTATAGACGATACACGTGTTCACAAGGACTCGATTGACCCGACCGCCGAGGTTATCGGCAACAGGCGAACGATCGGCTGACTGGCTGCTGGCTATCCCTGCACGGGGCATTACGTGGACGAGTTCACTCAACATGGGACGAGGGTTAGATTCATGTATGAATGACACTATACATGTAATTGAAAAATCCAGTAGAATCAGTGAAATAATAACTTAACATTTATAAAGAAGGATGAATCAGCCCTCAAAGGGTTAAAAAAAAAAACAACTAAACCGATGTATTATCATCATTATGTATTTCAGCAACCAAATGCATATATATGTACTACAGGAGAAGTAGAGTACAGTCATAATATATACGTGGTTGTTTATCAGAAATTGAACTTAAGTCAAGATAAAAAGTAAACTAAATTTAGTGATATTGGCATTAGGTTCAATTCACTTCTTGTGGAAATGTGGCTGTTGAATGTCGAAACTGCATGTACTTCACGGAGAGATTCTGTTGGTTAATTTTGCAGTGGCATGCATTAAAGTTTTTCGGGATTCTTGAAAACATCAAATTTGGATGTATGAAAGAAATGAGTTATTGTGAGCTTGCGCTCCCCATCCTCATCTTCAAGTTTATTGACATACAGTCATCCGCAGTGCAAAAAGTGACATGAACAATATAATAAATTCAACTGCTTTTTGCAAAGAACTGTATATTTGGAATGAAGTTGTTTAGCTTTTGAATATAAGTGCTTGATACTCTATTTAATGATTGATTTTTTCAGGACCACTCCAATAGCCAATCTTGGGGTCTTCTGAGATGCCCTACTCAAAAACGGCAAGAGATATTCAGCTCATAAACATGAAACAAATATATGGGTATGTTAGTACTTCACCTTATACCTTGAGGGAAATGGTTTTATTTTTCCATTATTTTTCTTTAGCCCATATTCTTTTAAACATATTGATGTTGTGAAGTTATGGTGAAGGGGGCAAGCTTAGTTAGACTTGACATGATTGATCAGTGGTGACAAGAAATGGTGATGTTAGCACTTAGATGGCGAAATCCGGATTGAGTTTCTGTAGTTCTTCCATATCTCTTACTAATTTTACACTTACCACATGGTATTGATTTTTCATGAAGAAAGTAGATAATTTAGCAGTCCTAATTTTTCCTAGTACAGTAGTAGTAATATCCTAATTTGGAAATGCCATCAAGAACAGATATGTGAGAACTTAAAAAAATACATGTATTCAAGGTAAAAGAAAACCCAAGTTTTATGACACAGAGTAAGCTGGTGTTATTTTGTAAACTATTGTTATCTTACTTTTTTTGTTGTTGTTGTTACTGTTGTTGATTAAGTGTTACTTATTAGCTGCTGTGAAAAGACATGTTTAATTTCTTTTCCCACAGGAAATATGTCATCTTTTAGATCTTCAGAATCAGAGATGGATGATCCGCCCAAGAAAAAGATGCACCGTGGGGAATCATCTGGGGCCACATCAGGCACAGAAGTGATTGATGACTCCAGGGCATTTGTAAAACGCTTTGCAATTTTGTTTAATAGTTCACACTTTAGTGACGTTAGACTCCGAGTTGGGGACCAAAGCTACTATGGGCATAAGTTTATTCTGGCTTCTGCAAGTGAAGTGTTTGAGTAAGTGAAATTTGAAAATGTAACCTTTTGTTTTAGCAGAGTATGGCATGAAATTCAACTCATATTTGTAGACACACACAGAACGTCTTAAGACTTTTAAACTGAGAACCCTGATGTTTCAAATGTTGTTTTTTCAATGTTTAATTTTTTTAGTTGTTTGAAAATGTAGGGTACCTTGTCACTAGCAGTTTTATCTTTTTTTTTTCTGAAAATTCCATATGCAGGTTATTCTGACAATTAAATTACGTCTATTAAACCTTATATAGAACTCTTCATTTTCCCAGATGTAAAGAAGTTGCACTTGCTGCAGATTTTAAAGCTGTATAAACTGCCATAACCCGTTAATGCAGTTGATCTTTTTAATTAAATTTTTTTTTTAACAATAGAATATAAGTTTTTTAAATTCTAATTTTGGAAGGTGTAAGATGATCCTGTGAGCTAATCATGTCCCCTGGGGTAAAAAAAATTTGTTTATAAGACTGCAAAGTTTATTATATTTTGTTGGATAATGACATATAAAGTATAGTGCATATTTTCATATGCCATTTTGGAATTTGGTGCTAGTTCTGCCATGTTCAATGTTGTTTGGTTGCAGAGCAATGTTCGGTGACTCCTCTGCCTGGGAAGAAAGTCGCCAGCAGGAAATTCGGCTAGTGGAAGAAGAGGCTTGCCAAGCTGTGTTTTATGACTTTCTAAAGTAAGTATTGTTGTTAAGAAGATTGAATGTCATGCTACATGTGAAATGTAGATTTTGCATGTTGATCAATACTGTTTATATTACCTAATGTCTTTGGTAACTGGTATGTGTAAATTTGGATCATTATATGCAAAAATGCATTTTTGTTTCATCCCTTATCAAAAATCAATCAGTAATACACATTTGACAGTATACAATCCTCTCTGTTTTAAAGGTTTGATTTAGTCATATTTTGATGGAAATAGATATTGTCACACAAGTGTGTGATAAATGTGACAGAAATTGGAGGAATGATAGTGAATATCAGATTCATAAGTCTCATATAATTCGCTTTTACAGGGATATCTAGTGCAGTAATGTACTACGATAGCTAATGTTCTTTGTGTTTTTGTTTTTTTTGGTCAAATATTTTAAGGTCACAAAAACTAAGGATCCTGTGGACCATGGGGAGAATGTGAAGGAAACGTTAAAAGGTTTTAGTTTTAGATGCTCTGGTAATTAAACTAATTCAGTGAAGTCTGGCGCTTAAGTAAGTTCCATGGAAGGAAAACATGTAATTAAGCTGAAAAATAATAAATATTTCACTACAAAACTCAGTGTGGCTGGGGTTCTAGATGTCAGGAAGTTAAAGGCCGAAACATCTAATGAAAGAATCCAATCTTCCTCTGAAGATCGTTATCTGCCTCGCTCCACCTGAGGAGTTTCTTACCACTCACCATTTTGCGTGATATCTATATTGAACATATTGCCATGCATCCCACAGGTATTTCTATGCTGCTAGTATTGACATGAGTACAGATAAGGCTTTGCCACTGTTATTGCTGGCAGACAAATATTGTGTTCAGTCTCTTCGCACTGCTTGTGTTGATTATATGATGAAACATATCGAGGAACTGCCAGACAAAAACAAGACACTCACATGGTGAGTTAGGAATTTTGTTTGAATTTTAAATTATCTGAACTGCTGTGACATCAACATCTGTAAATTCAGAATAACCCAGCAATTCAGTTTTGTCAAGTAAATTGAAGGCTGTATAGCTAATTAAGTCACATTTTGAGAAATTTGAAAAACTTCAAAGGGAAATAATTTTTATGGATTCCTGAATCAGCTGCCTGAATAACGGAAACATGCGATTCACGTAAGTACCTTTTTCTTGCAGACTAGATTTCATTTTGATCAGATCTAGAACACAAACAGCTCTTGTCTTTACTGACAAAGCTAAACATACCGAATCCTATCGTAATAAAAGTACTGAAGTCACAAAGATTTATGTACGTGAAAAAAAATACCGAAGTCACAAAGATAAATGAAAGAAGTACCTCAATACAAACAAATGAATCACATTTGCAAGTCATCAAATTAAGTGTGAAAGTTAAACTTTGGCATGTAGGCACATCAGACGTCACGGATCGTCAAGCAATGCTTAGAAAATTTATAGCAAGATGCACCTGATTTCACAAGAAATTTCAAATTTCAGGATTGATTTTTTCGGAATAGATAGTGACTAAAGTACTTTTAGCACTAGAATCTTCAATTGGAGTTGCGGTAAACGATGGGGAAAAATACATCTTTTTGACAAACATGCAACTTGTGATTGAAGTCTTAAGCCATGTCAAGCTGATTGCACTCTTTCCTTCACATATACTAAGAGATAGTGTTCATTTTCCAATTCGAAGGCACTGTGTGATTTAGCTGGTTGTACGTTGTTAGATATTTGTTAGAACTGTCTGGATAAAATCATGGTAATAATTGTTTATAAAGTGCAGACTTTTCTCATTCTGCAGGTATCACTACTCAAAACTAACTGGTCCTGAGAGGCTCAGAGATGCCTGCAAGAATTTCATTGTTTCCAATTTCAATGTCATTCTTGATGCTCCAGACTGGGTAGAGATGGAAAGAGAAGAGCTGGCAGACTTTATGGGCATGTCAGAGTTGTGTGTGGAATCAGAGAAGAAGCTTTGGGAAAAGGTAAATTTAGCTTATGATATCTCGTGTTAATAAGTCTCCAAAAACGCTCATTGTAAATTATGTCGCCATTATGCTAACATTATGGCTCATCGCATTATTTTTTCATTGTTTTAACCCTCATCCTGCGGGAGGCCACTATATCGGCCTCTTCACGCAACAGGCGAGGCCAATATTGTGGCCTTCATATTGCAAACTGGTTGCTGCGGGAGGCCAATATATTGTATAGCAACGCTGCTCCTTGTGTTTTGTTTATTCAGTTGCCAAGACAACGTTTTTTTTTCGTGTTTTTTTTCCCCCACTATTTTTGCTTGTTTATCTATCCTGTCACCCCTACTATGTCTAACAAAATGGTATCGTCCGATTACGTTTATTACGATGCAACTATTCATAATTATTCATCATACTCATGTAATAGTACTGACGGTCTGAAGTTTGAAGTGGGGAAAATCTTGGGGAAACTTTTACTTTGATGCTGGTTGTCGTCTACATGTGAAATGAGAAGAAAAGGGTCATCTGCATATTTGAGAAACTGTTCTGTGTCTGTAATGATGAATTCCGATGTAATAGTCGCTAATACTAGGGTATGCTGCATAAAGGCGTCTGTCGGTAGGTTTTTCATCAGGGAAAACTGGGAGAAAATGGTGGTTGTCTTTATTTGATGTGGTAATGAGAGAGATATTGTGTTGCTTTGATTAAACGGCTTTTCAGTACATGTACGTACTCTATGAGCTGGAAATCAAATCTCTTGCTAAAACTAACATCATAGTACATGGAAGCTTTACATAGTAGAGGAGGGAGAAGGCAATGCCACGGTACATGTGGTTAGTAAATTAAGTGTCTGGCTTAAAAAATAATTTGTTCACCTGAATGGCCTGAATTTAGGGCCAAAAAAAAAAAAGCGCAGTGGTCTTGTGAAAAGGATAATACGTGTGTTAAACGGCATGTAAATGCAGAAAATTCTTGATTATTGTTCTATTTAGCAGTAGAACTTACTGCTTATCATCACAAGTACTTTATCCAAATATCATAGGGGTCACTTACGATTTATCCACCACTATTGTTGTTATTGCGTCCTAAAGTAAACACAATATATGTGTTCAAACGAACCCAATTGGCCCAACCGCCGAAGTTATCGGCAACACGCAAACGATTGGCTGACTGGCCACTGGCTATACCCGCATGGGGCGTTACGTGGACGAGTTCACTCAACATGGGACGAGGGTTAAGTCTCTAGAGCCTGGAGTGCCATTGCACAGAATTAACACAAGGATATCTGGTCTTGACCTTCAACACAGTGCAAAACCTTCCAGACTTTCAGACACTTTTCACATCTGTCTCAATGTACTAAATTTTGCTGAAAAGCATCTAATTAAACAACAGTGAGATATGACTTTGAAATTGCAGAGAAAATGGGTGTCACACATTTTACAAAATTTCATCCTTTTTCCATATCTTATAAAATTTGATAGCATTATTTTTTTATCGTGTTATTTTGATTGGCATGGATCATATAGCAATATGGACGTCAAATTAAAATCAGCAGTTTATTTGCATAATATTATTAAGTTTCAAAATCTTTTCTATCATGCTTAGGTAAGAATTTTTACCTGTCTGATAATCATGTCTTGTCTGGTACAAATTTCCCAATCACTTAAAAAACTATTTATTGTTCTAACATGTTTAATGTCTTTGCTGAATGTCGAATGAACCAGCAAGCTTTTCAAAAATTATGCTTATTTATACCCTCTTGTATTGGTTCCAAATTGTCAGGTGGAACAATGGCTCTTAGCCGAAAATAATGCTGAGCTTTTGAAAGACAATGTGGAGCTGATAGTGCCTTTGCTGCGCTTCTGTAAAATGACACCTACAGAACTTCTAAGTATTGAGTCATCCAGTCTGATGGAGCAGTTTCCTGAAATTTTCAAACTGAAACTTGGAACTGGTGAGTGGATTAGTAGAGATATGATCAATCTTTTGTATACCAATCCTTTCATGTTTAACCCTGTCCTAAAATCTGGCCTGTGATTTGTTCAGCGTGGCCGAATCCGGCTATGTGTATGATGCCCACTATGTGTTCAACCTGGCTGTATCCCGGCTGGTCAGTGTCCCCCAGTTTTGTATACAAGTTTTAAAGCGAGAACAGTGCATGAATAGCTATAAATAGTAAATGACATCACCAGGTAATCTTCAAATGCCAACTGACCCAGTTTGAACCACAAAGTAGCGAGTTAGGCCTGCAAGTAATGTATTGTATTAAACATGGTCATCCAACAGGCCTGTTTCTCCCTATAAGCCTGCATCATGTAATGCATTGGTCAGCACACACTTGTAGTACACAGTATTAGCATAGTGCCTTTGTGTGGGCAGTGTTGTATGCTTGGAGATAACAAAAGGGAGGCAACAGTGTGTCATACATGTAGTGTCTGTCTGCCACCTTTCACATTTCACAGGCACAAACACAAAAGGCAAATGTTGGCATTACCAAGGTGAACACATTCATCTTTTAGTACATTCATTTCTCAATAAGCATGACAAAATTCTTTATAACAGATATGACATGGTTAGTGAAGGCATGCAACAGCGGCCGCCCAGGCCTGAAAATATAAACAAATCAGGATGACCGAATAGCCAGGAAGTTGGCCCCTGGTATTTGGAGTGCTCCATGAGTAGGCAGAGAAGAAACACGGAAGAGTTAACCATCACTTTGTACACAGGAAAAGCATTCATATTAAATATACAGTGAATTTCCCTCTACCTGGTGCTCATACTACAATTGAATGTTCATGTTTGGCATCTAGATTACCAGAAATTGTATTAAAAAAAAACTGAGGCAATATTGCATATAAAACAAATACATTTAAAAAAACTGCAAGGGGAGAACATTTGCAGTTCTGGTAAATTGTCTTTCATATGGTAGTGATAAAAAAGGTACATGTTTCAATATATCACAACCTCCTCAGTATACTTAGTGTGAAATTTATTTTCAGCTTTGCATTTTTTTTTTTAAGCTGTGGTGTGGAAATGTTTGAGAATTCTTTTTATGAATTCAGGCTTTGGCTATGTGACATTATAACAGACCTGCCTACTTTTACGAAATTTCCGTAATTTATATGAAATTCCGATCCTCGTTACGGAACTACGAAATCCTCCGAATTTATTCGAATTTTCGACACTTTTGTGGAATTTCTGGCGATGCGGCACAAATGCATGAGTTCTTTATTGAAATTCGAATCACAGAGTTGCCGGTGTGAACCGAAGTTGTAATAAACTTTTGACCTCATGTACCTGTAGTTTGCCAGTTTGTCTGATAGGGTTTTGCTCTTTTGAGCGCTAGGTTCATAATTTGCTTCAAATATTCCTTCATTTGGCTCAGTTTGGCTCCAAATTTAAAAAAAAAGTGTCATTCCACAGATCTAGATCTCGGCCCCTCCCTGGCAATTGCGAAGCTGGAACGGGAGCGTTTCATTGAGTTGACGTTGTATGGTTCTCGCTGAACACTGCAAGCACGTGGATTTTATGGTACAGCCCGAGTAGTCCCTACTTCTGATTTTTTTGAGATTTAAGGATTGATTGCGCATTATAATGTCTGCGCCACCAAGTAAGATGAAGACGGGCAGACAGACATTTCGACAAGTCTACACTGAAGAATGGCCTTGCATTGTAACGTCGCGTGTCGGTCCTACCTATGCCTTTTGCACATTGTGTTCCTCGGACTTTTCTATTGGACGGTGGTGCTAAGCACAAGAAAATGGAGCAAACAGTTAAACAAACCAACTTGATTAGCATGTTTAAGTCTGCTACTGCAAAGAAAGAGGACACTTTTGCTGCTAGCTTAACTAAAGCAGAGGCTCTGATGGCAGAATTCATCGCTGATCACAACCTGTCTCTCTCTGTTGCTGATGATTTGCCCCCTTTTGATACAGAAGATGTGCCCGGATTCTGCCATAGCTAAGGGGATTCACTGTAAACGATCTAAAACAACGGCCGTATAGTATGGCACGCAATTGTTTGCTTTCTTAGTGTTACTCCGTGCGCGTTACAAAGGATTACTAATTTTTATGTGAAATTACTAAAAATTGGTAATCCATTACTAATTATTAACTTTCGAAGTAGGCAGGTCTGTTATAAGTAAAATTTCAAGTCAACAGAGCCAGTGAAAATGTGTTAGCTGTCAGTGGGAAAAAACAAACAGCAACAACAACAACAAACTAAATATCTCTCAGGAAAAAGGTGAATTTACAGCATGCTTGTGTGTGCTGTAGGACAGGTGATTGGGGTATAAAAATATTCTAATCTGGTCTTCAGAATAATGTGGCTTGCCATATTTGGTGTGTGAAGATGTGAAATTTGTACAAATTTATGACAATACCTAATATTTTTATTTTGGCAGCATACAGATTCCATTCTCTGGCCAGCAACGGAGTCTTTCTGCCAACAGAACAAGTTCCTCACAGAAACTACACGTCTCCACTGTATGCTATGAGATTTCCATTTGAGCTGAAAACTTATGCAAACATTCCCAAGATTGAGAGCAGAATTTGTCTGTCTTGTCAAGTGCCATATTTGCCTTGCCTGGAACAGAATATGAAAAAGGTATAGTGTCTTTCAGTGTTATTTTCCCATCCTTAATTGGTAGTGGAATCATATAATAATCACTCCACGAAAATCATTTTCAAAATCTTTCAGACCTCTCGGTTGAAGAATTCTATCCTTCAGGGACATTATTCTAGATGTGTGTAGATACTGAATCAATGAGTTTCATTGCCCCGAAGATTGGTATATTCAAATGGAAGTGTGGAGTCTACTAAATACGTATTTCTGCCAAAGGATTTTGATCTAGATAGACCAAGAGATATGCATAAATTTCTTATGACGTAAATTCTCATTATTTTTACTTGAGGACTGACTTTGTGTTCTTTATTTTTCAAGACGAGCAGAAATTGGAAAGGCTAGAGTGAGAAGCAGTCAGTACATTTCTAAGCAAAACATGGAAATACATGCAAGATTTTTCACTGTGAGAGAAAGTTTCATTTTGCTGAACTTATAATGTTCATTATTAGCTATACTTCTATTTTTGTGCTTGTGTCTGGCAAAGTCTTGTGTTGCAAATAAATTTTTGCGTTTCTCCCCAGAAGACCCACTATGCCCAGTTTCAAGTCAACTTTTATCCCAAAGGTCATTTTTCTACAATCTCTTTGTATGGTAATTTCATGGGTCGGCAAAATGACAATGTGACGCTGAAAATTACTCGACAGAACATGCCTAATATGTTTGGCACTTTCTCGGAGGGAAACAAACAATACCCACCAATGTTGGTGGAGGCCACACTTCAGCTGTTCAGCAAGAAATATTTGCTGCGATATGTTGGATTAACGGTGACACAAAGTCACGTTTTTGCCCACAAAAGTCAAGATTTGGTGATAGAGAATGTCTTGGATCTGTCGAGATTGAAGAGCGAGGACTCTCCCTTTATTGTTGAAGGGTCTCTATCGGGTGCTGTCTTCATCAAGGTACAGCAAGTAGGAGATCATCTGCTGGAAGGCAACGGGAACAAGGATGCATCAGGCAGTGTGGTGCAGTAAAAAAAAAACAAGTCTTTCTCATTGGCGTTGTGATTTATTTCTTACAAAACCTTTCTTTTCTTATGTGATTTATTTTGAGACTCTAACTAAAGGGTTTAAAGAAGACAAGAGATTTTCTAAGGAGTTTGTGCAATAAGAAATAATTACACTACCAAAATGTAATAATGTGTTTATCATTTTGACAGTTTTTTTTTGTTTTTTTTTACTAGTTTCCTACTGGAATTTCAACAGAACTGAAAAGCCAGAGTTATATTCACAGAGCCAGGATTTATATGTATGCTGTATTTTTCCAAATGCCATTTTTTTATTGTGAGAAGACATGAAATCATCTTACACAGTTACTGAAGAGTAATTTGAAACTGAATATGACAATACATAAGTTTAAATTTAGCTGTCTTTAAACCCAGATGAATGAAAAGGCAACCCAGCATTAAATTTATGCACTGTCATTCATGCAGGACCTCATGTATATGTGTTTTTGGCAGTTTCCACTTTGATAGGTAAGCAGAAATATAGGGATAGGAACTGTTCCGACATTTTCGGATTCCCAACATTTTTGGACAGGAGAAAATGTGTCTTAATTTTTTTTGTCAATTTTAAATTAAGAATAAGAGTGTTTGAAATGGCTCGATTTAGCTTTTTAGATGTATAAAAATCCATTTCAGGCAGGTCCTTTGTTCCTGGGCCCTGGAAGTGCAGCATTTAGAACATTTTATTCTGGCCACCTTAAAACACTTTACACATTTTTTATCCTGTCCTGATTCCAGCTCAAGAAGTAATAAAACAAATAAATGTATATAAAAATTATTTATAAGTTACACTGTTAGCAACAGCATCTGTTAAGAAATTTACAGATTAGCATTTCCTCAGTAGAATCTGTGGGTGGTGAGAAATCTCTTCCATTAGTGATTGTACACAGATTGCTATTATCAGATAAATTTGACAGATGAATCGACATACCTTTTATCTGACCAAGTCATGGGTTATGACACTAGTGCAGTATTTCCAGAAAATGATGGCATCAAAGAATTCCAGTTAATTCTTTTTTTTCTAGGACAAAGGTTTGTAATCTGAAGATATTCTTTGAAATCGTGTTTAATATTCATAAGATTTTAACCTCTAGCTTCAATTTTACATGTTGCACGGGAGCAAAATTTTGCAATGTATATAACAATAATATCGTCATTGTCACACTTAATTTAAATAAATAAAGAATGATAAAGACACTGAAACAAAAAGGCAATGTAATTTTTTTATGTCTGGATTTTTACAGTTAGACAATTTTGCTTACGTATATTCTGTATTTCAACAATTTAGTATGAATGCTTTGACATAATATTGTTTTTTAAAGTGACAAAAATCTATTTAATTACTTGAAACTCTTGGTTTGTGTTCAGTCAAATAATGGGCATGTTATTTTATAAAATTGTTATGGAAGAAAAGTTGGATTTGCCAGTTTGAGCAAGCAAAGAGATTGATTATTTCAGTGGATATTAATTAATGTAACTATTATTATTTTGTACAGATTCATTTTACTTTTATCGTAACCTTCTTACAGACAACAAACTCTTCTGGTCATCACCTCAGCAGTGCCTTATTGTTGCTGGGTGTCAACATATTTTAAGAAAATCACTTGTGAAGTTTTGAAGTTGTAGTCAGATTTTGCAAACTGTTAGATCAACTTTTTTTTATACTTTAGAGAGGAAATGTAGTAAGTATGAGGTGGGGTTTAGGGGTAAAGTTGGTGAAAGGTAAATCTTTTTAAAAATTAATTCTGTATTTTTTGTATTGAACTTTGAGTTGTGAAGTTTGGGCTTACTTTATCTTAATGTAGTGGAATTAATATTAATCTTGTCAGGGACAAAATGTTAGGATAAATTATATTTATCCTTCCTGGTGATCTTTGTAACACTAAGGATGTATTTTCCATGTTCATAAGGGCCCATTCAACTAATATAAAAAAAAAATACTTTCCATGCAATTTCTGTAATTGTGAACTGTGTCACTGTAAAGAAGTTTTTGTGTTTCATTTTGCATGACTTTCACAGTGCTGCTGTGTTACGGAAAAAGATTGCTTGCTCCAAAAACAAAATTTTGCAGGATACACAAAACAGACGTTTCGTTTTGTGTGCGGCTGTATACTTCATTCAATTTCCATTTTGTGATGGCCCCAAAAAACTATCGATGATGCAGAATTATAATCCAGACAGAAAGTGCACATTTGATTCCAAAATTTCATACTCAAAAGTGATTGACATGTAAATAAGGTCTTTATCCATAACTCCTCAGCAGAGTTGTGTAAAGAATCTGTGTAGATGTGAGTGCATGGAAATAGGAATAGCTTTTTTGGTCCTAGTCATTAATATTTAAGACTGATTATTTATTCACAATCTATCTGCCATATTTTGATTTAATATCATTCTGCCTTTCTGATATTGTCACTTGCGTACAGCTGAACACCGCCAGATGATGCTTAAATTATATAAATTTGAATGATACAAGATATTGAATTTCTTTATATACATTGCTTGAGAATGCATAAAATATAGATTTTCTAGAAATGTTTTGAAGTACTGTTCTAGAGCAGGGTTCTCAGAGTGGTGAATCAAATTTCTTTTCATCTTAATGACTTACAACAGTGTGACATGGATCTATTTTTGGAAGGGACATAAACATGCAAGAATTTGCAATGAACGGTTGCTTTTCTTGGATGAAAAAAAGAATGTGTATTCAAAATTTGTATACAGCTATGTTTGCTGTTGGAGGATATTTATTTAGAACTAAATGCTGCTCGCTGTTGAATCTCTACCTCATGGAATGTTAATTTATCACTTGCCTTCCTGTATAAACCTGCTTGATTCTATTTATTTGCTTCATGCTTCCATTCAACCATTCATCCATCCATAACTACATATTCTTACATATATTTGTTAGTCAGCCTGCATCCTTTTTTGATGGTCATTGTCAAAGGAGATTGCAATTCCAGTGATAATATACCTAAATGATTATCTTAATCCCTCGAATTTTATAACCCATTACAAGCACTTTTGTAATCTCCACAAATGTGGAGTTCTGAAATGCTTCATTCCCCCTTCCTGAACTGAACTTCTTTAGAATTAATGCCTGAAGGTCTTAAATAATAAAAAAATATACATATATTGCAAAGGAGAAAGTTGTAATATGTTATGGGTTTTTATTCTTGGAAGACATAATTCTTTCTATTTTCTGTCTGGTTATAGCTATTCTGTGCCTTGTATCACATTGTCTTGCAGATTATGTTAATCTGTCAAATTAAATTCTGTGAAAGCAATTGATAGAAGTTGTAATCTCACTTGCTTGTAAACTGTCTACCTGGAATGACAGTATGTCAGTGGACATTGACATCATATATTTTGTGTCATTTGTGCTGCCCAACTGTCTGAAGAATGAAGAATCTGATTATAAACCAAATAGTCCATATGTTTAATTATTTTTATTGTATTTTGGGTGGGCCCTTTAATTTGAAATAAACAACAAATGAAAACAGCATTTGGAATGTGACATTGTCTTTCAGCATGTCAATGAAAAAAAATTCAGACCAGATACTTTATGATTCACCATACTGATAATTAATGTTTTTATTCCACTAGTTATACAATGTTTGATTACTTTACACATTGTGCTCTGCAAAAATAAGCCACCCATCAGAAACTCTGTAGCCTTTATTTAACACAATAACCTTGGCTTCTGTTGCTGATCATCATGTTGTCTGCCCTAAACATGAAAGGACTAAAAGGTGATTATGGACACGTAAAATTAAGGAGAGTTACGCATGTCCCTTTCATCAATATTATGACAATTTGGGCACTGATTCTTATTCCCCAAGCATGAGATGTACGATGGGAAATTAGGCAATTCAAACATCTGAAATGCAATCAGCTTGCTTTATGTAAATATGCATTGTTAATGTATACTAATTTATTCAGTGTATTAAGTAATTGATATTGTATGTCATGTGATTTATTGCGTGATGAAATAAGTAATTTCTTGCGTTTCAGAGGTATCTGCCTGCATTTTTTATGTCTTTAACATCACCGCTCTCTCTCACAGGAGTTACTTGATTAAATATGCTTCACAGGATTCATTTCTTGTAGTTCCAATTGATTTGAAGTGGAACAACAAATTCTTCCCACAGGAACAGGAGCAGTGTGGGTAAACATAGTGCACATTTTTATTAGGGTAGTAATGAAAGAAAAGCCTGAACTATCTTTAAGAAAAGATCTTTACTTATAGTGAAAAAATTATGGATTCTTGCAAATTCACTTACTCTTTCATCAAATGAATCACAAACTGAAGCGTTGTCTTCAGGGAAATTTATAAAGAAGTCATGTTTCAGTTTTACAAGGAGACCATTCAGAATTTTACTCACAGGGTCATTTCAGTAAACTGGCAAAATGATTAAAATTTTGTTACGGAGATGCTGAAAAACAAAGATCTGTTGTGCTTTGACTGATGTCTTTCTCTGTTTGCAATGGATATTGCTACATGCATGAAACAAAAAATGTGCATTGTAAGATTGTGAGATACAGTTAAGGCTGTCATGGACACTGATCAAAAGATGCTGTTTTGAGTTAGACTTAACCATGACAAGTTTCTCATCGGTGAACACAGTACCAGTACATGTAGTTAAAGATTTTCTGGAAATGGCTGCAGACATGCAACAGTTATTTAAATGTATTTAATGCAAAGGAAGAGAAAGTTATCTAGTAATTTTGTCACATGCAATCAAATTATTGCTAATTTAGACGGAGCAAAGGCACCGACGAAACAATGTTTTGAATGAAAACACTTTCCAAGTTGGCCCTAAAGAGCTTGACATTATTGATCTCAGCTGACGCATCAGGCTATCGCGCTATGTTACATGAATGTTTTGTTAATTCATTAGTAATGCATTTATTTCTTTAGTTTTTCTAATTTCATTTTGTCTCATGCATTTTGAAGTTCACGCAAGAGCTGCTTGCTGTCAAGACTTAATAATGGTTTATACACAAAATAGATTTTTTAAAAGGTCATTATGTAAACTGAAGGTTAATTAGCTTCAGAGACAAGCAGATCATTAGTGATGTTGCTTTTCCTTTACTCAATTACATTTATAGCAATACTTACATACATTTGAAATCGTCATTCTTGGAGCCAGGAATATTGCACTCATCTGTCATCCCAAAGTACATAAATGCTGCATTGGTTCAGACTGCATGCGGTTTATATTCATAGAAATGCATTTTATGAAGCACATGTACATGTAGTTTAAAACGGCATTTTTAAATGCAGTTGTGTTTACAGATCAGACATTTTTGCAGTTTTTATCAAGTAATGTTTATATATATATATACTACTAGAGCATGTATATTCCTATATGGTGCTTGCTTGTAATTAATACTGGAAAGCCATGTATGGGGAAATATCATGTAACATGTGGCACTACTAGTCCAGTGTACCTGAAAATGTCAGAGCAAATAGATATGTTTAGCTTTTGCTTTTGAAATATCACTGCTGGCAATATAATATTACAGGTTTTATTTTGAGTGCAAGGATCACTAGGAATAGGAATTGCATTTGATTTAAATTGGATTTCATTATGTCCAAGTAGTGCATTAATGGGAATGTTTGTCTTTTTATTCTTATGTTTGTTGGTCAGACCAATGCTAAAATGTGGCTAAAAAAAAAAAAAAAGTCATACTTTACAAATCCCTGCTTTAGAAACAAAACAACAAGGATAAAAGGGAACTTAACAATGAATAATGAAAAAATGAATAAAATAGGCTGCAGTAGTTTTTTGTCTCTAATCTCAATTATTAAGCTTAAAAAAAAAAAAGGGGGAAAACCTAATTTCAAGAAAGAAATTTACCTCTGTGAATCGATGAATAAGAATGGGCTATATTACTCTTAGTTTTGGTTGGTGAAATTTTTCCAAATTAGATTAACTTTGTGCCGAGCTCCATAGCAACCCCACTGCTTTATTTAAAAAAATTTTTTTTACTGTTGTAAATCTAAATAATAGAGAGTTTGATCCACACACCCCGCCTGTCTCAAAAACCAACTTCTTTTCCTTCTGTCATTTTTTATCAGAAATGTCAGTGGTGAGGAAACTGAATCCAGACAGTTGTATTTGGTTCCACTGAGATATAACACATTTATATTTTAAGTCTGTGCTTGTGGAGCGTGGATATTCTTACAAAGCTAGGGATGGCATGAATCCAGTTTTCACACATCATCATTTTATATATGTATGCATTTACTGCAGCGCTGTGTTTATTAGTATGTAGCCAAAACAACCATAAGGGAATTTTTGTTACCAAATATGTCACCAATTTCTGAAAAGGGTTATTGTGATCACTTGCCAACAAAAAGGTTGCTGTGGCCAAAATTACCTAAACCTATTATGCCCTTACCCCCCCCCCCCCCCCCCCAAATTAATTGTGGAAAATGTAACCCAATTTGGCTGCTTAGTGCCAAAACCACCCAATTATATATTATTTTATACACATATATGAGCTTAACCCTACTGCAATGGCATGTCAAGGAAACATTTCCTTAACTTGGATTTTTGTCTTTCTTTAATTCATGCACTACAAACAAATTCTATGATCCCTATCATTAACTTGGGATACATTGCTTTTATCTTTTTTTTGGGCCTGGTTAATCAAGTTTACAAACAATTCTATTTATAAGATGTATATGTGTACATGTACAATGTTTCTGCGCTTTTGCTATTGCCATGCATTTGAATGTCATCAGTACAATTAAAGAACTATTGTCTGTGGACCTGTGTATGTCTTTGCATTCTTACGATTTCATTGGACTGTTTTGATTACATGTATTCATTTTATTGTCTTGACAATATTGGATGCATTAGCAGATCTGTGACATTTATCTCCCGGTAGACCTCTAACTCAACCCCTCCCAAGGGCATAATGTCCAAGGAGAGAAAAAGAAAAGCCGGTGCTATGCAGAAATGAATGGATTGATAGAAGGATAGATGGATGAAACTATGGGGTGCCAGATGGGAAAAACGATGGACATAGGGAGGATTCTAGTCACTGGTTTCTCAACATCTCTTTCAGTTTCAGCTCTCACATTCGTCCTTCTCTTTCTCCCCCCCCCCCCTCTCTCTCTCTCTCTCCTCTTACTCCCACTCTCTCTCTCCCTCCCTCTCTCACTGCCTCTCTCCTCCTTAGCTCTCCTTTTCTTTTCTCTCTCTCTGTCTCACCATATACTCTCTTTTTGTTTCTTCCCTCTGTGTGTATATGTGTGTCTTTCTCTGTGCGTCTGCCTGTGTCTCCTTCCGTTTCCTCGCTCTCTCTCTCTCACTCTCTCTCTCATCTCTCCCATATGCATTAAGATTAAGAGTGAGTTAATCAGACAGGCTTATCATGATCCAGGTTCACACGAGTTCAGTCCACAAATCGATCATGGAATCGGTCAATCAATTCACCACCAATCAGTTCCATTAATCAACCTAGAGTTTACTTGCCGCCAGCAGGGGAGAATTATTTTGTGCTAGTTTTTGTTATCGTTGCAGTTCTTTTTCTCTTCTTCTACTCCAATCCCTCCGTCGACTAAGGCTTTGTCAGCAGGAAACCCAATCTTAGTGTTTATTGGTGCAGTTTCCTAGCCTGAAAAAATATACCGTAGAGAGATTGGAGGATGGATAGATAATGAATGGGTAAATAGTAGGTGGGGGAGGGGGGATAGATAGATGGATGGATACATGTAAATAGATAGACAGGAAGGCAGGTAGAGAGATAGACAGACAGACGAACAGGCAGGCAGCAGACAGACAGACAGATAGATAGATACATGCAGATAAATAGATAGATACATGCAGATAGATAGATAGATAAACAGCACTTTCCTATCATAAATTCATAAATAAAACACACAATGGGCAGTAATATAAGGATTTAGGGGCCCCATGCATGCAAAATTCACGTTGACTTTTGAAACGGAGAAGAAAATCCCATTGCATTGCCTGGGGGCCCTTATGACTTTAAGACGGCCCAGAGACAAAAAGGAAAGAAAAACCATTAACTCTCTTTTCTGCTCTCCTGCAAATACTGGCATCCGATAGCAGTGAGAGAAATTCGTATGTTATACGTGTACACAAACAACAGCGAGAACAACAAAAAGCTGAAGGAGTGTGATGATGATTTCAACCTGGACATTTGACATTTGAGTAATGCAATGCAGAGGATAGAGACGTTGCTACAATAGCATTAACTTGACAAGCCATCATTTTGCTATTGTCCTTGCCTTGCAATACGATTAACCTGTCACAAACTATGACGACCTCAAAGCATGAACAAGATCCTCCAATAGGAATTTTTGTCATATCATCTAACTGTCACACCCTTCCCCTTGGCTGGGCTAAGTTACCTTGCCTAAGGGATGAACCAGACCAAGGCTGAGAAAGACACCCAACTGATATCTCGCCGCCTATTTATTATACCTCACACTATACCACTATTCACTGACCACGCCACGTCAGTATGGGCAGTCCCTAGCGTATTAGTGTGATGCAGAATAATTAGGTGGTGAGTCACCAGTCTGGCGCCAACACCAGCCTTGATCAGTTTCACCCCTAAGATATCTACTCACGAACGCCACCCACGAGGCATAAGACGCCATCCATACACCTGCAGGGGAGGGCTGTCTCCAGCGAATGGAAAGGACACAGGGAAAGGGGTGGGGGGGATCGTGTACTTAAGCTTTCTTGTATGGTAATGAATCAAGATGTCTAATCTATTTATTTATACATTGATCATTTATTTATTTCCTTGCATATTATTTTATTATTATCATTATATATTGTTATACATGTAATTGTTTTATTATTATTATTATTATTATTATTACCATATCATTATTATTATACATGTATATTGTTATAGTTGTTGTTGTTTCAATACTAGTACTATTATTTATTTATTTAAAATGTATTTATTTATTTATTTACAATGTATTCATTTACTTATTATTTCAAGAATAATCTGCCAGATATTGAAAATCGTGTTTCTAATTCTATTGAAACAGTCAAATAGACCACACTAACGGAAACTTAATGTTTTTAAAATACCAAGACCTTATCCTAAACCATCACCGATCCAAAGGCCGTACGTTTGTACGGATTGAGGGGGGG